>CANTUQ010000055.1:5772500-6972500 GCA_947683425.1 Excoecaria cochinchinensis
TAATATCATGATCATATAAAATAGCCACAAGCTTGGTTAAAAGCCACACAATTATCAAACAAAAATAAATTAGGGTTACTTGCCAAAACAGGGTACCTCACGGTCACAACCATTTTGGCTGTCACCATAACATACTGAGGTCTTCAAAACCGAAAGCAAGCCAAGGTACCTCACGGTCACAACAAATTTGGTTGCCACCGTGACATACCAAGCACTCCCAAAACAGAATGCAAAATGAGGTATCTCACGGTCACAACTGTAACACCCCAAATCGGGCCTAGTCGGAATGTGCATGCTCAGTCGGGATGAGTGAGGGTAATTCGATAATTTGTGCATGAGAATATTGGATATTAAGGAAGTTAGAGCCATAATTAGTCTAATATGTTAATTGGAGGAAGAATAAAGTGAAGTGTGAGTATTGTACACAAGGTATTAAATATCTACTTCGTGATTATATGGTGCATGTGTGTATGGTGCCTTGATGTGTGAAAGTCAAAGGAGGAGTCTTTGGTCCAATGAAAGTTTGCCTAGTGGACTTGTTAGGTGTGCATTGAATGAAAAGAAAGGAAAAGAGGGAAAAGAAGGAGAGAGAACGCAGGAACAAGTTTGCTCCCCGTTCTCCTCTCTTCTTCGGTTCTTCTTTCCCATTTCTTTTCTATTTTCTGCACTTCCTCCTTTTCTTTCCTGTGGTTGGTGTTTGGGCACATGATTGAGTGATTTTGGTATAGATTTGGAGCAAGATTAAAGAGGTAAGAGTTAGTTTTGGTCTGCATGTGCTTGGGTTCTCTTTCTTCTCTAGTTTTGATTGAGTTAGGGTTTTTGGATGAGTAATTTTTGGGTTTTGGTTTGTGCAAGCTTTGGTTGACAAGAGGAAGCTTAAAAGCAAGGAAAAAATTGAGAGTTAAAGCTTGAAGAAGTGTGGGTTGTGCTTCAAAAGAGGTTTGGGAGTTGTCTCTGCTCTTTCTCTTTTTCTAGGATCAAGTTTGTGTGTATGTGTATTTGTGTTTGATTTCTGGGATTTTGAGTAAATATTTTCAAATCTCTAATTTGATTTTGAGAATATTCTATAAATCTTTGGATTTAATTCTGATTTCAGAAATCTTTTTCAAATTTAAATTCCAAATTTGAATTTATTTGAATGGTTTTCCTTAACCTATAAATAGCAGATTGAGGCTCATTATTAGAGTTTAGTAATTTTTAGGAAATAGAGAGTTTTCTCACAAAAAGTTATGGCTTTTATTTTTCATCAAATATTCTTCAAATCAAGGCAAATCTAAGGGAACGAGATTAATTTGTTTCTATCCGATCTAGCCATTTTTAGCATTTGTAATTGCTACCAAAACATCAAGAAGGAAAAATATAATTTTCTTTTCTTGATCTATTTTAAAAAAGTGCGATTTTGCAGTCAAAAATATCTTGAAATTACACATTACAGATCAATCCTTGTAGAATTCAAAGGACAAAAATCACGCAACATTCGCCTTCGAAGGTAATATTCTGAGGGTAAACATTCTGGATCAACCACTTTTGCATTTTATCCTTTCATATTGATTTTACACATAAAATTCCATTTTATTCAAAATAAAACAAAATTTCAGTTATTTTTCTTTATTTTCTCGGGTTTGGGATGACCAACGGCCAGAAGCTCCACCGACGGCCATCGCTCAGCTGAACGAAGGGCTATCGAGGATTTCCACCTCCACCCATTGGTCGGCCCAAGGACGCCTGTCACTCGCGCGACATGGGCCGTCCCTGGGCCTTCCTCCTCCATTTTCTTCAATTTCTTTCATTTTTCACTTATTCTTTTTTTCTTTTCTTTACTTTCATGATAATTTTTCATAAATTTTTTTTCTTTATTTATTTTTCATGTTTATTTTATTTTAATTGTTGCACTAACATGATTTTTGCTTTTGTTAGTTTTATTGCTTTTTTATGGGATTTTGGGTCTTAAAAAAGGAGGACTCCACGATCATCTAAGGACATTAATCGGGTTTATTTCTCTATCCTCTTTCCTCCTATTTTAATTTCCATGTACCATTTATTGTAAATATTATTTTACTCCGCTAACATGAAAAATGGCTAAATATTTGTATTAATTAAGTTGGAGCTTCTCTAATAAAACGAGACCAATGTCCTAATTTTTCCTATCAAAATAAAATTGTCACTTTAAAGTTATCTGTTGTAAGTATGCATGTAAGAACCAATGTCCTCATCCCTAATAAATGCCCCGTTTTCTATATGATTACATGTCATTTACAATGGGGGTTGTATTTCGCCCCCAGTTTTATTGTAATTTATTGGGTTTTTTTTTATCTTGTTTTAATCGTGCTTTTTATATACCGCTTTCATTATGTGATCCAATTGCGCTTTAAATAATGCATTAATTGAATGAGAAAAGGAAGGAAATATTAAATTCAAAACTCAATTATAATTTAATCAAGGTATGAATAACTGGGAAGTCCCGAACCATCTCTAGTCTTAGGCTCAATGAGGTTAGAGGACCATCTCAATGTCTTATTGGGGTGGGGTCTACAAAATATCTCCTGTTACCCAAAAGAGGCCTAACTTGCATTGTCTTAGGCTCTATGAGGTTAGAGTACCATCCCAATGTCCTATTGGGGTGTGGACTCCAAAATATCTCTGGCTTTCCCAAAATGGATGTAAATGATGTCTTAGGCTCACTGAGGCTAGACGACCTTTCCCAATGTTCTATTGGGTGGCGACTCTAAGAAACCTCCTTGTTGCCCAAAACAGACGCACTTGTAATTTTTTACAAGTTTCATGAACCTCTCTTGAATGCCCTAAAAGCGAGTTTTCGGGGCCCACGGGGTTCAGCGCGCATCACAGCCTAGCAAACTCAAACAGACATATTGAACCTTTTGCGTATTTGTCAGCGTCGTCCCCTTCATCACCAGGGAGTATTGCTTAATATGCGCGGTGGGGTCTGAGGTGCCGTCAAACTTTGGAACGTCCGACATCTTGAAATTTCGAGGGATTAAATCTGATAGGAGCTTAATTGAGGTATAATATAGTATATGTTTTCTATGTATTTATGTAATTAATCATGTAATTGTGTATATTTGATGTTATATATGTTAGTTTATGTTTATTTGTATTAGATTGCATGTTTTTGTGTTTACTAGTGTTTTTAGGTGTGAAATGAAGAGAAGAAGGGAGAGGATCACGAGAACAGAGTAGGGTCACGACTAGTGATGCTATATCACGAATCGTGACTGGCGAGGGAGAAGGCAGAAGGAAGGAGGAAAAGAAGAAGAGGGGCTGAGGAAGTAGGGTCACGAGTCGTGATGATGGCTCACGACTCGTGACGACACAGAGAGTCCAGGAAAGAAAGGGAAAGAGAAAGAAAAGAAGAGAAAGAGAGGAGAAGGCGAGACATGAGCACCAGTCACGACTCACACGCGAAGTCACGCCATGTGATGGGAGGTCGCGACTCGTGACGAGCCAGAGGAAGAAAGGAGAAAAGAAAGAAAGGCCAAGAGGAGCGTGTTCTGTCGCGATCGCGACAGAGAGTACCATTGGGACAGTTTTGAGCCAAAAGTCACTTGAAAAGCCACCTTCTTTCACCAAACTTTGCAACCATTCTCAAGGGACACAATCTTTAAATTATTATCTATAAATATGTAGTTTAACTGTAATTTTAGGATGATGAATTTTAGTTAAGTAATTTTTCTGTATTTTGCAAGACAGATTTTCTTAGTAAAATTTCTATTTAGTTTTATGTTTTGAAGAAGAAGATCAAGGAGAAGAAAACCTATTTCAAGAGATTGAGAAAAAGGGTTGAAAGGCTTCTATCTTATTCTCTTATTTTTAATTCTTCTCCAATATTTTTATGATTATCATTTCAATGAATTTGCATGTTATAATTCTTTCTATTTCCATCTACTTTCATGATCTTTCAATGTAGATTCTCTATTAGTATATTTTGCATGATCTTTACAAGTTAAAGTAATTCGAGAGTTTGCTTTATCTGACATCTAATAGAGTTTCATTATCAATGTATATTTTGAGAAATCGGTATATTGAGATAATTGCTATAGGTTGGTGATTATTCTTAAAATATGTCATTAGAAACCTCTAATTCATTAATGAAAGTTGTGAGTTAGAATTTTAATTGCATATTTTAGGCATTTTAATTTATGTCGAGAGAGTAAATTAGAACTTTAGTTCAACTTGGCTTGCATGAAAGATGAATAAATGTTAATCAAAATGATGGATCAAATTCATTATTTTTAGTTCTTCATTCATATATCCTTTATCTTCTTCTGATAAACATAAATTAGGTTTAATTAATAATTATAATAAAGTAGTTCAAATTTAACCATCAAATTTATTACCATTGTAAACAAGATTAAAATTGATTAGTAATAGTGTGTAAAAAATGTTCCTCGTGGGATCGACATCTTAAGTACTATTACGGTACACCGTATACTTGCGGTCAATAAGCATATATAAAAAATGCTCACCAAAATCCTCTCCCTCCAGCTCCTTATCCTCGGGTTTCATCCCTTGCCTCCTTGCCAGCATTCTTGACATTGCTTCAAACTTTTCTTCCATCTTCTTCCAGACGGCTTCCTCCATCTGAGGTGCCTTTCCTCTCATTGACATAGGCTCCTCGTACTCATCCTCTTCCAAATCATCCTCTACTCTGTGGATTATCCCTCTTCTTTGCCCTGCGGCAGTGGTAACCCTCAAATCCACTGGTGGACAAATTTTTTCTTGTGGGTCTTCTCTAGCCTCCTCTTTTTCATTTTATCTCATAGGAGGGGCTGGAGGGTTTTTTGCGGCAGGTTGAGCCATCATCGCCGTCATGGCCATCATTCTGTTTTCAAACTCTTCAAACCTCCTACCAACTTCCTTGGCTTTCAAAGCCTTGGTGGGATCTGTTCCTCTTGGTGAATTGGCCATTTCACAATCTATGGAGAATTGAGAGGAGGTAGCATCACTACTCTCGGAAAGTGAATCCGAATATTCTACCCTTTCTGGTAGCTCAAAGAATGAATTTCTGCATAGTCGCCCAAGGGGACCTCTTGAACACCTAGGTAGATCTATGATGGCCAGAAGACATATCCGGTCAGGATGATGCATGAATGACATATAATGCATGGTTATGCTATGCAGCATCCACAACCACATGCAAGCAAGTAGATCCTTCCAACCTTATCACTGCCACAAGCGAGGTGACGCGGTCTCTTTCCTAGGTGGGCTTGATCCATGGGTTAGTGGGGAACCCCATGGACGCGTATGGTGCACGATGGAAATCCAGCAGCATAACAACTCTTAACTAATGTACATACGCATGGGTTCTGACCATTGTGTATTCAGGTAGTCTAAATAAATTGACATGGGCCTATCGGGGTATGAAAGCCTTTGATTGGGTGACCAGTCAAATTATCTGGGTTTGTCCAATACATATTAATCAATACATCAAGCTTAGTATTACGGTTCATGTCACCCAAGGAAAGTATCTACTTTTATTACATGAGCTTTGCCGGGGTGATGATACTTTAGTTCTACCTAAGCATGATCCCTGCCAATGAGTCTAGCTCGTCATGAGCATAGTGACCAATCGGGTCATCATTTGATATACCACATGGTACTAGACTTGGGCTGGTGATTATCCTTAACACTTTCCTACATTGAGTGAACATAGGGTCGTGCTTCGAGAACGTACCAGGGTTAAAAGAGGGACCAAAGTAGCATAGCTCTAAGGCTCTAATGATATGCAATGCAATTTCGAAAAAAAAGATGAAATTTTAAATTGAAACTCAATTATATGTTTTAACCAAGTTACTTTCGAAGCGAAGTCTCATTTAAGTGTCCCCAACGGAGTTGCCACTGTGACACATGCCGAACTCAAGGGGCCTCAAGAACCCGCTTTTAGGGTATTCAAGAGAGGTTTATAACTTGTAAACATTACAAGGGCATCTATTTTGGGCAATAATGAGGCGTTTTTGAGTCGCCACCCAATAAAATATTTGGAAAAGTTGTCTAGCCTCACTGATCATAAAACAGCGCATGTGTGTCTATTTTGGGAAATCAGAGATATTTTGGAATCCTCCTTCCAATAGAACATTGGAAAGATTCATATAATCTCATGAAACTTAAGACGATGCATATACGTCCATTTTGGGCAAGCCAGAGATATTTTGGAGTCCCCACCCCAATAGAACATTGGGATGGTTCATCTAACCTCATGGAGCCTAAGACAATGAAACTTGGGCCTATTTTGGGCAGCAAGAGATATTTTGGAATTCCCTTTCTAATAAAATATTAAAAAGTTTCATCTAACCTTATTGAGCCTAAGACCAGAGATAGTTCGGGACTTCTCATTTATTCATACCTTGATTAAATTATAATTAAGTTTTGAATTTAGAATTTCATCCCTTTTCTCATTCATTTTAATGAAATAATTAAAGCGCAAGTCAATCATGTAATGAAAGCGGTAAATAAAGCAAGATTACAATAAAATTAATCAAAAATACAATAGCTTATAAAAAAACTAGGGGTGGAATATAACCTCCATTGTAAATAAGCAAAAAAAAGAACATACACAAAGCGGGATATTCGATTAACGATGAAGACATTGGTCTTCGCATGCATATTTAGAGAAAAATAATATTAAAATATCTATTTTATTTGGACAAAAAATTAGGACATTGGTCCTATTTTATTTAGGAAAATCCCATTTATTTGTAGAAATCTTTAGCCACTTTTACATTAGTGGGTTCAAAATAATATTTACAATAAATTGGAAATAAAAATAAACTAAAAGGAAATAGGATAAAGAAAATAAAAAAAATGGCATCCCCGAATCATCCTAGTGGGCTCCCCTTCTCAGCGCCCTATAATCAATAGAAATAAGTAAACTCACAAGAAAAATAAATAACACGTGAGTGGGACAATGAAATAAAATAATAAAAGGAAATATTAGAGATAAAACAAATATATATAATAATAAACAAAAAAGATGTTAAATCTATGGCTAATATTGCATAAAATAAATAAATACACATTAGATATAAATAACTACATTTTGATTAAATGACAATGAATAAATAAAATAAAAGAAAATAAAAGAAATGTATGATCGTACCCAAAATATTTACCCTCAGAATTCGAATTCGATAGAGGGAAAAAGATGATTGATTTCCTTGGCTTGATCCATAAAATTAGAATTGAAAATAACAAAAATTGGAGTTTTATTCCAAGAAAGGAAACTTGCTTAAAAAAATAATGGAAGAAAATAAAAATTATCAACATCAAAGAATTATTTTCCTTGTCTCAAGAATAACTTTTTTATCAATAATTTATTTTTAAAACCTTAAGAAATTTTTTTGAAGAAGAAAACTCAAAGAAAGAAAATGAAGAAAGAATTCTTTTGAAGAAGAAGAAATGAAAAATCTCAATCTTTTTCTTGATCTTCAGCCTGCTATTTATAAGCTAACTGAGGATAAGGATAAAAAATTTAAATCATTTTAAAATTTAAATTAAAAATTCAAATCTTTTCAAAATTTAAATTAGAAATTTAAATCTTTTTAAAATTTGAATTATCCTTAAAAATCGATATCAAATATTTTTGAATTCAAATTAGAAATTTAAATCATGTTAAAATTTGAATTATCCATAAAAAAAGATGTCAAATATTTTTGAATTAAAATTAGATTTTAGAAAATAAAATCTATTTTTTTTTAATTTAAATTAGATTCGGAGATAAAATCAAATCTTTTTGAATTCAAATTAGAATTTAGAAGATAAGATTAAATTTTTGATATTTATTTTAAGGATAAATTTTAATAAAAAATAATAAAAAAATAATTTAAAACCTATCTTAATTTTAAAAATAAAAAAAAAACCATGAAAATACCAAAAACAATGGGATAAAAAAACAATTTTGGGGAAAAATTCCCGAACAAGGCAAAAATCGGCAGAAATCGGCGATCGACGCCCGTCGCTGGCGAGCGACGGGCTGCCAACGCGTGTGTTGGCACATGAGCGATGCCTCGCCTGTCCTGTGCACTCAGGTTGAGCGGCTCCCTTACGGGCGAGCGCCCCAGCGCCAGCGTGAACGCGCTACGCGCTCGCCTGGAGCATGAGGGAGGTATCCTCCGTGAGCCGGCTACCGCAAACGACCGAATTTCTTTTTTTTTTAAAAGAAATAATTTTGACTAAAAGACTATAATTTCCAAACTCCTTTTTTTATTTTTTATTTCTAAAAAGAAAAATTGATAAGGAAATCATCACTTTCAACCTTTTTGCCTGTGAATAGGAATTAATTTCATCATTGGGTAACCTCTGATCTGAGCGGCCTCAGGATCGGTTGTCTACATTGCCCAAAATAGACGCCTTTGTAATCTCTTACAAGTTCTACGAACCTCTCTTGAATTCCCTAAGAGCAGGTTTTCAGGGGTCCCGGGGTTTAGTCCGCGTCGCATTGTTGATGCGAAATGTCCCTAACGACACGTCTATCTTCGGTACTTACACGGATGAAACACCCGTGCTAAGCTAATAGCTTAGTAGGGAACTCATATGATATGGATGATCACTCGCAGTAATCATCAACAATACACAAGAATTATAACACAATACAAAGTCATATACAATTCATTAGATCACGAGAAATACATATCTTGGAAATATATGTAAATCATACAAATACAGTTACCCCGTTTTTTGATTACACATATTGTTTTATTAAATTAATCACTTATAGTAATATACTTAACCTTGAGTTAAGCTTCCGTATTTACTTATCATGCCCATTTAAAAACGATATAAGAATGTTTATACATAATTGAGGCACATGGGTTTCTTTCCAAACATTCTTATATTAGTTATTATACGCATAAATCTTGAATTACCGAAACTTTTATCATAATATGCATTCCAAGTTCACATATATAAGCACCTTCATTACATAAAAATGAATACATTCAAATAAGTCTCATATCAGTTATTTGATTATTTCTAATACAGATATTAAACACTTTCAATAATTTCTTATAATAACTTCATATGTTCAACTCTATTCATAATCCTTAAACATATAAACTGTAACATCCCAAATTAGGCCTAGTTGGAATTTGCATAATAATCGGATAATAAAGAGGTATTTTAGTTATTGTGTAAGTGAATTGAGAATTAATTGAGGACTTATTTGAAAGAGTAATTAAAGTTAAGTGAAAGAATTATTTTAGTGAGCATTTGGAAATTGAACAAGGACCTATAAGAGAAAAGCCAAGGACTAAGTGGTAAAGTCAAGTTATTTGACTTAAGGGACTAATGAGGAATTGACATGTGGCTTGAGTGGTTGAGGGCATTTAATGGGATTTGAAAGAAAGAGAGAGGGAAGAATAGAAATTCTGTTTTCCTTCCCGTAGAAGCCAAGTTTGGCTTCTCTTTCTTGCTCTCTTCCTATTCTTTTCTCTCTTTCTCTTCCATTTTGTTGCTCTTCACTCTTGCATGTGTTGTTTTTCAAGTTTGAGCTAGGTTTTTGAGATCAAGAACTGGTTCCAAGGGGTAAGTGGTTGAGTTTATAATGGGTTGCTTCTTCTTCTTCTTCTTCTTCTTCTATTCGGGTTATTTTGGGTTTATGGTGTTATTGCATGGGTTAATTGAGTATTTGTTTTGGTTGGATTTATGCAAGAATCTGAAGAGAGAAGGAAGAGTAAAGGCAAGGAAAAAGTTGGATCTTGAAGAGAGTTGTTAAAGCTGCAATTTTGAAGGTTTGGGAGTTTGTTTGTTCATCTTCTCTTCGGATCATTGAATGATATGTTAATTCCTGAAATTTGAGTGTTTTGATATATATAAATGCATGTGTTTAGAAGAGTAGTGAATATGGTTTGAAATGCTGGAGTTATGATGGTTTGCATGTCAATTTTGAAGTGAATGAGTATGAATTTTTGGGTTATGTTATGTGTTGTAGCTTCAAGTTATGTCTTTTGGATTGAGTATTATTTTATGCAAATTGAGTTGTTATGATCATAAGCATGTTTTGAGTGTATTCAAGTATGGTTTTTCACATGTTTTTGCAAGTCGATTGGTTCTGGGTAAGTGGAGATTGAGTTTGGAAGCTTTGTGTTTCTGTAATTTTTCTAAAGAGCTGGGAAACATGACTCTGCCGCGAGCGCGATAGAGCCAGGTAATTCCTGCTCCTCGTGCTGCCGTATGAGTCGAATTGGCAGGCACGTCTCATGAAGCTTCTTCACGAGTCGTGAAGCTGCTTTACGACTCGTGAAGCTGCTTCACGACTCGTGAAGCTGCTTCACGACTCGTGAAGTTTCCGCACAAGTCGTAAGGCATCCTCACGAGTCGCGAGGCTTGCCACGACTCGTGTAGCTAGCGTCACGAGTCGTGATTGGCTAATCTCGTAACGTATTCTGGTTACCGTCGCGATCGCGGCAGAAGCCCTTCCTGCCCTGTCCTATTTTCTGAAAATGGTTTTCATGTCTCACTTTGTGCGAGTTCTCACTACTGTATGGTACATGATTTTCACTTATGCCTATATAATATTATGGTTTCTTTATTATAAGTTATATGCTTATTAGTAATGTGGTCTAGTGATATATGATTTACATGTCTATGAATTGATCGGTATATATGTATACATGAGTTAATGTCCCAGGGACCATGAAACACATCAAACTGACTATGTTGGATACCAGGTATGACTGTCCAATAACAACGGCACTTCCTGGCCTCAACTGTGGACTATCCTCTTAGGCATCCCAACATAAATCAGAATGAGACATTTCATAGACCTTGGAGTGTAAGATAGCAGGATCCAAGATTCAAGAAGAAGGATATCCTAGAGAGAGAAGAAGAGCTTTAGAAACTCATAGTAGAAGAGAGATTATACAAAGGAAGAGAAGGCTAAAGATGAGCGTGTCACCCTTCTTCATCTTATTATATATTTATAGACTTGAAAGAGGCTTACAAACTTTAGAATAAACCCTATTACATATGATTACAACTTAGGATAAGGAGGAATCTCCTTTATGAAACGCTAAAGCTACTTTACAAAAGATAAAGCAAGATAAAGTTACTTTAATAAAGTAGAGGAATATATTTCTCTTTTACAAAGATACTTTAATAAAGATAAAGTTAAAGCTACTTTATTTATTTCTGATGGGCTCATGTGATGGTGACATGTTGAAATCTTTTGGATTAATATCGTCGAATAGGAGTGATGGGGACCAGTCGAGTTCCATGTCTTTGGCCTTGCCTTTGTCCTCTGGTGGTATGGTAAGGAAGTTCTGTGCCATAATGTCATCTATAAGAGGAGGATTCAACAAGGGATCAAGGGAATCTAAGAAAGGGTCCTGAGATTCCTGAAATAAAGAGTCCAGATAATTTGGTCTTTGAGAGGACTCAGCAGTGTCAAAAGTAGGTGGCTGCAGAGAGGTGAGTTCAATGTTGTTTAATTCACATAGAGTATTATGAAGTGTTTTCTTTAAGGCAGTGGGTGGATTATCTTTATAATTTTCTATGATTTCCCAACACCAAGCTTGTAGCTGGGACCAAACAGCATTGTGACCAGGATTCCACATATATGGCCTATGAAAAAAATAGACAGCAGAGAGATTTTCGGCTTCTTGGATAGGCTTCTGCCATATCTTCCTAGACTGAATTTATCGGAGAAATTCATATCGCCACCAAGACAGTGGTGCATATCACTCAAGAAATTGCCAGACAAAAGAATTTTTTCTACTGGCATCAGTAAGAAGGTCATAAGTTTTTACCAGAGGGAAAATCACAGCATGGGTGTAGAGTGTAGATAAACACCATACGAACTATAATTCCTCCTCACAGAAAGGAGAATCAGGGTGAATCTTGTACATCATTGCCCAAGGAGTATCAAGGTAAAACAGATTTCTGTCTGTAGAAATGTTCTTTTTGACAGAAAACAGATGGACAAAATAGAACAGATGAAGGGTTGCAAATTTCTTGATCTGAGCAGGAGAAGATAATCGACACTTTGGAGGGTGAGTCTGTTTTTGAGAGGCAGTAAGGTAAAGGTTAGGGGGTTGGTTCTTTCTAGGACTTGGGTTTGGACGAAAGCGATCCATTGATGAAAGAAAGAGGGTATGCAAAGAAATATGAGGAGAAGATGGTTTGGTAGTTAAGCGTGAGAGGTAATCTAGAATGAGGTTGTGGTCTCCTTTTATATGCTGAACCTGAAAGTTGTACTTGCTAAACCATTCAGCCCATCTCAGTAACTGGTGATGTGGGACAGTTGTTCCTTTAAAAGAAAGCATTTTTTGAAAGGAGGAACAGTCCATGACAACTGTAAAGTTGTGGCCAATCAAGTGAAATTCGAATCTCTTTATGCCATACTTCACCGCTAAGATTTCCTTAAAGGTGGAGTGATAATGACATTCAGATTTTTTGAATTGTCCACCGTAGCCACAAATGTGCCTATCTTTGTCTTTTTCTTCAAGTAGGACAGCTCCCCAACACTCATCACTAGCATCAGTCTGGAGATATCTTTTTCCTGTAGAGGGTATGTGGAGAGGTGGCAGGTTTTGGGTGGTTGCTTTTATTTGCTGGATAGACTCGGTATGGGTGGCCGACCATGGTGGAGGATGCTTTCTCAAAAGGTGTGTCAGTGGACTTGATAGGTGGCTAAAGTGGGGAATGAATTGTCTAATGTAGTTGGCAATCCCAAGGAATTGTTGAACTTGCTTATGAGATAAGTTTTGATCAGGGAAATTCAAAAGTTCCTTGGCAAGATGAGGCTGTGGTTGATAACTGCCATTAACAAAATGCATGCCTAGAAAATTAATTTCTTTCTGACCAATGATCATCTTGGATGGAGAGAGCATAATCCCATATTCCTTTATAAGATTAAAGAAAGATTGAAGGTGGGATTGATGAGTAGAGACATCTGGTGAAAATATCAAAACATCATCAATATATATCAAAGCAAAGGAAAGGATTGACTGGTAAAC
This sequence comes from Excoecaria cochinchinensis, assembly GCA_947683425.1. Taxonomy (NCBI): domain Eukaryota; kingdom Viridiplantae; phylum Streptophyta; class Magnoliopsida; order Malpighiales; family Euphorbiaceae; genus Excoecaria; species Excoecaria cochinchinensis. The sequence continues at coordinate 5,785,469 of CANTUQ010000055.1, forward strand.
TCTGATCATGGTTTGTTGAAAGATTGATGGAGCAGTCTTAAGACCAAAAGGCATAACAGTCCACTGATAGTGGAAGTTAGGGATACAAAAGGCAGTTTTGTGACGGTCTTGAGGATGGATTCCGAGTTGCCAAAAACCAGCTTTAAGATCGAACTTAGAAAAAATCTGGGCTTTGTGAAGGAAAGGGAAAAGGGAGGAGATTTTTGGTAAAGGGTATTTAATGTCCTTGAGAAATGGGTTAAGAGGTGTATAGTCGATAATAAGTCGCTTCTTCCCACGGACCTGTTCAGAATGCTTATTGACATAAAAAGCTTGACAAGCCCAATTAGACTAAGTGGGCTCAATTAAGTTTTGGGCCAGTAACAATGAACATTCTGTTTGGGCTAAAGCATAATCATCAGGGGACATGCCAGGGTGTGTGGCCTTGGTTGGGTTTATATCTTTTGACTGTTTAAAGGGTAAGGTAATGTAAAAGTTGGGCCTGGTCCAAAGAGGTTTTGGATGTTTGGTAAGGAAATCAACATGAGAATCTGCACAATAATGGGTTTTAAGCTGGGTTTGAATATCTTGGAATTGATCTAGGCCTGGGTCATATACAGTGAAAAGAGAATGGATACTGGTGTAGGGCTGGAAATTTCTTTTGTGTTTAAGGCCATGAGGAAGGATTCTGAGGTGTGGCATCTGATACAGAGCATCAAATCCAAATACAAGATCTTTACTTCGAAGATCTGATCCAAGTGCATGAATCCAAAGAAAACAATCAGGAAAGAGCTGAATCTTGATAGGATGCTTTGTTTTCTTGGTTATTGCTAAAACACCTTGATTTGCAGCTTGGAAATGTTGGGTATAAGGTTTCCAACACGATTCTGGGAGGATTTTTGGATTGAGGATGGTATTGTGGGCTCCAGTATCAAGAAAAGCTATAATTTTGATAGGATTGGCATATTTATCGGGAAAGATCTGTGTAGGAACTAAGGGTATAGGGTGCGATATAGAAGAAAGTTGTCTAGGTGGAGAAATGGTAGCAATGGTAGTTTGTGAATAAAAATCGTCTAGAGAATCATCAGATTCAGACTCAGAATCAGAATACTCTATAGCAAAGAGAGTATAAGGATCGGGTTCATCATCTTCTGAAAGGAGGGACTCAATATCAGCATTTTGGATATCAATGGGAGTGGATTGCTGAACATGTTGAATGAGTTGCTGAGACTTCTTCTTGTTAGGACATTTTTTTGCAAAATGACCTTTTTTCCCACAAATGAAACATCTGTCTCCTTTTGGTTTATATCGTTTCCGTCTGAAAAACCGAACTTTTTTCCTTTGATAAGGAAGACGGTTGCGAATAAAATTTTTAGGATACTTGAATCTTCTGAACTTCTTTTTCTTGGGATAACAAGAACATCCTTTATCAGGGAAGCATTTGATTTGAAGATCTGGGCGTTTTCCAGCAGCTTTTAATTGAGGATCTTTACCCTTTTGAAGAGTATCTTTGATCATTTTTTGAGATGCACATAACCGATCAAGAGCAATTAAGACCTTTGATAAATCTGCCCAAGGGAAAGAGAGTTGAGTTGGATTCCTTGTTCTCGTTGGTAATACATTGTGCTGTTGGAGAGACTTTATGGAACAGAAGATAAAAGTCCTTGCTTTAGATTTGGATCATTTGCACCATTGAGCATATAGAAGAGTTTGGACATCTTCTTATAATGCTTCGCCAAATCTTTTCGGAGGAGAGAACAACACTTCATTTTAAAGAAATTATCTCGATTGGCATCTTCAAAATCATGTACAGTGCCAATGAATTCAGAATGAATTTTCTGGAGAATGTAAGTGATAGACTCAGATCGGATAAATTGAAGTTTGGTATATTCATCCAAATGAGTAAACCAGTCTTTAATTCTTCCAACAAATCTGCATTGAAATTCATGGAAAATTGATTCCATGCTCGTTGTTGTAGCTGGACGAGTTCTTGCCTTGAGCTCAAGCCAGGCATAAAACACTTACAGACGATCTCTCCATTGTTCAGGTTCAATATCCTCGAAAGTGAACCAAGGTCCATTATCAGGCTTAGAATCAGGTGGAAGAGGAATATTGTCAGCCATTTCTTCCTCAGGAGGTTCTTCAGCAAACTGAGTTGTGGTACTTTCAGCTGGTGGAGGATCTGCCATGTATAAGGGAAAAGGACAAAGAGGATCAAAAGTATCAGCCTGACTAGTACTGGTGGTACTATCAGAATCTGAAGTTTCAATTAGATCATCTTTGACTGAATTGCCTTTGGTAGCAAAGGAGATGGCAGGGATTGTTTGTAGTGCTTTTTGTTGAAGAGTATGAACTAGCAAATTTGGATTTGAGGGTTCTTAGATCATATGGGAGGATGGTGGTTCAGAAATAACAATTCCTTCCTGTTTTAAATTTGATGAAATAGGAGGAGTTGTTGTATCTGAGATAGAAGAAGATGCAACAGGTTTAGTAGCTGGTGGTATGATTGGAGGTGATATAGTCTCATGGGAACGTTTATGTGTTAAGAATTGATTTCTCATAAACATCTCATGAGAATATCCTAAAGCATCAAGTTCTGCTTGAGAGGGTTCAATGTAAGGTGGTACTTGTATAGAAGGTTGATGGGTGTATGGTTTGAATGGAGACTGATAGAAAGGGAAAGGTGACATAGGAGATGGGGATGGTGTAGGTTTTGCCAGATCTCTTTTGATAGCAGCTATTTCAGCTTTGAGTCGGGTGACTTCAGAGGCTTTTTCCTTGAAAGTAGTAACATAAACCCGTTCAGTAATAGAAGTCATGAGTTGCTTATCTAGATCAGCAACTTGATTCTGCAACTTGGTTAATAATTGGTAGGTAGTAGCATTCTGGCCTGTAAGCTGAGAATTAAGTGTATCCACACGAGTAGAAACATTATCAACTTTAGTTTCTAATCGGTGAAGAAGCTTATTCTGAGCTAAAGCATTTTCAGATTGCCAATTGAGAACTGCTTCTGCAGGATGAACGATTCTAGGAGTTCCTTCAGTAGAAATACCTGGAGATTTGACAAATGGTGTTGCTCGTATTTTTGTGGTCGGGTTGGTAGTTTCAGAAAATGTAGGAAATTCATCTGTATAATCACCAGTGGGTTGATACATACAGACAGCAGGGATGATAGGTGTTTGGGTAGGAGTTTTTGGTTTCCAAATAGGAGGTGAACAAGGCTTTTTAGGTAATGGTTTGGGTGAAGGTTTGCATGGTTCAGGAGATGGAGTTGGGGTAACAGGTGGTTTGTACCAAGAAAAAGCAGTATAAGAAACTGCATAATCATACTTGCCAGATGGTTGGCCAAGGGTGCTAACAGTAGGATCATCATCTTCATCAAGATGGTCCTGGTAACGTGCTTCAGAGGAAAACTTCTTTTTTGCTTTACGTCTCCGGCGACGGAGATCTTCATCATCAAGCTCATCCTAGATGGAAGCCTGATAGCAATCATCAAAATCACAAAGATCAAAATAGCAATGGTGATCCCGTTTAAAGGCATAAATGGGACGGCCATCAGTATTGAAAGCTGCAATAGGGATATCGTTTTCTTGTGGAAAAGAAGTGTCTGGTTGGATTATGAACTGGGGTGAAAATATTGGTGCTGTGGTGGATTCTACTGGATCTGGGTTAGCTCGGGGAGAGACAAACTGGGTTTCTAGCATGCCATTTGGCTTTTTGACAAAAATAGGAGTAGAAGATTGGATGGGCTGCTTCTGTTCATGGAGTATCTCGTAACTTGTAAGCCAAGATTTGGGGAAGTAATCAAGTAGCTGTTCATTCGTCAGTTGCTTAGGAATCTGAACGCAGGTAGGTACCTGGTTGGAATCTATGCTAATGACGAGAGCATCATTAGAAGTAGGGAGTGAGATGTCTATAGCATGATTCTAAACTCTATAGATCATCTGGTAATGGAGGGTTGCTACTTCGGTAGTCTTGACTTGATCAGCTCCAGTGATTTGGATTTGGACTTTGAGATTATCCAATATATGAGAATCATCTAATCTCATATTAAAATTTGGATAAAAAGTGAACATGACAGTTCCAGCATTAAGTGAAGTTTGTACAGTTCCAATAACAGCCTGAGAATACTCAAGGTATCTTGTGTCAAGAAGAGCGATTCGGGCAAAGACAGGAAGGCCTTTGCGTCCATGATAAGTAACCGCAATTCTGATGGCTCCAAAATGGAGATGAGATAATCCTTGACGAGTCCAATGAGGAATAAACTCAGAAGGAATATATAGAGGGAGAAATTGTTCTTGTCCAGTAGCTTTTATAGGATGCTGCCGGAAAGAGGAAGACTGCACATATTCTTTCACATGGGATTTAGGAGGTTTAATGAGAGTTTTGATGTTGGAAAGGACAGTAGATCTGGGTGATTTAATGAAAGGGAATTTTTATCACTATATCATCATCCTTATCTTCCAGTTCTTCTTGTTTATCTTCCAGTTCTTCCCTCACTAGAACTTCTTCCTCTACCAGATCTTCTTTTTCTTTATCTCCCACAATAGTAAAAAAGCCAGACTACTTATATGAGTTAAACTTTCTTGATGAAAGCCAGAAAATTCAAGATTCCCACTTACCTTTTCTTAACCCCTATGATGCTTTCACTAAAACACCTAGAGCCAATGTTCTTTCACATATTAAGACCTTAATCCGGCAACCAAAATCTCAAGTCAAGGAGTATGTTCAGTCCTCTTCTTTTCAGCAACACCCAATTAAAGCCACAGGACAAGAACAATTCATTTCCCTTGATATTCCCTCTGAATCTTTTCCATACTGGGCTAATCATGGCCTATCCCATCTTCATTTTGGAGCTATTAGAATTGTAGTAACATATCATGGACGCAAAGGACTACCTATCTTTGCCAGGATTGCACTACTGGATACCAGATATTTTGATTATTCACATGCTGTTATTGGAACAGTCCAGACTTCTCTCAATGCTGGAACTGTTATGTTTACCTTTTATCCAAATTTCAATATGCGCTTGGATAACCCGCATATTCTTGACAATCTCAAGGTTCAAATCCAGATCACTGGAGCAGATCAGGTCAAGACAACTGATGTAGCAACCCTTCACTATCAGATGATTTATAGAGTCCAAAATCATGCTATAGACATCTCTCTTCCAAGCTCTAATGAAGCTCTTATCATCAGTGCTGATTCTAATCAAGTGCCAACTTGTGTACAAATTCCTAAGCAGCTCACAAGAGAACAGCTACTTGATTATTTTCCAAAGTCATGGCTTACTAGCTATGAGATTCTCCATGAGCAAAAGAAGCCTGTTCAGTCAACTACTCATATCTTTGTTAGAAGACCAGATGGCATGATAGAAACCCAGTTCGTTTCTCCCAAAGATGCAGATCTTTCTGAGTCTACTACAGCATCTGTCTTTTCTACACAATTCATGTTGCGGCCTTTCCCAAAAGAAGATGGCATCCCAGTTGAAGCTTTGGATAATAATGGCCGTCCTATTTATGCTTTTAAAAGGAATAATCACTGTTATAGGGATTTATGTAATTGTGATGACTATTACACTGCATCACTCATAGATAACCTTGCTGATGAGGATCGTCGTCGACAAAGAAGAAAAGGAAAAAAAAATCTTCTTCTGAAGCTCGTTTCCAAGATCATCTTGATGAAGATGATGACCCTACAGTTAGTACCTTGGGACAACCCTCAGGAAAGTATGATTATGCTGTCAGTTATACTCCTCCTTCATGGTATAAACCACCATCTTCACCACCAACCCCCACACCAAAAAAATGTAAACCAATACCAAAACCTTTAAAACCTTTACCTCCAAAGCCTTGCTCTCAGACCTGGAAACCAAAACAAAACCATGCACCTATTATCCCAACTGTCTGTATGTACCAACCCACTGGTACCTTTACAGATGAATTTCCTACCCTTTCTGAAACTGTAAATCCAACCACAAAAATCAGAACAACACCATTTATCAAATCCCCTGGAATTTCCATAGAAGGAACTCCTCATTCAGTCTCCCCTGCAGAAGCTGTCCTTAATTGGCAATCTGAGAATTCTCTTGCCCAGAATAAACTTTTATCTCGTCTGGAAACTAAAGTTGATAATGTGTCTACTCGGGTGGATACACTTCACTCATAAATTACAGATCAGAATGCTGCTACATACCAACTTCTGTCTAAACTATAGACTAAAGTTGCTGATCTAGATAATCAACTTATGACATCCATTGCTCAACGCACTTATGATGCTCATTTCCAGCAAAAAGCTTCTGAAGTAACCCGACTGAAAGCAGAGATAGCAACCATCAAAAGGGATTTGGCAAGAAAATCATCCCAACCACCTCACCACACATCTCACCACACATCCCCATATTCATCCTCCTATTCACCAATTCCATTTTATGAGTCTACCTTAACCCCATACACCCATCAGCCTTCTATCCAAATTCCTCCTTATATTGAACCTTCACTGGATGAGTTGAACGCACTTGGATATGCTCATGAATTATTCATGAGAGAACAATTTTCTCAAACTCTATCCAAACCAAATAAACCAATCCTTAAACCAGTACCTTCTCCAGATAAACCAACCTCGACCATTGAAACTACTATTACTCCTTCTCCAGACTATAAACAAAAAGGCGTGGTGATCTCTGAACCACCTTCTTCCCATATGATCCAAAACCCCTCAAATCCAAATTTGCTTGTCGCCACACTTAAACAAAAGGCCTCACAAGAAATACCTGCCATAACATCGGTCACTGAAATTGATACTAGTGATTCTATTAGTTCTGATGATGACACTGATGTTCCTACAGATACATATGATAAGCCTGATCCAAAGCATTTTCCTATTTTCATGGCAGATCCTCCTGCAGAAAGTACTACAACTCAGTTTGCTGAAGAACCCGATGATGATGAAATAGCAACTGCTGAAAGTACTCCTCTTCCTGCAGATACGAGACCAACAACTGGACCATGGTTTGGTTTTGAAGATATTCCCAGACATCAATGGCGTGATCGAATTCAAGAGTTCTTTACTTGGCTTGATTTAAAAGCAAGATTACGACCTACTGGGGTTACAACCTACAAAAATATTTTTCATGAATTTCAATGCAGATTTGTCGACAGACTTCGAGACTGGTTCACCAACAAAGATGAATATTCAAAACTCCAATTCATCAACTCTGAATCTATTGCTTATGTTCTTCAGATAATTCATGCTGAATTCGTTGGTGATGTTCAAAAATTTGAAGATGCAAACCGAGATGATGATTTCAAGATGAAATGTTGTTCTCTGTTAAGAAAAGACTTGGATAAGCACTACAAGAAGATGTCAAAGCTGTTTTACATGCTTAATGGTGCAAATGATCCTAACATGAAATAAGGATTTCTGTCATCATTACCAGAACAACTATCCTCAAGAACTGTCTTCTATCTCAGAGAACAAGGCATACAAATCAATTCTCTTTCCCTTGGTCAAATCTATCAAAGAGTTTTAATGGCACTTGACAAACTCTGTGCTTCACAGCAAATGATCAAGGATATCTTTCAAATGGGCAAAGATCCACATCTAAAGGAAGCATGTCGCAGACCAGACCTACAAATCAAATGCTCGTCTAAAAATGATTGCTCCTGTTATCCCTCCAAACGATACAGGAAAAAGAAGTTCAAAGAAAAATGGGGAAAAACCAATTTCCATATCGATGCAAGAAAATCTGGTTCTATCGACGAAAAAGGTTTAAACCCAAAGGACATCGATGCTTTGTTTGTGGACAAAAAGGTCATTTTGCTAAGAAGTGTCCTAAGAAGAAGAAATCTCAACATTTGCTACAACAGATCCAGCAGACTTCTCCCATAAATATCCAAGATGATGATATTGAATCACTCTTCTTAGAAGATGAAGAACCAGATCCATATACTCTTTTTGCAATTCAGTATACTGATTCTGATTCTGAACTATCTGAACAATCTGACCAAGATTCTGAAACCATTTCTACTATTTCACCCATTGAACCTTATACCCTTTTCCCAACTTCTCCTTCACCACAATCCATATCTTTTACTCACCCCATTCCTCTTGTACCAGCAAAAATTTTCCCTGATAAATATGCTAACCCTATAAGCATAATTGCCTTTATTGACACTGGAGCTCACAATACCATTCTTAATCCAAAAATCCTCCCTTCATCTTATTGGAAACCATACACCCAACACTTCCAAGCTACTAACCAAGGAGTCCTCACAATTAAGCTAAAAACTAAACATCCGATCAAAATTCAGCTTTTTCCTGACTGTTTTCTCTAGACCCATGTCTTTGGTTCAGAACTACCAGGAAAAGACCTTGTATTTGGTTTTGATGCTTTCTTCCAACTTCCTCACCTTAGGATTAAACCTCATGGCTTGAAACATAAGAAACACTTTCAACCCTACACTACAACCCATTCTCTATTTTCTATTTCCAACCCAGATCCATTCCTACACATTAAAATCCAACTAGAAACCCATTGTTGTGCAACCTCTCACGCCGACTTTCTAGCCAAACACCCAAACCATCTTTGGACAAGGCCTGATTTCTTTATTACTCTTCCATTCAAAAAATCAGAAGACATCAACCCTACGAAAGCCTCTCATCCAGGAATGTCTCCTGAAGATTTTGCACTAGCCCAAGAAGAATGTTCTCAACTTTTGGCCCAAGGATTAATTGAGCCTACCCAATCTGAATGGGCTTGTCAAGCCTTTTATGTCAATAAACACTCTGAAAAAATCCGTGGAAAAAAGCGTCTTGTTATTGACTATACACCCCTCAACCCTTTTTTAAAAGACAATAAATACCCTTTACCAAACATATCCTCACTTTTCCCATACCTTCACAAAGCCCAAATCTTTTCAAAGTTTGATCTTAAAGCAGGATTCTGGCAACTTGGTATTATTCCTGAAGATAGATCGAAAATGGCTTTTTGTATTCCCAACTTCCATTATCAGTAGACTGTGATGCCTTTTTGCCTTAAAACAACACCATCCATTTTTCAACAGTCTATGATACGGGTTTACAAATCAATTCTTTCCTATGCTCTTATCTATATTGATGACGTGTTGCTATTTTCACCAGATGTTCCTTCTCATCAACAACATTTGACTCAGTTCTTTGAACTCACAAAGGAACATGGGATAATGCTCTCTCCATCAAAAATGATACTGGCCCAAAAAGAAATTGATTTTCTTGGAATGCACTTTGCCAATAAAGCCTATCAACCTCAGCCACACCTTGCTAAAGAACTGCTTAACTTTCCAGATCACCATCTTTCTCAAAAGCAAGTTCAACAATTCCTTGGCATAGCAAATTACATACGATAATTTGTCCCACATTTCAGCCACCTGTCCACTCCACTTACACAACTTTAAAGAAAAAATCCACCGCCTTGGTCAGAAATCCACTCCCAATCAATCCAAAATCTTAAAGCAATCACACAGACCTTGCCACCTCTCCACATTCCATCCACTGGAAAAAGATTCCTTCAGACTGATGCAAGTGATGAAAATTGGAGAGCAGTGTTTTTGGAAGAAAACGATAATATTCGACAGATATGTGGATATGCCAGTGGTCACTTCAAAAATTCAGAATGCCACTACCACTCAACTTTTAAGGAAATATTAGCTGTAAAGTATGGCATTAAAAAATTTGAATTTCATCTGATTGGCCACCACTTCATTGTCATAATGGATTGCTCTTCTTTTCCAAAGATTCTTTCCTTCAAAGGGAAGTCTGTGCCACATCATCAACTTCTTTGATGGGCAGAATGGTTCAGCAAGTACAATTTTGATGTTGTGCATATAAAAGGGGATCAGAACTTGGTTCCAGATTACCTCTCCAGACTTTCTAAACCTAAACCTCCCATTCCAAAAACTCCTCTTCCTTCTTCCTCTCTCATTTACCCAATGGCTTTTGAACAATATAAGCCTCACCCTTGTTTCAGAAAAAGTGAACCAACTTGCTTAAATCTTCCTGCCACCAAAACCGATTCTATACCTCCTGAATGTCCTCGAACCTCTCCTGCTACTATTAAGACATTTGCCACCCGTTATATGTTCCATTACCTTCACCTTTTCACCCAAAAAAGAAACATACCATCACATGAGAACTATTTTATGGCTGACCAACCTTGGTCTATCCTGTTCAAATGTTTTCATGATTCTCCATACTTTGATGAAGAACTCTGGTTCTTATGGTGCTTGTCAACCTTGTACACTCATGCTGTCTTATTTCCTCTCATTGGCCTTTATGAGATCCTTACCACTCCTGGAAAACAGAATTCATTTCATTGGCAATTTCTTCAATGGTATGCTCCTCTATTATGGTGGAGAAAATAATTGCTCAAAAAGATTCAAGATCTTAATGTCTGGAATATGAAAGAATCATTTGCTAGGGAACATGTCATTCTTTATTTCTTTCATAGGCCCTACTTCTGGAATCCTACTCAAGACACTATATGGGATCAACCTCAAGCAATTTAATGGGAAACATTTGAATCCAGTAAAGATTTGGAAATTCCTGAGATAACAAAGGCTCTACATGCAATGCTTTGTGAGCTCAATAACCTTGAGTACTCTGCATTACATCCTCCTATGCTAGATACTGCAGAATCATCACTCCGGCCTAATTATCTCGATGAACTTTTCAAAGATTCCCAAGATCCCTATGAAGACCTGAACATAGAGGATAAAACAAAAGACACTCATGGTGCCAGTACCAGCAATGCTAATCCTACTCAAGATCTTCTTTCCAGCCTTGAAAAGAATAAAGACAAAATTGATGATTTCGACTGGATAGCTGAATATGACCAAGACCCTGAGGACATGATGATGTCACCATCTCATGAACCCATACAGCCTGGCAACAAAGATTAAGATGACCTTTGAAGATTCCAACTTTCATAAAGTAGCTTTAATAAAGTATTTTGTATTTTATGCTTTTGTAAAGTAGCTTTTATAAAGGAGATTCCTCCTTATTTGTAATTAGTGCTTGCTTATGTAATCAGTGATGTAAGCTATAAGCCTCCTGGCTTTATAAATAGAGATCCTTGAATCCTTTGGCGATCAAGCGGTTTCAAAGCAATAAAAATCCTTTTGTTTAATCATGAGTCTTTAAGTTTCTCTCTTCTCTTTCATTGGAATACTCTTATTCTTTAATCAGGGATCCTGCTGTTAAAACATCTTGGTTCATGAATGTTTTTGTTCTACCTTGTTCATCCAAAGAGGACTGTTCGCCAGTCAGGCCAGAAGAGCCATTATTTAGACAGTCGTACCTGGTGTGTTCAAGAAGTCTCAATCTGATTCATGACCCTCAATGTTCTTGGTATCAGAGCCATCTGCTTATTGTTTAAGGTATTTTAATGAAAGGGAATTTTTATCACTATGTCATCATCCTTATCTTCCAGTTCTTCTTGTTTATCTTCCAGTTCTTCCCTCACCAGAACTTCTTCCTCTACCAGATCTTCTTTTTCTTTATCTCCCACAATAGTAAAAAAGCTAGACTACTTATATGAGTTAAACTTTCTTGATGAAAACCAGAAAATTCAAGATTCCCACTTACCTTTTCTTAACCCCTATGATGCTTTCACTAAAACACCTAGAGCCAATATTCTTTCACATATTAAGACCTTAATCCGGCAACCAAAATCTCAAGTCAAGGAGTATGTTCAGTCCTCTTCTTTTCAGCAACACCCAATTAAAGCCACAGGACAAGAACAATTCATTTCCCTTGATATTCCCTCTAAATCTTTCCCATACTGGGCTAATCATGGCCTATCCCATCTTCATTTTGGAGCTGTTAGAATTGCAGTAACATATCATGGATGCAAAGGACTACCTGTCTTGGCCAGGATTGCACTACTAGATACCAGATATTTTGATTATTCACAGGCTGTTATTGGAATAGTCCAGACTTCTCTCAATGCTGGAACTGTTATGTTTACCTTTTATCCAAATTTCAATATGCGCTTGGATGACCCGCATATTCTTGACAATCTCAAGGTTCAAATCCAGATCACTGGAGCAGATTAGGTCAAGACAACTGATGTAGCAACCCTTCACTATCAGATGATTTATAGAGTCCAAAATCATGCTATAGACATCTCTCTTCCAAGCTCTAATGAAGCTCTTATAATCAGTGCTGATTCTAATCAAGTACCAACTTGTGTACAAATTCCTAAGCAATTCTTTAGCAAGGTGTGGCTGAGGTTGATAGGCTTTATTGGCAAAGTGCATTCCAAGAAAATTAATTTCTTTTTGGTCCAGTATCATTTTTGATAGAGAGAGAATTATCCCATGTTCCTTTGTGAGTTCAAAGAACTGAGTTAAATGTTGTTGATGAGAAGGAACATCTGGTGAAAATAGCAACACGTCATCAATATAGATAAGAGCATAGGAAAGAATTGATTTGTAAACCCGTATCATAGACTGTTGAAATATGGATGGTGCTGTTTTAAGGCCAAAAGGCATCACAGTCCACTGATAATGGAAGTTGGGAATACAAAAAGCCGTTTTTGATCTATCTTCAGGAATAATACCAAGTTGTCAGAATCCTGCTTTAAGATCAAACTTTGAAAAGATTTGGGCTTTGTGAAGGTATGGGAAAAGTGAGGATATTTTTGGTAAAGGGTATTTATTGTCTTTTAAAAAAGGGTTGAGGGGTGTATAGTCAATAACAAGACATTTTTTTCCACGGATTTGTTCAGAGTGTTTATTGACATAAAAGGATTGACAAGCCCATTCAGATTGGGTAGGCTCAATTAATCCTTGGGCCAAAAGTTGAGAACATTCTTCTTGGGCTAGTGCAAAATCTTCAGGAGACATTCCTGGATGAGAGGCTTTTGTAGGGTTGATGTCTTCTGATTTTTTGAATGGAAGAGTAATAAAGAAATCAGGCCTTGTCCAAAGAGGGTTTGGGTGTTTGGCTAGAAAGTCGGTGTGAGAGGTTGCACAACAATGGGTTTCTAGTTGGGTTTTAATGTGTAGGAATGGATCTGGGTTGGAAATAGAAAATAGAGAATGGGTTGTAGTGTAGGGTTGAAAGTGTTTCTTATGTTTCAAGCCATGAGGTTTAATCCTAAGGTGAGGAAGTTGGAAGAGAGCATCAAAACCAAATACAAGGTCTTTTCCTGGTAGTTCTGAACCAAAGACATGGGTCCAGAGAAAACAGTCAGGAAAAAGCTGAATTTTGATCGGATGTTTGGTTTTTAGCTTAATTGTGAGGACTCCTTGGTTAGCAGCTTTGAAGTGTTGGGTGTATGGTTTCCAATAAGATGAAGGGAGGATTTTTGGATTAAGAATGGTATTGTGAGCTCCAGTGTCAATAAAGGCAATTATGCTTATAGGGTTAGCATATTTATCAGGGAAAATTTTTGCTGGTACAAGAGGAATGGGGTGAGTAAAAGATATGGATTGTGGTGAAGGAGAAGTTGGGAAAAGGGTATAAGGTTCAATGGGTGAAATAGTAGAAATGGTTTCAGAATCTTGGTCAGATTGTTCAGATAGTTCAGAATCAGAATCAGTATACTCAATTACAAAAAGAGTATATGGATCTGGTTCTTCATCTTCTAAGAAGAGTGATTCAATATCATCATCTTGGATATTTATGGGAGAAGTCTGCTGGATCTATTGTAGCAGATGTTGAGATTCTTCTTCTTAGGACACTTCTTAGCAAAATGACCTTTTTGTCCACAAACAAAGCATCGATCTCCTTTGGGTTTAAACCTTTTTCATCGAAAGAACCGGATTTTCTTGCGTCGATATGGAAATTGGTTTTTTCCCCATTTTTCTTTGAACTTCTTTTTCCCGTATCGTTTGGAGGGATAACAGGAGCAATCATTTTTAGACGAGCATTTGATTTGTAGGTCTGGTCTGCGACATGCTTCCTTTAGATGTGGATCTTTGCCCTTTTGAAAGATATCCTTGATCATTTGCTGTGAAGCACAGAGTTTGTCAAGTGCCATTAAAACTCTTTGATAGATTTGACCAAGGGAAAGAGAATTGATTTGTATGCCTTGTTCTCTGAGATAGGAGACAGTTCTTGAGGATAGTTGTTCTGGTAATGATGACAGAAATCCTTGTTTCATGTTAGGATCATTTGCACCATTAAGCATGTAAAACAGCTTTGACATCTTCTTGTAGTGCTTATCCAAGTCTTTTCTTAACAGAGAACAACATTTCATCTTGAAATAATCATCTCGGTTTGCATCTTCAAATTTTTGAACATCACCAACGAATTCAGCATGAATTATCTGAAGAACATAAGCAATAGATTCAGAGTTGATGAATTGGAGTTTTGAATATTCATCTTTGTTGGTGAACCAGTCTCGAAGTCTGCCGACAAATCTGCATTGAAATTCATGAAAAATATTTTTGTAGGTTGTAACCCCAGTAGGTCGTAATCTTGCTTTTAAATTAAGCCAAGCAAAGAACTCTTGAATTCGATCACGCCATTGATGTCTAGGAATATCTTCAAAACCAAACCATGGTCCAGTTGTTGGTCTGGTATCTACAGGAAGAGGAGTACTTTCAGCAGTGGCCATTTCATCATCATCAGGTTCTTCAGCAAACAGAGTTGTAGTACTTTCTGCAGGAGGATCTTCCATGAAAATAGGAAAATGCTTTGGATCTAGCTTATCATTTGTATCTGTAGGAACATCAGTGTCATCATCAGAACTAGTAGAATCACTAATATCAATTTCAGTGATCGATGTTATGGCAGGTATTTCTTGTGAGGCCTTTTGTTTAAGTGTGGCGACAAGCAAATTTGGATTTGAGAGGTTTTGGATCATATGGGAAGAAGGTGGTTCAGAGATCACCACGCCTTTTTTTTATAGTCTGGAGAAGGAGTAATAGTAGTTTCAATGGTCGAGGTTGGTTTATCTGGAGAAGGTACTGGTTTATCTGGTTTGGATAGAGTTTGAGAAAATTGTTCTCTCATGAATAATTCATGAGCATATCCAAGTGCGTTCAACTCATCCAGTGAAGGTTCAATATAAGGAGGAATTTGGATTGAAGGCTGATGGGTGTATGGGGTCAAGGTAGACTCATAAAATGGAATTGGTGAATAGGAGGATGAATATGGGGATGTGTGGTGAGATGTGTGGTGAGGTGGTTGGGATGATTTTCTTGCCAAATCCCTTTTGATGGTTGCTATCTATGCTTTCAGTCGGGTTACTTCAGAAGCTTTTTGCTGGAAATGAGCATCATAAGTGCATTGAGCAACGGATGTCATAAGTTGCTTATCTAGATCAGCAACTTTAGTCTGTAGTTTAGATAGAAGTTGGTATGTAGCAGCATTCTGATCTGTAATTTGTGAGTGAAGTGTATCCACCCGAGTAGACACATTATCAACTTTAGTTTCCAGACGAGATAAAAGTTTATTTTGAGCAAGAGAATTCTCAGATTGCCAATTAAGGACAGCTTCTGCAGGGGAGACTGAACGAGGAGTTCCTTCTGTGGAAATTCCAGGGGATTTGATAAATGGTGTTGTTTTGATTTTTGTGGTTGGATTTACAGTTTCAGAAAGGGTAGGAAATTCATCTGTAAAGGTACCAGTGGGTTGGTACATACAGACAGCTGGGATAATAGGTGCTTGGTTTTGTTTTGGTTTCCAGGTCTGAGAGCAAGTGTAACACCCCAACTCATACGTGGACGAACCCATCCGCAATGGAGTAGGAGGCCGTACGAGTAGGTGTGTTACCGGACTGAAGCGAGACAAAGCATACTAAAATACGGAAGAATTTAAAACTTGAGGAGTAGATTTGGACATGCATATTTCACAAATGCGCATACACTAAGCAAAAGCATACAATAGAAATTATTCTCCAAACATCGCTATACAAATATTTACATGGCCCATAATATTATATAAGTATCTTTACATATTATTACATATACATATACATATTCATCAGAATTACAAAATCCAGGCTACAGAAATTCAACAAAATACATCACTTCTGACTCCTATGTGGCCGACTCTGCAGATGCGCGACTCGAACAGAAGCAAACCTGCCACCTGCACGGGAAAAAGAACCCGTGCTAAGCGATAACGCTTAGTGGGGAAAACAAACATAATAATATGGACGGCCATTCACAATGGTCGTCAAGGCAAAATACATTCAAATGGCAATTACGGATATTCAAAACACATATCTAAACAGACTTGCATAGTAAAGGCATTCATTCGGAAACTCACACATATAATCATATACATATATCGGGAATGGGTCAAAACAATCATAACCCAAAACACGACACTAGTGTTATCATGCTGAGCCACATACCCAAGAAAACAACCAAAACATCACACTTCTGCTGCACACTCTAATACATAGCATATCAAAACCATGCAGAGAGTACGATTACATCTTATAAACTTACCCTCACAACCGATCCGATTCACATGCTTGTACACAATAAAACCATGCTTAACTCATATACATAAATACATCGATCGAATCATTTCAAAGCATTCAGAAACTGATAACAAATCACATGCCAAGTTCAGATAATCATGTTAACTGAAAAGTCATGTTTACTAAATACAGATTTACCTTCTGAAGCCCGTAGTCATATTCAGATACATATATACTGATTCTTGCTCATTCAGATATCACATTCTGATGACTATTTCAAAACAGAATAAAACAAACCATCAAAATACCTGCTGACTCATAATAGTGGATAACGAGTGAACTAATTAGTACCTTACGGGTACAAGTCGGCCAGAGAGTACCTTACGGGTACTAATCGCAAATCATTTTATTTTGTCACAAAAGCATTTTACTGATGAGGGATCTTAACCCGATCCAAACACATTAAAAAGGATCGCGAGGATCCGTACTGATAGGGGTTCGCGAGGAACCAGTCGTGGGACCTGATCAGGGTCCAAATCGTTCAAAGGGCGCTGCAGCTACAAAGACTCTATTAGGCATGCCTAACTATCCACTAGACTGACTCTCGCAGGTCATGCATCATTCAAATCATGTGTCACATCAGACAATACATAAACATCATCATACTATTCATTTTACAAAGCATATGATATAGTTTCATCAACATACTTTAGCACTATTCAAGGTTCTAAGATTTATCAGAGTCAAATATGGAAATATTATCATGCCAATCGTTAACTTAACACTCAAACATTGCTTTTAACAATTAAACACTTTTTACAAAAACAGGGTAGGTCACGGTCACAACCAGGTTGGTTGTCACCATGACATACCAAAACTTTCGGCAGAAAGCACTCTTGGGGTATGTCACGGTGGTAACCCATTAGGTTGTCACCGTGACATACCATGAACCCAAACCAGAATGCAAATCTGCGGTAGGTCACGGTGGTAACCACATTCATTGCCACCGTGACATACCAAACCCTCAAAACAGAATGCAAATCTGGGGTAGGTCACGGTGGTAACCACATTCATTGCCACCGTGACATACCAAAAACCTCAAAACAGAATGCTATTCTTCACACTTAATCATATCATTCATACAAACTATTTATACATTTACATAAACACTTAATTACCCGGTTTGCCACATTACAGGTCTCTGTTTAAAAGAGAAATCATAAACTAAAAGCATTAAATCACCTTAAACATTATCATATTATATAGGCACTCAAATATCCACATGAACCGTTATAGTATCATACATACTTTGCATATTAACACATTCTAATAACGTTTATTTCCAATGCATGCATCGTATAATATTGTTAAGCAATTACTTTAATCATGCATTCATTACTCATATCCCCTATATACATTTTCCATTAAACAAACTCAATTCATAATTATACATACTTGTTCACATCATACCTGATCAATACCACGAGCATATCTTGTTCAATAATTAAAAAGCACATATATACATTTAATCTCATTATTAAACTCTTATGCTATAGCTTTAATCACTTATAATTTGGATTGACGACCACCCACATACTCATTTCCTAAGGTTAGAAATGAGTTAGACATGCTATAGGAACTTACCATGAAGTTCGGGTACGTTTCGGGAAGAAAAACACTCAAATTATGCATATTAGGGGATGGTCACGGTGGTAACCAATTGGTTGTCACCATGAGGTCCAAAAATGAGCATTCTGCCCTGCATTTTCATAGGTCACGGTGGTAACCATTTTGGTTGCCACCGTGACATACCAAAATATTGCAAAACAGAAGCAAAATTTCGGGACTGGTTCACTCCACAATTTTGTACAGCCTATATCAAAGTCTAGAACTCATTTTTAGCCAAAACTTCCTTCTTAACAAATGTTCTATAGGATGTTAAATTCAAAATGCAACAAATTACAGGTCAATTGGACATCTATAGATTCAGATATGATCTAAACAACCCACAGTGCTTCTCTGAACCCGTCCAAAGAAGATAGGTCTACTTCTTGACCATTTTTTGGGCACTTAGAGTTACAATTAGCTCAAACCTATTTCTAACACATTTGTAGATATATATCTTAGATTTCTAAAGGTACTGATTTCATATCATTTGGAGTTCTATAACTCCCGAAACAGTGTAAAAACCGAAGAAAGGTCCAGTGTATTCTAATCCAGTTTTTCACCCAAAACCTATTCACATGCAACAATGAGTCATTTGAGCCAACACTCACTACCATCATCAAAGATCATCATCAACACATTCAAATTACTTAAACAACTCATGAATATAATCAAAATCATACATAAATAAAAAGTTCCCAAACCTTAACTCCTTTGCTCCACTAGCTTAAATGGTAGTACTTCCTTGCTCATATACTCTTCCATAGATTCACCACTCAAATATCCTCATCAAGAATATACATAACATTAATTAGGGTTTCTAATTAACCAAAGAGAAATTGCAGAAATCAGAAAGTTATAACTTACCCTTCTATCTCTAATCTCTCATACAAGTGCTTGAGCTACAATTCAATTTACACAACTTGGGCTTACAAGAAGAGAGAGAGAGGAGCTGGCGTGAGATGAAGAAGAAGAGGGAGTGAAGAAGAACAAAGGGAATTCACGTGAAGGAGAAGAGGGGAAAGTGTAGAAATTTGCTCTCTCTCTTTCCTTGGCCCACTACATAGATGTCATTCCTACATTGACCCACAATTAAATCTTACTCCCTTCAATTGAATCCTAAATTAATACCTTACAAATTTACAATTGGCCGCACTTGCCGAAACTTTTGCACTAATACTGAATTCGTCCTTTTGGCACACCTGACACCCCATTTCACATATATTCTGTCTAATATTACTCAATTTTCATAAATTAGCCCTCGTAGTTATTTATTCGATTCAATCAAATCCATTTTTGCAAAATGACCAAAATACCCTTGACTCACTTTTTCTTGATTCTAATCACATCTTTTCCTCCTACTTAATCACTCCTACCATCTAATCATACTGTTTCGACTACCAAAATCCGTAGAGTTATACAAATCCTTCTAGGGTACATTTCGGGGTGTTACAGCAAGGCTTTGGAGGTAAAGGTTTTAAAGGTTTTGGTATTGGTTTACATTTTTCTGGTGTGGGGGTTGGTGGTGAAGATGGTGGTTTATACCATGAAGGAGGAGTATAACTGACAGCATAATCATACTTTCCTGAGGGTTGTCCCAAGGTGCTAACTGTAGGGTCATCATCTTCATCAAGATGATCTTGGAAACGAGCTTCAGAAGAAGATTTCTTTTTTCCTTTTCGTCTTTGTCGACGACGATCCTCATCAGCAAGGTTATCTATGAGTGATGCAGTGTAACAGTATTCTACAACATCTGTCTTTCCTACATAATTCATGTTGCTGCCTTTCCCACAAGAAGATGGCATCCCAGTTGAAGCTTTTGATAATAATGGCCGTCCTATTTATGCTTTTAAAAGGAATAATCATTGTTTTTGGGATTTATGTAATTGTGATGACTGTTACACTGCATCACTCATAGATAACCTTGCTGATGAGGATCGTCGTCGACAAAGACGAAAAGGAAAAAAGAAATATTCTTCTGAAGCTCGTTTCCAAGATCATCATGATGAAGATGATGACCCTACAGTTAGCACCTTGGGACAACCCTCAGGAAAGTATGATTATGCTGTCAGTTATACTCCTCCTTCATGGTATAAACCACCATCTTCACCACCAACCCCCACACCAGAAAAATGTAAACCAATACCAAAACCTTTAAAACCTTTCCCTCCAAAGCCTTGCTCTCAGACCTAGAAACCAAAACAAAACCAAGCACCTATTATCCCAGCTGTCTGTATGTACCAACCCACTCGTACCTTTACAGATGAATTTCCTACAATTTCTAAAACTGTAAATCCAACCACAAAAATCAGAACAACACCATTTATCAAATCCCCTGGAATTTCCACAGAAGGAACTCCTCGTTCAGTCTCCCCTGCAGAAGCTGTCCTTAACTGGCAATCTGAGAATTCTCTTGCTCAGAATAAACTTTTATCTCGTGGACAGTCATACCTGGTATCCAACATAGTCAGTTTGATGTGTTTCATGGTCCCTGGGGCATTTGGTATCAGAGCCATAGATTCATGATTAAGGTATTCTATTGAGACAAGAATTTCTATCATCTATGTCTAAACCTTCAACTTCAGTTTCATTATCCAGATCATCTTCCTTCTCTAGATCTTCTTTTTCACTCTCACCTTCTACAGTACAAAAGCTTGATTACCTGTATGAATTAAATTTTCTTGATGAAAATCAAAAAACACAAGACTTTCATTTACCCTTCCTCAACCCATATGATGCCTTCACTAAATCACCCAGATCTACTGTCCTTTCTAACATCAAAACTCTCATTAAACCTCCTAAATCCCATGTGAAAGAATATGTGCAGTCTTCCTCTTTCCGGCAGCATCCTATAAAAGCTACTGGACAAGAACAATTTCTCCCTCTAGATATTCCTTCTGAGTCTATTCCTCATTGGAATCGTCAAGGATTATCTCATCTCCATTTTGGAGCCGTCAGAATTGCGGTTACTTATCATGGACGCAAAGGCCTTCCTGTCTTTGCCCGAATCGCTCTTCTTGACACCAGATACCTTGAGTATTCTCAGGCTGTTATTGGAACTGTACAAACTTCACTTAATGCTGGAACTGTCATGTTCACTTTTTATCCAAATTTTAATATGAGATTAGATGATTCTCATATATTGGATAATCTCAAAGTCCAAATCCAAATCACTGGAGCTGATCAAGTCAAGACTACCGAAGTAGCAACCCTCCATTACCAGTTGATCTATAGAGTTCACAATCATGCTATAGACATCTCACTCCCTGCTTCTAATGATGCTCTCGTCATTAGCACAGATTCCAACCAGGTACCTACCTGCGTTCAGATTCCTAAGCAACTGACAAATGAACAACTACTTGATTAATTCCCCAAATCTTGGCTTACAAGTTACGAGATACGCCATGAACAGAAGCAACCCATCCAGTCTTCTACTCCTATTTTTGTCAAAAAGCCAAATGGCATGGTAGAAACCCAGTTTGTCTCTCCCCGAGATAACCCAAATCCAGTAGAATCCACCACAGCACCAATATTTTCACCCCAGTTCATGATCCAACCAGACACTTCTTTTCCACAAGAAAACGATATCCCTATTGCAGCTTTCAATACTGATGGCCGTCCCATTTTTGCCTTTAAACGGGATAACCATTGCTATTTTAATCTTTGTGATTATGATGATTGCGATCAGGCTTCCATCCAGGATGAGCTTGATGATGAAGATCTCCGTCGCCGGAGACGTAAAGCAAAAAAGAAGTTTTCCTCTGAAGCACGTTACCAGGACCATCTTGATGAAGATGATGATCCTACTGTTAGCACCCTTGGCCAACCATCTGGCAAGTATGATTATGCAGTTTCTTATACTGCTTTTTCTTGGTACAAACCACCTGTTACCCCAACTCCATCTCCTGAACCATGCAAACCTTCACCCAAACCATTACCTAAAAAGCCTTGTTCACCTCCTATTTGGAAACCAAAAACTCCTACCCAAACACCTATCATCCCTGCTGTCTGTATGTATCAACCCACTGGTGATTATACAGATGAATTTCCTACACTTTCTGAAACTACCAACCCGACCACAAAAATACGAGCAGCACCATTTGTCAAATCTCTCGGTATTTCTACTGAAGGAACTCCTAGAATCGTTCAGCCTGCAGAAGAAGTTCTCAATTGGCAATCTGAAAATGCTTTAGCTCAGAATAAGCTTCTTCACCGATTAGAAACTAAAGTTGATAATGTTTCTACTCGTGTGGATACACTTAATTCTCAGCTTACAGGCCAGAATGCTGCTACCTACCAATTATTTATCAAGTTGCAGAATCAAGTTGCTGATCTAGATAAGCAACTCATGACTTCTATTACTGAACGGGTTTATGATACTACTTTCAAGGAAAAAGCCTCTGAAGTCACCCGACTCAAAGCTGAAATAGCTGCTATCAAAAGAGATCTGGCAAAACCTACACCATCCCCATCTCCTATGTCACCTTTCCCTTTCTATCAGTCTCCATTCAAACCATACACCCATCAACCTTCTATACAAGTACCACCTTACACTGAACCCTCTCAAGCAGAACTTGATGCTTTGGGATATTCTCATGAGATGTTTATGAGAAGTCAATTCTTAACACATAAACATTCCCATGAGACTATACCACCTCCAATCATACCACCAGCTACTAAACCTGTTGCATCTTCTTCTATCTCAGATACAACAACTCCTCCTGTTTCATCAAATCTAAAATAGAAAGGAATTGTTATTTCTGAACCACCATCCTCCCATATGATCCAAGAACCCTCAAATCAAAATTTGCTAGTTCATACTCTTCAACAAAAAGCACTACAAACAATCCCTGCCATCTCCTTTGCTACCAAAGGCAATTCAGTCAAAGATGATCTAATTGAAACTTCAGATTCTGATAGTACCACCAGTACTAGTCAGGATGATACTTTTGATCCTCTTTGTCCTTTTCCCTTATACATGGCATATCCTCCACCAGCTGAAAGTACCACAACTCAGTTTGCTGAAGAACCTCCTGAGGAAAAAATGGCTGACAATATTCCTCTTCCACCTGATTCTAAGCCTGATGATGGACCTTGGTTCACTTTCGAGGATATTGAACCTGAACAATGGAGAGATCGTTTGCAAGAGTTTTATACCTGGCTTGAGCTCAAGGCTAGAACTCGTCCAGCTACAACAACGAGCATGGAATCAATTTTCCATGAATTTCAATACAGATTTGTTGGAAGAATTAAAGACTGGTTTACTCATTTGGATGAATATACCAAACTTCAATTTATCCGATCTGAGTCTATCACTTACGTTCTCCAGAAAATTCATTCTGAATTCATTGGCACTGTACATGATTTTGAAGATGCCAATCGAGATGATTTCTTTAAAATGAAGTGTTGTTCTCTCTTCCGAAAAGATTTGGCGAAGCATTACAAGAAGATGTCCAAACTCTTCTATATGCTCAATGGTGCAAATGATCCAAATCTAAAGTAAGGATTTTTATCTTCTGTTCCAGAAAGTCTCTCCAACAGCACAATGTATTACCAACGAGAACAAGGAATCCAACTCAACTCTCTTTCCCTTGGGCAGATTTATCAAAGGTCTTAATTGCTCTTGATCGGTTATGTGCATCTCAAAAAATGATCAAAGATACTCTTCAAAAGGGTAAAGATCCTCAATTAAAAGCTGCTGGAAAATGCCCAGATCTTCAAATCAAATGCTTCCCTGATAAAGGATGTTCTTGTTATCCCAAGAAAAAGAAGTTCAGAAGATTCAAGTATCCTAAAAAGTTTATTCGCAACCGTCTTCCTTATCAAAGGAAAAAAGTTCGGTTTTTCAGACGGAAACGATATAAACCAAAAGGAGACAGATGCTTCATTTGTGGTAAAAAAGGTCATTTTGCAAAAAAATGTTCTAACAAGAAGAAGTCTCAGCAACTCATTCAACATGTTCAGCAATCCACTCCCATTGATATCCAAAATGCTGATATTGAGTCCCTCTTTTCAAAAGATGATGAACCCGATCCTTATACTCTCTTTGCTATAGAGTATTCTGATTCTGAGTCTGAATCTGATGATTCTCTAGACGATTTTGATTCACAAACTACCATTGCTACCATTTCTCCACCTAGACAACTTTCTTCTATATCTCACCCTATACCCTTAGTTCCTGCACAGATCTTTCCTGATAAATATGCCAATCCTATCAAAATTATAGCTTTTATTGATACTGGAGCCCACAATACCATCCTCAATCCAAAAATCCTCCCAGAATCGTGTTGGAAACCTTATACCCAACATTTCCAAGCTGCAAATCAAGGTGTTTTAACAATGACCAAGAAAACAAAGCATCCTATCAAGATTTAATTCTTTCCTGATTGTTTTCTTTGGATTCATGCACTTGGATCAGATCTTCCAGGCAAAGATCTTGTATTTGGATTTGATGCTCTGTATCAGATGCCACACCTCAGAATCCTTCCTCATGGCCTTAAACACAAAAGAAATTTCCAGCCCTACACCAGTATCCATTCTCTTTTCACTGTATATGACCCAGGCCTAGATCCATTCCAAGATATTCAAACCCAGCTTAAAACCCATTGCTGTGTAGATTCCCATGTTGATTTCCTTACCAAACATCCAAAACCGCTTTGGACCAGGCCCGACTTTTACATTACCTTACCCTTTAAACAGTCAGAAGATATAAACCCAACCAAGGCCACACACCCTGGCATGTCCCCTGATGATTATGCTTTAGCCCAAACAGAATGTTCATTGTTACTGGCCCAAAACTTAATTGAGCCCACTCAGTCTAATTGGGCTTGTCAAGCTTTTTATGTCAATAAGCATTCTGAAAAGGTCCATGGGAAGAAGCGACTTGTTATCGACTATACACCTCTTAACCCATTTCTCAAGGACATTAAATACCCTTTACCAAAAATCTCCTCCCTTTTCCCTTTCCTTCACAAAGCCCAGATTTTTTCTAAGTTCGATCTTAAAGCTGGTTTTTGGCAACTCGGAATCCATCCTCAAGACTGTCACAAAACTGCCTTTTGTATCCCTAACTTCCACTATCAATGGACTGTTATGCCTTTTGGTCTTAAGACTGCTCCATCAATCTTTCAACAAACCATGATCAGAGTTTACCAGTCAATCCTTTCCTTTGCTTTGATATATATTGATGATGTTTTGATATTTTCACCAGATGTCTCTACTCATCAATCCCACCTTCAATCTTTCTTTAATCTTACAAAGGAATATGGGATTATGCTCTCTCCATCCAAGATGATCATTGGTCAAAAAGAAATTGATTTTCTAGGCATGCATTTTGTTAATGGCAGTTATCAACCACAACCTCATCTTGCCAAGGAACTTTTGAATTTCCCTGATCAAAACTTATCTCATAAGCAAGTTCAACAATTCCTTGGCATTGCCAACTACATCAGACAATTCATCCCCCACTTTAGCCACCTGTCAAGGCCACTGACACACCTTTTGAGAAAGCATCCTCCACCATGGTCGGCCACCCATACCGAGTCTATCCAGCAGATAAAAGCAACCACCCAAAACCTGCCACCTCTCCACATAGCCTCTACAGGAAAAAGATATCTCCAGACTGATGCTAGTGATGAGTGTTGGGGAGCTGTCCTACTTGAAGAAAAAGACAAAGATAGGCACATATGTGGCTACGCTAGTGGACAATTCAAAAAATCTGAATGTCATTATCACTCCACCTTTAAGGAAATCTTAGCGGTGAAGTATGGCATAAAGAGATTCGAATTTCATTTGATTGGCCACAACTTTACAGTTGTCATGGACTGTTCCTCCTTTCCAAAAATGCTTTCTTTTAAAGGAACAACTGTCCCACATCACCAGTTACTCAGATGGGCTGAATGGTTTAGCAAGTACAACTTTCAGGATCAGCACATAAAAGGAGACCATAACCTCATTCCAGATTACCTCTCATGCTTAACTACCAAAGCATCTTCTCCTCATATTTCTTTGCTTACCCTCTTTCTTTCATCAATGGATCGCTTTCATCCAAACCCAAGTCCTAGAAAGAACCAACCCCCTAACCTTTACCTTACTGCCTCTCAAAAACAGACTCACCCTCCAAAGTGTCGATTATCTTCTCCTGCTCAGATCAAGAAATTTGCAACCCGTCTTCTGTTCTATTTTGTCCATCTATTTTCTGTCAAAAAGAACCTTTCTACAGACAGAAATCTGTTTTACATTGATACTCCTTGGGCAATGATGTACAAGATTCACCCTGATTCTCCTTTTTGTGAGGAGGAATTATGGTTCTTATGGTGTTTATCTACACTCTACACCCATGCTGTGATTTTCCCTCTGGTAAAAACTTATGACCTTCTTACTGATGCCAGTAGACAAAATTCTTTTGTCTGGCAATTTCTTGAGTGGTATGCACCACTGTCTTGGTGGCGACATGAATTTCTCCGACAAATTCAGTGTAGGAAGATATGGCAGAAACCTATCCAAGAAGCTGAAAATCTCTCTACTGTCTATTTTTTTCATAGGCCATATATGTGGAATCCTGCTCACAATGCTGTTTGGTCCCAGCCACAAGCTTGGTGTTGGGAAATCATAGAAAATTATGAAGATAATCCACCCACTGCCTTAAAGAAAACACTTCATAATACTCTCTGTGAATTAAACAACATTGAACTCACCTCTCTGCAGCCACCTACTTTTGACACTGCTGAGTCCTCTCAAAGACCAAATTATCTGGACTCTTTATTTCAGGACTCTCAGGACTCTTTCTTGGATTCCCTTGATCCCTTGTTGAATACTCCTCTTACAGATGACATTATGGAACAAAACTTCCTTACCATACCACCAGAGGACAAAGGCAAGGCCAAAGACATGGAACTCGACTGGTCCCCATCACTCCTATTCGACGATATTGATCCAGAAGATTTCAACATGTCACCATCACATGAGCCCATCAGAAATAAATAAAGTAGCTTTAACTTTATCTTTATTAAAGTATCTTTGTAAAAGAGGAATATATTCCTCTACTTTATTAAAGTAACTTTATCTTGCTTTATCTTTTGTAAAGTAGCTTTAGCGTTTCATAAAGGAGATTCCTCCTTATCCTAAGTTGTAATCATATGTAATAGGGTGTATTCTAAAGTTTGTAAGCCTCTTTCAAGGCTATAAATATATAATAAGATGAAGAAGGGAGACAAGCTCATCTTTAGCCTTCTCTTCCTTTGTATAATCTCTCTTCTACTATGAGTTTCTAAAGCTCTTCTTCTCTCTCTAGGATATCCTTCTTCTTGAATCTTTGATCCTGCTATCTTACACTCCAAGGTCTATGAAATGTCTCATTCTGATTTATGTTGGGATGCCTAAGAGGATAGTCCACAGTTGAGGCCAGGAAGTGCCGTTGTTATTGGACAGTCATACCTGGTATCCAACATAGTCAGTTTGATGTGTTTCATGGTCCCTGGGGTAAAGCTCTTCTTCTCTCTCTAGGATTTCCTTCTTCTTGAATCTTGGATCCTGCTATCTTACACTCCAAGGTCTATGAAATGTCTCATTCTGATTTATGTTGGGATGCCTAAGAGGATAGTCCACAGTTGAGGCCAGGAAGTGCCATTGTTATTGGACAGTCATACCTGGTATCCAACATAGTTAGTTTGATGTGTTTCATGGTCCCTGGGGCATTTTACTTTTGAGCATGATCAGTCATTTTAGTGGATAGTAAGCATGCTTATTAAGGGTTAGAGTGTGAGTGTAGCTGCTATATGTTGACCCCGTTTGGGTCTTATAAGTTGATCCCATTTGGATCTATATGATTCGAGACTTCGGTCTCCCTTTCTACCATCGGGTATATATGATTCGAGACTCATGTCTCTAAATGCTTCCGATACTGTGTCCTATCAGTATCATTAGTACCCGTATCCATTAGTTAGTGAGTATCAGTCTATTTTATGTTTTCCAATGATGTGGTAATTGGATATACGCTACATGCATATGTATTTGATATGGCTAATTATGATACAATATTTGTAGTTGGATATTGATAATTATTTACTTTTTATTTGTGAGTATGCTATATGTTTATGTATGTGATGTTCAACTAGATGTAAAGCAGTGTGATGATTGATTACTCATTATCTCAAAGTATATGTTATAAATATGTGAAGTTATTATATCAGAATAAAATGTTTAGATCGCGTAAATATATGGTTATATAAATGTTCTCATGTGTGGTAAGCTAATGGTTATGTTTTTTGAATATTATTATGGTATACATATTTCTCTTGGTTTTGTTCCTTCCCACTAAGCGTTATCGCTTAGCATGGGTTGTTTTCCCGTGTAGGTGGTAGGTTTGGTTAGAGTCGGCCATTTGCAGGTCGGCCACTAGGAGTTCATAGATGGAGTTCTTTTTGTCTTTTGCTATTACTATTGCCCATGGATATGCTTATGTTTTGTAAAGAGATATTGATTTCAACAGTGTAACTTTTTGTAAAGGAATATTATAGTATATGTATATAAAAAGGTTTACAAATCTCTTTTGTAATATTGTACCAACTTTTAATATTATTAGATGTTTTAATCTCTTTTTTATTTTAAAAACGTTTTTTGCTATCATTTATGCGTGCTTATTTGTGTCTGCTTGCGTAGCGCTCTGGTATCCTTCCAACGGGGGTATCAGGGTGTTACATAAACAGTATACATTACATAGATACACATATTCGAAGAGTCAAAAGTCCTACATTACTCATATAATATACATTACTCATTTAAATTTCCTTTTATTTTTTTTACTTATTGCCTGCATGAACGAAGTAGTGGATAACGGGTTAAAATAGATAAGTACTTGAGGGTATCCCTACATAGAGGGATCCAAAAAAACATAGGGATCCACAACTAAAATCCAAACATAGGGGGATCCACAACCGAAATCAAAAATAGAGGGGGCATCAACAACCGAAATCCAAAGAAATAAGCTGCAATAACAAAAGACTCTATAGGCATGCCTATCTATCCACCACTCGACTAACGTAGGCATATACTCATAATTCAATTATTCACATTGTCACATTAAATATTAGTTGCATTAGCTATTTTATAAATTAATTCCATATGCATATAATTCATTTGATAGGCAAATTAACCATTATTTAATTCATAGAACATAATTCACGGTGTTAATTAAAATGTAGATCAAAATGTACAAAAGAATAAGTAACTTAAATGAGAGATGGGCGTACAATTATTATGATCATATATTGATCTCATATATATATATATATATATATATTTGTAACACGTAGCATAAAATTCTCATATAATAATATTTTTCACATTCAATATTTAAAAAAAAAGATCCTTAATACTTTACAAGGTACCACACAATATATTTACACACACATTCATTAACTTTCATGTCACAATATTTTATGAATACCATTATCCTATCAATCTCATTTAATTTCTTGTTAATAATACTAGCTTCACAAGCACATTTAACATTATCATATACATTAATATCACATCATTTAGTACTCACATAACATCAATAATAGCATACACACGCTTAACATTTTAATAAGCACTTTCAACCAAGTTGCATTGCTCATGAACAATTAATATGGCATGCCAATTCATTTTTAACTTTATTCGGTAATTTTTCATTAATTACTTCACTAATTACTTATGTTCATAACCTATTAACTTATGTTTCCAAGTGGTAACAACCCAAATATTCATCATACAGCTCTAGACATGTATTGGATAAGTTCCAAAAAATTTCGGTTTAGTTCGGGTTCGATTCGGGATGAAAATAATGGACCATATAGTCAAAACAAGGGGCAAGGGATAGCCACACCTGAGGGACGGGCATCCCAGGTAATGGCCTGAATACCGGGTCAGTAGTAATCAGCGAAATCTGTAGACTATATAGTGTGAATTTTAGGTGAAAATATCAATAATTGGGTCCTAAAAGACAGAGGAGAAGAAAGGTTAAATGTGCTCAGGTCAGGGAAGCCCCTTATGAGTGACTTTTCGGGAATCCGAAAGTGAAAAATATTTTATTGGACCATTGGAAAGTACAGGTTATTACGAGTCTGGTGGTATAATTTGGAGTGAAAATGAGGTCAAATAGGCTACGGTTCGATTTAAATAGTAATTAGGTTTGACCGAGACTTTAAAGATAGTAAATGACCTCCGAAAAGTTATCTGAAGGCATAGATAGACTTAGAATAATGTGTAGAACAGTTGAGTAGTGAAAAAGTAATTTTATAATGGCATTGAAAAATGAGTGAATCGGACCGATTTAATTGAACTGGACCGGAGATGGATCCTAATTAAGGTGGAACAAAGGTGAAATGAGCTATTAAGAGTCACATGGAAGTTAAGGATAAAAAGTGAACCAAACCAGTTCAACCAGTGAACCGGACCGGTCGGATCAGTTGACTTTGGTTTGACTAGTTTGATCGGACTCTAAATGGAGTCATAGACCTCGAAAAAATTATTTGAAAGCATGAAATTGCTTTAAATATCATGGAGAATTAAATGGTAATGAAAAATAAATTTTACGGTGAGACAAAAAATTGAGTTATCGGACTGGTAAGAAATTATCGGATCGGGAAACGGTCTCCGATTGAGCTAAAATTTTATGTGGAGGCTAAATTATATATTTTAAGAATTATGAAATTAATTTTGGGAGAAATTGATCTTGGTAAGTAAGAGAAATTATTTTGAATTGCTTATTGGGCCTAATTCTTAAAATGGCTTAGAATTAGGCTGGCCCAATTGGTTGGACAAAGCTCAACCCATCAAAACCACCTATATAAACCCCTAAAGATCAAAAAACCCTAGAAAGCTCTCCATTTCTCTCCACCCTTCTTCATGGCCGAATGGTACTTCTCACATTTCTCTTGAATTTTTTTCATTCCTCTCTCAAGTTCCCACCAAATCCATCCTACCCAAGTAAAATCTAGCCTCTCATTTCCATGATAATGGTCTCAAAAGTTCATTTAAAGTGGAATAAGTTGGAGAAAATAAGTGGAAGAGTTTATTTGTTAAATTGAGGTATGTAAAGTTGATATTTTTAAATTTGTTTAAGGGTTCAAATAGGTACTTTACGATGTCTAGAGTATGTTTATGTAAATATATTACATAAAGGAAAAAATTTTATGGTGATTTCTTTGGATTGTATATTCAGCCACTTAAGAATTTCAAAGGAGACAGTGTTGTTTCTTGGAGTAAAAGCATGAAAAAGCATGCTTATGATGTGGAGAACAAGAAAATAAGGTTAGTGGATATAATATCCTCCTTTTTCCATGTTAAAAGTATGATTTTTAGTTATGTTTAAACATAAAGTATGTGAAATATGCATGTTTAATTTAATCAAACCATATAATCATGTTTAGGAAGGTTAAAAATGATGACATGAACATTTAAAAAGAGAAAAAAAGTTGGCATAATGAATTTCTAGTTAGGCCGAATGGTATATCACATGATTTTGATGTGCTTTGATGATGTTTAGGGCATGTTTATGAAGTATACATGGTATTTCGCATGTGATCTATTTAATGGTATGTGTTAGAGCATGTGAAAATGTCATGATGTATAATGTATGTATGTGGCCGAATGGTTATTATATGTAAAGATAAGATTTTGATGAGTTTTAATGAAAATTAATGGCATAGCTATGTTATTCAACATGTAAATGACATAAATAAATGTTAAAGTTGATGAAAAGAATTGAGAGTGAAAGATTAGTATGTAGGCCAAATGCTATATATAGGTTGTTCATGATGTATGATGATGTTTATAGCATGTTTATGGTGTATACATGGTATTTAGCATGTGAACTAGCTAATGGCATGTGTTAGAACATGAAAAAGTTATATGATGTATGATGTGCATGTGAGAAGGTATGATTTTAATGCGTTTTAATGTGAAATAATGGCATGGCTATGTTATTCAACGTGTGAATAGCCTAAATAAATGTTAAAGTTGATAAAAAGAATTAATGGTGAAAAGTTAGTATGTTTGCGGAATGTGTGCATGTATGTATACAAGTGTACCATGATGAAATGCTGATCTTTTATGGCATGTGATGGTATGAGGATGATAATCACATGTATAATGATTGAATTGTATGAAAAAAGAATGGAATAATATGATAAAATTCCATGAAATGTATGAATGGTAACTTAAAGATGTGAGAAATGGATTATTGGTGCCCTTTGTAGTATTCTGGTAGTCAAGTCTAGTTCAGGATATGTTGGCTAGCCATAGAGACATAAGACCGCGGGTGTGAGAATGACGTCTCACTTTTCTGTAGGCCAATGATGGTCCTACCTAACTGTATTTACAAGTTAAAATGTTTTGAAAAGAATATAAAGACAAGGGTGGTCCCTCAGGATTCCTCTGGTCTGTATTAAAGATTGAAGTGATCTTTCGGGATCCTTCAGGTTATTCGAGCCTTTAGGGGTTCGCGTCTTCTTTATCCTGATCATAGATGTCTGCCATTATTGTACAAGGGGCAATTTGGTAAAAATGAGCTTAAAATATTTAAATTGTGAATAAACTGATACTTGCATGAAAAATGGACATAATTAGAATTATGTAAAAACTTTGAGGACATAATGGGAATTTTGTCCACATGTATGTTATTAAAGGTTAATGAAGGTAAATATGTCATTAATTAGTTAAATGTGAAAATTGGTAACTATTTAAGGACTAAAATGTAATTTGGCATGAAATTGATAATTAGAGGCCAAAAATGTAATTTGCATGTTGAGTAATGTAAAACGGTAAAGGAAAATGAATTAATGGCATTATGGTAATTTTAGTAAAGTTTAAGGACCTAATTGTAATTTTACCACATTTAGGGACAAAATGGAGAATATGGACTTTTATGCGTGTTAAATGTGTGAATGCCCTTAATTAAGTGATTTAATAATAATTTATTTGTTAAATAATAAATTAAATAAACTGATAAATTAACTTGGTGGCATAATTGAAAATAAAAGTAAGAAGAAGAGTAAAATTATAATTTAGTAAAAGTTTAGGGGCATTAAGGTAATTATAGTAATTATGCAATTAAATTTATTAGAAATAATGTTAAATGAGAAAATAAGTGAAAATGGGACTAAATTGGAAGAAATAGAAAGTTTAGTAGTAAAATAGTAATTTTACACCTAATGGACAAGAATGGAGTAAGTTAGGTAAAAAGTGTAACTTAAGGGTTAATTATATAAATAAATAAAAATGTAGGGTTAAAATGGTAAATTGGCATGAAAGTGGTTAAGTAGGGATTAAATTGTAATTTGGTAAATGTTGAAGGTTAAAGATGGAAACTAAGTATATATAAAGGTAAAAAGGTAATTAATAGTAATTTAAGGGTAATTTGGTAATTAAGTGAAATAAGGGTCTTAGATGGAATTATGGTAAAAGTTAGGGACGTAATTGGAATTATTGGAAAAGATGAGGACCTAAATGCAAATATGTAATTTTATGTGTACTATATATGTTTATGTCCTTAATTGAGTGATTTAATTGACATTAAGAATATTTTTGTATGTATAGAAATTAAATGAATTAAATATTAGGATAATTGATATTAAAGGTATTATTTATATTCATGAGGCATGCATGTGAATTTGGTTTTGTGGATAGTTGATTATAGTAAGGGCCTGAATGATTTTTAATGAAGATTATTGCATATAAATAATTGAATGAAGTAAAGAATTGTTCAAGGGCAAGATTGTAATTTAAGTAATATTTAAAGGACATAGGTGTAAAATAGTCGAAGAATAATAATTTTATAAGGACTAAGTGGCAATTACATGATAGATAATAAATAAAGATAATAATAAGTAAATTAATGGCATTGTTGTAAATTAGTGTGAAGTTTAGAGATTAAATTACAAATTGACGATAGCAATGTAAATTTAAGGATTAAAATGTAATTAATAAGTACTTTGAATGATAACTGTATTATTGAATATAAATGAAGAAATTTATAATAAGAGTAATTATAATGATGGTATTAACTCTGACATTAAAGTTTATGTCAATATTTAAATTGAGGTAAAGAAACAAGTATGTAACTGTTAATATTAATAATAATATTAACAATAGTCAAATAATATAAATTGTAACAATGAGTAGTGGCAATGCTAGTAAAAAGATAAAATAGGTTATTATATATATATAAGGTAAATGAATTATCAGAAGTAATTAAAAGATAGTGTAAGATAATTAACAAGTAGCATAATTATGAGCTAGTTATGTGGAAATAAAATAAATGAAATTTAAAGTCTGTAGTATATAGTACATATGAAAGTAAAAATGTTATTAGATAATCGAAAAGTTATTAGAAGGTTAGGGTAATAATGAGTCATAAAACCTTATAACTGAAGAAAGTTAGGACTGTCAGTAAAATCTCCAAAGCTAAATAGGAAACAATGTAAATGTGTTTTGATTACAGCTTTAATCATGGTGTTGTAAAAGAAGCGATTAAATGAAAAATAGTAATGTAAGCATAAAGCGTAAAAAAAGATTGGTATTAATAGAATAGAGCAAAGGGCATAATGAAGGAACAATAACTGTTCTAGCAAATAATTCAGTAATTTATGCTGTACCTAAATATGACTGAATATTAAATAGTGGACTGAACATAAAAGTATTAATGTTAAAGATAACAGTGCAGTCAAAAGTAATGCCAATAACTGAAATGAAAATGTTAAGGTATAATTATTGAATAATACAAAAGATACATCGATTGTAACTGAAAGAAAGGATTGAATAAGACAATATTGTGAGACTTAAATTTAGAAAATTTAAAGATTGCAATGTTCATATAGTCTAAATAAAGAAAAATATTTGTGTGCTCATGCATATTATTTTTAGTCGTGGAAAATTTAGGATATGTATCCACCACTGGGCATTTCAATGCTCAGTGCGTAGTATTGTTGCTATGCACAGGTTGTGAAGATAGGAAGTTTTTAAGTGGCTGGAATATCGATGGCAGTCGAGTTGTGGATCGAATGCAGATGTGTAAGCATAGGTATGGCATGTACATGATTTTCAATGGATTGCTTTATTATTGTTATTATTTTGTTTATGAGTATAATTGATATTGGAATGCAAAAAATTTTTACTTAACTACCTCTTGTAGCATCCATTTATTCGGTTGCTGTACCGGTATTCATATCAGTATATGTAAAGTACAAGAGTGTTACATCCCATACCTTAGGGATGGGAGTCTCTCACTAAATGACGCATGAAGGACGGGCTAACCCAAAACAGCTCCTGCACCAACTCTGTTTCACCAAAACAGATTGCAACCTCAAATTAATCCTCCAAATCACATAGAAAATGTCAATTTTAATCAAAATGGTCTTATGAACAATTAAACCTCAGGATGTTAGCTTTCTAGTGGTCATTTGGAGCTAAAACAAGGGAGATATGCCCAAATTTGTCTACACTGCCCCAAAGACCAGCCTAGAAAATTTAGCTATTAGAATGAGAAATTTTGAGGCCCTTAGAGTCCAAAATAAATTATATCTATTTCTATAACATTTTTACCCAAAGAAGTCCCAATTCTAACCCAATTAGAATCATATAATTTGGAGTTATAACTCTTGATTTATGCTCAAAACAGTCATCAATGGCAATCTGTCCCTTTGGATAGAACTGCACTATGTAAATCAATGAACCTAAATTCAACTAATTTGACACAATTAATCCACCAAATTCAACCAAAATCAACATAACACATACAGATACATCTCAGAGTATTCAATTCATTAATAAATTTTCAATAACACAAAAATTAACACAACAATCCCAAACCTTAATTCCTTGCATTTTCTTGGCTCACTTTGCTCCTACTTCACCTACCTTTACCTTGCCTTAAGTACCAATCACTTTCTCTTCCACAGAATACCATGAAGCCATCAATAAAACAACCAATCAAAGTTCTCATCTTTCAAGAACCAAAGGTAGATAAGAAGAAATCAAACAACAAATTCTTACCTTAAAAAGCTTATAAAAACTCAAGAATTAACTTATCCAATTTTGAGACAACCTTAAGCAAACTTTAAAGGAGGATATACCCAAATGAATGAAGAAGAAGAAGATGATGACGAAAATTCAGATTTCTTTTCCCTTGAATGACCAGCCAAGAATGGACACAAAAGGCCAAAATTTACCACTTCACACCTTAGATATGCATGTAATGCATTAGCTGGCTCACTCATCATATGATACTTGTATTCCACTTACAAACACCTTAATCCAAATTAGGCTTAGTTGATCTCATATTAACTTAATTAATCACTTACTAATCATTTTAATTACACAATATCATATTAATCGCTTAACTAACTTCTTTTATGCAATTAAGTCCCAAATTTCAACTTATACATTTAACTCCTTCAAAAATATATTCTATCCATCATTTTGTACAATCAATTTGAACTTACAAATGAAAGAATTAGCAAAAATGATCTTCTATAATTTTATTTGTCTATATCTTAAATTGCTAATGGTAAAAATTTAGATCAATTGGAATTAAAACCTAGGATTTATAGCCTTAGAGATACATATTATTCCATGAACCCGACTGTAGACACCAGGTCCTAAGGCAGCCCAGATCAGAGTTACCCAATGATGATAAGATGCCTGTTCACAGGCAAAAAGGTTAAAAATAATGATTTTCTTGTTAAATTATGCATTTTAGAGTGAAAAAATAAAAATAATAAAAAATATTTTTAAAATTAGATTTGAAAAATGGGGTTTAGAAATTATAGTATTTTTTAGTTCAATTTAAAAAAAAAATTCCGCAAGTGTCGACGCGCTCTGCGCGACAAGCGCCAGCTCGCATAGTAGGGCTTTACCCGTGCGGGGCTACGTGCAGCGCGCATCCGCGCGATCGACGAGCGTCGGTCGCACTGTCCCGCCGTAAACGCTCATTTTTGCCCAATTTCAATTTTTTTCGATCTTTTGACCTAAATATCCGTTTTTTATCCAATTTTTGGTATTTTTATATATTTTTCAGTTTTTAAAATTAATAAATTAATTTTTTAATTTAATTTAATTTATCCTTAAGATAAATTTCAAGGATTTAATTTTATCTTTTAAATTCTAATTTGAATTCAAAATGATTTGATTTTATCCTTAAATCTAATTTGAATTTAAAAATATTTGATTTTATTTTCTAAAATCAGGTTTGAATTCAAATGGATTTGATATATATCTTTAAAGGATTTAAATTTTAAAAAGGATTTTGTTTTTAAATTCAAAATTTGAAAAGGATTTGATTTTTAAATTTAAATTTTAAAAAGATTTGTCTTTGAATTTTGAATTTCAAAAAGATATAAATTTTTTATCTTCATCCTCATTTACCTATCTCCTTTTAGTTTATCTTCATTCCAATTTGTTGTAAATATTATTTTCATCCCGCTAATATAAAAATGGTTAAATATTTTTTATTAATTAAATTGGGATCTTTTGTAAATTGAGGACCAATGTCCTATTTTTACAGCAAATAAAACCGACACTTCAAAAAATTGTTTTGTAATAAATATGTATGCGGGGACCAATGTCCTCACCCTTAATGTATATCCCATTTTATGCATGCTTTGTATTTTATTTATAATGGGGGTTGTATTCCATCCCTAGTTTTGTTATAATCTATCTTTAGATGCTTTATTTTAATGCTGCTTTTATTTATTATTTCCCTTGGATGGATAATTTGTGCTTTAATTTAATTGCACAAAATTGAATGAGAAATGGGATGAAACACTAAATTCAAAACTCAATTATAAACTTAATCAAGGTATAAATAAATGGGAAGTCCCGAACCTACTCTGGTCTTTGGGCTCAACGAGACGAGAGGGCCATCTCAGCATTCTGTTGGGGTGGAAGCCTCCAAGACACCTCTTGTGTCCCGTAAAAAGGCTTAAACTTGCGCAGTCCTAGGCGCCACGAGACGAGAGGGCCGTCCTAATGTTCTATTAGGGTGGAAGCCTCCAAGACACCTCTGGTTTGCCCAAGCGCGAGGCGAGAGGACCATCCTATTATTAGGGTGGAAGCCTCCAAGACACCTCCAGGCTTGCCTATGATGGACACAGCAGTGCTCTTTTAGGCTCACTGAGGTTAGACGACCTTTCCCAATGTTCTATTGGGTGGCGAGTCCATGAAACCTCCTTGTTGCCCAAAATGGACGCACTTGTAATTACTTACAAGTTCTTATGAACCTCATCCCGAAAGCCCTAAAAGCAGGCGGTTCGGGGCGCCCCGAGGTTCGGCGCGCGCCACAGTGGCGACTCCACTGGGGACACTTAAAAGAGACTTCGCTTCAAAAGTACCTTAGTTAAAACTTACAATTGAGTTTTAATTTAAAAATTTCATCCTTTATTGAAATTGCATTTTATCTCATTAAAGGCTTAGATCTATGCTAGTTTTGTCCCTCTTTTAGCCCCGGTGTGTTCCCGAAGCACGACCCTATGTTCACTCAATGTATGGAAGTGTTAAGGATAATCACCAACTCAAGCCTCGTACCATCATGGTATATTAAATGGAGACCCGACCGGTCGTTATGCTCGTGATAAGCTAGACTCATTGGCAAGGACCATGCTTGGGTAGATCTAAAGTATTATCACCCTGGCCAAAGCTCATGTAATGGCAATAGATACTTCCCCTAGGTGGTATGAACCATGATACCTTGCTTGCTATATGGATCATTATGTATTGGATAAACCCAGATAATATGATTGGTCACCTAATCAAAGGATTTCATGCCCTGATAGGCTCATGTCGATTTATTCGGACTGCATAAATACACAATGGTTAAAATCCAAGCGTATGCACATTAGTTAAGAGAGGTTATGCTGCCGATTTTTCACCGTGCACCATGCATGTCCATCAGGTTCCCTGTTAGCCCATGGACCAATCCCACATAGGAAAGAGACTATGACCTCGTGTGCAGGAGTAACAAGGTTAGAAGGACCTATGTGCTTGCATGTGATTTGTGGATGATGCATTGCATATTCATGTCATTCATGCACAAATAAAATTTTTTATTTCCTCCCTATGTATACATCCTATTTTTTACATATAATTATTACATGTACACATCATCATGTGTATGGTTTTTCAAATGTTTTCACATGTATCATTGTAACCTCTTTTAGCCATTGCATATCATTTGTTGCATTACATATTATTCATACATCATTATAACTCTTTAATCTTTCAGCTATCAAAGACCACTTTCCTAGTTGGTTAGGGTTCCGACAGCCACATTATCGGAGGGTTTTGATTGAGTAACCAAAATCAAAGTCAAAGAGCAATTAATAGGCATTCAAAAAATCTTCAAAATTGGCCAATTCATCGAGAGAGGCAAATACAACATGAGCCATGATTATCAAAGAAGTGGGCAGACGGCTCGAAGAATTTGAGAACAGAATGATGGCCATGATGGCGACAATGGCCCAGCCTGCTGCACAGAACCCGACTACTCCTCCTATGAGACAAAATGAACAAGAGGAGTCTAGAGAAGACCCACTTGAGGAGATTCGCCCGCCACCGTGAACTTAAGGGCTACCATACCGGGAGCCCAGAGAAGAGAGATAACCCATGGAGTAGAGGATGATTTGCGAGAGGATGAATATGAAAAACCCCTGCCGGTTAGAGGGAAAGTACCCCAAACAGAAGAAGCCATTTGGAGAAAAATGGAGGAGAAGTTCGAGGCGATGTCTCGGATGTTAATAATGGGAAAAGGGATG
Source organism: Excoecaria cochinchinensis (assembly GCA_947683425.1). Lineage (NCBI taxonomy): Eukaryota > Viridiplantae > Streptophyta > Magnoliopsida > Malpighiales > Euphorbiaceae > Excoecaria > Excoecaria cochinchinensis. The sequence goes on from CANTUQ010000055.1 coordinate 5,825,321, forward strand.
AACCCCGAGGATAAGGAGCTGGATGGGGAGGATCTAATCCCTTTGAATTTCAAAATGCCTAATGTCCCGAAGTTTGATGGCACATCGAACCCCACCGCACATATTAAGCAATAATCCCTGGTGATGAAGGGAACGATGCTGACAAAGAGTCGGAAGATTGAATACTTCTATTTGAGTTTGATAGGTCCTGCAGTGGACTGGTATCATGGGTTGGAATGAAGAATAAAGGAAGACTGGGACCTACTAACGGAGGAGTTCCTCCAGCAATACGACTGTAGTACAAGGATGGAGGTCACTCTAAAAGATCTAGAGCTACTACAACAAAAGCCAGACGAGTCATTTCATGAGTACCTAACCCGATGGAGGAACCGGGTAATGGAGATGAAGAAGAAGCCGGATACTCTAGATCAGGCTATTTATTAGGAATGCCAACCCATATTTGAAGGATGGGTTAAAGATGAAGGGGCTGAAGGACTGGGAGTCCCTGAAAGACATAGCCATCGAAGCTGAGGCTGAGCATCTAGATAAAATGGCTAAATCTGCAAACCTGGCCTTGGGTAAGAACAAGGGAAGTAGTAGTGGTAATGGGGGCAATACTGGGGAAGCTAAAGTCTCAACCACCGGAATGACTCCCAAACACCTCACTATCTCGGGCAAGCCATTATCTTGGCACTTCACCCGTCTCATCAAGGAAGGGAAGTTACAACCCTTGCCAGCTGGGCCTGCCCCAATTCAAGGAAAGCCTAGGCACAGAACAGACTGGTATTGTGCATATCACCAGTACACAGGGCATAGAACAGACTATTGTCGTCCTCTAAGGGATCGAATTCAAGAATTGGTGCCTGGCCTGGAGGAAGAAAGAAAGAATTACAGTTGTTACAATGCCTTTCTTTTTTTAAAAGTGTATTCCTAAACTATGCACTTGTTTCTCTTTTCTATTTTAATAATATGGGCTTTTCTTATATATGCATTATCGTATCTTATTGCATCGAGCATAAATGATAATCATGATTAAGGCATTGGGTTAAACATTGTTTCATTCAGTTTCAATAAACAGTAATCTTGGTTGCATCCAATTTGACTCCTGAAGTGAGATAAAATTTGAGAGAATAAAAAAAGAATAAAAGAAAAAAGGAAAAAAAAAAGAAGTCTGAAGAAGTCTTTGCTTGGACCTATGAAGACGTGTCGGGAGATGATCCTGAACATTTCATGTGTATATAACTTAGATCTTACTTCATACCTATGCATACTTGTTCATATCATACACGTCTATATAGATTGAAGTATTATAATGCTCAATAATGTCATTAAACTTGACTTGATTCTAATACATACAATTACACATCATTACTTCATTAGTTTGCTATTAATCTTAATTCTAATCATGTTTATTTTCCAAGTGATAACTATTCTTATACTCATTTAATAGTCCTAAACATACATCGGATGGATCCTAGAAAGTTCTGGTGCAATACGGGTTCAATTCGGGAAGAAAAACACCTAAAATGGTCAAGACAGAAGGGGTCACGGTGGTAATGAATTTGGTTACCACCGTGAGGTCCAAACTAAGCATTATGCAAAGCATTTTCATATGTCACGGTGGTAATGAATTTGGTTACCACCGTGACCTACCAAAACTTTGCAAAACAGAAGCTAGGATTCAAGACTGCTTCACAACTCATTTTTGTTCAGCCTAAACGGACATCTAAACGACATTTTTAGGCAAACTTTCCTTCTTAACATTTGTTCCCTAAGATGTTAAATTTCATATGAAATAAATTTCAGATCAATTGGACATTTATAGCTTTCGATATTATCTAAACAACCCATAGTGTTCAAGTAACCCAACCAAAACAGAGACACTATGGTTTTGGTAAATTTATAGGGTCTTAAAGAAAGACTTTTCCCAAGGTCATCTCTAAAACTTTTAAAGACATCGAAGTCATGGTTCTAATGGCTCAAGAATCACATGATTTAGAGACCTAAAACTCAACTTATGATGAAAACAATATACAGAGGTCAGATGAGGACTGAACAGGATTGCCAAACTCACCATAAAACATCAAATTCAAAGGAATTCCCAACTCATGCATTTCAATACCAACCCTCATATACATTTACCTCAGTCAATAACATGGATTACTAACATAATTACCTAAATTAGTTCATGCATAAACTCATACTCAACAAACTCAGATTTTGAGAAATCACACACAATTACACATTCATGATCCAAGAAGAATTAGGGCAGAGACAAATTAAACTCAAATATAGAAATCAAACTCCCAAACCTAGAAATCAAAGATCCAAAATCACTTTTCAAGCTTCAATCATCAATCCTTTCCTTGCCCTAAAGCTTCCTCTTGTCAACACGAACTTGCACAAACACAAATCCAGTAATTACTCATCCAAACCTTAACTCAAAACTAAAAAAAGGAGAAGAAGAAAACCCAAAAATGCAGGAGCCCTAAACCCAAACACATACCTCTTTAATCTTGCTCCAAAACTCAATCAAAATCACCTCTAAGCATGTACAAACTCCATCCAAAAGAAGGAAAAGGAAGAAGTGCAGAAAATGAAGAAAGAAGAAGCAAGAAAATGTGAGAGGGAGGAGAGAACGTGAATGCCGATTCTGTGTTCTCCCTCTCCCTCTTTCTCTTTTCTTCTTTTCCCATTCAATGCCCAACAACTAAGCCACATGACAGCCTCCTATTGGACCAATAATTCCCCCTTTGACTTTCATGCTCCAATGTACCATACACCACTCACACACTAAATAATCCCTTAAATCAATGCTTTGAAATATTTGGTACCAAAACACAACACACACCAAATAATTGCTCAAAAACACTTTACATCCTTAGGTACAATGCACACACTTCACTAGATTAAACCACCACAAATACCCTACAATCCTACACCACAAGCACACCCAATAATTTCCCTCACTTAACTTATTTAATTAATCACTTTACAATTAAGTCGTTATCATCAAATTAACTCATGCACAAATTACCGAAATACCTTTCACTTATCCGACTTAGCTTGCCAAATCCGACTAAGCTCGATTTGGGGTGTGACATATCTTGCCCTCTGCATTAGTGAGTTGTTTGTGCCATATCACTTCTACAAGGATCGGCATATGATTGGTGGAAGCTTGTGCTTCTCAATCCATAGAGACCGACTGAATTGACATGGGAATTTTTTGTGCAACAATTTGATCAAAAGTATGTTACTGAGGCCTATCAAGAGGCAAAGTGGAAAGAGTTTATAAGTTTGAAGCAAAGGAATTTATCGGTTAGTGACTATGAGAAAGAGTTTAGTCATTTGAGCAAGTATGTGCCTACTGCATTATTGACTGAGAACTTTAAGTGCCAATATTTCCAAGATGGATTAAGAGAAGTGATTAGAGGTCCGTTATCGGCCATGCCTATCACACCCCGTTTTCCCCCTAGTAGCATGAGCCCATTTGTGTGTGCATGCAATTGTATGTGTTCGACATATCATAAGGGCATTTTGGAAATATTGCATGTTCTATGGGTAATAATAGTGTATGGGTGCATGCATGGCAGTAGAGTCCATTTTAGGTGAGTTATGTTGTGTGCTTTGCTCACACCTTGGTAGGATGTGAGCATGTTGGGATTGCATTATGTGTGTGTGTGTTCATACCATTGTAAGGTGTGCATTAGTTGGGAGTGCATTATGTGTGAGTAGTGTATGCTTGTTGAGTGTGAGTGGTCAAGTTCCACAAATCTTAGAATGACATGTGGCTAGGGTTTTTGGAAATGGGTGTAAAAAAGAAAGAGAAAGAAGGGGCAGCCACTTCTACTGCCTCTCATCCAGTTTTCACTTCCTCATTACTCCTTCTTCCTCTTTTCCCTTCCCATTTGTGTCCTAGTCTTTGATTCAAGTGATTTGTGGTGGAATTTGATCGCTCCTCAATCTCCGCTAGGTAAAGTTTTCTACATTTTCATCATCTTCTTCACACTATTCATTTTCTTCTATGCATTTCTAGATTGGATTTTGATCTAGGGTTTTTGTTTGTGTGTCCTTGGTGTGTCGGCTATTAGTTGAGCCTCCCCGTGACCCGAAAGGCAAAGAGAAGGCTGGGAGTAGTGGAACCAAGTGACTGAAGCTAGGATTACAGGTTTGGGAATTTTGCATTTATTGGGTTTGCTACGATTGGTTATTTACTGTGTATTGGCTTGGTTTTATCATTTTGATGATAATCTGATGTATCGATGTTGCATGTTGGGATTTGAATGAATGGGTTTTTGTTATGGTTAATGCATGAAGATTGAGACCTTGAAAATGGAATTGATGTGAATTTGAGCTTACTGTCATTTTTCTGGGTTTGGATATTTTGAATTTTAATTTGGCTATTCCCTGTTTTGGATGGGTAATTGTTAAGGAAGTGATTTTGTATTATTTATGTTGGTTTTTGCGTGCTTGAGGAAGCTAATTTCAGGTAAGAATGATTGGAGTTGAGTTGGGATGATTTCTGGAAATTTTGGGTTCTCAATGAATTTCAAGATGTTAGGGTTTTCGAAAATCGAATCGGGGAGGAAGAAGGGCAAAGTGAGCAGCTCACGAGATGTGAGCAATGCTCACGAGTCGTGAGCAACTCCCACGACACATGAGCAACGCTTATGAGTCGTGAGCAACCGCCACGACTAGTGAAGGTTGCTCAGGACTCTTTTGGGCCTTTCTGTCACGAGCGCGACCAAAGTCGCGACCGTGATAGTGATTCTGTCTTGCCCTATTTTCTCCACGTGATCAGTTTTTATAAAAACGATTTTCAAAGGACTTGGGTGGCTTTTTCCTCTACTGGGTTCTAAATTACCTTGTTTATATGAATGATTATCATAATTTAATCGTGATGAATAATATGTTATTTGTGGTATATGTTATATGAATGACGTGTTATCCATGAGAAATTATACGTGTTATTTTGGAATATGTATTGGGTTATGCATGTCTTATTATGATGTCTTAATATGAATGTGAATATAATTATGTGTTATACTTGGAAACATGATTGAATGATGCATGACCTGCTAGAGTCAAGTAAGTGGATAGTTAGGCATGCCTAATAGAGTTTCTTAGCTGCAGCCCTCAGTTCTTTCTGGACCCCGATCAGGTCCCCGTTTGGTTCCTCGTGAACCCCTTATGCATTTTGAATCTTGTTTAAGGTCCCCTTTGTAAAATGTTTTGAATGCGATAAAAAAATAATGGTTTTTGATTCATACCCATAAGTATGCGTTCGATTCGTGCCCGTAAGGTACACTATTCGTTTACTCGTTATCCAATATTGTGAGTTAGCAGGTGCTCTTTTTGTTTTGTTCCGCTTTGATATAATTACCATAATATGGTATTCGGATGCGTATAATGATAAGTATGAGAAATTAATTAAAGTGTAAGTGAATGTGGATGTGAACTTCTGAATGCATGTCTTTATTATGCAAGTATGATTATATAGCTGGTATCATTATTTGCATTTTTGATATTATATGTGTATGGCATTGGTGAACATTGTGAATGGCCGTCCACTCTTTTGTTGTGTGTTCCCCACTAAGCGTTTTTCGCTTAGCACGGTGTTTTATCCGTGCAGGTGCGGAGGATGGTGTTCTTTTGGGAGAGTCGTCGCCAATCAAGCCAACACAGAGGGTTTAGTGTTAGGGCTTTATTTTTGATAGCATGTTGATTCTTTTGTAGCTGAACTCTCTCTATACCATTATTTTATAAAGTTTCCGCATTTATATACTTTTGGGATTTGTAATTATTTTATTTTGGGTTTTGATCAGGATATTATTGTCACGAATTTTGCTATGGTAATGATGGATTATTCTGATGCTTATAAAGGTTTTAATTTTCCCATAATGATTTATGGTTATTATGTATGAATGTCTGCTTTGTATCTTTATTGGCTTGGTGACACACCCGGCTCATACAGCTTCTCACTCCTTAAGGATGTGTATGCCTACGTATGGGTAGGGGGTGTTACAATTTTTGGTATCAGAGCCTAGGTTTAGGCATTTCTGGGTGTTGTTGATGTGTTGAGGTACATAGATGTGTATATGTTCAGGACTGTGTTGGCTGATGTCTTCTTTTATTTGTTTAGGATGTCTTCTGATTCGGTTCATGGATCTCTTAAGGGATCAGCTGAAAGCGTGAATCCCCAAGCTGTTGATCCTTCTGTCTCTGTGTCGGCTCAACCTGCTAGGGTCCAGCCAGAGGCCGCTGCCATGCCTTTTGAGGCTATGTTCAAGCTATCACAGGATATGGCTAGGGTCTTGGAGAGAGTGACTGCTCCTAGAGCCCCTATAGAGAGCTTGAGAAGGGCTGGTGCTGAAGATTTCTGTGGCACGGGTTTGGATGAGTCAGAGTTGGCTAAGAAATGGTTAGACAAGGTGAAGTGTACATCGAGAGAGATTCGGTGTCCTCCTGACTAGCAGGCAGAGTGTGCAGTGGATTTCCTACAAGGGTCAGTTTTTGAATGGTGGGAGTTAGTTTGTAGGCATCCTCAGTTGCCCGATCTAGTTACTTGGGATTTCTTTGCAAGGGAGTTCACGACCAAGTATGTGACTCAGACATATAAGGATGCTAGGTGGGCTCAGTTTCTGAGTTTGAAGCAGAGGGCTATATCAGTCTCAGAGTTTGAGAAGGAGTTTAACCGGTTGGCTAAGTAGCTCCTGAAGGTATTATGACGGATGAGTTTTGGATTAGGCATTTTGAGGCAGGATTGAATGAGTCCTTGAGGGCTATATTGATTTCCTTGATGAGCACTCCAGGGGTGAATTATTATCAGATCGTGGAAGCTGCTGTTAGAGCTGAGAGATCGGAGTCTGGGTTGAGAGAGAGGGCTCAGAGGAGGAATCCCTCTCGTGGAGGTTCATCTTTTTCATCCTCGTGTAAGAGATCAAGGAACCCACAGGATGAATCATCTGCAGGCCCAGCTACGAGAGGTAGAAGGTAGGGTTCAGGCAGGGTATCTGGCTCTGGTAGAGGCGATTCGGGTTCTAGGACAGAAGTGTTACCTGAGTGCGCACACTGTGGCAAGCCGCACAAGGATGAGTGCAGGTGGCTCACTGGTGGGTGTTTCCGTTGCGGGAGCACCGAGCACTTTTTGGCCAACTATTCGAGATCATATGAAGCTTCGGGTGATCGGAGGGAGGCCAGTAGAGTTGGTTCAAATGCCACGCAGGCCACTCGCAGTAGAGGCCGAGGTAGAGGTTGAGGCGGTCGACCTAGAGAGGGAGCTGCATCAGAGTCTGTTGAGCGTCAGCTGCCAGTCGCAGCTAGAGCCTATGCTGTGAGAGCCAGAGAGGAGCAGGATGCGCCCGATGTTATTGCTGGTAAGTTCCTACTCCATGACACTGAATTGTATGCTCTAATTGATCCTGGTTCCACACACTCATATTTGTGCACGGATAAGATTGTTGATAAGTTGCATGTGGTAGATCAGCTAGATTATGAGATATGTGTGACCAGTCCATTAGAGCATAATGTCAATGTGAGTAGAGTCTATAGGAATTGTCCTTTGTTGGTTGAGGGAGTTATATTTCCAGCGGATTTGATTGAGTTGCCTTTCAGAGAGTTTGATCTGATTCTGGGTATGGACTGGTTGGGTAAGCATCGGGCAGTGGTTGATTGTCATAGGAAGACAGTTGTACTTCGGGATAGAGATCGATCTTCTGTCATTGTGAAAGGTTTGGGTGCTAGTTCTTTGAACAATGTGATTTCAGCAATGCAAGCTAAGAGATTCATTAGGAAGGGTTGTGAGGCTCTTCTAGCAGTTGTGTTGGATTCCAAGAGGGATCAAGTTAAGATTGAGGACATCCCGATTGTGCAGGAGTTTAGTGATGTGTTTCCGAGTGAATTGCCGGGTTTGCCTCCTGAGAGAGAGGTTGAGTTGTCCATAGAGATTATGCCGGGTACCACTCCCATATCGAAAGCACCTTATCAGATGGCTCCTGTAGAGTTGAGAGAATTCAAAATTAGCTATAAGAGCTATTGGATAAGGGGTTTATTAGACCCAGCATATCTCCATGGGGAGCTCCGGTTTTGTTTGTTAAGAAGAAGGATGGTTCTCTGAGGATGTGTATTGACTATAGGCAGATCAATAAGGTCACAGTGAAGAACAAGTATCCTTTGCCTAGGATTGAGGATTTGTTTGATCAGTTTCAAGGTGCGGGTGTCTTTTCGAAGATTGATCTTCGGTCAGGTTACTATCAGTTGCGAGTTAAGGATGAGGATGTGGTTAAGACTGCATTCCGGACTCGGTATGTCCACTATGAGTTCCTTGTGATGCCGTTTGGTTTGAGCAATGCTCCAGCGGCATTCATGGATTTGATGAACAGAGTATTTAGGCCATACTTAGATTGGTTTATAGTGGTGTTTATAGATAACATCTTGGTGTATTCCAAGGATGAGAGTGAGCATGAAGAACATCTCCGGTTGGTTTTGCAAGTATTGAGAGAGCATCGGTTGTTTGCTAAGCTTAGCAAGTGTGATTTTTTGTTTGGGGAAGTGTCATTTTTGGGTCATGTTGTTTCGGCTAGAGGTATTCAGGTGGATCTGGCCAAGATTGAGGCGATAGTTGATTGGAAAGTGCCTAGGAATGTTCAAGAGGTGAGGAGTTTTCTTGGTTTGGCGGGTTACTACCGTCGGTTTGTTAAGGGATTTTCAGTGATTGCTGCTCCGATGACAAGGTTATTAAGGAAAGGAGTCAGATTTGAGTGGTCCGATAAGTGTCAGGCTTGTTTTGAGGGGCTGAAGAAGTTGCTAGTCGAGGCTCCTATACTTACTCAACCCATCTCGGGTAAAGAGTTTGTCATGTATAGTGATGCTTCGGGTGTGGGTCTTGGCTGTGTTTTGATGCAAAAAGGTAAGGTTGTGGCTTATGCTTCTCGACAGTTGAAGCCACATGAGAGGAACTATCCGACACATGATTTGGAGTTAGCGGCTGTTATCTTTGCTCTGAAGATTTGGGGCCATTATCTGTATGGGGAAAAGTGTAGGATCTTTACGGACCTTAAGAGTTTGAAGTATTTCCTCACGCAGAAGGAGTTGAACATGAGACAGCGCCGTTGGCTTGAGTTTTTTAAGGACTACGACTGCATAGTGGATTACCATCCAGGTAAGGCCAATGTAGTCGCTGATGCTTTGAGTCGGAAGTTGGTTTCAGCTTTATTCCTGAGACGGTTTAGGTGGAGGTTGGATTCAGATGAGGCTTTGATTGCTCAGTTGAGAGTGAAGCCTACCTTGAGATAGAGGATTGTGGATGCTCAGAGGGACGATGAGAGGCTACAGCGAATTGTGCAAGAGCTCATATCGGGCAAGCAGTCAGATTTTTCAATTCTGGATGGAGTGTTGATGTATAGAAAACGCTTGTGTGTGCCTGAGGATGAGGAGTTGAGGAAACAACTTTTGAGTGAGGCGCATAGTACGGTTTTTACTATGCATCCTGGCAGTGAAAAGATGTATTGGGACATGAAGCAATTTTATTGGTGGTCCGGTATGAAGAGGGATATTGTGGATTTTGTGTCCAAGTGCTTGACATGTCAGCAGGTAAAGGACGAGCATCAAGTTCCTTTGGGATTGCTTACGCCTTTATCCATTCCCGAGTGGAAGTGGGATGATATAGCCATGGACTTTGTATCTGGTTTGCCTTTGACTCAGAGGAAGCATGATTCAGTTTGGGTGATAGTGGATCGGCTTACGAAGTCAGGTCATTTCTTGCCGGTGAGAGTGGACTATCCGATGGATAGATTGGCCAGTATCTATATGGTTGAGATAGTTCGGTTGGATGGAGTGCCGTTGTCCATAATTTCAGATCGGGAGCCAAGGTTGACTTTGAAATTTTGGAAAGAGTTGCAGAGAGCTTTGGGTACCAAGTTAAACTTCAGTACGGCATTCCATCCTCAGACAGATGGTCAGTCAGAGCGGGTCATTTAGATTTTGGAGGATATGTTAAGAGCTTGTACTTTGGATTTTCCAGGCAGTTGGGACAGATATGTGTTGCTTATGGAGTTTGCCTACAATAATAGCTATTAGTCGAGCATCGGCATGGCACCGTATGAGGCTTTGTATGGTCGACAGTGTAGGACTCCGGTTTGTTGGACCGAGTTATCCAAGCGTTCAGTGATTGGACCAGAGTTGGTTAGGGATACTGAGGAGAAGATTAGAGTTGTACAGCGGAATTTGAAAGCGGCTAAGGATCGACAAAAGTCATACGCCAACTTGAAGAGGAAAGATGTGCAGTTTGAGGTCGGGGACAAGGTTTTCCTTAAAGTTTCGCCTTGGAGGAAAGTGCTTCGGTTTGGTAAAAAAGGCAAGCTTCGTCCTCGCTTCAATGGTCCTTATGAGATTTTGGCTAAGGTTAGTCCGGTAGCCTATAGATTGGCTTTACCGATGGAGTTGGCGAAGTTGCACAATGTTTTCCATGTTTCGATGCTTCGTCGGTACAGATCAGATCCTGCATATATTTTGTCGGTTCAGGATGTGCAAGTGCAACCAGATTTTTCTTATGATGAGGAACCGAGAGCCATCCTAGCTCGAGAAGTGAGACAATTGAGGAGTAAGCAAATTCCATTGGTAAAAGTGTTATGGAACCATCATGGAGTCGAGGAAGCGACTTGGGAACTAGAAGAGTCGATGAGAGCTCAGTATCCGCATCTTGTTAGTAGGGGAGAGTTGTCACACCCCGTTTGCCCCTTAGTAGTATGAGCCCATTTGTGTGTGCATGCAATTGTATGTGTTAGGCATATCATAAGGGCATTTTGGGAATATTGCATGTTCTATGGGTAGTAATAGTGTATGGGTGCATGCATGGCAGTAGAGTGCATTTTAGGTGAGTTCTGTTGTGTGCTTTGCTCACACCTTGGTAGGATGTGAGTATGTTGGGATTGTATTATGTGTGTGTGTGTTCATACCATTATAGGGTGTTCATTAGTTGGGTGTGCATTGTGTGTGAGTAGTGTATGCTTGTTGATTGTGAGTGGTCAAGCTCCACCAATCTTAGGATGACATGTGGCTAGGGTTTTTGGAAATGGGTGTAAAAAAGAAAGAGAAAGAAGGGGCAGCCACTTCTACTGCCTCTCATCCCGTTTTCTCTTCCTCATTACTCCTTCTTCCTCTTTTCCCTTCCCATTTGTGTCCTGGTATTTGATTCAAGTGATTTGTGGTGGAATTTGATCGCTCCTCAACCTTCGCTAGGTAAAGTTTTCTGCATTTTCATCATCTTCTTCACACTGTTCATTTTCTTCTTTACATTTCTAGATTTGGTTTTGATCTAGGGTTTTTGTTTGTGTGTTCTTCGTGTGTCGGCTGTTAGTTGAGCCTCCCTGTAACCCGAAAGGCAAAGAGAAGGCTAGGAGTAGTGGAACCAAGTGACTGAAGCTAGGATTACAGGTTTGGGAATTTTGCATTTACTGGGTTTGCTACTATTGGTTTTTTATTGTGTATTGGCTTGGATTGATCCTTTTGATGATAATCTGATGTATTGATGTTGCATGTTGGGATTTGAATGAATGGGTTTTGGTTGTGGTTAATGCATGAAGATTGAGACCTTGAAAATGGAATTGATGTGAATTTGAGCTTACTGTCATTTTTCTGGGTTTGGATATTTTGAATTTTAATTTGGCTATTCCCTGTTTTGGATGGGTAATTGTTAAGGAAGTGATTTTGTATTATTTATGTTGGTTTTTGCGTGCTTGAGGAAGCTAATTTCAGGTAAGAATGATTGGAGTTGAGTTGGGATGATTTTTGGAAATTCTGGGTTCTGAATGAATTTCATGATGTTAGGGTTTTCAGAAATCGAATCGGGGAGGAAGAAGGGCAAAGTGAGCAGCTCACGAGACATGAGCAATGCTCACGAGTCGTGAGCAACGCTCATGAGTCGTGAGTAACCGTCATGACTCGTGAAGGTTGCTCAGAACTCTTTTGGGCCTTTCTGTTGCGAGCGCGACCGAAGTCGTGACTGCGACAGTGATTCTATCTTGCCCTATTTTCTCCACGTGATCAGTTTTTATAAAAACGATTTTCAAAGGACTTGGGTGGCTTTTTCCTCTACTGGGTTCTAAATTACCTTGTTTATATGATTGATTATCATAATTTAATCGTGATGAATAATATGTTATTTGTGGTATATGTTATATGAATGATGTGTTATCCATGAGAAATTATACATGTTATTTTGTAATATGTATTGGGTTATGCATGTATTATTATGATGTCTTAATATGAATGTGAATATAATTATGTGTTATACTTGGAAACATGATTGAATGATACATGACCTGCTAGAGTCAAGTAAGTGGATAGTTAGGCATGCCTAATAGAGTCTCTTAGCTGTAGCCCTCTATTCTTTCTGGACCCCGATCAGGTCCCCATTTGGTTCCTCGCGAATCCCTTATGCATTTTGGATCTTGTTTAAGGTCCCTTTTGTAAAATGTTTTAAATGCGACAAAAAAAATAATGGTTTTTGATTCGTGCCCATAAGGTACGCTATGCGTTCGATTCGTGCCCGTAAGGTATGCTATGCGTTTACTCGTTATCAACTATTGTGAGTCAGCAGGTGCTCTTTTTGTTTTGTTCTGCTTTGATATAATTACAAGAATATGGTATTCGGATGCATATAATGATGAGTATGAGAAATTAATTAAAGTGTAAGTGAATGTGGATGTGAACTTCTGAATGCATGTTTTTATTATGCAACTATGATTATATAGCTGGTATCATTATCCGCATTTGTCATATTGTATGTGTATGGCATTGGTGACCATTGTGAATGGTCGTGCACTCTTTTTTTGTGTGTTCCCCACTAAGCATTTATCGCTTATCACGGTGTTTTATCCGTGCAGGTGCGGAGGATGGTGCTCTTTTGGGAGAGTCGTCGCCAATCAAGCCAACACAGAGGGTTTAGTGTTAGGGATTTATTTTTGATAGCATGTTGATTCTTTTGTAGCTGAACTCTCTTTATACCATTATTTTGTAAAGCTTCCGTATTTATATACTCTTGGGATATGTAATTATTTTATTCTGGCTTTTGATCAGGACATTATTATAACGAATTTTGCTATGGTAATGATGGATTATTCTGATGCTTATGAAGGTTTTAATTTTCCCGTAATGATGTATGGTTATTATGTATGAATGTATGCTTTGTATCTTTATCTGCTTGGTGACACACCCAGCTCATACAGCTTCTCACTCCTTAAGGATGGGTATGCCTACGTATGGGTAGGGGGTGTTACAATGGCAGTTATGCATCCAGTTGGGTATTATCAGTTTGTGGCTATAGCGATAAAGTCAGAAGAATCTGAGATGATAAAGCAAAGGATAGAACGGAAGAGGAGAGCTCCAGATAGGGGCATTGTCTGTAATAAAAAGTCTAAAGGTGCTCCGATTGGACAAGTGAGTAAAGGGACTGTTCAAGTGCCTTCTAAGGTGGGATGTGTAGCACAGCCCACGAGTAGAGGAAATAGAGCACCAGAGTGTGAACATTGCCAAAGGTATCATTGGGGTATATGCCGCAAGATAACTGGAGCGTGCTTCAAGTGTGGAAGTATGGAGCATCGGTTTACTAATTGCCCCGATTGGCAAGAGAATAAGAGCCAACAAGAGAGTAAAGCTGGTACTGGTAAAACGAATACAACAAGAGGCAACTGGGATAGAAATAGAACTCCTCAGGTGCCATTGGAAACCATGCATCGCCCAGGGACTACAGGAGAAAATGTTCCGGCTAGAGTCTACGCAATGATTAGAGAGGATACTCCAGAGGCTGCAGGTCCTTCCGGTAAGTGTTGACTTGTTAAGTTTATATTTGAGTTCGGTTTTAGTACGGTTTTAGTATTGGGATGTAAGTGGTTAGCGAGGAAATTTCAATGATGAAATTTCTTAAGAAGGAGAGAGTTGTCACATCCTAAATATGGCCTAGTTGGAAATAACAGGATTAATTGGACATTAAGGGTATAGTGGTAATTTATGCAAGTGCATTAAGGATTTAATTGAAGAGTTATTTACAGTATTTAATGAAAGAATTATCGTTAGTGAGTGATATGTAATTTGCCAAGGATTTATAAAGGGATAAGCCAAGGACTAAGAGAAAAGTCAAGGTAGTGGAATAAGGGGTCCAATGATTAAGTGACATGTGTATGAGTTGTTGAGAGCATTGAATGTGATTTGAAGGGAGTAGAGAGAGGGAAAGCAGGAAGTGAAGCTTCCCGTGGAAGCCATTTGTATTTGTTCTCTCTTGCACTCTCACGTTCTCCTACTCCTTCACATCTCCATTTTCAGCTCTCAAGCTGTTGCATGGGTTGTTCTTCACGTTTGGATTAGGGTTTTGAGATCACAAGTGTTTCAAGAGGTAAGTGGCTCTGTTTGTTTTGGGTTGCTTCTTCTCCATCTTCTTCTCCCTTTGGTTTTATGGTTATATAGTTCTGATTGCATGGGTTAATTGGGTTTCAGTTTGGTTGGATTATTTGCAAGAATCTGAAGAAAGGAGAAAGAGTAAAGGAAGGGAAAAGATTGGATTTTGAAGATAGCGGGTTGAACTCCATTTCCAGGTTCGGGAGTTATATATGAATATGTTTGTTTGGGAGTTTGCATTTGACTGTGTATGTTTGAGAATGGTTGTCCATTTCACTTGTGATCTTGAGTTGATATGTAATTAATTGTTATTTGTGTGTTTTGATACATGTAAAAGTATGTGTTAATAGATTTGGGTATATGAGTTGAGATGATAGAGTTATAAGTGTTTGCATGTCCATTTTGAATAAACGTACATGAACATGGGATGAAATTCTGGGTTTTTGTAACCTCAATATATGTTGATTTGATTCGTGTAATTGTTGTTCAAATTGAGTTATATTTGTTATAAGCATGTGTAGACACCGGGTCCTGAGGTAGTCCAGATTAGAGTTACCCGATGGAGAAACTAACGTCGGTTTTCGGACGAGGGACGGAAGTTGTGGATGTTTGTCCACCAGTTTTATAAGGATCGGAGGAGTTCTGGGTAAACGGGGGATTTCGGACAGTCGAAAAGAGTTCAACTTTGAGAATTGGCATTTGAACCCACAGACGGGCAGCCTGTCGGTGGAGTAGCCCATCGCTCACGTGAGAGGCCCGTCTCCCATGTCGACGGACGGGCCGTCGCTCAAATGAGAGACACCCGTCTCTCGAGAATAGGGCCATCGCTTCGTTTGAGCAGCGCCTGTCGCTCGTTTGAGCGGCGCCCGTCTGTCGGTTGAGCGGCGCCCGCTCCTCACAGGAGATGGCCGTCTCTCATCTCCATGCCACATGTAGAGCCCGCCAGTCAAATGACCGCTGGTGCCCCTTACGACTGACGCCCGTCGGTAGTCCACGGGCAGCCCATGGGTCGGTGATATGGTTGTTTTAACTGCCGGATTCTACAAAATTTGGAGGATTTTACAAAATATTTTTTAATTTCCCAAATATTTTCAAATATTTTTCAATATTAGATTTGGTTTTAGGAATATTCTGAAAATCGTTCGGTTTTGATTCGATTTCGAAAAATCCTCTTCAAATATGAATTTAAAATTTAAACTTATTTGAAATTTCCTCCAAAATCTGTAAATAGGGGAAGGGGATTCAGCTTTGAGGGTTAGAAATTTTACTGAGAAATTATTGTTTAGAAAAACTTTTTATTAGAAAACAAAAGCTTAGTAATTTTCCACAAAAGATTTCTTTTCAGTTTCTACAAAAACAAATTTTCTTTCGAAAATTTCTTTTCTTTTATTCTCGAATTACGCTAATCCGAGGAAGCGAGATCCATTCATTTTCATCCATTTAGCTAATTCAGATATTTATTGCTGTCCAAATTCCAAGAAAGAGAAAACAATTTCCTTCTCTTGGTTTATTTTTCAAAGTGATTTTTTTGCAACTAAAAATCTATCCCAATCGCGTGGTGTAGAACTCGAGGAATCAAAATCTTGCAACGTTCACCTTCACAAGGTAAAATTCAGAGGGTAAATATTCTGGACTTATTACTTTGAATTCAAATTATTTTAGTTAATTTCTTGCATAAAAATCCCTTTTATTCAAATTAAAAAAAAAACTTATTTTTTAGTTTACTGTTTGGAAACAGAGTCGACTGACGGGCATAAGGACCACCGACGGCCATCGCTTAAGCGAGTGACAGGACGTCGAGGGTCACCCTTACGCCCGTCTGTCGCTCCCAGGGATGCCCGTCGGTCACACGTCTTGTGCCGTCCCTGGGCCTCTTTTCTCATTTAACTCCTTTTCTTCTCTTCTTTAATTTTAAATGGTTTTCTTGTTTAATTTCTTCCATTTTCCTCCTTATTATTTAATTTCATGCTTATTTTTGTTCTTTAGATTTACACTAACGTGTTCTTTATTTCGCGAGTTATTATTTTGATTTGTTGGGTGGATTTGGAGCCATTTGGTGTAAAAGCTATTGCAAAGACTCAAGGGTCTTCTCCTGGGTTCATTTTCTCGACTTTATCTTTTTATTATATTGTTATTGTGAATAATGTATTTTTTATATACTCCCCGCTGATGTAAAAATGGCTAAATGTTTTGTATTAATTAAATTGGGATTTTCCTTACAAATTAAGGACCAATGTCCTATTTTTTCTAACAAATAAAAATCGACACCTCAAAACCATTTCGTAATAAATATGCATACGAGGACCAATGTCCTCACTTCTAATATATATCCCAATTTATGTATGAATCGCTCGGAATTTATAATGGGGGTTGTATTCTTCCCTAGTTTTGTTGTAATTTATTTTTGCGCACTTTATTTTAATTATGCTTTATTTACTGCCTCCCCTGAATGGACAATCTGAGCTTTAATTTAACTGCATTAAATTGAATGAGAAATGGGATGAAACGATAAATTTAAAACTCAACTATAAACCTATCTAAGGTATGAATAAATGGGAAGTCCTGAACCTTCTCTGGTCTTTGGGCTCAACGAGGCGAGAGGGCCATCTCAATGTTATGTTGGGATGGGGCCTCCAAGACACCTCTTGTATCCTGTAAAATGATCAAACTTGCACAGTCCTAGGCGCCACGAGGCGAGAGGGCCATCTTAATGTTCTATTAAGGTGGATACCTCCAAGACACCTCTGGTTTGCCCAAGCATGAGGCTAGAGGATCATCCTCTCATTAGGATGGAAGCCTCCAAGACACCTTCGGCTTGGCTCACTGAGGCTCACTGAGGCTAGACAACCTTTCCCAATGTTCTATTGGGTCGCGACTCTAAGAAACCTCGTTGTTGCCCAAACGGGATGCACTTGTAATTTCTTACAAGTTTTCATGAACCTCATCCCGAAGGACCTGAAAGCGGGCGGTTCAGGGCGCCCTGGGGTTCAGTGCGCGTCACAGCATGTTTTGGAGGCACTGGAAGTACGTTTTTATGTGATTTTGCATGATATATGATGTTGGTTAAAATGGGTTTTGATTTTGTTGAACTCTGGGTTTTGCGTTGTCTGCTGAGAATTTGAAGAATGCGATGCTGTCGCGAGCGCAACGCTTGTTGCGCTCACGACAAAATCACGAAGTTACCTTCTCGCGCAGTGCGCTGAGATGCTCTGTTCGAGTCGTGAGGTGGCAGCACGACTCGGCAGTTGATGCCTAACATCTTCACGAGTCATGAAGATGGCTCATGACACGTGAAGATGTGGGGAGAGGAAAGACATGCCCTCTTCCCTTGGCAGTCACGAGTCGTGAGTGAGGATCATGACTCGTGAACGCCCCTTTCCTGCGAGGCGCTAGCATCACGAGTCGCGACAGCATGTGCGACTCATGACTGGCTTCTCTTCCTCGGCTACTGTCGCGAGTGTGACAGTGATGCCTTTCCTGCCCTGTTTTGAAAATGAATTTCACAAGTTTCCTTTACATGGGTTCTCATTACATGACACATTATCTGTCTTATATGGTCCATTAATTGATAAATTATATGTTCCTAATAGGATTTGTATATGATTTATATGTCTTCAAAAATGGTAAATATACATGTATAGGTGAAATTGTATAATTATACTCGATATATTCTCTATTATATGATAATTATTTAGAACATGATTGAGTTGTTATTTTGAGCCTGATAGTCATAGTAGTGGATAGATAAGCGCTTATCCAGGGTTAGAGTGTGAGTGCAGCTGCTATATGATATATGTTATATGCGGGCCCCATTTGGGTCATACAAGATGTTTGAGACCTCGGTCTCCGGTATACCTTCGGGTATACATGATTATAAAATGTTTTGAGACCCATGTCTCCATATGCTTGGATACTGTGTTCTATCAGTATCATTAGTACTCGTATCCACTAGTTAGCGAGTAATCAGGCTATTACTTGAGGTTATTACATGAGATTGCTATATGAAGCCGTTATTTATATGAAATGAATATATGTTACATGTATATGTATATGCGTTATGACATGATGAAATATAATACTTGTATTCGAACATGAATGGTTAATTGTTGTATTGTGTAGATGTATATGGATATTGATTGCTTGGATATGAATGGTTACTTTCCGGTATACATGTGTATGATGAATATTTGTTATAAGTATGAGTAGTATGTGTTTATATGCCTTTGTTATTGTTAAGCTTATATATATGTTTATTGCGATTATATGTACATGCAGGTTTTGTTCCTCCCCACTAAGCATTATCGCTTAGCACGGGCTCTTTTCCCGTGTAGGTGGCAGGTTCCTTTTGGAGTCGGACATCTACAGGTCAGCCACTAGAAGTCTATAGTTGGAGTTATTACATGAGATTGCTATATGAAGCCGTTATTTATATGAAATGAATATATGTTACATGTATATGTATATGCGTTATGACATGATGAAATATAATACTTGTATTCGAACATGAATGGTTAATTGTTGTATTGTGTAGATGTATATGGATATTGATTGCTTGGATATGAATGGTTACTTCCGGTATACATGTGTATGATGAATATTTGTTATAAGTATGAGTAGTATGTGTTTATATGCCTTTGTTATTGTTAAGCTTATATATATGTTTATTGCGATTATATGTACATGCAGGTTTTGTTCCTCCCCACTAAGCATTATCGCTTAGCATGGGCTCTTTTCCCGTGTAGGTGGCCGGTTCCTTTTGGAGTCGGACATCTACAGGTCATCCACTAGAAGTCTATAGTTGGAGTTATTACATGAGATTGCTATATGAAGCCGTTATTTATATGAAATGAATATATGTTACATGTATATGTATATGCGTTATGACATGATGAAATATAATACTTGTATTCGAACATGAATGGTTAATTGTTGTATTGTGTAGATGTATATGGATATTGATTGCTTGGATATGAATGGTTACTTTCCGGTATACATGTGTATGATGAATATTTGTTATAAGTATGAGTAGTATGTGTTTATATGCCTTTGTTATTGTTAAGCTTATATATATGTTTATTGCGATTATATGTACATGCAGGTTTTGTTCCTCCCCACTAAGCATTATCGCTTAGCACGGGCTCTTTTCCCGTGTAGGTGGCAGGTTCCTTTTGGAGTCGGACATCTACAGGTCAGCCACTAGAAGTCTATAGTTGGAGTTATTACATGAGATTGCTATATGAAGCCGTTATTTATATGAAATGAATATATGTTACATGTATATGTATATGCGTTATGACATGATGAAATATAATACTTGTATTCGAACATGAATGGTTAATTGTTGTATTGTGTAGATGTATATGGATATTGATTGCTTGGATATGAATGGTTACTTCCGGTATACATGTGTATGATGAATATTTGTTATAAGTATGAGTAGTATGTGTTTATATGCCTTTGTTATTGTTAAGCTTATATATATGTTTATTGCGATTATATGTACATGCAGGTTTTGTTCCTCCCCACTAAGCATTATCGCTTAGCATGGGCTCTTTTCCCGTGTAGGTGGCCGGTTCCTTTTGGAGTCGGACATCTACAGGTCAGCCACTAGAAGTCTATAGTTGGAGTTATTACATGAGATTGCTATATGAAGCCGTTATTTATATGAAATGAATATATGTTACATGTATATGTATATGCGTTATGACATGATGAAATATAATACTTGTATTCGAACATGAATGGTTAATTGTTGTATTGTGTAGATGTATATGGATATTGATTGCTTGGATATGAATGGTTACTTTCCGGTATACATGTGTATGATGAATATTTGTTATAAGTATGAGTAGTATGTGTTTATATGCCTTTGTTATTGTTAAGCTTGTCACACCCCAAAATGGCCCTGGTCGGAATGTGCATGCTAAGTCGGGATCGGAAAGGGTATTTCAGTAATTTGTGTATGGGAATTTGGATAATAAGGATTTAATGGTAATTAATTAATTAAGTGTGTTAAGAAGAGAAGTGCTAGTGTGTGCTAGTGGTGTATGGAAGTAGGATATAAGTGGGTTATTGGAAATAATTGTGTATGACTCAAGTATGGTGCTTTGATTTGGAAAGTTTGAGTGGATATTTTGGTCCAATTAGATGTTGCCAAGTGGCTTGTTAGGTGGGCATTGAAAGAAGAAAAAGAAGTAAGAGGAAGAGAGAAGAGGGAACACAGCCCGTTCGTCCCCTCCTCTCACGCCTTCCCTTCTTCTTCTTCTCCTCTTCTTTCTCTGCTTTTCCCTTCTTTCTCTTTAGCTTTGGCTTGGAGTGTGTTTGGGTTGGAAGTGTGCTTTGTTTGCTTGAAGAGGTAAGTTGGAATTTCGTTTCCTGCATGTTCTGCTCTTCTCCTTCTCTTCCTGGTTTTGTCTTCAATTAGGGTTTAAGCTAAGGATTTGTGGATTTCTTGTTTGTGCAAGCATTGGATTGTAAGGAAGAGCAAAGTAGAGGCAAGGAAAGGATTGAGGATTGATTTTGAAGCCTGATTTCTGGATCTTCATTTCTAGGTTTGGGAGCATTTTGGATTGCATGCAATGTTTGGAAGCTCTGTTTACCGTATTTGAAGTTCTTAGTGTTTTTGCCCTACTTCTCACATAGGATGCATATGTGATTGCATTTCTGGAATTTGGTATGTTTGGCATGTGTTTATGTATGATCTATGTGATTAGATGTATTAATAAGGCATGCTTAAGATTGAATTAAAAGTGCTGAGTTTAACTTGCTGTGATTTTAGGGTTTCTGTTCTTGAAAGAATTTGGAATATGATTTCGCTTGCTTTTGATTGTTTTGAGTAAATTCTGGGATGTTGAGTTTAAATTGATCTTGAGTATGTTGAGTTATGTATTTATGTGATAAAGAATGAGTTTATGCATGATTGAATGAATTCTGAATGGTTTTAGAATGAATTTCTGGAAAACGATGGAATCTGCAAAATTGGGATCGGGGAAGAGGAAGGAGGCAGCTCACGCGACGTGAGCAATCCTCACGACGTGAGCAGATTGCTCACGACGTGAGCAAAGCTCACGTAACGTGAGCAGATTGCTCACGACGTGAGCAATGCTCACGCCACGTGAGCAGATTGCTCACGACGTGAGCAATGCTCACGAGACGTGAGCTTTGCTCACGCAACGTGAGCAATTGCTCACGACGTGAGCAACCTTCACGTGACGTGAAGGTTGCTCAGCCTCCCGATTCCTCTGATTTGCTTCTGTTTTTCTTTCCCAAGTGTCCAGTTTTTATAAAATGGTTTCCAAAAGTTTTTCATGGTATTTTCCTTTACTGTGTGTTATATTATCTTGATGATATGACTGATTATTTCAATTTATTTGGTATTAATAAAATGTTGTCTAAGATAAGTTATATGTAGTATTTTGGAATCAGTTTTGGATTATAGTAATCCTGTTGAATGATTATGGGATTTTAACAGTATGGTTTGGACTTTAATATGCTTATTATTTGTGATATGTATTTCACGTCATATTCTGAATGCGAAGGAATTATGAATGCTGACTTTCTGATTATTAGTCTCAGACATGTTCTAGCTTAATGTAAATTATGTTACCATATCTCTAGTCTGTTTCTTCTCCAAAGATATCATGCCATGCTTAAAGGTATATTGTATTATTTTCATGATTTGGATAACGTGTTTTTAGTCATCGGCATAGTATGATTTCCCCATGCGTTCCTATCATACTTCAATATAGTGAGTAGTGATAGAATGTTATTGATTGGATTATTGCATGCTTCAGAATATGATTTGTACAAGGTATGATTGATGTTATGCTATGTTAAACTTATTCGAATAATATGAATGACGTCTGAATACATTGTTATGCTTTAACCTTTGAATTCAATGTGATAGGTTAAATGTAATTTGAACTGTGCACAATTTATATTTAGTAATCGTCGCCTGATGCATGATTAAGTTTTGTATTGACAATGTTTGGCAGGTTAAAGTTTCTGTACTTAATTCTCGGCATGCTTTAGAGTATTGTTTAATGTTAAAGTGTATGGACTGTAATATGTTTTGGAATGGGAATGTATGAGATATGACCAACCTTATGAGCATATTTATATGTTTATTGTACTCTGATTTATGCATGATGTTTATATATATGCATTATGCGATCCGAAATGTGAATTGGTTTATGCATGACCTGCGAGAGTCAGTCTAGTGGATAGTTAGGCATGCCTAATAGAGTCTTTCAGTAGCTGCAGCGCCCTTTGAACGTATTAGACCCTGATCAGGTCCCCCGTATGGTTCCTCGCGAACCCCCCATCAGTACGGATCCTCGTGGTCCTTTTTAATGTATTTGGATCGGGTTAAGATCCCCCATCAGTAAAATGCTTTTGTGATAAATAAAATGGTTTTCGATTCGTACCCGTAAGGTACCTTCAGTCGACTTGTACCCGTAAGGTACTAATCAGTTCAGTACACTCGTTATCCACTATTGTGAGTCAGCAGGTGCTTTATTGGTTTGTATTACTTTGATATAGCTATCAGAATGTGATATCCGATTGTTTATGATAAGGATTTCAGAAATCAGTTTATATGTATATGACTGTGACTATGGGCTTCAGAATGTATGTCTGTTTTAGGTAAGCATGACTTTATAGTTAACATGATTATTCGTACTCGTCATGTGATTTGTTATAAGTTTCTGAATGCTTTGATTATGATGCAATTAGAGAATTTATGTATGTGACTTAAACATGTTTTGTTAATATATTAGCTTGTAAACCGAAGCAGCTGTGATGGTAAGTATGTGATGATTTCTGTACTCTCTGCATGATGATGATATGAATGTAATACTAAGTGGGTATGCCTCCAGTCTCCGTTATCAGAATGTTTCTGCTTGATGCTTAGTATATATTAGAGTTGCGCAGCGGTATTGTGATGCTCTAAATGTTATCCTTTGGATATTTGACTAGTGTGTATGCTTAACATGATTATTGGGTTGTCAGTTCAGGCGTGGGTACTTAGTGATATTTATTGCATGTGTATAGCTCTTGCGACTCCGCACGGTAAGATGTTATAATTTTATATCCATGTAGGTTTATGCATGTGATATAGTATGCAGTTCAGTATGATGATGCTAGTATGATGATGCTCGTAACGTGTATTGTATTGTGTCTGTTTTAGTCTATCCTGAACATGAGGTTATGGTTCGATTGTGAATATTGAAGTGAATGCCTTTAATATGCAAGTCTGATTATTTATATGTTATGAATATCCGCATTTGCCATTTGAATGTGTTTTGCCTTGACGACCATTGTGAATGGTCGTCCATATTCTGCTGTGTTCTCCCCACTAAGCGTTTATCGCTTAGCATGGATTTCCTTTCCGTGCAGGTGGCAGATTTGGTTCTGTTCGAGTCGCGCTTCTGCAAGGTCGGCCACGTAGGAGTTAAAAGTTCTGTAGTTTGTTCAGCTTCTGTATTTCAAGCTTTTGTATTCGGTAGTATGGTATATGTAATTATTATGTTTCGTTCTTGAGTTTTCTTTTGGAAATGTAATAGTTAGTATGTCCTTATGTTTTGTTATTCCTTTGTTTTATTATTTCGATTATGCTTCCGTTGAATGGTCTTATGTATGCCTTAGTGTATGCTTCAGCTTAGTGTCTGCATGTGCGTGAGTTATTACATGTTCAGTCTGTGCCGTAAGGTAAGTCAAGGTAAGTTTTTAATTAACCCGTATTTCCGTATGCATGTTATGTGTAAATGTATGCTTCCGCATTGTGCATGTGTATATCTGTATATGTGAGCGTCGTGTAGCGCGTCCGTCGGCGTCCTTCCAACGGGGACGGCGATGGGGGTGTTACAAAGCTTATATATATGTTTATTGCGATCATATGTACATGCAGGTTTTGTTCCTCCCCACTAAGCATTATCGCTTAGCATGGGCTCTTTTCCCGTGTAGGTGGCAGGTTCCTTTTGGAGTCGGACATCTACAGGTCAGCCACTAGAAGTCTATAATTTGAGTTATTACATGAGATTGCTATATGAAGCCGTTATTTATATGAAATGAATATATGTTACATGTATATGTATATGCGTTATGACATGATGAAATATAATACTTGTATTCGAACATGAATGGTTAATTGTTGTATTGTGTAGATGTATATGGATATTGATTGCTTGGATATGAATGGTTACTTTCCGGTATACATGTGTATGATGAATATTTGTTATAAGTATGAGTAGTATGTGTTTATATGCCTTTGTTATTGTTAAGCTTATATATATGTTTATTGCGATTATATGTACATACAGGTTTTGTTCCTCCCCACTAAGCATTATCGCTTAGCACGGGCTCTTTTCCCGTGTAGGTGGCAGGTTCCTTTTGGAGTCGGACATCTACAGGTCAGCCACTAGAAGTCTATAGTTGGAGTTTATTTTTTCTTCCGCTGTATTTTTGTATTAGTATAAATTCTGTATATGGAAACTGATTTTTGAAATGTAATTTTTGTAAGGATTATTTTGTATAAGTATATGTTAATTGTTTACAAATCCCTTTTGTAAAATGGAATGGTTATTTATATGTATCTGTTATCTTATGATTAAATGTATTTTCTTTTAACATGGTTGAGCATAAGTATATGTATGTGTGCACGTGGCGCAACCGGCATCCCTTCCAACGGGGGGTGTCTGGGGGCGTTACACCTATCTTTGGCCTTCACGTCTAGGTATCATAATCTCTGGGCCAGACTGCCGGTGAAGACCATCTCACCTTCTGTTAGAGATTGCTCCACCATTTCCCCTGGTGCGTATAAGAGATGGGTGCTTAGCCCCGCTGATGACAATAGACCCCACAGACTTAGGCATCTGGCCGATGAGAGTAGCAATAAGTATAGTTTAGATTTACATGCAATCTGTAATGAACGGTGTCTTTCTTTTTATAAAAGAATTGGAAAATAATGAATATGTGACCTAAATGATTTCTGTTTTATTCCTTTTTATAAAATTGTGTACATTTTGACATAATTTTATCGTACATGATCAAACATTTAACATGGATTTATAATGCAAAACTACATCTAATCTCAAATCAAATCTTAATAGCATCAAACTCTCATTACCAATCAGCCCTCTTGAGTTTTCTTGATTGGACATTTTCTCTCGAGCCTCTAATTTTTGCCTAGGATGCCTTTTTTCGATTTTCACCTTGACGAGACCCCAATTTTAGCAAGGCCGGCTTTTTTTGGTTTTTGACCCACAGGGCATTTATTCTCTTCTTTTGATTTTTATGTCTCTAGACATGGAACCTCTTAAGTCTGTCGATGTTGATCGGTTCCTTAAACTCATTCCCATCGCTATGTAGCAAAATTGTCGCTCCCTTGGATAATAACTTCTTGAGGAAAAAAGGGCCTTCCCATGTCGGTCTGAACTTTCCCCGTATATTCGGCGCACCTAGTCTTATTTGTTTGAAGACCAAATCTCTCTCTTTCCGCGGGTGCTTTCTAACCTTCTTTCTAAATGACCTAGCAAGCCTTTTCTGATAAATCCGATTGTGATAGTAGGCCTTCAACCGGTTCTCGTCCAGCATATTCGGATGTTGTAACTGTTGCCGTACCCAATGAGTTTTCGAAATCTGAGTCTCCATGACTACCCTCAATGACCTTAGCTCCACTTTGACTGGCAATACCACTTTTATCCCATATACCAAGGAATATGTCGTGGCCCTTGTAGAGGTTCCAACGGTGGTTCTATAGCCCCAGAGTGCGAATGGCAGCTTCTCTACCCAATCTTTATAATTTTGATCCATTTTAGCCAATATCCTCTTAACATTCTTGTTAGCAGCTTCTACTGCCTCGTTAGCCTACGGGCAGTATAAAGAGGACTCTATACCATATTTCTAAAGCAACTTCTTTATTTTAGCCATGAATTGTATTCCATTATCGGACACAATGTGATGTGGGAGGCCATATCTACATATCAGATTCTTTTCAATGAATTTGGTCATATCCTGGGCGTTGACCTTCTTAAATGATTATACTTCTACTAACTTGGTAAAGTAGTCGATAGCATCTATGATAAATCTATGACCGTTAGAGGCTGTTGGGTGTATCTCTCCTATAATGTCTATTCCCCATATTGCAAATGCCCAAGGTGACGTTAAACTGTGTAGTTCTGAAACTAGCAAATGTCTCAAATTTGCATACTGCTGACACTATTTCATGTACTTGGAGCAGTCTATATCCATGGTAAGACAGTAGAACCCTTGTCTCATGATCTTCTTGGCTAGTGTTAGTCCGTTCATGTGGGCCCCACAAACCCCAGCATGAGTTTCTTCCATTACCCTATCGGCTTATTTTTCATCCAGGCACCTCAGTTGAATGCCGTCGACTTGTTATTGGTACAACACACCGTCTATGCAGAAAAACTGGGTGGATAACTTACGGATCAATCTGTGGTCTTTTTCAGTAGCCTCCTCTAGGAACGTTGTGTTTTCTAAGTAATTCTTGATGTTGTGATACTAAGGTTGCAAGCGCATCGGCTAACTGATTCTCATCTCTCGGGACAAAGTGGAAGGTGAACACTTCAAACTGGTTGCTCAGATCCCTTAACTGCTTCACATATAGTATTAGTCGCTCCTCCTTAATAGCCCATTCACCTCGAATCTGATTGATCACTAGCAATGAATCTCCAAATACTTCTATGCTCTTTTCCACGAAGGCTATTAAGGCTCCTAACCCGAAAGTGCAAGCTTCGTATTCGGCTTCATTATTAGTGGCCTTATATCACAATTTCTTAGCCAGCGGGAGATTTTCTTCAATTGGGGTCATTAGAATAATTCCTACTCCTGGCCCCTTACTGTTTACTGCTCCGTCAAAGTGTAACTGCCTACCTTGTACTGTGATAGCCGCAACGTTTTCATTTGGGAAATTGAACTGATATGAATCCCTATGGTTAGAATGCTCCGCCACAAACTTCGCTACTACACGCCCCTTATTGGTCTTTTGAGTGACGTATTCAACATCAAATTCTTACAATAATAGCAACCATCTCCCTATTTTCCCTAACAAAGATGGAGCTTCCTACAGGTATCTGAGAGGGTTCTGTTTTGCTACCACTTGTACCTTGTAAGAGTGGAAGTAGTGCCTCAACTTCTTAGAAGCCCAGATTATAGCGAGGAAAATCTTTTCCACTTTTGCATACTTGACCTCATAAGAAAAGAATTTCTCACTAAGGTAATAGACTGTAAACTCCACTCCAAACTCATCTTCTTAAGCCATCATGGCACTTACAAAGCTATTTTCTATGGCTAAGTACAGGATCAGTGGCTTGACTGGTTGAGGTGGCTTCAGAACCAAGGGATTCAACAAGTATTCCCTGATGGTATTGAAGGCCTTTTAGCAATCTTCATTCCATACCACCAGCTAATCTTTTATGAGCAACTTGAAGATTGGCTCACAAATTGAAGTAAGCTTGGCGATGAACCTATTAACATACTACAACTTACCCAAAATGCTTGTGAGGTCCTTTTCCTTTTGAGGCACTGGCATCTCTCTTATGGCCTTGACCTTGTTCGGGTTGATCTCAATCCCTCTTTGGCTAACTACATGTCCTAACAATTTCCATGAAGTGACACCGAAAATGAACTTCTTGGGGTTCAATCGTAAATTATACTTACTGATCCTCTGAAAGAACTTCTCTAGAGCCTCAAAGTGACCTTCCCTAGTGGCTGACTTGATCATTATGTCATCCGTGTATACTTCCACCTCCTTGTGGATCAAGTCATCGAGGATCCTCGTTGCCATCCTCTAATAAGTTACGCCTGCATTCTTCAAACCGAACGGCATTACCCTATAAGCAAATGTTCCCCACTCAGTGATGAAAGCTATTTTTATCCAATCGGCTATCTTGTTAAGAATCTGATTATACCTTGTATAACCATCTACAAAGCTATACATCATACAGGCTGTGGAATTATCTACCAATACATCAATGTGCGGTATCAGAAAGTCATCCTTTAGACAAGCCTTATTCAAATCTCAGTAGTCCACGCATACACGTACCTTGCCATTCTTCTTAGCTACCGAGACAACATTAGCCAACCATGTTGGATATTGGACTTCAATAAGGAAATTGGCCTCAATCTGCTTGTGGATCTCTTCCTTCACCTTCTTTATCCATTCTGGCCTAAGCCTCCTAAGCTTTTGTCTGACTGGCTTGAGGTCGGGGTATGTTGGGATGGCATGTTCTGCAATTTCACGATATACCCCTGGCATATCTTCATAGGTCCAGGCAAAGACTTTTTCATATTTTCTTAAAATTCTCTCAAATTTTGACCTCTCTTCGGGAGTTACATTAGATGCTCTTAAGATTTCTTTCGGGTTTTTTGAAGTCTCAAGATTAAATGGAGTGGCATCAGTTGAATCAATGTCAAATATGAATGAATCATGATTATGATTATGCATAGTGAAATCATTAGAAACATCGCACAAGTAAGCAAAATTGTTCATATTATTAATAGAACTGGAAACGTCATCAACATTATTGAAAAGTCAAGTACAAAAAGAAAATCTAAACTATCTTCTTCTTCTTCTTTCTCTGCCATCGCAATATTGCAGCCGACAGTCGTGAATCGATCTGCCATTTCGGAAGCACTGCAGCAATCCCCTGTGTAGCTTTACTCTATTCTCCTGCAGCTTCATCTTCTATCTTCTCTTTCCCCTTTATTCTAGCAGCCATCAATCTCTCAGTGATAATCTCCTCGGTTGATTCTCGGTCCCAGATGGTTCGATTGGTCATGATTTCTTCATCCAAGTAACCTTCAACTTGCTTGATCACTCCAATGTCCCAATTGAAAACATCATTAAAGACCTCAAATCCTGGTACAATCCTTCCATCCACCCATTGGGGCTCGGCTTCCCCTATATACGTGCATAATGACATGGTCGGCATAAAACTGTCCTTGATGTGAGGGATCCCACTTGCTGCCCTCTTGCTCTTCATTATACTGCCCTCATAACTAATACCCTTTTTATCCTTCTGACCTCTTGTAGTTATATTAGTCTACGACCCCTGAGAACTTTTTCCCAGACCTAACCTAGGGAGGAAGGACATCCTCTCCTTCATATTTACAAGCTAACGGCTTCCTTCGATGTGCTCTTCTTCGTCAATCATGGCTACATGAAACCCATTAAAAGGCTGCCTAGCAATTTCTGGCACCGACACCTGATTCTCCCTTGCAGCTCGGATGGCCACTACTTGCCCCTCGTAGGGAATCTTGATCATTTAGTGCAATGTGGAAGGAACCCCTCCTAGCTTATGGAACCGTGGCCTGCCCAAGAGTAATGAGTCGGAATAGGGAGGACTATGAACTCCACCGCGGTCTCAATTGGCCCTGTCTTAACCACTGTCTTGAACGTCCTTGATGCCTACCTCCGGGAATTATTGTAAGCTATGATCATGAGATCCAACTTACTTAACATATCCTCTAACATCCCAAAGGCTACCATTGCCACCAAAGGATAGACATTAATCGATGAACCATCAACCACTATGGCACACGCAGTGTGCTTCTGATTTATTTGAGCACTTATGTACAGGGGGCGATTATGGTTGTAGCCCTCTGCCGGTAAATCCGCCCTTGAAAATACCACATCCTCTGCACCATTTCCCTTGACTATGTCTAACAACTCCATGGGAGAGATAGTAGTGGCCACTATAGTCTCGCATTAAGCTTCCACTAGCTTATGCCTATACGAGGGAGACTGTCTCAGCAGATCCTAGATCGATATTTGAGCTGGCGTCTTTTTTAACTGCCTAATTATCGGATCCTCCTCTGGCTCTTTTTCTTTTTGAACTACCATGGGATCTTATGGCTTTTCTACCTCCGGAACCACCCTTCCGCTCCGGGTCACCGCTCCAACTTTCTTTTTTCCATCCTTCTTCTCTTCCTCCTCCTCTAAACCCCATGGGTCAGGAAATCCTTCAACATTAGAGTTATTATTATCATCTCCACTTTCATCAGTGGACCAGAAGTTGATCATTGCCACGATCATCCCTTCTTCACTAGCCTCATGAAGGTTCGTGATAGCAACGTTTGTATCGACTCCATATAAATCCTTCAAAACCACCCACTTGAGCAAGCTAGACCCGATCATGAACACAGGTGGGGGTACATTATTTTATCCAGGTTTTTTCTTGTTTCCTCTATTTTCCAAATCTGTGATCTACTTGGAATCAATCAGATCCTGAACCGCATGCCTCAGCGCCTTGCAATTATCAGTTGTGTGCTCAGTGTGCTGGAGATAGGCGTAGTACTCCTCATCTTTGTATCTTGGGGTCCTAGCAGGTCATAGTGGTAGGGGTTGCTATTTTCCCTCTTTCATCAACCTCTTCAGTTCCCGTAATGCGTGCGGCTCAGATCCCCGGCCCACGTTGAGGGTTCGATAAGGGTTAGTGTCTTATTGATCTTGGGTAACATGATATATTTTGGAATTCCTTACCTAATAGAATATTGGGAAGTTCATCTAACCTCATGAAACCTCCTTTGTGGTATCTTTGAGTGGCCACCCAATATACAAGAAATTGGGAAAGGTCATCTAACCTCGGGGGTCTTAAACCAGATAAGGTGTTCGGAACTTCACTCTTATTAATGCCTTAAGTTAAGTTTATAAATGAGTTTTTAAGAAATTTAAATTCCATCTCTCATCTCACGCGATCATGCAATAAATTTAAAGCGCATTTCAATCATATTGGAAAGCAGTAAATAAAGCGATAAAGAAAATAATAAATTACAAGCGTAAAATATGGGACAGAATAATCCCCCAAAATAAAACGGCATAAATAAATAAATGAAATAAAATTTGACCCAAAATTAATTACAAGGGCTCAACATGAATAAATAAATAAATAAATACATAGAAAGAATAAATAAAATAAAATGCATCATATATAAATCGGGAGATTTATTGGATGTTGGAACATTGGTTCTTTTTATTAACTTCAAAAAATTGGAGAATTATTTTTGGGCATTTATTGAAAAAAACTTGGATGAGTGATCCCATTTTATGAAAATTAATTCTTCTTTTGAAGGTGAGATTTTATTGGTTAAAATCAGGACATTGGTCCTATTTTATTAATAAAAATCCCAATTTTAATTATTGTAAAATACATCATTTTCTATAATACAAATGCATCAAAAAATCATTTTTTGTATAAAGCCTATAAAGCAAAAAAGATAAAGGAAAATACAAAAACTTAGAATGCAAAATGATAACTTCAATTTAGTATTTAGATTTGATAGTATTTTCTTATGATTTGTGGGTGTTTAGAAGTGTTTATTGTCATGATATGCTTACTTTAGTGTAATTTTGTCAATCTTAGTAAAATTAGATTTTTATGCATTTTAGTTAGTATTTTGATTGAGTTTGAATTTTGTGTGCAGCAATTTTTTAGGTACCTCACGGTGGCAACCTATCTTGTTACCACTGTGACATGCAAGGGAAAGAAAAACAGAATGCAGGCATACTATGGGTCACGGTGGTAACCAATGTCATTACCACCATGACATATTTATCCATTGGGTAGAATGCAGGCAAGAAGTACCTCACTGTGGCAACCTATCTGGTTACCACCGTGACATAATTCGCACCAAGGCAGAATCGAGTTAGGAGGTACCTCACGGTGGCAAGGTAATCTGGTTGCCACCGTGACATAGGAAAGTCCTGGACAGAAGTGAAATTTGAGCATCTCACGGTGGCAACAAATCTGGTTACCACCGTGACCCTATCCTACACGCAGGGCAGATTTACTTCCTCGACACCCTCACGGTGGTAACCAATCTGGTTACCACCGTGACCCCTCGGGATATAAAAAGAAAAGTTTGCTCTTTGGCGAGGAGTTCGGATTTTTGGTAGCCTTTTCTCATATTAGGGAGAACTAGAATTTTGGGTTTCTTTTCTATTGTTCTTGATTTAGGTTTTCAATTTTATCTTTAGAATTAATTTGCAATTCAAGAGTTTTTAAATTGGAAACATATAGTTTAATTTGAATACACAGTTTTTACATTAGAATTTCTAGATTTTTCTCCATTGAAGATTTGAAGAAGGAGATTGAAGAACGTGGGATTCAATTGGGATTTACACCCTCATGAATTTCTGGGTTTATTCTTTCCTCTTTCCTTTTGATTTTGTAATGGATCGTGAGTAGTCTTTTAGTTGTGATGTGAATTCTGAACATCTTTTGAATTTAAATGTATGATTGAATGGTTTATTTCACTGGTTCTTATTGTTAATTCATGGGATTTATTTTCTCAAGTTAATTTCCAATTTTTATGAATGATTTATTTTATGTAACTTTGTTGGTTATTGAGTTGTATGGATTGGATGCCATTGTTATTTACATTCAGTTCTTATCATTCTTGCTGTATCTTTTGGACGACTCCGATCGGGAATCTAGAAGTGCAGAATTTCATGATTTAGGACTAGAATGGTGAGTGAAATAATTAAGTTCTGGGTTATTTGACTCCGTATTAGGAAAATAAACCAAGCTTAAGATTTTAGACCCGTGCATAGGCTAGTTATGTGGCTGACTCTGGTTTGGGATGTCATATAATTAGAGTGGCTGAGTCCGGATTAGGAAGCCTAAGTTAAGAGGGTTATTCCGATTTCTTTCATAGTTGGTTCTTGGATTAATTTTATTTATATTTGGGTATGGGGTGGATAAGTGAACTTGAGCAACGTTCGTCTAATTTGAATTCTTATCTGGTTAATTTTCCATCATTTTATTTCTTTAATTATTGACGTCAATTTAATTTGAGTATTTCTGCTTGTTTATTTTAGTTATTTAAATTCTTCATTTTTAATCAATAGACAACTAAATAAATTCAAAGAATTGGGAATTCTTTAGCAAACTCTTGATTTTCATTGCTTCAACATACAGTCGCTTGGGTATGATAACTCGGGGTCCTAACTATACTCCACTTTATTACTTGTCGATTCAGTACACTTGCTGAGGTCGCGTCAAGTTTTTGGCGCCGTTGCCGGGGACTGGCGTTGTTTTTGAGTTTTGATTACTATTTGTATGTGTTTTTCTTTTTCTTTTTATTTATTCTTTTCAGATAGTTGTGGTGTATGAGCAGATTGAGATAAGAACAAATAGCACCCTATGACCCTAAAATTGAGAGGACTTTGCATCAACGAAGGAGAGCCAATAGAGATAACAGCATGGAAAATGATCCTCCTCCTATTGGTGAATTTCCTCCCAAAAACGAACAAGTGCCGAGGGCACAAGAAGATATGCCTGGTAATTATAGAGATGAAGTCCCTAGGCAGAGGACGATAAGGGACTACACTGTACCGAGATGGAATGAGGATCATCGTATAATTGTGCTGCCAAGGGGAGTGCAGTTTGAACTTAAACCAGCAACCATCAATATGGTACAGAGGAACCAGTTTTCGGGTTCAGAAGTGGAAGATCCTGCACAGCACCTGGACATATTTTTGGAGGTTAGTGATACGGTCCAGATTCCAGGAGCAACATCTGATTCGGTAAGATTAAAATTATTTCCATTTACTTTGATTTGAAAAGCAAGAGAATGGCTGCAAATGTTATCGAGACAGTCAATTAAATCATGGGACCAGTTACAAGAGAGGTTTTTGATGAGATTCTTCCCTCCTACAAAGACTGCAAACATCCGCAGCAGTATTTTGGGTTTTAGCCAAATGAGTGATGAACCTTTTCATGAGGCCTGGGAAAGGTTTAGGAGGTTGTTGAGAAGCTGTCCACACCATGAGATAGCAATCTACCATCTGAGGATGCAATTCTATTATGGGGTTACACCACAGACAAGATCCCTTTTGGATGCATCATTAGGAGGTTCATTCATGAATAGGATGCCGGAGGAAGCTTTCCATCTGTTGGATGAAATGGCAGCAAATGATGCTCAATGGGCTAATCCTAGATCGGTTCCGAAGAGACAATGAATACATAACGTGGATGAGGTGTCTATGTTGAAGGCATAGATTGAGTCAATGAGAGAAGAGATGAGTGGTTTGAAAGTGCAAAATGTAGCCTCTGTTTCTCAAGAGAGTGGGTGGTACGAAAGTGGGCAATCTAGTCAAGAGAGTGGAGCAATGGGAGATGTAAATGCTGTACGAGACTATCGAAGGAATGACCCTTACAGTAACACATATAACCCGGGTTGGAGGAATCATCCAAACTTCTCTTGGAATGATGGAAATCAGAATACTTCATCTTCTTATTCACAAGCAAGAGCCCCCTTCAACCAAAACACTCAATACCGGACACCATATCCACCCAATCACAACCAAGGGTAAGGTTTTAATCAATCACAAGCTCAATCGTACCACCCACCGGGTTATCAACCGAGGCCACCGGTTAAAGAGAAAAAGCCAAACCTTGAAGATATGTTAGCTACCTTCATGAACAGTCAACAGCAGTTTGTGAATAGCCAGCAACAGTTTATGGCTAACCAAGAAGCAAGGTAGAAATCTCAAGAATAATGGAATCAAAATCAAGATGCTTCCATGACAAATTTAGAAACTCAAGTGGGACAGCTTGCAAATTCTATGTCTCAAAGGCAACTGGGGACTTTTCCTTCGAATGTGGACCGAAATCCTAAGGAAGAGGCTAAAGTAATCACATTGAGAACTGGAAAGGAGGTGGTACAGAGAGAGGATCAAGGTAAAAATTCTTCACCATCATCTGATATGGAGGAGCCGACACGGAAGGTAAGCAACCCTAACTCTAGGGTAGATGTTAATGAAAATGCTCCTAAAAATGATAAGGATAAAAGTTTAGTGAATCCTAGAGTAGAGGATCGTGATATTAATAGACTGCCATTTCCTTTTGTGGCTAGAAAAGAAAAGAAAAATGAGCAATTGGCTAGGTTTCTGGAGATGTTTAAAAAACTTCACATAAATTTACCATTTGCTGAAGCCTTAGCTCACATGCCTAACTATGCTAAATTCATGAAAGAATTATGTTCTAATAAAAAGAAATTAGAAGGGCATGGAACTGTGCAACTCACAGAAAATTGCAGTGCTATAATCATGAACAAGATCCCTGAAAAATTGGAGGATCCAGGTAGTTTCACTCTACCCTGTGAAATTGGTGAAGATTTTAATGGAAATGCTTTATGTGATTTGGGTGCGAGCATAAATTTGATGCCTTATTCTATTTGCAGGAAGCTTAATCTTGGAGAGCTTAAGGAGACGGGAATGAGACTCCAACTTGCAGATAGGTCAGTGAGGAGACCAAAAGGGGTGATTGAAGATTTGTTAGTGAAAGTGGGGAAATTCATTTTCCCGGTGGATTTTGTGGTGATGGAGATGGAAGAGGATTGCAAGGTACCACTCATTGTGGGGAGGCCGTTTTTGAACACAGCAAAGGCATTGATCGATGTAAATGGTCAAATGGTCACCTTAAGGTTTAATAATGAAGAGCTGGTAGTGGACATGAACAAGGCTGAAAAGTATCCATCAAGTGATATGGAGGAGTCTATCTATTTTGTAGACACAGTGGACGAGTGTGTACAAGAAGTTCAGTAAAATGTGTTGGGAGCTGATCCAGTGAATGTGAGTTTGATACATTCACTGGAGGATGAAGATTTGGAAGAAGATTTAAAGGGAGAAGTGATAGCAGCTGTGGAGAAAGAAGAGGAAGAAGATGAATCACGGCAAGAAGAGCTTAATCTGAACAAGGGGGATTCAAATTCTGCACTTAAACCCCTTCCTTCTCATTTAAAATAAGTGTTTTTAGAGAATGAGAAAAAGCTAGTGATTATTTCCTCTTTGTTGTCAGGTATTGAGGAGAATATGTTGTTTGAGGTGCTGAAAAAACACAAGAAGGCCATCGGATGGGAGACATCGGATTTGAAAAGAATTGATCCAAGTTACTATACTCATCGGATTCCGATGGAGGAGGAATGTAAGCCGGTTACTCAGCCTCAAAGGAGACTTAATCTGGCAATGCAAGAGGTGGTGAAGAAGGAGGTACTGAAACTCCTTGACTCAGGTATTATTTATCCTATTTCTGACAGTAAGTGGGTTAGCCCAGTACAGTGTGTGCCTAAGAAGAGGGGGATGACTGTGGTTAAGAATGAGCTGAATGAATTGATTCCAACTCGTACTGTTACGGGGTGGAGAGTCTGTATTGATTTTAGAAGGTTGAACAATGCCACAAGAAAAGACCATTTTCCCTTGCCATTTATTGACCAGATGTTAGAGAGGCTAGCAGGCAATTGGTTTTACTGTTTTTTAGATGGGTACTCAAGATATTTGCAAATCCCTATAGACCCTGAAGACTAAGAGAAAATAACCTTTACCTGCCCTTATGGCACATTCGCCTATAGAAGAATGCCTTTCGGATTATGTAATGCACCGGCTACGTTTCAGCGGTGTATGATGGCTATTTTTCATGACTTCATAGAGAAATTTATGGAGGTATTCATGGACGATTTCACTATTTATGGGGCTAACTTTGAGAGTTGTTTAGAGCATCTCGATTTAGTGCTAGGGAGGTGTGAAAAGACCAACCTAGTTTTCAATTGGGAAAAATGCCACTTTATGGTGAGAGAAGGCATTGTGCTTGGGCACAAAATTTTTGAGAAAGGGATAGAGGTCGATAAGGCCAAGGTAGAGGTGATAGAAAAGTTGCCACCCCCGACTAGTATTAAGGGCATTAGGAGTTTCTTAGGACATGCAGGGTTTTACCGTCGTTTTATCAAAGATTTTTCAAAAATTG
The DNA here is from genome assembly GCA_947683425.1 of Excoecaria cochinchinensis. Classification (NCBI taxonomy): domain Eukaryota; kingdom Viridiplantae; phylum Streptophyta; class Magnoliopsida; order Malpighiales; family Euphorbiaceae; genus Excoecaria; species Excoecaria cochinchinensis. Next base: position 5,862,457 of record CANTUQ010000055.1, read on the forward strand.
CTAAACCCTTATCCAATTTGCTTATGAAAGATGCTCCTTTTAATTTTGATAGCGAGTGCATGCTAGCTTTTGAGACTTTGAAACAACGGCTCGTTTTAGTATTGGAATTTGCCGTTTGAATTAATGTGTGATGCTAGTGACTTTGCAGTTGGGGCAGTGCTTGGACAACGGCGGGATAAAGTATTTTGTGCAGTTTATTATGCTAGTCACACTTTGACAGGGGCGCAGGTTAATTACATCACCACTGAGAAAGAGCTTCTTGCAATCGTGTATGCTTTTGAGAAGTTCAGACCGTATTTGCTAGGTGCAAAAATCGTGGTGTGGTCAGACCATGCAGCTTTGAGACATTTGTTTGCCAAGAAGGAATCCAAGCCGAGATTGATTAGATGGGTGCTCCTATTGCAAGAGTTTGACTTGGAAATCAAAGATAAGAAGGGGGCAGAAAACTTCGTAGCGGATCATTTGTCAAGATTGGAGAGTGATCAAATTGAAAAAGGGGAAATTTTAGATTTATTCCCTGATGAACATATTTGTGCTTTATTTGCAAGTGAATTTTCTGTTCCTTGGTTTGCTAATGTGGTTAATTTTCTTGCAGGAGGATTTATGCCAAAGGACTTTACATGCTAGCAAAGGAAGAAGCTGAAAGCGGATGCCAAACACTACATTTGGGATGACCCCTATTTATTCCACCTGTGTGCTAATCAAGTACTGAGGAGGTGTATCTCGAATGAGGAGAAAGGTGAGATCATCAAGGCATGTCATAGCGGGAAAGCTGGTGGACACCATGCGCTAAATAGAACGGTATCGAAAATTCTATCATCTGGTTTTTATTGGCCTACTATGTTTAAAGATGTGCAATTCTTTGTGAAAACTTGTGATAGATGCCAAAGAGTAGGTAACATTTCTAAGAGAGATGAGATGCCTTTAACCAATTTTCTTGAGGTAGAATTGTTTGATTTGTGGGGGATAGACTTCATGGGGCCTTTTCCAGTTTCTTATGGGTATGAGTATATTTTAGTGGCAGTGGACTATGTGAGTAAATGGGTAGAAGCCATAGCCACTAGAACTTATGATGCCAAAGTTGTTCTAGATTTCTTGAGAAAGAATATATTCACCCGATTTGGAGCCCCTAGAGCGATTATAAGTGATGGTGGTAAACACTTTGTTAACCACCAATACAAGGCTTTATTGAAAAAATTTGGAGTTAGGCATAAGGTGACCACCCCTTATCATGCTCAAGCTAATGGGCAGGTTGAAGTGTCCAATCGGGAACTTAAGGCCATCCTAGAAAAGACTGTAAATTCATCTAGAAAGGATTGGTATTTAAGGTTGGATGAAGCTTTGTGGGCTTACAGAACTGCATTCAAAACATCTATAGGATTATCCCCATTTAAGCTTGTATTTGGTAAATCTTATCATCTCCCTGTCGAATTAGAACACAAAGCTTATTGGGCAGCCAAGTTTTTAAATTTTGATATCAAGAGTGCAAGTGAGAAGAGACTTCTCCAGATGAATGAATTAGAAGAGATACGCTATTGGTCGTACTAACAAGCAGAGAAGTATAAGGAAAACACAAAGAAATGGCACGACAAGAAGTTAGTCAGGAAAGAATTCATTCCAGGTATGAAAGTTCTTTTATATGATAGCAGGTTGCGTTTATTTCCTGGAAAGTTGAAATCATGATGGAAGGGACCGTATGAGGTTGTAGGAGCTGATTAGTTTGGAGTGCTCACATTGAAGCACCCGATGGGTGAAATTGAGTTCAAGGTAAATGGACACCATGTGAAGCCTTATTTTGAATCAACATATGATGGGGCTTTAGCGATCGTCGACCTTACGGATCCTTAACGGTATTTAAAAGTCCAGCTGCGGACTTGTTAAATGCAGAACTTCTTCTCCAACTTAGTTATTTTGCGTTTATTGTTATTTTCTCTAGGTAGTTAGACTTGTTTATTTTTGTCCAAGTTGTGTGGTTTGCAGTCATGATGAAATTATGTTGTTAATGGGAGAATTCTCGAGGTTTTAGTAGTTGAAATTTTGAGTGATTGATGAAATTTTTGCAAGTTTGTAGGTGGTCATGGTGGCAATGGATTTTGTTACCACCGTTACCAATGGAGAATGCATTCTGGATTCTGGAATGTGAACATGTCACGGTGACAAGGTTTCTAGTTGTCACCATGACCGGATGAGGTAGACATTCTGGATTGGCACATTGGGTATGTCACGGTGGCAATTGTTTTGGTTGCCACCGTGACCAACTGGTAAGTAGCATTCTGTTTTGATGTGTGCGCATGTCACGGTGGTGATTGATTTTGTTGTCACCGTGACATAGGGTGGGTTGCATTCTGTTTTTAAGTTTGCACACCTCACGGTGGTAATGAAATTTGTTACCACTGTGACGTGTTGAAGTTTCAATTCTGTTTTGAATTTGTAATATGTCACGGTGACAATGATTTTGGTTGTCGCCGTGACCAAGAGGCGGTTCAATTCTGTATTGAAAATTTTAGGTACCTCATGGTGGCAACCTATCAGGTTACCACCGTGACCCCCGTGAAATTTGTTTTAAACTTCCAATTTTCCGTGTTTTGTTTCTCACCCTACCACATCTCTCACTCTCCAAACTTGGATTTTTCGTTATTTTCTGCCATTTCGAACTTCAATCCTTTCTTTTAGGCATTGATTTTTGCGAACACACAACAAGTAAGTAATTTTGCTCTTTCTTTTATTCTTCTTTCGCATTTATTTACTTTTTGTGGTTTTTCCCCTTGTTCATGTTCTCCTCCATAACTACGTTCAAGGTCTCCATATTTCTAACCACTTAGGATTTTCTTCTTTTTAGGCTCTGTTGTGGGTGTTCTCAATTCTTATTTTCATTCTCAATTTCAATCTGTGATGTTGAAACCATGAACGAGTTGGGTTGGGATATTAGGGCAGTTATCTGTGTGCGTGATTTGAGTTGTCAATTTTATTCAAATTCTTGGTTGAAAATGGAAATTGCTAGGTTTTGATTGTTTGCTCTACATTTTAATGCCTCGTCTTGTAATTTTGGGTTGTTATTATTATCTGTGGGCTTCAATTTTAGTCAGTTAATTATCTACATACCAGGTGTTTGACAAAATGTCTGAATGAATGGTTTTCCTGTTTTTTCCATTTATTGCCAATTTTAAATGCAGAGATTCTTTCGCCATAGTGTTCAAATGCGTTTGTTGTTCTCATTGATCATTTTTGCCTTTTGACAATAGCTGCAACTCTCTTAACCTTCTATTGAGTTTATGCTGATGGTTATTCTTGGTTTAATGCTGAATTTGATCATCACTTTTGCTGAATTGTGCTTATGTCATTTGAATACTTCGTTCATTGATGCATCTTTTATCATCTTAATTTGGAATGGGGAGATTGTTTTAATAGGTTAGCATGAGCTTGAAATAATCCTTTATTTTGAAAGCCATTACTGTTTGATGCACATCGAATGCTATTGAATTTGGTTTTTTCCATGTTGTGCAGTGGCCCCTAAGCGAAAGAGCTCTGCTCTAGCCTCGACTTCAACAGGCCAAACATCTAGCAAACCTGCTGTGGATATTTCCCACGTTCCTACCTGGGTTCCGACTAATCAAAAGCCTGCCTATGCTTTATTTTAAAAATGCTCGTACATTCCTACAAGTTATTTGGACTTTGGTCTATTGGAGAAGTTGGGAATCAAAAATGAAGTATAGCGGCTCATATCCAATATAGGGTGGGAGCGACTCTTAGCAATTAATGAGAAAGTTTATCCAGGATTGACAAGAGATTTTGTGTCAACTGTCACATGTAGAATCAGCCGCGACCCTTCTCAGGATCCTAGGAAAGTATCATTTTATCTAGAAGGAACGAAATATGAGCGAACTTTTGTACACTTTGATGAAATGCTTGGTTTCCCTACCCTAGCCCCAGATTGCTTTGAGGATTATAACAAGGATAATGCCTGGGCAATAATTCTAGATTCGGTGACGGCCACGACATATGTATCAGGCAAGACAAAGGCCCACCATCTCTATAATCATGCTATGCGAATCATCCATAGGTTTTTCTCACTCTCTTTTCTGAGTCATGTGGACTCACCTGGGCAAGTCAATCTACCGGAGGCCTTATTTTTAGCTTGTATGGTGTGGGGTGTGAGAATTAATGGGGCACCCCATTTATGGCATAAATTGGAAGAAATGTAGTGGCACCCTAAGAATGTAAAGAAAATTGTTCTTGGTGGTTTGGTAACTGTTATTGCTAAGGGTGTACATCACCCACTGAGGAAACCCAAACCACTATCATCCATTGCGACCATTGATAAGAAGATGCTGAAGAACATGAAGGTTGTAGTGGATGACGCGACGGCTGCTCATGGCTACAGACTGACTACTCGCGCAGAGTATCTTCAGGGAGTTCAGTGAGGTCTAGGAGGCTTGCCCTATGAGCAAGAGGAAGATCCAGAAGCACCTCCAGCACCAGAGCCCGTACATTTATCATCTCAGCGGTACGACGCGCTGATGGAGCGCATGGACACCATCGCTGCATCTGTAGGCACCATCTCCGCGTCTCAAGCTGATCTTCAGTCCTAGATGGACCAGGTGCTCTTGGGACTCTCCTCATTGACTGTGCGCATTGATGCGCATTTCTCACCTCCGCCACCTCCAGAGAGCTAGACAGGGAGAAATACTATCTTTTGTTTTTGTTTTTATTTTTTGTGTTTTGTAATTATTTGACTTGCTGAGGACAGCAAGGTATTAAGTATGGGGTAGGAGGAGTAACTCCAACAGCTTAATATGTAAATAATTATTTATCTTTTATTTGCATGTGTGATGTTTTATTTTAATTGTACTCGTATATTTTATTGTGTTTTAGTTATTTGAATACTTAATTATGGTTGTTTGAATTTTTCCTATCTTAGTTTAGCTTTCCTCTAGTTATTCCTGTTGTGAATGTTTTGAACTTTAAGTTGTGAATGGAATTTCTTAAAAATTGATCTTAGCAAGAGAGTAGTTGTTAGTTTTAGCAGCAAATTAATCTCAATTAGTCATATATCTTGGAATTTCCTATCTTTTGTGCATTATAGGCTTGCTTGTGAAAAACTTGAAAAATTCCAGTGTGTGAAAGTTTTTGAGTAAAGGAATTGTAGGATAGTTAGAACCTTCCTCATCACCCTTCGAAACGTTATAACAACTTAAGCAGGTTTAGGACATGATTTAGGCAAAAGTTTTCTTTGATAACCACTTTAAATGACTTTTTGCCTACCTATTTGCATAATTTCCATTGCTAGCCTCGTTGAGCTGATTTGGTATGCTAAAAGCGTTCTATACGTTTTTTTTCTTTGTTACACTATTATGTTACCATTTAACTTAAATGCCTTTGCCTATCCTTTCTAAGAATTGGCCACTCTAGGATTGGGTTAGGAGAACATTGAAAGTTGAATAAGGGTATTAACTGTGAAAATAGTGTGGGAGTGAGAAGAATTGTGAAATTTTGGGGTGTTGTCTAGTATATCATTTAAATTTCCCTTAATTGAGTTAAATTTAGGGTAAGAAAATAGAGTTTTTGGGTATCTCATGAAAAAAAAAGAAGAAGCCAAAAAGAAGAATTTGATAAAAAGGGTGATCATTGTTTTAAATTCGTGAGTTAATCAGATATAGAAAAATTCAAGTGTGGGGTACCCTCAATTAGAAGAAGATGTTTTTACATTCAGAAATGATTGGGCTGAGAGAAAAATTTCTTTGGGTAATTTCTTCTCTTTGTTTTCCTGTGGTTTAATGTTTTTAATTTTTTTTTCATGATGGGTAGTTCAGACAAGTTTTGGCAACTGCGGGGGGATTAAAAATAGGTCATGAAAAAATTGTATTCAAATTGGGTAGTGGTGTTTGTAGGTAGAGTGGCTGACTCTTTGTTCGATTTCCTTAACTTCTCTTGTTAGCCAATACCCTAACCTAACATTTCAACCTTGGAATAAGTCCTAATGATCCTGCTCTTAGCTTTAGTTGTTTAGTGGAGATGACCCTTGTGGTTCCGGTGCTAAAGGAGAGGCTTATGATTACCCTGAGTTGCAAGTGCGTAACCAATTTGCAATTTATTTGCTTATTCATTTCCTTTGCTAAATTGCTGAATTACATTGGTTATTTTGTTATAAAAAGAGAAAATTTGTTTTAGCCTAGCACATACACACGTGAAATTTATTGATATAAGCTGAATTGAGAATTTGTTGTTAAGACTATTCTACTTAATGCTTTGATTGTTTTTGAGCTTTCTTGTTTCGAGTTAGAGTTTGAAATTTCAGGAATGTGGATAATTCATTTACTCGAGGTCGAGCAAAGTCTAAGTGTGGGGTATTTTGATAACTTCAATTTAGTATGTAGATTTGATAGTATTTTCGTATGATTTGTGGGTATTTAGTAGTGTTTATTGTCATGATATGCTTACTTAAGTGTAATTTTGTCAATCTTAGTAAAATTAGATTTTTATGCATTTTAGTTAGTATTTTGATTGAGTTTGAATTTTGTGTGCAGCAATTTTTTAAGTACCTCAAGGTGGCAACCTACTGGTTACCACCGTGACATGGAAGGGAAAGAAAAACAGAATGCAGGCATACTATGGGTCACGGTGGTAACCAATGTCATTACCACCGTGACATATTTATCCATCGGGCAGAATGCAGGCAAGAAGTACCTCACGTTGGCAACCTATCTGGTTACCACCGTGACATAATTCGCACCAAGGAAGAATCAAGTGAGGAGGTACCTCACGGTGGCAAGGTAATCTAGTTGCCACCGTGACATAGGAAAGTCCTGGACAGAAGTGAAATTTGAGCATCTCACGGTGGCAACCAATCTGGTTACCACCGTGACCCCTCAGGATATAAAAAGAAAAGTTTGCTGTTTGGCGAGGAGTTCGAATTTTTGGCAGCCTTTTCTCATATTAGGGTTTTAGAACTAGAATTTTGGGTTTCTTTTCTATTGTTCTTGATTTAGGTTTCCAATTTTATAATTAGAATTAATTTGCAATTCAAGAGTTTTTACATTGGAAACACATAGTTTAATTTGAATACACAGTTTTTACATTAGAATTTCCAGATTTTTCTCGACTGAAGATTTGAAGAAGGAGATTGAAGAACGTGGGATTCAACTGGGATTTACGCTCTCATTAATTTCTGGGTTTATTCTTTCCTCTTTCCTTTTGATTTTGTAATGGATCGTGAGTAGTCTTTTAGTTGTTTGGGGGATCTTTGAATCCCCTACCCATGATGCGAATTCTGAACATCTTTTGAATTTAAATATATGATTGAATGGTTTATTTCGCTGGTTCTTATTGTTAATTCATGGGATTTATTTTCTCAAGTTAATTTCCAATTTTGATGAATGATTTATTTCATGTATCTTTGTTGGTTATTGAGTTGTATGGATTGGATGCCATTGTTATTTACATTCAGTTCTTATCATTCTTGCTGTGTCTTTTGGATGACTCCGATCGGGAATCTAAAAGTGCATAATTTCATGATTCAGGACTAGAATGGTGAGTGAAATAATTAAGTTCTGGGTTATTTGACTCCGTATTGGGAAAATAAACCAAGCTTAGGATTTTAGACCCGTGCATAAGCTAGTTATGTGGCTGACTCCGGTTTGGGATGTCATATAATTAGAGTGGCTGACTCCGGATTGGGAAGCCTGGGTTAAGAGGGTTATTCCGATTTCTTTCATAGTTGGTTCTTAGATTAATTTTATTTATATTTGGGTATGGGGTGGATAAGTGAACTCGAGCAACGTTCGTCTAATTTGAATTCTTATCTGGTTAATTTTTTCATCATTTTGTTTCTTCAATTATTGACGTCAATTTAATTTGAGTATTTCTGCTTGTTTATTTTAGTTATTTAAATTCTTTATTTTTAATCAATAGACAACTAAATCAATTCAAACAATTGGGAATTCTTTAGCATACTCTTGATTTTCATTGCTTCAACACACAGTCCCTTGGGTACGATAACTCGGGATCCTAACTATACCCTACTTTATTACTTGCCAATTCAGTACACTTGCTGAGGTCGCGTCACAAATAAAACTCCGAAGTTTCTAAATCCCCATGATTCTCTATCCCCGCCCGGGAGTATTCACTCAAAGTGAAATAAATGAAATGAATTTGAACAACAAAAATAAAGAATAAAATAAGATGTTAGTAAATACAATTTAATAAATAAAATATAATATAGACAAGCAATTAAATAAGTCAAACATGCAAAGTATGTCATAATAAAAAAAATACAATAAACAATTAAAATTAGGAATGGCATTAATAATTAAACGGAAAAACCAATTAAGTAAAAAATTGGAAATTAATAAAGTATCATAACAATTGAACACAGAAGCAAATAAAAAGAAAATTATTATTAAGTATTTTACAGGTTCAACCTATATGTCATGCATCATTTTAGTAATTAAATTAAATTAATCTAAATTCTTATTAATTATAACAAATGACAAACAACAGTAACACTCAGATTAAATATAATAGGTAATAACTTGGTGATTACACCACAAATATATAACAGTAACATGTGAATTAATATCAATTTACAGTATATGGATTAATAATAAACAAACAAACAACATATTGATAGTAATAAACGGTAAACAAGCAGATTAATCACAACAAATAACAACCTAACAATATACAATAACAAATATATTAATAATATAATAGCAATAGGCAGTAAATAATAATCAAAATTAAGTTTATATCAAATATAACAAACAACCAGAAATATATACAGTATATACAATGACAAGGTTAATGACAAACAACAATAAATAAATAATAAAATGTAAACAGATTAATAAAAATCAACAATGGAGAAGACAGAGTTGGACGACAATGAATGGATAAAAAGAGAGAACTAATTTAGCCCACGTATTTACCCTCAGAGGTATGACTTTTGATTGCAAAATGAAGAAAAGCTGATTTCCCCGTAGATTGCTTGAAAGAAAATAAAAATCAGGATGAGAAAAGCTTCAGAACCAAGTTTCCTCACTAAAATTAAAGTTCAAAAATCTTTACGGTTGAAGAAAATCCAATGCAAACAATGAAGTCTTAAGCATAAGAAATTAATTTCCTTGTCTCTGAAAACTTTACTGCTATCCAACTCTTTCTCTTTCTCGAAATTCTTATTTCTACAGTTCCAAAAACCCCCCTTTCTTTTTTTCTCTATCTTTTCTTTTTATATCCTCCTGAGAAATTAGGTTTCTCAAAAGACCTTTTCGGTTAAAAAACCTTAATTACCCTTTAAAATCAGATTTTATCCCCTTTAAAATTGAAAAGCGAGTTAAATTTAAAACCAAAAAACCCGAGAAAATCGAAAAAAGGTGTTCTGACGAAGATGGCGATGCACGACATGCGCCTGTGTACAGGTGGTTGCATGTTGTTTGCATGACATGCACCCCCCGCGAGAGCTGCATGTCTCCTGCGTGACATGCGGCCTTGTGAAGGGGGCCGCATGCTGCATGCGCCCCCTGCGCGGTAGGCCGCATGTCGCCTGCACGACAGGCGCCCCCTGCGCCGGAGTCGCGTGTCGCCTACGCGACATGCGGCCTTGCACAGGGGGCTACATGCCGCCTGCACGACATGCGACCTCGCATAGGAGGGCCGCATGTTGCTTGTGCGACATGCGCCTCCACTCAGGGGGCCGCACGATGCGTTCAGGTACCGCGCCTCGCGTGCAAGTGCCGTGGCTAGCAGGTACCGCCCACAAGCGCGTGCTACCAGCAGGAACAGCCTCGTGCGCTGCGCAATTTGCGCAGTGACAGGTCACCGAAAACCCAAAAAAACCTGAATAATAATAATATTTTTTTAAAAAAAGGTTTCGACAGGGAAATCACCACCTTTAAACATTTTACTCGTGAACAAGCATCATTTTCATTATTGGGTAACCTTGGTCTGGGCTGCCTCAGGACCCAGTGTCTACAGTACCCAAGAAAGAGACCTCCCTGGATTTGAGAAATGCCTCGGGGTAGTATTTGTGGCTAAGACTTCTACTGTCTTGCTCATCTTGGCACTACTGCCAGAGCTTGCTGGTCGATTTGCCCCCTTACTACTACCTCCCTTCTTAGCGTAGGCCTCACTGCTCACCCTTCTTACGAGGTACTCCCCTTCAGCCTCAATGGCTATATCCTTCAATGATTCCCAGTCTCTTAAACCCTTCATCTTCACTCCATCCCTCATATACGGGCTAACGTTCTTGATGAAAAGCCAGATCTGATCTTGGGTATCCATCTTTCTTTTCATTTCCATCACTCGGTTCCTCCATCGAGTTAGGTACTCATGAAATGACTCCCCGGACCTTTGCTGCAGCAGCTCTAAATCCTTCAAGGTCACCTCTATCCTTGTGCTGTAATCATACTGTCGGAGGAACTCCTCTATCAATATGTCCCAATCCTCTTTGGTTCTCCTATCAAGCTCGTTGTACCAAGCTACTACTGGGCCTATTAAGCTCAAGCAGAAGTACTCTATCTTTTGCCTCTTAGTCAAAGTAGTACCCTTCATTACTAACGAGTATTGCTTTACATGCGCAATAGGGTCTGAGGTGCCGTCAAACTTCGAAACGTCCAGCATCTCAATGTTCTGAGGGATTAGATCTTCTTACTCTAATACCTTGTCTTTGGGGTTCATCCCTTGCCCCCTTGTCAACATCCTTAACATTGCTTCGAATTTTTCCTCCATCTTCTTCTAGATGGCCTCTTCTATCTAAGGTGCCTTTCCCCTCACTAATACTGGCCCCTTGTATTCATCTTCTTGCCAATCTTCCTCTACCCTATGGATAATCCCTCCTCTATTTCCTGCCAATATGTTAGCCCTTAAATCCACTGGTGGTGGGCAAAATTCTTCTTGTGGGTCCTCTCTGACCTCCTCCTGTTCATTTTGTCTCATGGGAGAAGGAGCCGAGTTCTGTGGTGCAAGTTGTGCCATCAATGCCATCATGGCCATCATTCTATTCTCAAATTCTTTAAACCATCTTCCTACCTCTTCGGCTATCAAGGCCCTAGTGGCATCTATTTCCCTTTGTGGGTTGGCCATTTCATTGTCTATAGAGAATTGAGAGGAGGTAGCATGACTGCTTTCGAAAAATGAGTTTGAATATCCTACCCTTTCTAGTAGCTCAAATAATGGATTTTTGCGTAGTCGCCCATGAGGACCTCTTCACCACCTGGGTAGATCTATGATGGTTACAAAAAATATCTTGTCAGGATGATGCATGAATGACATATAATGCATGGTCGTACTATGCAGCATCCACAAACACATGCAAGCAAGTAGATCCGTCCAACCTTGTTGCTCCCCCACACGAGGTCATGTCGTCTTTTTCCTTGGTGGGCTTGGCCCATAGGCTAACGGGGAACCCAATGGACGAGAATGGTGCACAGTGGGAAACCAGTAGCATAACCTCTCTTAAATAATGTGTATACGCATGGGTTCTGATCACTATGTATTTAGACAGTTCGAATAAATTGACATGGCCTATCAGGGCATGAAAGCCTTTGATTAGGTGACCAATCAAATTATCGAGGTTTGTCCAGTACATAATGATCTATATAGCAAGCGTAGTATTATGGTTCGTACCACCAAGGGGATGTATCTATTTCCATTACAAGAGCTTTGGCCAGGGTGATGATACTTTAGGTCTACCTAAGCATGCTCCCTGTAAACTGTCTAGCTCATCACGAGCATAACAACCAGTCAGGTCTCCATTTAATATACCATATGGTACGAGGCTTGAGCTGGTAATTATCCTTGACACTTCCCTATATTGAGTGAACATGGGGTCATGCTTTGGGAATGCACCGGGGCTGAAAGAGGGTGCAAACTAGCATAGATCTAAGGCTTTAGTGATATGCAATGCAATTTCAGAAAGGGATGAAATTTTAAATTAAAGCTCAATTAGATGTTTTAACCGAGGTACTTTCAAAGCAAAGTCTCATTTAAATCCCCAATGGAGTCGCTACTGTGACGCGTGTTGAACCACAGGTGGCCCCGAACACCCGCTTTTAGGGTGTTCGAGAGAGGTTTATAAACTTGTAAGAGATTACAAGGGCATCTATTTTGGGCAACAAGGAGGTGTTTTGGAGTCACCACCCAATAAAACATTGGGAAAGGTGGTCTAGCCTCACTGAGCCTAAGACAGTGCATGTGTGTCAATTTTGGGCAATTAGAGATATTTTGGAATCCTCCTTCCAGTAGAACATTGGAAAGATTCATCTAATCTCGTGAAGCCTAAGACGATTCATATGTGTCTATTTTGGGCAAGCTAGAGGTATTTTGGAGTCCCCACCCTAATAGAACATTAGGATGGTTCGTCTAACCTCATGGAGCCTAAGACAAAGCAACTTGGGCCTATTTTGGGCAGCAAGAGATATTTTGAAATTTCCTTTCCAATGAAACATTGGAAAGATTCATCTAACCTTGTTGAGCCTAAGACCAGAGATGGTTTGGGACTTCCTATTTATTCATACCTTTATAAAATTATAATTGAGTTTTGAATTTAGAATTTCATCCATTTTCTCATTCATTTCAATGCAATAATTAAAGCAGAAGTTAATCATGTAACGAAAGTGGTAAATAAAAGCAAGATTAAAATAAAGTAAATCAAAAAGACAATAGCTTACAAAAAAACTAGGGGCGGAATACAACCCCCATTGTAAATGAGCAAAAAAGGGACATACGCAAAGCGGGATATTCGATTAAGGATGAAGAGATTGGCCTTCGCATGCATATTTAGAGAAAAATAATATTAAAATATCTATTTTGTTTGGACAGAAAATCAGGACATTGGTCCTATTTTATTTGAGATAATCCCTGTGACGTGAGCCGAACCCTGGGCCCCGAATACCCGCTTTTAGGGTTTTCGAGAGAGGTTCATGGAACTTATAAGAGATTACAAGGGCGTCTATTTTGGGTAACAAGGAGGTTTCTTGGAGTCGCCATCTAATAAATCATTGGGAAAGGTCGTCTAGCCTTACTGAGCCTAAAATAGTGCATCTGTGTCTATTTTGGGCAAGCCAGAGATATTTTGGAGTCCCTATCCCAATAAGACATTGGGATGGTACTCTAACCTCATGGAGCCTAAGACGATGCATGTACGTCCATTTTGGGCAAGATAGAGATATTTTGGAGACCCCACTCCAATAAGACATTGAGATGGTCCTCTAACCTCATGGAGCCTAGGACTATGCAAATTGGGCCTATTTTGGGTAACAAGAGATATTTTGGAGACCACACCCCAATAAGACATTGAGATGGTCCTCTAACCTCATTGAGCCTAAGGCCAAAGATGGTTTGGGACTTTCCATTTATTCATACCTTGATTAAATTATAATTGAGTTTTAAAGATAAAATTTCATTATGTTTTCTCATTCATTTCAATGCAGTTAATTAAAGCACAAGTCGATCATGTAATGAAAATGGTAAATAAAAGTAAGATCAAAATAAGATAAATGAAGTCCCAATAAATTACAACAAAACTAGGGGCAGAATAGAACCCCATTATAAATGATGTGTAATCATACAGGAAACGGGGCATTTATTAGAGATGAGGACATTGGTCCTTGAATGCATACTTATGAAAATAATTTTAAAGTGACAATTTTATTTTGATAAAAAAATAAGGACATTGGTCCCGTTTTATTAGAAAAGCTCTAACTTAATTAATATAAATATTTAGCCCTTTTCATGTTAGCGGAATAAAATAATATTTACAATAAATGGTACATGGAAATTAAAATAAAAGGAAGTAGGATAAAGGAATAAACCTGAATAATGTCCTCAGATCATCGCGATGTCCTCCATTTTTAATACCCTAAATCCAATAAAGAAACAATAAAGCTCACAAAAATAAAAATCATGTAAGTGCAATAATCAAAAATAAAATAAACATGAAAAGTAAATAAAGACAAAGAATCCATAAAAAATCATTCATGGAAAATAAAGGGAAAAATAAGAATAAAGGAAAAATCTAAGAAAAGAAGGAAGATAAAGAAGAGAGTCCTAGGGACGGCCATTGTCGCGCGAGCGACGGCCATTCTTGGGCTGACCGACGGGTGGAGTCGGAAATCTTTGAAGGCCCGTCATTCGGCTGAGCAGTGGCCATCGATGGAGCCTCTACCCATCGATTGTCCCTGATCCGAAAAAAAATAAAGGAAATTTAATCAAAACCCTTTTTATTTTTGAATAAAATGGAATTCTACATTTAGAACCAATATGAAAGGATAAAGTGTGAAAGAGGTTGATCTAGAATATTTACCCTCAGAATATTACCTTTGATGGCGAATGTCGCATGATTTCTGTCCCTTGATTTCTATAAGAATTGATTCGTAATGTGTAATTTCAAGAGATTTTTTACTACAAAATCATACTTTTTGAAATCAGATCAAGAAAAGAAAATTATATTTTTCTTTCTCGATGTTTTGGTAGCAATTATGGATGCTAAAAAGAAAGCTAGATCGGATAAAAATGAATTAATTTCGTTCTCTCAGATTCACCTTGATTTGAAGAATATTTAATATAAAATCTGATGAAAATAAAAACAAGAACTTTTTCTTGAGAAATTAAAAAAAAAAACTTTCTAGTTGATGAAAATTGTTAACCTTGAATAATGAGCCTCAATACCCTATTTATAGGTTGAGGAAAACAATTCAAATAAATTTAAATTTTAAATTTGAATTTGAAAAAGATTTCTGAAATTGTAATTAAATCTGAATGATTTGCAAAATATTCTCAAAATCAAATCCGAGATTTGAAAATATTTTAAGAGATTTGGAAAATATTGGAAAATCTTGGAAATATATTTGAAAAGATATGAAAATCTTGGAAATATATTTTATATCTTAGAAAAATCTGTAAAATCCCATTAAATCTTGCAGCAGATCACCGATCAACGGGCGTCAGTTGAGGATTGACGGGCAGCGCTCACGATGGCACTCTCGGTCTTTTGAGCGGCAGACCACTCCATGAGAGGCAGGTGCCAAGAGACCACCGTCGCTCACGAGAGGCATGCATCTCTTGAACGAGCGAGATGGGCGTCTCTCAGTGAGAGGAAAGGTATCTTGCACGAGCGATGGGCATTTGTCATTGAGAGGGAAGGTCTCTCGCATGCAAGCGATAGCCGGTGCTCGTGGCAAGAGATGGGCCCCTCACACGAGCATCGAGTGTCGCTCCAGCGAGAGACGGGCCCGTCCCGAGCGAGCGACAGGTGCTGCTCGCAAGAGGGAGGCTGTCCTTCAGAACGAACGACGGGCGTCTCTCTTGACCTATGGGTCTCCCATCAGTGAAGCAAAATCAAGATTTCCTAATGACAAACTCATTTTGACGCCCGAAAATCTCCTATCATCAAGAAAAAACTTCAATCCTTGTAAATTCGAAGAGTAAAAGCTCACAACTTTCATCCATTTACCTTGAAACAAGCATTGATGTCTTCATCGGGTAACTCTGATCTGGACAGTTGCCCCCAATTTTGGGGAAACTAGTACACTAGTGTTTAGATGAGCCAAAATTCAGAGAAGAAGGAAAGAAATGCATACCTGAGGCAGTCCTTTACCTTCCATGGTGTGTTCAAGCTGGTGACAACTCGTTGCCGAGTTGTAGTGTATTTTACCACGACCCTTTGACGATTCATTCCACCACCTTCATCTTGCTGGCCTCTTCTTGGTCTGCACGGTATCTGATTGTCGTGAGATGCAGTGTTATCTAACTTTAACCCAACTGCAATTTGTTCTATTGTATTTATCTTGCTGTCCTCTTCTCGGCTTGCATGGTGCCTGAGTGTCGTGAGAGGTAGTGTTTTTCTAACTACAACCTAATTGCGATTTGCTTTATCACATGTGTCCCACTGGCCTCTTCTCGGCTTGCACGGTGTCTGAGTGTCATGAGCGATAATGTTTTTCTAACTACAACCCAATTGCGATTTGTTGTATCACATTTATCCAGCTGGCCTCTTCTCGGCTTGCACAGTGTCTGAGTGTCGTCAGAGCTAGTGTTTTTCTAACTACAACCAAATTTTGATTTGTTCTATCGCATTTATCCCGTTGGCCTCATCTCGGCTTGCACGGTGTCTGAGTGTCATGAGAGGTAGTGTTTTTCTAACTACAACCCAATTGGAATTTGTTCTATCGCATTTGTCCCATTGGCCTCGTCTCGGCTTCCACGGTGTCCGATCTGTGTGAGATGCAGTGTTATCTAACTACAACCCCATTGCGATTTGTTCAATCACATTTGTCCCGCTGGCCTTGTCTCTACTTGCACGGTGTCTGATATGTGTGACATCTAGTGTTATCTCACTATGGCTCATAGATGTTGCGGCCAATAGTTCATTATCATCCTCAAGAACCATATTCTTTTCCCACTTAGGCCCTTAATCTATCTTATTCTTTATCTTTCGCCTTTTTGGGTCAAAGATCTGTTTGGAATCAATCAAATCTTGAATAACATGTCTTAAGGTCTTGCAATCATTTGTGGTATGCCCAGTGTGCTGGTGGAAGGCACAATATTGATCCGCCTTGTGATTGGGCTATCCCTGGTTTTTGGTAGGCTTAGCAGGCAGTGAATGTAGCTTACCTTCCTTCATCAACCTCTTAAGAACCCAAGTCAAGGATCTGCCCAAATTAGAATAATGCCTTTGATTCATTTTCATGGTTGGCACTTCTGTTCTTTTAGCATTGCCCTTACTGTTATTATGGATACTTGAGCTTTCATTTTTTTAGAGCATGCGTCTTCACTAGATCTTCACCCACTTCAGGCACAATGTTACATTCTAGAGTAGGCCTCATATTTCTTCCTTGCTTTACTGGTGAATCAAGTGGCTTTTTGCCTCTAGCCTCAAAAGAAAGTGGAAGTACTACAGCCGTCATTATACGAGCCTTCTGGACAGTGGTCGGTTCAACTTGGTTAAGAGCAGTCGCCATAAGCTGGGCTTGAAGAACGAGCACCATGGCATCCATTCTTTCCTTAATCATGTCCAATAGCTTCTTTTCAAGTTCTTCGAATCTTCCATCTATCTCTTGGGCAATTAGGGCACGAGTCTCTTCAGTCTGTTGTGAAGAATTAGCCATTTTTGAATATTTAAACTCCTATTAACTGCCCTTGAACCTGGTCCTGGCCTCAGATAAAAGGTGACTGTTGGAACCCCAAAACCACTCAGGCAAATGGTCTACAGTGGCCTTAAAATTTGATGTGATGAATGACATGTAATGTATGATCATGCTATGCGAATAATCCTCAACGAGTGAAAGATCAATAAATTACAATGATATGATGCGATGCATGGAAAAAATTATACGCAGGATGGTATGTACACGTGAAAAATAATATGCAGGCAAGAGGATATACACACACAAAATGAAATACATATATTTTTTTAATTTTTATTAACATGCATGAATGACACGCGATGCATGAGCATGCTGTGCAGCATCCACAACCACATGCAAGCAGATATATCCTTACAACCTTATCACTCCCACACGAGGTCAATTGGTCCCTTTCTTAGGTGGGCCTTATCCAAGGGTTAACAGGGAACCCGTTGGACACGTGTAGTGCACGGTGGAAATCCGGCAGCATAACATCTCTTGCCTAATGTACATACGTATGAGTTTTTGGCCATTATGTATTTAAACACTCCAACTAAATTAAGATGGGCCCACCGGGGCATGAAAGCCTTTGATAAAAGACAATTTAACTTAACTGATTTTGTTCAATATATAATAGCCTACGTAGCAAGTATGGGCTTATGGTACATTTCACTTAGTGAAAGTATCTATTGCCATTATATGAGCTTTGGTCAAAGGTAGTGATACTTTAGGGCTACCCAAACATGGTCCCTGCCAACGGGTTTAGCTCATTATGAGTATAACGACCGATTGGGTCTCCATTTGATATACCATAAGGTACGAGGCTTGGGCTGGTGATTATCCTTAACACTTTCCCACATTGAGTGAACGTAGGGTCGTGCTTTGGGAACACATCGGGGTTAAGAAAGGGACCAAACTAGCATAATTCTAAGGCTCTAGCATGGATGCAATGCAATTTTTTGAAGAGAGATAGAATTTTAATTTTAAAAACCCAATTATATTATTAGCCAAGACAATTTCAAAGCAAAGTTTCAAAGTTCCCAGTGGAGTCGCCACTGTGAGACGCGCCGGACTCGATCGATTCCCGGGATGCCCGCTTTTAGGGCGTGAGAGGGTTTGCGTGTTTTGATCTTGGGCAATTATGAGATATTTTGGACACCTCTTTCCAATAGAACACTGGAAAGATCATCTAATACCATGAACTCTTTAGGCACCTTTGAGGTATTTTGGAGTCGCCACCCAATTTATTAGAAATTGGAAAAGTTCGTCTAACCTCGAGGGTCTAAACCAGAGAAAGATTCGGAACTTTACTCTTATTAATGCCTTAGTTAATTATAAATGGATTTTTAATTCTAAATTTCTGTCTCTCTTCTCATACGATCATTAAAAAAATAAAGCGCAAATCAATCAATAAAGAAAGCAACAAAATAATAAAGCAAACTAAAGAAAGAAAAAAAATTGGGACAAAATACAATCACCCAAAATAAAAAAAAGTATTAAAATTTGGGACAAAAAATACAATCCCCCAAAATAAAATCAAGCAAAACATAAATAAATAAATAAACCAAATGAATAAAATAAGTATTCATAAATCGGGATATTATTTAAAATAGGAACATTGGTTTCTTCATGTTCACTTTAGAAAATCGAAGAGTTATTTTTGGTATACTTGGAAAAAATTGGGATGAGTGATCCCATTTTAAGAGAATTAACTCTTCTTTTTAAATTGAATTTTTATTGATTGAAATTAGGACATTGGTCCCATTTTATTAGAAAATTCCAATTTATTAATATAAATATTTTGTGATTTTTTAATTAGCGTGCATAAAAATAAATAAACTTACTAAAAATTACATAATAAAAACGAATAAAAGCAAAATAATAATAATACTAAAAATGCTAAAAAGATAAATTCCACCAAAATGGCGCCTTCACCAAAATATTATCTTCAAACCTCCATGGGCTCCCACTTGCCATTAAAAAAACTCACAAATGAAAATAAGTATTGAAATAAAAACACAAATAAAAAATGATCTTAGTAATAAAAAATTAATTAAACATATAACACATGAAAATAAATAAAATAACATGCATTAAGTGACAAATCAATTAAATGACACAATAAAAACAAGTAACTTAACATATGAACAATTCAACATGCATAAAAAGCATAAATAATAATAATAATAATGATAAAAAAAATAAATAATAATAACATTAAACAACAACAACAACAACAACAACAACAACAACAACAACAATAATAATAATAATAATAATAATAATAATAATAATAACAACAAAAATAAAAATAATAATGGTAATAATAATAGTAATAATATATAATAATGATAATAATAATACTAATAATGATAATAATCACAACAATGATAATAATAAAACAAAAGTAATAATGATATTAACAATAACAATAATAATGATAAACAATAACAATAAACAAGATGAACAATCAACAATAAGAAAAATGAGCAATCAAGCAAGCAAAAATAAATGAAATAAAAAAACAAAACATGTTAAATCATGTTAAATAATAATAATAATAATATATGAATAAAAATAATGATAATAATAATAAAAATAAAAATAACAAAAGATGAACAATCAAATAAATAAATAAGAATAAAATAAAATGTGCTAAAATATTAAATCTATGGTTAAATCATATGAACATAAACAAAATAAAATAATAGATCAAAAATCTACATGTTTGTTAATTAATTATAAACAAAAAATTATAATAAAAATTAAATTAAAAAATGAGCCTAGAATATTTACCCTCAAATTTGATGTGATGAATGAAGGTAAGTAATTAATTTTCTTGTCTTGATTTAGAAAAATAAAATATATAACAAAATTTTATCCCAAGAACAAATAATTAATTTATTTGTCTTAAGGAAAAATTGTAAAAAAAGAAGTAAGAAAATTCACAAGAACAACTAATTAATTTATTTGTCTCAAGAATTAACTTAAAAAATTAAAAATACTTGGAGAACTTGTTCTTGAAGAAGAAGAAAAAAGAAGAAGAAGAAGAGAGAAAACCAATTTTTCTTAAGAAAAATCCCCCCAATTCTCTTCCAAAAAAATTATTTTATATCTCCAAATAAATCAATTTTTAATGAAAAAATTAAATTAATTTAATTCGCAATTAAACCCAAAAACTAAAGAATTTGAAGGGTTAGAAGACAAAAGGATTTTAAAATTAAATTTTACAAAAAAAATGAGTAAAAAACCTCAAAAAAGGCCCAAAGGGCTGCTGGGGGGCGACAGGGCCGAGCGACGCCCTGCGTGTCGCTCGCGCTGCGGGCGTCGCCCAGCGTTGCGCGAGGCGCGCGGGCGAGGGACGCCCACGCTTGCGCCCAGCGCACTGCGGCAGGCCGACGCTCGCAAAATTTATTTTTTTATTATTTTTAAATTTTTGCTAAAATATTATAATTTCAAAACTCATTTTTTTTTATCTTAAAATAATTTTTAAAATAAATTTTTATTTATTTTTAATAAATCAATTTGACAAGGAAACCATCACTTCCAACTTTCATTTTTGCCTATAAATAGGCACACTTAATTTTATCATTGGGTAATCTTAATTTAGACTGCCTTGGGATCCGGTGTCTACAGGACTCTAGCCCCATTTTATCTTTTGTGAGTGTTTTATAGAAAGCATGTTCTATGAAAATTTGATTTAGTTTTTGAATACAGGGAATCTTCTATTTTGGGAAATTAAAAACATAAGATATTGGTCTTAGTTTACGGTGATAATACTCTTGGAAAAGGTGGCTTGGTCCACTAAAACATATTATTTATTTTACGTGAAAATCACATATTAATCGGTTATTAATTTGTGGCCATTTTTATCATAATAAGAGCTATTTTATTAAATCATTTATTTATCGACATTAATATATAAAACCCTTATGTGAGGTTACTTATTTTTTGGATTAAAACATTGTTATTGTGTAGACATAAAAATAATATAAAGGGGAATGGGGGAATCATACAAGGGGATTTACATATATATGTGCAAAGCATGTAAACAATATCGACATTTATGAACATATAAGCATGCTTTAAAGCTTATACAAACAATATCATCATGCCAAGATACATTAAACATAACTAGCATGCTTTAAAGCTTACACAAACAATATCATCATGCCAAGATACATTAAACATAACTAGCATGCCAAAGCAAAATATTAAAAGCCTAAAGGAAAGGATAAAACTGTACAAAAAAGGCCATTTTTCCCATTTTGTTTCACATTTTTGGAATTAGGCCCGATCAGATCAAACAGTTAAGTTTGATTAGACATAACTTATAGGTCCATACAAAGTTAACATCCTGATAATCAACAGATAGGGACTTATGTCCGATCAAACTTAGTTAGGTAGAATTAAGTCCACTAGATCTTGAAGTTTTATAAACTACGTTCGAACAAACCCCGAGTTAAAGAACTAGGTTTGATCGAACTTAATAGTTAGGTTCGATTAGACCTAACTGGGTCTTATTTTTAGGATTTCATATTCTATTAAATCCATTTTTGGATTCCTAGAAATTTTAAGTTACATCTTGGTCATTCACAGACCTAAAGAGAGTTGAAAACCTCACCCAAAATACATTTTTAATAGTTTCAAGATCTAGGAAGAGAGAAATGAAAATAGAACTTTTAAAAAAAATTATGCATAAAAACACACTATTCATCCATTTGAGCATAGAGCTACACAAATAAATGAAGATGAAAGGAAAAACAAGAAGATTTTTAAAACAAGAGAAAACTTAAAAGAGCAAGGAAGCAAGATAAAACACATATGTACACATGCTAATATATACAAAGCTCAAATAAATGGAAACTAATTAAGCCTCTATATAGATAGGGCCCTCAAGTACAGTACCTTTGTGGTTTTTGATGTAGTGTTGGAGTTTAATTTCTCTAAGAACCAAGGAAATCTAAGTTTGTTGGAGCAAATTTATGTGTTAGGGTTTTTAGAAGATGGATAGTTTTAGAGAGGATGACTAGAGGAGCTTAAGGAATCCAACTCTTGTTTTCTCAAACAAAGCCTTTTTATAGGCATCAGGTGGAGTATCAAGGCCATTATGCCTCGAGATTACGCTTCAGACAAGATTCCTAAAATTCTCAACTTTACACTCTTGGAAGTTAGGTTCGACTTGACCTAACAAGCTTAAAGTTAAGTACGATTAGACCTAAATCAGAGGTCTAATTGGACTTAGTGTAACACCCTCATATGCCATAAGAAGAGCTGGGTGTGCTACTTTATACTTATACTGATAACTAATCAATTGTCAAGTTCAATTAATTATTATTCAATTAATTATTATGAACCATCTTATTATAAGTTAGGTTATGCCTTGTTATTCTCTTATAGCATTTAACATACTTTTCTTATATTATGATGTAGAATCCTAATTTCATTATTAAAATTAGATTCCATTTACAAACTACACTTAACATATTTATAACAAAATCAAACAAAGTCTTATGTCAGGTTTCATTCATACTACTATCTAAAACTATCATGCATTTATCAATTCTCTATGATTTGGTTCAATCATAATATACTTATTGCTTACTAAAAGTTTAAATACACTATTAGCTTTCAATAATTTGGTTCGGACTTGGAACAGAATTTCAAGCTTCCTATGTATCCCAATAATTTTGGGAATCAGAACCACACAGTTCTACTAATTTTATTAACGATTCATACTACTTAAGGTTTATGTTATCAATTAACATCTTTAGGTACATCTTACAACATATAAGGTAATCAAACAGTTTCATTTCACTTCATTATGATAAAAACATTAATTAAAGTAAGTAACTATAGTTAACATTAACATGCCATATAATAAACATAACATATATACACTTCATTTAGTTATTAAACACAATTATTTTAGGTGGTATTAGCGTTCATCGATATATTACTATTTCATTATTTCCTATTCATCTCATAGCAATATTTTAACAACTTAATGGAATTGAGAACTCTTCTGTTGCTTGAATCATGTTTATAAATGGATAATGGGAACATGAGATACAAAAAATGGTATCAAACACTGGATACTGAATGCACAATATTAACACTAGAGACTTAATGGTCTCAATACACTGGATACCAATAGGTATCAAATCACTAGACATCAATGCGATGTCAACACTAGAAGCTGCAATCACTATCCCATATAGGCACGCCTATCTATCCATGACTCAATATAATTCAGGCTCTAGTTCAGGTTATTAATCACTGTTCAAAATACTATTCACTGGTGAATTATAAAAATTCACAACATTATTCATCTACCAAATATGCGTATCCATAAACATATAACAAATATAAACAACTTTATACATTTCATTATTCATATAGAAAGCTATGCTCATTGTTTTAATCATAATTAGTCATCATATTAATTCATTCTTCATCATAAAGATTTATTTAATTTACATGTAATTTAACAACATATCCTCATTGCTTAATCATTAAATAAGTAAATTTCAGGCATTTCTAAACACTTCGAAGCTAAATTAGAGGTATGTGACTGATTCTAGGATGCATTGGTGAAGAGGGCAAAATTTACTCTAAAACACAGCTGTGTTTTATTAGTAACATAGCTATATTCTCAAGCTAGATCGCCAGACTTATCTGCTAAAAACACAATCGTGTTCTATTAAAAACACAGCTGTGTTTTCCTATCTATCACCAAATTCACACTCAAAAGATACTCAAGGCTATTGTAATTAAGGAATTTAACTAGGTAAAGGACATTTTTAGGCAAAGATATCTTCTAGAAATGTTTTTTACTATGTCTTGAGGTTATTTTAACATAAAAATCATCCAATTTGGAAATCGAACTAAAGAGTTATGCTTTAAAGAACATAGACTGCTCCAATAGTGTTTCTGGTTAATTTTAAATACTGGATAAAATCTTAAGGCTACTATATTTAGGGAATTTGAAAAAAGTATTTCTGGGCAACAAGGTCTCATAAAAAATGTTCTACTATATTTCATGGTTATTATGGCACAAAAATCATTCAATTTGGACAAGTCATCAAAGAGTTATGCTCAATTGAATACAAATTGTTCCAACAGTAGGGACAAAATTCAACTTAGACATTTAACTATATTTTCACACATCTTAGATGCAAAACTAGATTTTCATCTATTCTAAACAATTAAAGATACATGTTTTAATGATCTATAGCCACTAAGTTTAAGTCATTTGGAGTTCTAAAACTCAAATTATGACAAAAATAATAGATACTGTTCAAGTGAACCAAAATACGGATTCATTGGAAACCAAAACTCCACTCATATAAGCATTCAATCCGGCCACATCTTCCCCAAACCAGTGTTTTCCCATCATTTTCATACTCATTGTAAACTTTAAATCAATTCAAACCATCATACAAACACACTAGAACATGTGATTTAAAATCCCAAACCTATTTTCAAG
Organism: Excoecaria cochinchinensis; assembly: GCA_947683425.1. NCBI lineage: Eukaryota > Viridiplantae > Streptophyta > Magnoliopsida > Malpighiales > Euphorbiaceae > Excoecaria > Excoecaria cochinchinensis. The sequence goes on from CANTUQ010000055.1 coordinate 5,887,063, forward strand.
TCACTTGCTTCAAACTTTGAACTTCAAGCTCCTGCCTTCTCATTTCCCTTCTTTATTCTTTCATGTTCTTCATAATTTCTGTTTCATTGAATAAATTTCCATGAAAGGGAAGCTAAAAGGTCATGAATTTTCGAAGAAAAAGAGAGTGTATGTACTTGTCTTTCTCTCTCCAAAAACCATCTTATATATATGCATGTAGAAGTTGTGTTGGCTTTCTCTTCTTTAGACATATCAAAATCCACTAACTTTTAGTTAACTTTATGTAATCCATAATTAAACTAATTAATCACACTTATAACTAATCATGTCATTGCTCACTTTAGCTACTTAACTATTTTATTTCATTCAATTAAGTCTTTTCTAAACTTTTAATTTCTTTCAATATAGTCCTTTGCGACGCGTCGTCACAAAATCATACTTATTTAATCACCGTTTCACCCTATACAAGTCTCAATATGATTAAGGTATATTTCGGGTCCTTACACTTAGGGTTTCAAGAGCTAGGTTCGATTGGACCTAAAGATAGGTCCATTCAAACTTAGCTTTTTCCAGTCAATAACAACACTTGGGATTTTATGTTTCACTTGGATTTTTGAGGTAAGATTAAACAAGTTATAGTTCTGTTTACTCAAACTAGGTATGTTTTCTCATAGGACTTCTCCAGATAAGGAAGCCTTAAGACTTAGCATCTATAGTTAACCTATGGTTTCATTTTGTCCAAATTCTTAAACCACCAAATTAGTTTTTTTGCATGGTTATATATATATATATATATATATATATATATATATATATTCTTAATTTTTCTTTTTTAATAACTCCTTTTATATTCTAATATAACCCATACCATTTTCCAAATAAATTAATAATAATTACAAACCATACCATATACTATACCACACCATACCATACCATACCATGACTAATTTCATCCAAAAAAGCTCTAAGTGAATTTTTTTTCCGTAGGTTCCTTTCGGAATTTTCTTTGCCTAAAACTAGGTTTTTATAGAATTAGGTCGTGTTTTCTTTCTTTCTTTTTTCTTGGGGTTGTTCCCTATTATTTTGTACAGTAGTATACAAAATTTGGGAAAATTGTTTGGCATCATTAATCTTTTATGTGGTCTCTCATTGGTTAAGAGTAAAGAAAATGAGAGTAAAGAAGAATTTGCTTGTCCCACCAATGCACCAAAATTGGTGTGTTGGGATTGGCTTTGTCACTTTAATTGCTATCATATCCCTCATTTTTTTTTTTATTTAGAAAATTGCCACTCATTATAAATATTCTTAAAACAATCTTATGCCCATTGTTGTAACATTTGGCGTGTTCTTGCCATGGTTTCTCTATCCCACTTTTTCTCTGCATTTGGGTACCATTTTTTTTTCAAAAGCCTATCTCAAGAAATCAATAAGTAAGAAAGTTTGCCTATAATTTAATATTATTATGAATGTTAGATTAATGAGTTAATACATTCATTAGTTATTATTAAAAAAACATTATAATAAGTCATTGATACATTGTCTCCAATGAGACATTCCAGCAGTAAAACTAGTTTTAGTATAGTGAGAAGTTTCGGGTTCGAGACACCATTCCCCACCATAAGAAACTTGACAGTTAATGACAACCAATTTCATCATCAGTCAATATTATTTTGTCCTATTATGTGTTTGCGAGGATTTAGCTGGGAAAAATTCATAAGCTTATTACTTTTTGTATATATTTTGCAAGGGAATAAGTTTTTAATATTTTGCAACACATTAGCTGATAAAATTGATCGAGTCTAATGCATCACATATATACGCAATGGAAAATTAAAAAACTCATAATCCAATCGGTATAGTTTAAAACTTTTTTGAGATTTTTGTTGAACAATTGATTAATTCCTTATCATTAGGTTGTCGTAAACAATTGGTATCCATTTTCTTGAACATCTCCAAGTGTATCACTATAAGAACATAGTCCAAGAACCTCGTAGGGATGTGTAGTGTATGATTTAGCTTAGAGACTAGTAAAGCAAGATCAAGAACATAAAGAAAAAGGGAGAAGAAAATAAGCGCTCTCTCAATTTTTGGTTACTGGAAATTCACATTAAAGTGAATATATGCAGTAACCTAAAGTTTGATTAAAAGCTATTTTTGTAGCCTTTAACAAATCCCTTTACGTTTAAGAGTTGGCTATTAAGATAGCCTCCTAATTATCAATGGCTTATGTGATTATCAGAAGCCCAACCCATATAATTAACTAGATCCACCTTTGTGTTAATATGGGCTATAGACCAATATTAATTTTAGCCCAATAATTTAACTTAATAAATTAAATCCATAACTTTTATGTTTATTCAATTAAGTCCCACAATTTTTATGGAGTATTAAACTAAAAACTCTTATAGTTTATTCAATATAGGCCCAAATTATTTTCTCTAATATAATGAGTTCTCTCGACATCACATATCTAATCATTCACTACATTTTATCTTGGATTTCAGTTATGTGAGTGACCTTTGAGATTCTGTGCATGTTGGTAGTAAAAGATATATCAATAAATTCTCATTTGAATTACAATATCAATCTTACATTCATATTATCATGCATTTATATACAAATTATTTGAGGCTTCTAATGAAACATGATGACTACCCAAGACAACTCTAACACTCTTACTATCCTCATACCTAACACATGTTATGAGCGCTCTATTACCATGGAAAAAATCGGGTAAACTTTTTTTTAAAACCAATAATTCCATTTATTTATCTTACTTATATGAATCTCATTAACTTCCATTAATTGTTCAATCATATTAAAGGTTACTGTTTATCTAGGAGAAAATCAGCGGCATAACGGCTATAATATCAATAAACCACCCTGCAAAACAAACAATACACAGCCCATCTCGGGCATAACTACAGTAATAACCCATCCGCCAACTCAACGTCATCACAATATCTATTAATTACAACCCATCATATTCATTCGTTCATATACATGCTATTACAATATCCAAAAGATTTGCATTACTACATAAACATATTCCAAAAATTCATATAAAAAGATTCTTTAATAACTATACTTCTTTAGCTCCCAAAAGTCTTGAGGTGTGCTTACTCCTCATAAAAACCCGTTGTACCTACATGTAGTCAATAAAACTACGTGCTGAGCATTAAAAACGCTCGGTGGTGGCTACCAATTCAAAACTTTCCACTAACTATTCATTCATGCACACATACATAACAATTTGTTTTATAATCATCGTTATCATTTTTACTATTTAATTCTCATTGCAACTTGACTTACAATTTCATACTTTAATTTCAATATTATCATTAACTAATCTTATTTCTAAATAAATTCTTAGGAACATATCAATTCATTTTCAGATTCTTGAATTATTCTTACAATCTCATATCATTTTTCAGTTAATCAATTCCAATTTAGTTTTCATCATATTGCCCCTAGTATCACTCCAGTAGAAATCTGTGAACCGGATACACGGGGTGTGGATTTCGTGGTCCACAATACTATAGAGTGACCCCAAAGGACCACTCAATAATATCACTGAACAGTTTAACACTTTTCACTATGGTAGTCCGTCATTGGCCTACCCAATGGAGTCTTCATGACCCCAATCACAGTACAGTTTTCCTATAGCTAGCCACTATATCCTGAACTAGATTCACTACCAGATACTGTAACACCCTGAAGTGGCCCTAGTAGAATTATAGAAATTTTGGTTTAAGAAATTAAGTGTTGAGGGTAGAGTCCTGTCGCGAACGCAACAAGCATCGAGGGCGCGACAGAACCCTCCTGCGGAAGGTTAACTAAATTAGAATTTTAACATGTGGCTTGTAGGAGAGTGATACATGGCATTATAAGAATGTGACAAGTGGCAAGAATTGGTGTGTTTTACATAAATTAAAAGAGATTAGGAGAAAAAAGGGATAGGCATGAATTTATTTGGATAGGTGGCATTTATTACCATAGTTAATTTTTTTTTATTTACATTAACCATCTGCTTCTCTCTTTTCTTTTTCACGTTGGTTTCTTACTTTAGCCCATTGTTCTTCTTTTCTTTCTCTTTTCCTTGAGTTTCTGCTGTTTCCTTACTTTGCCCTCTCTCTTGTCCCTTTTCTTCTTCATTTGCTTGGTTCGTCCCTTTTCTTCTTCATTTGCTTGGTTCTTTGGGAAGAACAACTTGGATTGCTTAAAGAGAGTATAGTAGGGCTTGATTAGGTCCCTTAAAAAGGTAAGTTGGATTTATTCTTCGATATGATCTCCTTTTTCTTTCTGTTTCTGATTTAAAGTAAAGAGAAGAGTAACTCTAGTGTTTTAAATGGTTTGTGCATGGAAGCTATGGACAAGAGACCGAGTAAGGGCAAAGAGAAGGTCAAAGCTGAGTAGAGAGCTTAGTTCAACGTCCTAGAGGTAGGGATCACGTGTGATTTTACTATTCTTGTGTGTGTTGTTGATTTAAATGTTTTGATAGAGACTTATTTGCATAAAGAAAAGTACATGGAACTTAAACTAGGTCAATTGCTTTTTAGTGTAAAATCATTTTGATTGCTTGTAGTGAATTAATGTTTGAAGTTAATTTGTGTAATTTGAGTGTAAATCTAGTTATGAGCATGATTTATAGGGCAATTACATGTTAAAAGAGGAGTTTATTGCATGTGAAAGTGAGGGAGTTGGTTTGGGTTTGGAGACAAAGGATAGGGATGTGTTTAGAAGAGAGAAAGTGATTCTGTCGCGAGCGCGACTTGAGTTGCGATCGCAATAGAAGCACGTTCTTTCGAGAGTTGGCATTGTCCTAGTCGTGTTGTGCAACACGATTCAGAGAGGGAGAAAAGGAGGAGCATGAGTCGTGCTCAAGGAGCACGAGACGTGCTCACAGAGAGAGGAAAGTGGGAGCACATGACATGCTCCATTTAAAGGTAGGAGTGAGCACGAGTCATGCTCAAGGAGCACGAGTCCTGCTCACAAAGAGAGAAGATGAGAGCATGTAGTGTGTTCCAGTTGAGAGAGGAAGTGAGCACGAGTCGTGCTCATGCTCTCTCTTCTCTGTTGATTCTGTTTTAAATTATTGCTCCTGTTTTGAGTGGTTATATGTTTATGTGAGTTTTGTATATCACCATTTGGTCCATGTTTGGTTTAAAATTATCTTTTAAACCTCTTACATGATTAGTATTAATTAAATGAACATGATTAATAATCATTATATATGAATTAAATGCCTCTGAATTTGATAAATGCACTTGAATTATAATTGATGAGTTGGTATCTGTGTATAGTGTATGAGTTGTTATTGAGCCTGATTACCGTTATAGTGGATAGATAAGCATGCTTATAAAGGGTTAGAGTGCAGCTGCTAGAGTTGGCCTTAATTGTGCCCAAAGTTTTAAATATTCCATAGAGTTTGAGTTAATTCTCCATATGTAAGATACTGTAAACAGTATCTAGAGTTGCCCGTATCCACCATGAAAGGAATTCAGGCTTGTCAATGTTGTGTAGTGAACTTGAGATGATTAAAAGAATTGCTTTGAATAAATGATTTGTACACGTGTGAAAAGTTTATGCATGTGATATTTGATTATTGTTATATGAAATGTGTGGTTTATGTGTGACTTCGAAAAGAAGTCATTTGCATTATTTTCATCCCCACTAAGCATTATTGCTTAGCACGGATGCTTATTTCCGTGTAGGTTACAGGTTCAGATCCTCGAGAGCGTGCATCTGCAGGTCAAGGCCACTAGGAGCTTTTATTACACCTTTTTGCATAAGATAGAAATAGAGTTTATGATGTTTTGAGTAACATCATTATGAAATGTATATGTACAGAAATGAGTATAGTAGTCACATGTAGATGTATATGCAAAGTTAAAAGAAAACAAGTTGTAATATGAACATGTATAAAGATAAATATGTATATATATGTGTAGTCAATATGAAATACATGATGGGCCCTAGTGTAACATTATTTTATTTTACTATCCTTATATGAATGTGTATAATGCTATCGCTTCCGTTAGTGTATGTATATGTATATGTATATGTATACGTATGTGTCTGCGTGTCGCCCCGATATCCTCCCAGGGGGTGTGGGGGTGTTACAGATACTACTAAGTGCAAAAAATTCATATCAATTGAATTCTTCCGTTAACTCAATTCCAATCTTTTCATTTAATTAATTTAACACTTAACATATCTTAAAATCACTTTTAATCAGAACACCTTTCCAAATAAAATCACACTCAATTAATTCCAATAATTTCCATAAAATTATTATACACTTAAAATATCTTCTATAATCACTTTACACTACTATTTTTCACTAATTTAAAACATACCTTAAAAATACATAATACAATCTCATTTGATCTAATGCACCCTTAATGTTCTCATTTTTATTTCTATTCATTTATCACTCAATTTATTAATTCACATCTCAATATACCTATAAATGTCACAATTTAACAATAAACATCAATTATACTTACAATTAATCCACATAAGCTATTCGGCCAACCAAGCATCTCACCTTGCGATTTTTTTTTTCCAATTCTAACTTCCCAAAATTCATTTCTAATATCCTAAAGTACAATTATCAAGTTAATTTCAATTTATCACACATAATTCACAACATTCACTTAAAACATAACCTAGATCATGCAAATTTTCAAGGGAAACTATTGAATTTAGTAACCTCAAACCTTTTATACTTGCTTTGGGCCTCCTATTCTTCCCTCTCCTTGCCTTTTCCATTTGAGTATCCATGTTAAGATATCCGTTCAGGTCTCCAATGTATTTATTTCTTTAAACAAGCATCCACATGTTCACTTCAAGTTTCACAATACTTGCAACTTGTGAGAATTGTTACTTGACCCAGTCAAGAAAAACATGTGCTAGTTTATCTGTATTAACAACATTCCATCTTATTAATATCATGACTAGGGATATTTTTTAACATAATTGCATGCAATATGAATTTCACATCATGATCACTATCATGATTTCCTTTGCATTAGGTTTAAATACCTTAGACTTCATTGTAAAGTTTATGATTATATCAAACATATGTAATAAACACAGAACAATGTAATGAAGAATGCCTTTTATTAATAATAACAATTATAATCTATATGAAAATCATCCCTAATTACATGAGCTCTATGGTATAACATTCACAGGCTACTAAGGATGTATACAATAAAGTAGTGCATGTTATTTTATTTTCAGTGGTTTGGTTAGTTAAAATTTACAAAAATGGTCTTCAAATTCAAATCAAGTGCTTTTTATTTTTTATTAAATGACATTTCTATTTGATAACTTTTCATATTCTATTGTAGGATGTGAAAAGCTTGAAAGAGGAAGTTAAACAATTGCTTCAAATTGTTATAGCAGCCATGGAGGAGTCGCATGCCATGGTTGATGTGGCTATGCAAATCAAACGACTCTATGAAGAAAAGAATAGTTGTGTTGCTACACTCTTGGTGTATATAAATACTTTACATGCCAAGAATGTCATCTTTACAAAATGAGATAAAGCACTTGACTCAGACAAGCTCAAGCAGCTTGAAACCAAGAGACTAAAATCATTTGCCATTTTGCTGTTTGTTATTAAAATTTGTTCTTATGTAATACCAATTTAAATCATTTGTTTGAACGCAAATTTTATTCTTTAAAGGATGCTTTAATCTTCCATAGTTAAAAAATTTAATTCAACTTGCTTTAAACAAAACTTGTCACTATAGGATGGATGTTGAAATTATATCATCTGCATCCAATGTTTATCCATTCAATGCCGTTTGTAGCAGTGCTGTGGGGGACTTCCTATACTGTTGCCAGGATTTTATCAAAACAGAATAGAGATTTTAGTGAATTTTTTGATCGGTATACATACAGTTCTCTTTTATCCAATCATCTTTTAAGCCTTTCCCTACCTACAAATCACAAGTTGCCAGTTACATATTATAATTAATTCAATGTCTTAGATGTGAAGAGCACATATCATATGGTGCTTATGCTTGTGCATGGAATGAACATCCCAAAATTCAATTTTTTTTTTGTTAGCAACATTAAAGTTTTCATGCAAAAATACTTTTCCAAATTCTTTTACTATTATAATTGCCACCTGGACATACTTGGATATTGGATACCAATTCTCTCATATTAGTCTCACTTTTAATCACCCTATATTTAATTGGCATTTGGGATATTTCTCTAGCAACCTAATTTTGTTTTGTGGATCTCTCCATAATGGTAATTGATAAGTCCTAGAATGTTAGAACTAAGAGAGAGATGGTAGAGAGGAAAAACATACTGGAGCCGATCCACAGCAAGCAATAGCCGATCCACGATAAGCAGTGGCCGACTTGCAAGACAGATGAAGACTAACTCTTAGCGTCCAGGGAATTAGCACTCCGATGTTTAAGTCAGAAAGAGAGTTTTTTAGCATGTATAGAGAGAACGCTTATTAATTGGAATCGTTATACCTGAGTGTCCTCGAGTTAGTATTTGTATATGTGTATAAATCCATTTGAGTGGCCTACTCTAGTGTCAGAGCAGGTTACGGCGGCAATGTGAAAGGAAGTAAGCTGGAAGATAAGGCAATAACATGTGTTAGTGGACTTGCAGAGGGTGTGCCATATCAGTCCAATTGGACGCGCCATACTGACAGCTTGTTGACTTCTTTGGTTGTCTTATGTCACACGTTTGGGCCTTATGGCTTTAGGTCTGGGCCTTGACTTAGGCTTGAAGATAAAAGATATTATCATTTGTCTCCCCTGAATGATTCGATCGGATCGAGGGGAGCCCATCTCGAGGATCGGATCAGTTTGTATTTTGAATCTTCCGATTGCGTCTTCTTGTTTTCCTTATTGCATGACTTGGTTCATTAAACTTGGGCATTCGTCTATTGTGCCTATTGGCATTGATGCTTCATTTTTCAATTTGTTTTTGTGCACTAAACGAAGGACGCTTCATCTGACACGCATTAACGCAACCATTTGTTAGCATTGTTTAGTCTTTTCAGCTTTTTCGGACTACCATATGGCTTAAGCCTTTTCAGCTACCCTTTTTATAGAGGAAGTTTTCATCTTATAAATAGGTGGTTTCACCTGTTGTTTCACTTCGCAAGCATTTTGGAGTCTCTTCTTCTTGCTTCTATTAACACCTTTTTATGGAGCTGTTCAAGCATATATGAATTTTTTTTGCATTTATTTTTCTCTATTTTTTGCCATTTTAGGAAGATGAATGAATTTTTCTTCCTTGACGGAGGGAAGTACGCCCCCTGATGAAAGTGCTTCACTGTTTCAGATGAATCGGAGGCTGAACTAGGGTGCTCTTTGCTCCTAAATCAGGGGCCTCTTTGCTCTATTTTTTAAAACTCCCTCTCCACTTCCTCTCAGTCCTGCTTTACTTTTCATTTTTTGCCTCTAGGAGAAATTGGGAAGATGGAGCTGAGGAGGGGAAGGATAGAAGATTCCAGGCACTTTTACGGGGAGATAAAAAAGCGAGAAAATTGGATATTTCTGAAGGATCTTTGCAAGTGCGATGCCCTATTTCAGAAACAATATGCTCGATGGGCAATAAAGTGTTAAATAAGATAATTTCCTTCGTATTTCTCTCGTAATATGGAAATTTTAATAAAATTCCCAATTTCTAGTTCACTATTGTTGATTTCTGCTTTTTTCTTATTTTTGAGTTCAACGAAGCTAATAACCCGATTGAGAAGCATGATTATTTTTATTATTTAACTTGGCAATCGAAATGCATGATATTAATATTTGTAGCAGATTGACTGGATAACCGTGATTGATATTAGAAAATTGTCCTTCATAAATATCTTTAAATTAGAGTGCACCGATCAAAAAATTGTGATTAGTACGGCGTCGTCCCCCTTTCAGTTAATCTGATTAGATCCATGAGGAGGGGTAAGCAAGTGGTGCTTGAAATTCTAAAAATGACAGTGTTTTCATGAAGTGTCCTTTTAATTTGTTACCTGCAATGTTCCGATTGACCTTGGATATTTCTGAAGGATCTTGGCAAGTACGATGCCCCATTTCAGAAACAATTCGCTCGATGGGCACTAAAGTGTTAGATAAGATAATTTCCTTTTTATTTCTCTTGTAATTTGGAAATTTTAATAAAATTCCCAATTTCTAGTTCACTATTGTTGATTTCTGCTTTTTTCTTATTTTTGAGTTCAATGAAGCTACTAACCCGATCGACAAGCGTGATCATTTTTATTATTTAACCTGGCAACCGAAATGCATGATATTAATGTTTGTAGCGGATTGACCGGATAACCGTGATTGATGTTGGAAAATTGTCCTTCATAAATATCTTTAAATTAGAGTGCACCAATCGAAAAATTATGATTAGTACGGCATTGTCCCCCTTCTAGTTAATCCAATTGGATCCATGAGGAGGGGTAAGCGAGTGGTGCTTGAAATTCTAAAAATGACAGTGTTTTCATGAAGTGTCCTTTTAATTTGTTACCTACAACGTTCTGATCGACCTGAAGGGCCTGAGTAAAAAAGGGGGTATTAGGCGATAAATTCCTGGTTACCCGCAATGTTTCGATCGACCTGAAGGATCGGAGGAAAGGGGTCTTAGGCGATTGATGCTTGGTTTTTGTGATAGCCTCTTGGTATTCCAGATGCTTTGAAATCCGGAATAACTCATTAATTGTGCTCATTATGGTGACTCTTGAATTCTGGGCGCTTTCTGAAATGCTCCAATCTTGATTTGCCATATGGCTTTGCCATTTCAGCTTCACGAGGAAAATTTTCCTATAAATAAGTGTCCTTATTCCTCATTCTTCCTTCTTTAAAGCCTTTTGCTCATTTCTTTTCTAACTTTCTCCCTTATGGAGTTCAAACATCTGAAACTGTGACGCGCGCCGAACCCCGTGGCCTCCCGAAAGCCCACTTCAGGCCGATCAGGATGGGATTCATTAAAACTTGTAAGGTATTTACAAGCTGCGTCTATTTTGGGCAACAAAGAGGTTTCTTGGAGTCACCACCCAATAGAACATTGGGAAGGGTCGTCTAGCCTCATCGAGCCTAAGACGGCGCATACATATCCATCTTGAGCAAGCCAGAGAGATCTTGGAGGTCTCAGCCTCTACCCCTGGAGCCTAGGATTTGTAAAACTTAAGTCTTTTGGTGAGACTCAAGAGGTGTCTTGGAAGTCCTAGACCTCTCGCCTCATTGAGCCCCAAAGACCAGAGTGAGTTCGGGAGTTCTCATTTATTTATACCTTGATTGATATTATAATTAAGTTTTTGAATTCATTGTTTCACCAACTTTCCACACGATGCGATTAATTTAAAGCGCAATCATTCATGTCAAAATTAATAAATAAAACATTATTAAAATAAATCCCCACAAATCAAATTAATTTAAAACTAGGGGCGGAATACAACCCCCATTGTAAAAACAACATACAAATCATACAAAAATCGGGATATTCATTGGAGTGAGGACATTGGTCCTGCCATGTATATTTGTTATAAACTGGTTTTTAAAAGGTGTCAATTTTGTTAGTTAAAAAAAATAGGACATTGGTCCACAACTTTTTGAGAAAACTCCAAATTAATTACTATAAAATATTTGACACTTTTCACTTTAACGACATTGAAATAATCTTAATATTAACATGAATAAAAAGTAAGGGTGAAGAAAGAACCCGTATGGAAATCCTCAGATTGGCTCGACCATCATCATTTACAACTCCAACTCCAAAATGTCAGAAAATAACTCATAGAAAAAAATATGTCAGTGTCAAAATTGGTGAATAAAGTAAAGAAAATAAAAAAAAAATATAGGAGACTTAAGAGAAATAAGTTAAAAGATAAAAAAAAAAAGGTAACAAATGAAAACAATTAATATAAGCCAATTAAAATCATACAAACGCTAATCCAGAATATTTACCCTCGGATTTTACCTTTTAGGGTGAATATCGAATGGTTTAAGTCCCCGCACGCTCCACAAGGATCAAATAAAAATAAATCAAAATAAGAAAATTTGTATTTTCTATTTTGGAAAATTTAATAGCGATCAGATGTTTGAATTAGCTGTATTGATGGAAACGAATGAGTTTCGTTACTGCAAATTGGCTTAATTCATAAGAAGAATTTGTGTAAATCCATTGATTGGAAGAACTTTTATCTAATAAAAATTCTGAAAATAAAGATTTATAGCTTTTTGGTAAATTGCTCACAAAGAAAACTTCTCTAAAAATTCCAATCTCTCAAAAAGTGTTTAATTTTCTCCACTAAGAATTTTTTTTGTCAAATTCTTCTAACCCCTCAAAATGAATTTTGCCTCCCAATTTATAGAATTTTGGAGGTAAAATTAGATAAGCATCAGTTTTGAGTTTGAATTTTAAAAGGAGTCTTTAAAATTCAAACTTTAACCAAATCTTAACCCACATTTGAAGGATAAGAGATAAAATTTTATCAAATCCGGCGATAACTGATCAGATCCACTACAACGGGCTTCCCTGCAACTACCGATGGGCGTCCCTACTAAGGGTACGCGTGGAAATTCAGCTATAGACGGGCCACATCGCGGGACTAGGGATGGGCGTCCCTATTCAGACATGTGTCCGTCCTTAGCTACAGATGGGCTGCATCGTGGGACTAGGGACGGGCATCCCTATTCAGACACGTGTCCGTCCCTAGCTACAGACAAGCTGTCCTTGCTATGCATAGAGACGGGGATCACCCCAAGTAGGGACGGGCATACCTACTTCAGACGGCCATCCCGTCTGTGGAGCAAAAATTCCCTTTTCAACCAAAATTCCCCAAACTCTTTCAAAACCTCACGCTATAGCGAAAAAGATTTTAATCCTTGTGAAATCGAAAGATGAAAACCTCCGAATTCCATCCATTTATCCGAAAACCAACATGGATCTCTTCATCGGGTAACTCTGACCTGGACTGCCTCAAGACCCGGTGTCTACAGCTGCCCCCAATTTTGGGGAAACTAGTGCACTAGTGTCTAGATGGGCCAAAATCCAGAGAAGAAAGGAAAGAAACGCATACCTGTGGCAGTCCTTACCTTTTTGCCGTGGAAGTAACGATGCGTCGAGTCTGCTCCAGACTTACAAAACGCGAGGGTTGCCCTTCTGAGCTGCACCGAGTCTGCTCTAGACTTATAAAGTGCGGATGGTGATGCGCCGAGTCTGCTCTAGGCTTACAAAATGCGAGGGTTGCTCTCCTGAGCTGCACCAAGTTTGCTCCAACTTACAAAGTGCGGATTGCTCTCCTGAGCTGCACCGAGTTTGCTCCAACTTACAAAGTGCGGATTGCTCTCCTGAGCTGTACCGAGTTTGCTCCCACTTACAAAGTGCAGATTGCTCTATCGCGTGTGCCCCTGCTGTCCTTGTCTAGGCTTGCACGGTGGCTGACTTATCTTGCTAGTCCCGTTGGGATTTGTTGATTCTCATCTAATATTGAATATGATCTTGAAGGATATAATGTTTGATCTGTTTTTTCCCTCCTTTTGACTGTTGGTCATTTTCGAATTGGTGTAACCATGTTCCTGTATTATAAGAGATTCTTGTTAATTCTCACACCAATTAACTTTATTGGTAGATTTATGAACATTTTTTATGTCTCTCCCTTATTATTTATCTTCTTGTTTTCTATATGATCAACTGTCTTTTTTTTTTCTTTTCTCTTTTTCTCTTTTTAGAAATTTGAATCATGAATAAATAACATGCAAATTTAACAGGTTAATCCATAAATGTTTTTCCACTAAAAAGGTAAAATTTTATACAATATACAAATGTGATTACAACAAAAAGTATAAATACAAAGCTAGAAGAACTCCCTGAACAGTCTACAATGGCGCATAATCTGAGAGCTCCTCTGGATCATCATTATCATCATTTGATATATGAACCGGCTGGCCTCGTGATGAAGAAGCAGATGGTCCCGCATCTGGAGCAGATGGCTGCCTGGGAGGGGCTGATGGTCTGGCTGCTGAGCAGCCGAGGCTCTGGCCTGTCGCTGGTATCTGGGAGGTACAGCCACTGGTACTGATAACGGCTGTGCTCTCGCTGGGTCCTACTGTTGGTACTGGACCTGAGCATATCCATCGAGGAAAGGCTGTACACATACCGTCATGAACTGCAGCGTATCAGTGACGACCCCTCCTAACTCTTTGAAAGCGCCGGCCAGGCGGAGGGTTTGATCTGTAGAGGTAGTCCCCATACTCTTCAGCCTATCCTCTGTATGCTCTCTAAACTCTCGCATGGACTGGGCAATGGGAGGTATGGCACCCTCTAGGACCTGGATCTTGAATCTGAGAGCCTCAACTGACTCATCCACCATCTGTACAAATGTATCTATCCTCTGGGCCGCCTCATCCTGGGAGGCCCTCATCTCCTGCCTCAGCTAACCCACAAGTCTCTCATGCTCTTGTCTCAAATGGTCAATAAGCCTCCCCTGCTCCTGGATAATACCCTGCTGCTGATCCAGCCGCTCCAAAATGCCCAAGCTGCCCGAGAAGGGCCTTGTCTCTCTCCTCCTGTCTGTGCTCCAAGGAGGCGAACATAGAGGTCAAAATCGCAGAAAAGTCTGGCTGCGTTGGGTGCATCGATGGCATAAATGGAGGGGGGGCCGGCTCTGGTGCCCGCTCTGGAGGTGGAGCTATAGAAGTAGATGCCCCCGGGTCCCCTGCTCTAGCATATGGGCTGAACCTCTCAGGTGCCCGGGGAGCTATCCGATGTACTCTCGATGGCGGAGGCGGAGTAGGACTCTGTACTCTTTGTGCTGGAGGAGTAGCAAATAGCTCATCCATGGTGAACTCAATCCCCATGTCAGACGGTGTAAACGGGTGCTGCTCCTTGTGCTGCGGCTGCGGAGGCAGACCCTCCTGGTGCTTTGGATGTCGGGGAGGCTGGTCCTCCTGGTGCTGTGGGTGCTCGGGAGGCTCCTGCTCCATCTGAGGTTGCTCCTGAGGTTGCTCCATCTGAGGCTGATCCTGTGGCTGCTCCTCTACCGGCTCTAGCGAGGGCAAGCTAAACGCACGTCTGGTCTCATGAATGGTGCAGAGTCTGTACGCCTCGGCCTGACCTGGTATCGGCAGTATCATAGCCATCGTAATAGCTGCCGGGGCGTCCACATAAATGCTCTCATCCAAGGCAGGCCCTAGGATGTCTGGACGAATACCCAAACTCAGGAATAGTCTGGTAATGACTCCACCAACATACACTACAGGGGCTGCCCCCCTGGATACCCTCACCATGTTAACCAGAATCTCATGGCTGATGTTGAGCCGTTGGCCTGCCACCATGGCCCATAAACTCCAAATCTCAATGGCGTTGAGGGACCCTGGGTTACCAGCTCGTCCCAAATAGGAGCTAGATAAAACCCTGTGAACATATCGAAGGGCTTGTGACGAGAGTACCGTGCTCTTCGCCGTATCATGATCATACGGCACTCCCGGCAATGGAATAACCGCTCAATGGTGGCGTCTAACCGCTCTATGGGGCACTATAACATCCTGTCCGAACAGAAGTCCCATAGCGTCTGTAAATTGCTGTCGGGTAATGTTGTAATGGTGCCGCTCAACCCAAAACTGGATAACACCCTCCTCTGTGTCGGACCTCTCGTACCCCCCGTACTGTAACGTAGCAAGAAACTGTCGAACTATCTCTGGGTGAGTCTGGAAAGCAGGCATCAGAAACTCAGTCCACCCCGCACCTGCTATCAGAATATCGACCTCGTCGGCCATCCCGAGAGCCTCAATGAACGGCCTGAAAATGAAATGGCTAGCTCAGAACTGCACCTGAGCCAGCACTGCATACCTCTGTCTGGCCTCGGCGCTTATCCAATCCGGGGCCTGAGGCTCAGGCTGATCGCGCGGAGCATGTCGTCGCGGTGGCATCCTAAAAATAAAGTAATCAATTAGTTTGGTATCATAGTCATAAACAGACTTCACTCAGAAAAATATGAAAATTTAGGCAGCATTTCGATGGGGTCGGGTCTAAACCGAAAAAAAAAAAATTAATTAAATTAATTAAAAAATTTTGGGCAGTACCCCGACAAGGGTGTGCCCAACCTCCTGCATGAGAAAGCAAAAAAAATAGGCCTCAGGCCTCAATCAACAGTGCAACATACTCACTCTTGTTAAAAAAAGTGGGCAGCACCCCGGCAAGGGTGTGCCCAACCTCCTATATGAGAAAACAAAAAGAAAAAAGGACAAGCCTCAGGCCCCAGGCAACAGTGCAACATACTCATATTTGCTTTACTTTCTAATTCCTAGTATTGGCTTCAAAGTGCATACATTCCTAAGGCCATGCCTGAATATCTAAAAACTCAATAACTAAAAATTAATTGTTCTCAAAATAGCCATATCCATGCATTTTATAACAGCATATCACTTACTTTATGTGTTAATTCTAGCGCTTAAAGCATTAAAAAAAACATAACTATGGCCTTTCAAATTATATTGCAAAAATTAGCTTAATTTACTAATCCAAATAAAATAAAACTACTCATCATAAAAAAATAAATAATGAATAAATAAAAATTAGAAGAATTTTACTGACCTGGAAGTTGAGAATCAATAAAAAGGGAAGAACAAAATATTGGTGCAACAAAACAGAAACTGCAAATGAAAAGAAAGGAAGGGAAAAGTGTCGGTAACCAAAAAAAAAGGAAGAAAGCGATCGTCCGTCGGTTCCAGCATCCTTATATAGAATTCACGTACCGATGGGCTTTATGTCTATAGAGTTACCGACGGGCATGCCGTCTGTCTCTCCAGATTCTGCATTTAACCGTCATTAATTACCTAATTAATGCGCGTGATATGCATGATGCAAAGACTGCCAGGTGGACAATTACAGACGGGAACGCCATCTGAGTGAGGGACGGGCTAGCCGTCGGTAGTTCAAATCTATAAAATTCAGTATTTTCTTGGATTTTGTGCCTTTTCTCTCATTTCAGCTTCATAATAGGCTCTTTTCTCCAGTTTTTTTCCTTTTGTCCTTCTTTATTTCCTTTAGTGACTTCGGCTTTAGCTACTGAGGAATGAATTCTCCTTTTCTTTCCAAGATGCACCGTATCTTAGACGATATTCAAACTTTTGAAAACAACACTCTTGCCCCCCTTTCTGGACTGAAATTTTTACGAAGAATCAAAATAGACTACAACCTCCTTCTGGCTGCGACCCACTTCTGGGACCCTCGCTTTCACATTTTTAGGTTTACTTACCAGGAAATGTGCGCCCTGCCTGAGGAACTTGCTGCTATTGTCGGGAGCTGGTATCCTCCTAGTGCTTTACCCTGCGTTCCTCGGTGTGGTTTGATTCAAACTCATGATATTGCTCTGTCCTTAAGTATAGCTCCTTCTGACGCTGCTCGTCTAGTTACTCAGGGCCCAG
The DNA here is from genome assembly GCA_947683425.1 of Excoecaria cochinchinensis. Classification (NCBI taxonomy): domain Eukaryota; kingdom Viridiplantae; phylum Streptophyta; class Magnoliopsida; order Malpighiales; family Euphorbiaceae; genus Excoecaria; species Excoecaria cochinchinensis. The sequence goes on from CANTUQ010000055.1 coordinate 5,904,453, forward strand.
CATTTGCCTTAGAACCTCTGATCGAAGCACTGGATGAATTCTCCCACATTCCTTCATACAGGGTAAGTATCATCTTTCTTTTTTGCCTGATGCAGTATCTGGTGGTGACTTCAAAGGAGCTGCTTGGAGACCCTCGTTTGTTTGGGATTTTGGACGATTTTTACCACGGGCTGACACCTTTTCCACTTATTCTGGCCGAGACTATCTTGGGTTTGGACTCTGTCCGTGCCGGGCCTACCACTTCATTCTCTGGGAGCCCTTATTACTCCAGGTACGTCATTGTTTTAAAGGTAGTGCGTTCCTTGTGGATTTTCGCACTAGCTTTTCTTAGCGGAAAGTGCGTCCTTTCGGATTTTCACACAACCCTATGCCTAATTTTTGCCTGAAGTAAATCTCACTTACTCCAGCGGCTTTTCTTTGCCTTTTATCTTATTTTCTTTGGCTTTTATTTTTCCTTGTTTCTTGTTTCAGATTTGGTTGTAAGAGAAATTGAAACTGCTGTCAGAGCCACCTCGTAGGATCATTAGTCAGTACTCTGCGAAGCATTTCCTTCCTTGCCGGCATTTGTACCTGCCTGAGACCCTTGACGAAGGCATTATCAGATTCAGTGAGATATCAGATGAGGATATTAGCTTCATGCATGCTTGGCTTTCCTTATCCAGCACAGTTATTGATGGGTCTTCAGGATGCGTTCCCCTATGCGAGCTTCGTGAGGCAACCTTTTACATCACGGCCGGCTGTTCATGTCAACTTGGGATGACTCAGGATGTGGTGAGACTCTCCCTATCCTTTCGCGGTGGAGTCCTTTCCTCGGCTTTTGCCTCTCGCTATCATGAGCTCTGGAGTCAACTTCCACTGAAGACTATCATACCCCCCTTCGGGAACCACTCTGTCACTTCCACCAACACGTACAAGAGGTGGATACTTAGCCCATCATCTGATAACCGAACACGACGACTGAGGCATTTGGCTAGCTAGGGTAGTAGTAGGGCATAGTTTAGTTTTACATGCATTTTGAGCAATATATTTCTTTTTAAAGCAGAATTGGATAATGATATAAATGAATACATGATCGTTTTTGACACTAATTTGTGTACATGAGTACAAAATTGTGTACATGAGTACAAAATTGTGTATATTTCAGTACGATTTCAGAATACATGATCGTTTTTTACACTAATTCAATTATGCAAGACTACATTCATTCATGGAACCAAATCTTGACAGCATCAAACCCCTATCCCCAATCAGCCCTCTCGGGTTTTCTTGATTGGATATTTTCTTTCATGCCTCTAATTTTTGCCTAGGATGCCTTTTTTCGGTTTTTACCCTGACGAGGCGCCCAATTTTAGCAAGGCCACCTTTTTTTTTTCAGTTTTCGACCTGCGGGGCTTTCATTCTGTTCTTTTGATTTTATAGCCTTTAGCCGTGGAACCTTTTGAGTCTATCAATATTGACCGGTTCTTTGAATTCGTTGCCATCGTTATCCGACAAAATTGCAGCTCCTTTTGACAACAGCTTCTTGAGGATAAACGGACCTTCCCACATAGGTCTGAACTTTCCTCTAATATCCGGTGCTCCTGGTCTCATCTGTTTGAATACCAAATCCCCTTCCTTCAACGAATGTTTCTTGACTTTCTTTCCAAAAGACCTAACGAGCCTCTTTTGGTAGATCTGGTTGAGATAGTAGGCTTTTAATCTATCCTCATCCAACATGTTCAAGCGTTGCAACCGCTGCTGCGCCCATTCGGCCTCCGGAATCTCTGCTTCCATTATCACCCTTAGTGACTTAAGTTCGACCTCAACCGGCAATACTGCCTCCGTCCCATATACCAAAGAATAAGGAGTGGCTCCCCTTGAAGTTCTGATGGTTGTTCTGTATCCCCATAGTGCAAAAGGCAACTTTTCTGCCCAATCTTTGTAGTTCTGGACCATCTTAGCCAGTATCCTTTTGACATTCTTGTTGGCTGCTTCAACTACCACGTTAGCCTGAGGACGATACGGAGAAGACTTGTGGTGCTCGATACCATACTTCTAGAGCAACTTCTTCGTTTCGGCCATGAACTGGACCCCGTTGTCAGATACCACATGATGTGGAAGGCCATACCTACATATCAAGTTCTTCTCTATGAATTTTGCCATATCCCGAGCATCTACTTTCTTGAAGGACTCGACTTCTACCCACTTGGTGAATTAGTCGATGGCGACGATGATGTATCTATGCCCATTGGAGGTTGTGGGGCGTATCTCTCTAATAATATCAACCCCCCAAGCTGCGAATGGCCAAGGTGACATCAAATTATGTAATTCCGAAACCGGCAGGGGCCTTAAATCTGCGTACTGTTGACACAACTGACATTGCTTTACATACTTCGAGCAATCGTTATCCATGGTGAGCCAAAAGAATCCTTGTCTCATAATCTTTTTGGCTAATGTCAACCCGTTCATATGGGCCCCACATACTCCGGCGTGAGTTTCCTCCATCACTCTCTTAGCCTCTTTCTCATCCAAACACCTCAACTGGATATGTAACACCCCCATACCCCCGGTAAGGGATATCGGGGCGACACGCGGACACTTACGTATACACATACATGCATTAGCGGAAGCGATAGCATAAACACATTCATCTAAGAATAATGAAATAATACTACACTAGGGCCCAACATGTGATTCGCATTAACTAAGTATATACAAGTTACAAAACTGTTATCTTTATTATATTACATATTCATTTCTGTACATATTTACTGTAGTCATTTACATATACATCTACACATGATTTTACTCAAAAGTTTCTATATCTATCTTTAACTTATACAAAAAAGTCATACCAAAAGTCCTAGTGGCCTTGACCTGCAGATGCACGCTCTTACTGTTCCGAACCTGTACCTACACGGAAACAAACATCCGTGCTAAGCGATAACGCTTAGTGGGGATGAAATAATGCAAAGGACTTCTTTACAAAGTCACATATAAATCACACATTTCATATCACACAATCACTATCTCATGCATATAACTGGTATACATGTATAGGTAGCATGCTCAATTACCAAGTACTCTGAACTCCGGTGCATATAACACGTATTCATTTACTTGTTCATATACGCTACAACTTGTACATATCATGTATTCAAATGCACACTATCATGTATCCACATTTATATAAACACACTCATGTAATCATATACTTGTATACAGAACTATAATGTACTTAAACATTACTCTCATGTTCACTGTACAATAACAATAAGCCTGAATTCCTTTCATGGTGGATACGGGTAACTCTGGATACTGTTTACAGTATCTTACATGTGGAGAATTAACTCAAAACTCTATGGAATACACGAGGTATTCGAACTCTGGGCACAATTAAGGCCAACTCTAGCAGCTGCACTCTAGCCCTTTATAAGCATGCTTATCTATCCACTATAACGGTAATCAGGCTCAAATACAACTCACATACCGTACACAGATATCAACTCATTTACTTAATTCATGTATACATGTTATCACTTCATCGTATCAACATATAAATTAAGACAGAAGAAAACATATCTCAAAATAGAACAAGACGAGAAGGTTCACTGTCGCGATCACGACAAGGAGTCGCGCTCGTGACAGAAGCCAGGTTTACTGTCGCGATGGCGACAAGATGTCGCGCTCGCGACAGAAGCCAGATTGCCAAAGGAAAAACTCTAGGTATATTATACCAAATGCATATACAATCTTTATTAGTTAAATTACAAATCTTGAACATATTCTAATGTATTTCCCCGTTGATAACTACTTTATAGTCATTTACTAACCCTAAATACGCATAATAAGCTAAGGGGAAGGGTAAGGGGTTGACCCATGGCAACTAGGAGCTCAAAAAGAAGAAGAAAAAGCTTAAAATGAGTTGTTCTATCGTGAGGTCGCGACATGTGTCGCGCTCGCGACAGAAGACTCGCCTTTGGTGCCTCACGGTACCACTTTTTACCCTAAACTTGAATCGCAAAAACCACCCTCTAGACCACATTTTTAGGCAAAATGGTCTTCATAAGAATTGTTCACTAGGATGTTATCTTTCAAATGGGACAATTTACAGGTCATTTGGACATCTACAACTTAATATATGACCTAAATAACCTCTACTGTTCCAGTGAACCCGCCATAACAGGGTCACCTACGTTTTAACTACTTTTTGGGGTACGTAGAGTCAGAATTAGCTCAAGAACCCTCTTAGAAATTTTTAGCTACGGATCTTATGTTTCAGATGCAATTTGAATCAACTCAATTGAAGTCTTGTAACTCTACTTATGTCAAATACAATACACAGAGGTCTATGAACAACTAAACAGAATTTTACCCATAACACACTTCACAACTATAAAACATGTACAACTCATTTAACACTCATATAACCACAACATATGCATATTCAAACATCATATATCACAACAAGCAATCAAAACGAGTAAAAGAAAAACCGCACACGATCCCTACCTCTAGGACGTTGAACCGCGTTCTTTACTCGGCTCTGACCTTCTCTTTGCCTTTATTGGGCCTCTTGTCCACAGCTTCCATACACAAACCATTCAAAATACCAAAGTTACTCCTCTCTCTTACTTTAAATCAAAAACAGAAATAAGATAGAAGAAGAAGACCAATACTAACTAAATAGCATTACTTACCTTCTTAGGAGACCTAATCAATCTCTATTAACCCCTCTCAAAGCTAATCCAAATGAATCACTCAAAACATGTAAAGAAGGAAGAAGAAAGAAAGGGCAAAGCAAGTGAACGGCAGAAACTCAAGGAAAAGGAAAAGAAAAGAAGAATAATGGCCAAAGCAAAGAAACCAACGGGGATAGAAAAGAGAGAGGCAATTGGTCAAAGCAAATCCAAGAATTAACTAGGTTATTAAATGCTATCTAACCCATTAATTACATGTTTATCTTCTCTTTAACTCTTAATCTTTCTTAACATAAATTAATCTATTGCCACTTGTCACTTCCCTACAAAGCCATGTGTCATTCTCCTACAAAGTTACAAATTAAAAAGGCCAATTTAAATACCCTATCACCGGAGTGGTTCTGTCGCGCCCGCGATGCTTGTCGCGCTCGCGACAGGATTCTCACTCTCAACATCTAATCTTTCTGAACAAAAATTCTGTCATTCTTCTAGGGCTATTTCGGGGTGTTACAGGATACCATCCACCTGTCGTTTGTACAACGCCCCATTTATGCAGATGAACTGGGTAGATAGCTTGCGAATCATTCTCTGATCTTTCTCAGTAGCTTCGTCCGGAAACGTCACATTCTCTAGATAGTTCTTGATATCATAATACCACGGCTTCCCATCCGCTACTTCTATCTCCATGACTAATTTAGATTCAAATCTAGGTCTCTCAGAGCTAGAAATCAAAACCGGCCTCATAACCACTCCTTCGGGATTGTCCCACACTGAGACTAAAGTGGCGAGCGCATCGGCTAATTGGTTTTCGTCCCTTGGAACAAAATGGAATGTGCATACTTCAAATTGACTGCTCAGGTCTCTCAAGTGCTTGATGTAGGGCATTAGCCTCTCTTCTTTAACAGCCCATTCACCTCGGATTTGATTGATCACCAGGGAGGAATCACCAAACACTTCCATGTTTTTCGCTCCTAAGGCTATCAATGCCTCTAACCCAAAGGCACACGCTTCATACTCAGCTTCATTATTGGTAGCCTTGAACCTTAATTTCTTGGCCAAAGGGAGCTTCTCATCCTCCGGGGTTGTTAAAATGATCCCTACTCCTGCCCCCTTGCTGTTCACGGCTTCGTCAAAGTGCAATTGCCAACCTTGAACTCCGATGGCTGCCACTTCCTCATCTGGAAAGTTAAACTCGTACGACTCTCTTTGAATTGGGTGTTCTGCTAGGAATTCAGCCACTGCACGCCCTTTGATAGTTTTTCGAGTAATATACTCCACATCAAATTCTTATAGCAACAACAACCACCTACCCATTTTCCCGAGTAAAGAGGGGGCTTCCTGTAAGTATCTTAGAGGATTCTGCTTAGCTACCGCGTGTACCCTATAGGCATGAAAGTAATGCCATAATTTCTTAGAAGCCCAAATAACCGCAAGGCAAATCTTTTCCACTTCCGTATACTTAACCTCATAGGCCAGGAACTTCTTGCTAAGGTAATAAACAACAAATTCCACTCCAAATTCGTCCTCCTGGGCTATCATGGCGCCTATAGAACTGTCTTCTATAGCTAAGTATAAAATCAATGGCCTGACTGGCTGTGGCGGTCTTAACACCGGTAGATTTAGCAAATACTCTCTGACAGTATCAAAAGCCTTCTGATAACTTTCATTCCATACTACTGGCTGGTCTTTTCTAAGTAGTTTGAAGATCGATTCGCAGATTGAAGTAAGCTTAGCAATAAACCTACTGATGTACTGCAACTTACCAAGAAAGCTTCTCACGTCCTTTTCCTTCCGCGGTATTGCCATTTCTCTGATTGCCCTAACCTTATCTGGGTCAATCTCAATACCCCTCTGGCTAACCACGTGTCCTAGGAGCTTCCCTGAGGTAACACCAAAGATACATTTCTTAGGATTTAACCGCAGATTATACTTGTCAATCCTTAAGAAGAACTTTTCCAGGGCTTCAAAATGACCTTCTCTAGTGGCTGACTTGATCATCATGTCGTCCACGTATACCTCCACTTCTTTATGGATCAGGTCATTCAAGATTTTTGTTGCCATCCTCTGATAAGTAGCTCCTGCATTTTTCAGGCCAAAAGGCATTACTCGATAAGCATAGGTCCCCCATTCCGTGATGAATGCCGTCTTAATTCGGTCTATTCTCTTATTGAGAATTTGATTGTAGCCCGCATAACCATCTCCAAAGCTATACATCTTGCAAGCAGCAGCGCTGTCTATTAGTACATCTATATGGGGCAATGGAAAGTCATCTTTTGGATAGGCCTTATTCAAGTCCCGATAATCTACGCATACCCTTACTTTGTCATTCTTTTTGGCTACGGGGACAACATTGGCCAACCAAGTTGGATATTGCACCTCAACTAGAAATTTTGCTTTGACTTGCTGGTGAATCTCCTCCTTCACTTTATCTGCCCATTTTGGCCTAAGTCTTCTCAGCTTCTGTTTAACGGGTTTGTGATCCGGATATGTAGGAATAGCGTGCTCTGCGACTTCCCGATCGATTCCTGGCATATCTTCGTAGGTCCAGGCAAACACTTTTTCATATTTTTTTAAGATTCTCTCAAATTTTTCTCGCTCTTTAGGAGTTATATTTGATGCTAACAAAATTTCTTTTGGATTTTCTATGGTTCCAAGGTTAAATGGAGTAGCATCAGTTGAATCAATATCAAATATGGATGGATGATGATCATGATCATGCATAGTGAAATCATCGGAAACATCACACAAGTAAGCGAAATCATTCAATTTATTAATAAGATTGAAATTGTCATTAACATCATTGAAAAGTTCTGGAGCAAAAAGAAAATCTAAACTATTTTCCTCTTCCTCCTCTGCTGGCGCATCTACCGAGGTCGATGGCCCTGCATCACTTCGGCTCTTTGGAGGCTCCCCAATCAACTCATGCATGGCTTCTTCGACCTTTGCTTTCCCCTTCAGCTGGGTGGCTACCATTCTTTCAGTTATTACTTCTTCAGGCATCTCACGGACCCAAATTGTCCTACTGGTCATGATTTCTTCATCCCAAAAGCCCTCTGCCGACTTGATCAATCCAATGTCCCAGTCATAGACATCATTGAAGACCTCAAACCCTGGTACAAACCTTCCATCCAGCCATTGAGATTCATCTTCCCCTGTATAGGCACATGTTGCGGTCGCTTGAACAAAAGTCTTCCGTATATGAGGAATGTCCATTTTCTACTTCTCACTCCTTTCTATAGCACCTGTGTATCCTAGACCCCTTCTGTCCTTTTGACCCTTGGTGGTGACATCTATTGGCATCCCCTGAGAATTCTTGCCCAATCCTGCGCCAGGAAGGAACGACATCTTTTTCATCATATTTAGCACTTGGGGGCTCTCTTCCTTCTGCTCTTCCTCGCCTATCATGGCAATATGAAACCCACTAAACGACTGCCTAGCGATCTCCAGTACTGAAACCTGATTCTCCCGGGCAGCCCTTATAGTCACAATCTGGCCCGCATGAGGTATCTTTACCATCTGATGAAGCGTAGAGGGGACTCCACCCAACTTATGAAACCATGGTCTACCTAGAAGAGCTGAGAAATTGGCAGGTATCGGTAGTACCAAAAACTCCACTTCTGACTCTACGGGCCCTATCTTCACTATTGCCGTGAATGTTCCCGAAGCATGCCTGCGCGAGTTGTCATATGCTGTGATGGTAAGATCAGATTTGGCTAACATATCCTCTGTTACCCCAAAAGCCGCCATTGCCACCTGTCGGCACACATTTATCGAAGAGCCATCATCTACCATTACACAAGCAATGTGCTTTTGGTTGATTTGTGCCCTTATGTACAGAGGGTGATTATGGTTGCGGCCTTCTGCCGGCAAATCAGCACTCGTAAAAACAACATTTTCTCCTGATCCTCCTTTCACTACATCCAGAAGTTTCGTAGGCGAAATAGTTGTTGCCACAGTGGCCTCGCATAGAGCCTCTACCACCTTCTGCCTATGCGATGGTGACTGTCTCAAAAGATCACATATGGAAATCTGAGCCGGCGTCTTTTTTAGTTGCTTAACGATCGGATCTTCTTCCGGCTCTTTTCCCTTTTTGCCCTCAACTGACTCCTGGGGCTTCTCAACTTCTGGAGCTACCCTTCCGCTCCGGGTCACAGCTCCTACATCTTTCTTCTTTGCTTCTTCTCCTTCCTCCTCCGAGTTCCACAGGTCAGAAAATACTTCAGAATTATCATTTTTAGTTCCACTATCATCAGTGGACCAGCAATCGATCACTGTAGTGGGAAGCCCTTCTTCACTCCCCTCATGGAGGTTCGTGACAGCAGTGTGGACATCGTTGTCGTACAATTGCCTTAACACAAACTCCTCGGGTAAACTGGACCCGATCATGTTCACTGGCGGGGCCATACTGTTGTACCCAGCCTTCTTTTGACCTCCTCTCTTCTTTGGGTCAGTGATCTGTTTTGAGTCAATGAGATCTTGGATAGCGTGCCTCAACGTCTTGCAATTATCAGTTATATGCCCAGTGTGCTGATGATATGCACAATACTCATCATCCTTATGTCCTGGCATGCCTTGCGTTCTAGCAGGCTTGGGTGGCATAGGCTGTAACTTACCCTCTATCATCAGTCTTCTCAGCACCCATGATAAAGACCTTCCAAGATTGGAAAAACGCCTTGGGGTAGCATTAGCAGCTGATACCTCAGCAGTCTTCCGTGCGCCACCAACGAAACCTGTTGGTCTATTTGCCCCCTGGCTACTGCTACCTCTCTTGGGATAGTTCTCATTAGCTGCTCTCTTAACAAGGTATTCTCCTTCGGCCTCAATGGCGATGTCCTTCAGAGACTCCCAGTCTTTTAGTCCTTTCATCCTCAATCCTTCTCTCAAATACGGGCTCGCATTTTTAATGAAAAGCCGTATTTGATCCTGAGTATCCGGTTTCCTCTTCATTTCCATCACCCGAATCCTCCACCGGGCTAAATACTCATGGAAGGACTCGCCTCCCTTCTGCTGTAACAGCTCCAGGTCCTTCAGGGTCACTTCCATCCTTGTACTGCAGTCGTACTGCCTCAAAAACTCCTCCATCAATAAATCCCAGTCCTCCTTGGTTCGGCGATCGAGCCCATGGTACCAATCTATTGCTGGGCCAATCAAACTCAGGCAAAAGTACTCAATCTTCTGCTTTTTTGTCAGAGTGGTGCCCTTCATCACCAGCGAGTACTGCTTTATGTGTACCATGGGGTCGGAAGTGCCAACAAACTTCGGAACATCCGGCATTTTAAAGTTCATTGGGACTAGATCTTCTCCTTCTAACTCCTTGTCTTCTGGGTTCATTCTTCGACCCTTTGTTAGCATTCTTGTCATTGCTTCAAATTTCTCCTCCATCTTCTTCCAGATGGCTTCTTCAGTTTGAGGGGCTTTCCCTTTCTCAGACATACGTTCCTCATATTCTTCATCTTCCCAATCATCATCTAATCTTGGGACTGGTCTTCCCCGTTGTGCCCCTGAAGTAGTGGCTCTGAAATGTACAGGTGGCATGCGAATTTCCTTTTGGGGGTCTTCTCTGGCCTCCCCCCTTTCATTATTTCTCATAGGAGGAGGTGGCGGGTTCTGTGGGGCCGCTTGCTGACCCATAGCGGCCATCATCGCCATCATACGGTTCTCAAACTCTTCAAGCCTTCGGCCCACTTCTTCTGCTATCATTGCCCTAGTGGCATCTGCCCCTCTTGGTGAATTGGCCATTTCTTCAGGTAAAAAAAACTGAGCTGAAGTGGCGTAGCTGGTTTCAGAAGAAGTGTCCGGATACTCTACGCTTTCTGGTAACTCGAAGAACGGATTTCTGCGTAGTCGCCCCCGAGACCCTCTTGTCCACCTACGCGAATCTATGATGGCTGAAAAACACAAAGGGTCAGGATGATGCATGAATGCGCTAAGATGCATGATCGTGCTATTAAACATTTACAAACCACATGCAAGCACATATTTCCTTCCAACCTTGTTGCTCCCGCACACGAGGTCATAGTCTCTTTCCTAGGTGGGATTGATCCATGGGTTAACGGGGAACCCGATGGATGCGCATGGTGCACGGCGGAAAACCGGCAGCATAACCTCTCCTAACTAATGCACAAGCACATGGGTTATGATCGTCATGTATTTAGGCAGCCCGAACAAATTGACATGGGCCTATCGGGGCATGAAAGCCTTTGATTAGGTTACCAATCAAATTATCTGGGCTTGTCCAATACGTAATGATCCACATAGCAAGCATAGTATTAAGGTTTATACCACCTAGGGGAAGTAACTATTTCCATTACATGAGCTTTAGTCAAAAGGTGGTGTTACTTTAAGGTTACCCAAGCATAGTCCCTGCCAACGGGTCTAGCTTATTATGAGCGTAACGACCGATTGGGTCACCATTTAATATACCATGATGGTACGAGGTTTAGGCTGGTGATTATCCTTAACACTTCCCTACATTGAGTGAACGTAGGGTCGTGCTTCGGGAACGCACCAGGGCTGAAAAAGGGACCAAACTAGCGTAGATCTAAGGCTCTAATGATATGTAATGCAGTTTTGAAAGAAGGTAAAATTTTTGAACTAAAACTCAATTATAATTTTTAATCAAGGTACTTTCGAATCAAAGTCTCGAGTAAGTCCCCAGTGGAGTCGCCAATGTGACGCGCGCCGAATCCCGTGGCCTCCCGAAAGCCCACTTCAGGGCGATCAGGATGGGATTCATTAAAACTTGTAAGGTATTTACAAGTTGCGTCTATTTTGGGCAACAAAGAGGTTTCTTGGAGTCGCCACCCAATAGAACATTGGGAAGGGTCGTCTAGCCTCATCGAGCCTAAGACGGCGCATACATATCCATCTTGAGCAAGCCAGAGAGATCTTGGAGGTCTCAGCCTCTACTCCTGGAGCCTAGGATTTGTAAAACTTAAGTCTTTTGGTGAGACTCAAGAGGTGTTTTGGAAGTCCTAGACCTCTCGCCTCATTGAGCCCCAAAGACCAGAGTGAGTTCAGGACTTCTCATTTATTTATGCCTTGATTGATATTATAATTAAGTTTTTGAATTCATCGTTTCACCAACTTTCCACATGATGCGATTAATTTAAAGCGCAATCATTCATGTCAAAATCAATAAATAAAACATTATTAAAATAAATCCCCACAAATCAAATTACAATAAAACTAGGGGCGGAATGCAACCTCCATTGTAAAAACAACATACAGATCATACAGAAATCGGGATATTAATTGGAGTGAGGACATTGGTCCTGCCATGTATATTTGTTACAAACTGGTTTTTAAAAGGTGTCAATTTTATTGGTTAAAAAAAAATAGGACATTGGTCCACAACTTTTTGAGAAAACTCCAAATTAATTACTATAAAATATTTGGTCCTTTTCATTTTAACGACATTGAAATAATCTTAATATTAACATGAATAAAAAGTAAGGGTGAAGAAAGAACCCATATGGAAATCCTCAGATTGGCTCGACCATCATCATTTACAACTCTAACTCCAAAATGTCAGAAAATAACTCATAGAAAAAAACATGTCAGTGTCAAAATTGGTGAATAAAGTAAAGAAAAGAAAAAAAAATATAGGAGACTTAAGAGAAATAAGTTAAAAGATAAAAAAAAAGGTAACAAATGAAAACAATTAATATAAGCCAATTAAAATCATACAAATGCTAATCCAGAATGTTTACCCTCGGATTTTACCTTTTAGGGTGAATATCGAATAGTTTAAGTCCCCGCACGCTCCACAAGGATCAAATAAAAATAAATCAAAATAAGAAAATTTGTATTTTCTCTTCTGGAAAATTTAATAGCGATCAGATGTTTGAATTAGCTGTATTGATGGAAATGAATGAGTTTCGTTACCGCAAATTGGCTTAATTCATAAGAAGAATTTGTGTAAATCCATTGATTGGAAGAACTTTTATCCAATAAAAATTATGAAAATAAAGATTTATAGCTTTTTGGTTAATTGCTCACAAAGAAAACTTCTCTAAAAATTCCAATCTCTCAAAAAGTGTTTAATTTTCTCCACCAAGAATTTTTTTTGTCAAATTCTTCTAACCCCTTAAAATGAATTTTGCCTCCCAATTTATAGAATTTTGGAGGTAAAATTAGATAAGCATCAGTTTTGAGTTTGAATTTTAAAAGGAGTCTTTAAAATTCAAACTTTAACCAAATCTTAGCCCACATTTGAAGGATAAGAGATAAAATTTTATCAAATCCGGCGATAACTGATCAGATCCACTACCAACAGGCATCCCTGCAACTACCGACGGGCGTCCCTACTAAGGGCATGCGTGGAAATTTAGCTACAGACAGGCCGCATCGCGGGACTAAGGACGGGCGTCCCTATTCAGACACGTGCCCTTCCTTAGCTACAGACGGGCAGCATCGCGGGACTAGGGATGGGCATACCTATTCAGACACGTGTCCGTCCCTAGCTACAGACGGGCTGTCCCTGCTATGCATAGAGATGGGGATCACCCCAAGTAGGGACGAGCATACCTACTTCTGACGGCCATCCCGTCTGTGGAGCAAAAATTCCTTTTTCAACCAAAATTCCCCAAACTCTTTCAAAACCTCACGCTATAGCGAAAAAGATTTTAATCCTTGTGAAACCGAAAGATGAAAACCTCCGAATTCCATCCATTTATCCGGAAACCAACATGGATCTCTTCATCGGGTAACTCTGACCTGGACTGCCTCAAGACCCGGTGTCTACAGAAACCCTTTGAGTTTCGCAACTTTTGCATCTCTTTCCATTTTAGGAAGATGAATGAGCATGATTTCCTTGGTGCAATTTCCCTGCTCATAACATTACCTATTAAAAATACGTAATAATCCATGGAGCCTGTGCTTTCTTCTTTATTTTTGTCATTTCTCTTTCATCTTCCCATTCTATGACACTTTTGAGGTTCAGAGGGATGGCAGCTTAGAGTTGAAGAAGAGAAGAAGGAAGAGGAGGAGGATGAAGAAGAGGAGGAGGAGGATGTGCAACTTCGATGTTTGGTCCTTCGCATCCTTTTGGCATTTTTCTTTTCTGAAAGATGCTGCTTGTAGGAGGTGCTCGACCCTTATGTAGTAATTAGAAAATCATTTTATTATTTGTATTATTTTTTGAAGAAAGAAACCTACTTTTAATGTAATGTTTCTTGAATCGATCGGATAGCCATAATCGATCTAATTTTGTAATCGATTGGATAATCGTAATCAATTTTAGAAATGTAATCGATCAGATAATCATAATCAATTTTTGAAATGGAATTGATCAGATAATCGTAATTAATTAAATGTCTTTGAATCTTCTCGTAATATTTTCATGTTGCAAAATATTCATAAGCAACGTATGCTTGAGAGTTTCCTGATTGAACCAATTGAATAATCGTAATTGGTTATTGTCCTTTCGAATTTGTTGAATTGGATAATCTTGATTAAAATGATCACAAAAAAAAACACAAATTAGCGACAAAAATTAGCAACGGACATATTTTCGTGGCTAATTAGCGATGAGTTAACAATTGTTTCTAGAATTAGTCGTGAAAATCCTTTTTCCAATCTTGTGGCAAGTTTAGCGACAGAAAAAAAAAACAGTCCCTAAATTTTTGCACAATAGATGCCGCATTTTTTTTGCAACGAAATTAGCGACAATATTGTTTGTTGCTAAAACCTATTCAATTTTTCTATTTTGGAAAATTATGTTGTACTGAATTATGGTCACTAATTGATGTTTAAATTTAGTGACGAAAATATTGGTCGCTAAATTTGGAGGCAATTTTTAGCATCTTTGTTTGCGACGGTTTTAGCAACGAATTTGTGTTGTTGCTAAAGGTATAATAATTATTTAATTAAATTTAAAGATACTGGTGTTTTAGTCGATATTTGAAAAAAAAAATATTTCCTAACTCTTCCAAATTGATTTTACTCCAAAACTACGTTGTTTCATGGACTGGATTTCTTTTATTAGCTGTGTTCCTAGTGTAGACATCGGGTCCTGAGGCGGTCTAAGATCAGAATTACCCGATGATGAAAATGATACTCGCCAGTAAAGGTGTAAAAAATGTTGCTCCCCTTGTCGAAAATTCCATTTGTTCCTCCAAGAATTTCAATGCGAAAATTTGCATTTTTACTCTCATTTATTTATTTTTATTTTTATTTTTTATTTTTGATTTTTATTTTATTTTCGCGCCCCTGCGCGCGCGCAGAGGGGGCAGCGCGGCCCCCACTGGGGCACGCGTCGCCGAAGTGGGGCATGCCTCGCCAGGCGACGCGCACGCCACTTGGGCGCGCGCCTGCCCCCCACACGCGACCATTTTTGGGCACGTCGTTTTCCTATCCGTTTTCTGATTTTTTCCAGTCTATTTTTGCCCGTTTCTTTCACCATTTTGTGTAATTTTCGGGCAACCAAAAATGAAAGCAACTTTGGGTCTCTTCCCATTTTTGGCCAAGATAGGAAATTAAAAGTAAAAACCTTGTTTTCATTTGGGAGAGTTGCAATTTTTCATAAAAAATAGAGAGAGTTTCCTTTCAAACAATAGAGCAGCCAAGAACCATTTTTCAAAAAGAAAAAATCTTTAAACGCTTTTGACTTTTCATTCTTTTTTTTCTCTAACAAATATTTCATCTTTGGTTTGGTTTGAGCAAGGAAAATTAATTTTCTTTGTTCAACCATCCTCCAAAAATATTTTCTCAAGTTATTTTTCTTGTGTTCACCGCTACAAAAATCGACAAGGAGGACGGATCAAGGCATCCTATTTTCCGATTTATAAATTCTGAGGGTAAACATTTTTGGAACCGTTCTCATTTATTTTGTTCATCATTTATTATTGTTAATATTATTATTTTTGCTATTATTACCATGTCCATCATTTATTTTTAGCATTTTAAGGGGATTAATATTACTAGTTGATATATTATTTATCTATTTAGTTTGATTCTTTTGTGACTCCCGTTGGCTTCTTCCTCTTATTACTATCATTATTATCATTATTATTGCTATTAAGATTTTTTGTTGCTGCTGCTGCTGCTGCTCCTACTACTACTACTACTACTACTACTACTATTATTATTATTATTATTATTATTATCATTATCATTCTTATTACTATCTTATTATCATTATTATTATCATTGCATTTAGTTATTATTTATCATTCTTTTATTGTTATTATCTTTTGTTAACTGTCAATATTATTTACACTGTTATTGTTAATATCATTCATGTTATTGTATTTTATTAATTGCTTATGTCATCATCACTAATATTTTTGATGTTATTTCTGTCCGAGGATTAAAATTTGAGTCGCATTGTATGTATACCCCCGTGACTCCCTGGATGGGTCGTGACACGTAGATAAACACTTCGGTTTGGTGAGACCCATCCGACCCCCTCTTTTATGTGTTTGATTATTGTTTGTAAATATTTTATTTTATTCATGCACGCATGCGATAAAAAGTCACAAAAATATTTCTATAATTAAATTGGGATTTTCACTAATAAAATCTGGACCAATGTCCCTTATTTTAGCTAAGAAATAAAAGATATCACAATAAAAGGAAGAGTTAATTTTTCTCCAAAAATGGGATCACTTATCCCAGTTTTTCAACCCAATAATCAAATAACTCTTCGAGCCCTCTTTAAATAAGTGCGAAGGAACCAATGTTACCAAACCAAATAAATATCCCGATTTATGTATGTTTCTCTTGTGTTTGATTTTGTTGGTTTGTTTAAATTTGTATTCATACATTTTGGGCCATTGTAATTAATTTTGGGGCAATATTATTTAATTTTGGGGATTGTATTCTGTCTCAACCTATATCTTTAGTCTCCTTTTATTGGGGTTGTATTCCACCCCAATTCCTCTTGTAATTGTTGACGTGTTTACCGCTTTCTTTACCGCTTTACTTTATCGCTTTCCTTATCGCTTTCATTTATTGCTTTTGGATGCTTGCGATGCGATTCAATTTAAATGCATAAAACGTGTGAGATAAGAGATAGAATTTTAAGAAGTTAAAGACTCATTTATAATTAACCAAAGCATGAATAAGAGGGGAGTTCCGAACACCAATCTCTGGTCTTGACCAATAAGAGGTTAGAGACCTTTCCCAATTCCTTGTGAATTGGGTGGCGACTGCATGATACCTCAAAGGTGCCCAAAGGTGCCATGGGGCTAGATGTTCCTTTCCAATGTTCTATTGGGAAGGAAGCGTCCAAAATGTGTCATGGTGCCCATGATCAAAAAGACACGAACTAGTCCCTTGAATCCTAAAAGCGGATTCACGCAAGGGCCATTACTGGGTTCGGCACGCGTCACAGTGGCGACTCCACTGGGGATGTGTTTGAGACTTCGCTCCGAAAGTGTTTTGGTTAAGATATATAATTGAGCTTTTAAAACTTAAAATTCTATCCCTCTTCAAAAATTTTCATTGCATTTTAGAGCCTTAGCATTACACTAGTTGGTCCCCTATCTTACCTCAGTGCGTTCCCGAAGCATGACCCTACTTTCACTCATTGTAGGGAAGTGTTAGGGATAATCACCAGCCCAAGCCTAGTACCTCGTGGTATATCAAATGGAGACCCGATCGGTCGCTATGCTCGTGAAGAGTTAGACCCATTGGCAGGGACCATGCTTGGGTAGACCTAAAGTAACATCACCATTGACCAAAGCCCATGTAATGACAAATAGAAACTTCCACTAGGTGGTATGCTCCTTAATACGATGCTTGTGATGTGGGCCATCACGTACTAAACAAATTCAAGAAAATTAAGTGGTTCTTTATCAAAGGCTTTCATGCCACGATAAGCCCACCTTAACTTGATTGAATTGCCTAAATACGTAGTGGCCAAAACTCATACGTATGTATATTAATTAAGAGTGTTATTCTACTGATTTTCCACCGTGCACCATACGCGCCCATTGGGTTCCCCATTGACCCATAGGTTAAGCCCACCTAGGGAAGAGACCGCACGACCTTGTGTGTGGGAGTGATAAGGTTGGAAGGATCTATCTGCTTGCATGTGTTTGTGGATACTGCACAACATGCTCATGCATCGCACATTCATGCATGTCAATAAAGTAAATATGTATGTATATAAATAATAATATATTTTCTCTCATGCTACGCGTGTATATATCTTTTCATCTGCATATTATTTTTTCACGTGTACATATCATCCTGCGTGTAATTTCTTCCATGCATCCCATTGTATTCGTACTCATCAAAGACCATTTGCATGGCACGATCATGCATTGTATATGTCATCCATGCATCATTCTAACAATCTTGATCTTTCAGCCACCATAGATTCATCCAAGTGGACTAGGGGTTCTGACGGTCGGCTAGTGAGGACAAACTCGCCTTTTGGGATTCTGAGTCACTCTCTACAGCTAGTGAATCATCTTCCATGGCAGAAGAAATTGGAACTTTGACTACTCAAGACCTCGCTAGCAGACTAGAGGAATTTGAACGAAGGATGTTGGACATGACGGGAGCAATGGCCGAAAGGATTAGCCTCCTGCTCCACAAGCACCTATGGCTCCACAACCACAGGTAATCCCTCCTCGGGGGCAAGTTGAGCTTCCTGTCGGCGAAGGGGCCCCAATTATAGGTAATGCTGCTCACCAACCTATCGATGAGCCTAAAGTTGCTGCTGTGCCCGTGGAACCAAGAAGGGCAAGGGTCCCTGATCCCAATGAGGATTTCCTGATTGAAGAGGAGGTTGAGGAAGTAGCAGCTCGTCAAGCTGTAAGGGGTAGAGTGCCTAGGGTGGAAGATGAGGCCATGAGAGGAATAAGACAGCAAATTGAGGCAATCACTCGCCTGCTGACAGCTGGAAAAGGAATCAACCCCGAGGACAGAGATTTTGGGGATGAGGAGCTACTGCCCCAAAGGTTCAGGATGCTTGAGTTACTGAAGTTTGATGAAACATCGGACCCGTCTGCACACATCAAGCAATACACCCTAGTGATGAAGGGCACAGGGCTGACTAAGAGGCAAAAGGTGGATTATTTCTGTCCAAGTTTAGCTAGTCCGGCAGTAGACTGGTATCATGGGATTGATAGGAGATCAAAAGAGGACTGGGACCTTGTGACTGACGAATTCATGAAATAGTACGACTGCAGCACTAGAATGGAGGAACAGGGTCATGGAGATGAAGCGATCCTTACAGCTTGACGATCCAAAACAAATAAATATCCCAATTTATGTATGTTTGTCTTGTGTTTGATTTTGTTAGCTTGTTTAAATTTGTATTCATACATTTTGGGCCCTTGTAATTAATTTTGAGGCAATATTATTTAATTGTGGGGATTGTATTCCGTCCCAACCTATATCTTTAGTCTCCTTTTATTGGGGTTGTATTCCGCCCCAATTCCTCTTATAATTGTGTGCTTGACGTGTTTACCGCTTTCTTTACTGCTTTACTTTATCGCTTTCCTTATCGCTTTCATTTATTGCTTTTGGATGCTTGCGATGTGCTTCAATTTAAATGCATAAAACATGTGAGATAAGAGATAGAATTTTAAGAAGTTAAAGACTCATTTATAATTAACCAAAGCATGAATAAGAGGGGAGTTCCGAACACCAATCTCTGGTCTTGACCAATAAGAGGTTAGAGACCTTTCCCAATTCCTTGTGAATTGAATGGCGACTGCATGATACCTCAAATGTGCCCAAAGGTGCCATGGGGCTAGATGTTCCTTTCCAATATTCTATTAGGAAGGAAGCGTCCAAAATGTCTCATGGAGCCCATGATTAAAACGACGCGAGGGCCCTTGCTGGCACGTCACACCTAGAACCTGATCCTCCATTCTTTCCTCTTCTTTCTTTTTCTTCTTCTTGGTCTTCTTTTCGGTCATGCCATCGCCCCCATAGCAGCCTGTATCCTTCTGCTATCGCACCGTCGCCCACTTCCAGCAGCCACACTCCGGCATTTCTTTCTTCTTCCTTCGTTCTTCTCCATCACTCTAGGAACAACTCCTTCTATGGCTCCCCCTTTCTCCGGTAGCCACTCCATTTTTGCCCCCTAGCAGCCATCTTTCCCCTATTAAACAAAAGGTAAGCCCCAAATCTTCCATTAATTGATTGATTATGATAGAAATTTGAGCCAAAATTGAAGAAGTTGGCGTATAGGGATTTCGGGATTTGGGGGAAAATTTAGAGGTTCACTTATTCTTTGAGTTAATTGAAATTTTAAGTGAATAATTATCTAAAATTGCTTTAATTTCTAAATAATACATATTTTTATTGAGATATTCATGTTAATTTAATGGATTCATGAAGATAAAGTGTAACACCCCTTACCTATACGTAGGGAGACTCACCCCGCAAGAGAAGTGAGTGCCTAAATAGGCAAGGGTTGCCACACTCAGAAGCAAAGCATACATAACATAATCAATATAACATGCATAACTGGTCATCCATTCATAAACAATCACAGAATTGGCCGCATAATCAGAAGCTCATCCATTCATTTCCAAAATATGTCCATTACAAAACTGTATAATAGTACAATTCTTACACAAGAACCAATTCCAATATTACATAAAACAAAACTGGTTACAAACCAAAAACTTTACATCAAAAGATAACAAAATACAAAAGCCTGAACATCTAACAAAAGCCCATCCTATTGTGTTGGCCTTGTCTGCTGTGGATCGGTCTTCCCAAATCTTCTACCACTTCCACACCTACACCAATAAAACACTCGTGCTAAGCCCAATGGCTTAGTGGGGAAAAACAAAAGATGAACGATCAAACATAGTGGATGTCGATGCAGTTCACATACGCATGGCACATTCATGTTAATAAAACATTATAAGCTTAACTGTAAATTCATTTATCAAAAATAACATCACTTTCTTCATTCATGGAAGATCATTGCAGTAACTTCGATCATTTCAAATTACACGCATATACATAATTTTGCCTGCAAACTCAATGGAGTGGATAATGGGTGAACGCATAGGTACCCTTAGGTACAAATAGATAGTTTATTTTCTTTTCTTTTCAAACAATAATGCATAGGGATCTTAAACAAGATCCAATCATATAGGGATTGTGAGGATCCAAATGTATAGGGACCTGATCAAGGTCCAAAGAAACGCATAGGCTACAGCAAACAGAACCCTATAGGCATGCCTATTTATCCACTACGTGACTATTGCAGGCTAAGATATTAATTCAATTATTGATTACATAATAAAGCATATTATAACCCACACATTGAAACATATATGAATTACAAGTGAGAAACCATGCAAAGTGCAATAAATAATAAACATTTGAAGAACAAGGGAGGGTCGCGCTCGCGACAGAGAGGGATGGCACACAGAGACGCGCTCATGACGGGTAGTCGTGCACGCAAGAGAGAGTTGGCAGGCCTCTATTGTGCTCGCCATAGAGGGTGTGTAGACCCCTATCGCCTTTGTGCACATAGACGTGCTCATGATAGAGATTAGCCGGGCAGAAGCTTGGATTACCGAGCACTCTGTCGCCCTCACGATAGAGAGTGCCTCGGCTGGATCTCGAGTGCCACACACTCTGTCGCACTTGCGATGTAGGTTGCACTCGCGATAGAGTCAAATTTTACACTCTATTACCGAACTCCATAGCTCTCCTCACTCAAAATTCCTCCAAAACTCATACCATCAAACATAGAACATTAACCCAACCATCACAATGCATTCAAACATGTTTCTAATCATTCAATCAAGGTTTTACACTAATTAGAAATGACTAATTAGGCAAAACTAAACAATATACACAATCAAACTTCAAACCCACCAAGAATCAATAGAAAACCACAAAATCACTCTAACTTTTCATACACAAAATCACTTCTAAATTCCTCTCAAACTTGTCAAAACCTAACTCAATCATGCATGAAAACATGCTCAATTTCTCAAATTTTCTAGAAATTCAAATCAATTATTCAAAGGCACACTTATACAAATACACATAAATCCCAAACCTTATCTCCTATGCCCCTCAAAGATAAATTGGCAGAACTCCCACCAACTTTCTCTTTCCCTTTTGCCTCTCTATCTAGAATCTTTGAATAAATCACCCAAACAACACACTCACTCAAACACACAAACCAGTAAACATGCACATCACCCAAAGAGGAGAAGAAGAAGAAAAACACTAATCACTTACCTGAATAGTTCTGGAATTTGCCAAACCAACTCACAATTATAGCAGCTTGGGATGAAGAAGATGAGCAAGGAAGAAGAGAAGAGAGGGCTAGAATGGGAGAGGAAAATGGGAAAGGGAAGAGAGCAGATTTCTCTCTCTCTCTGATGTTCTCTCTCTTGCTAAAAGTCATCCCTATCCCCACTTTCTCTTCCCTCATCTCCACCATCCACTTGTCATAATTTTGTGGTGGATTTGGCAAACTGCACTTCTAATCCTTCTTTTCTTCTCAAACCGCACTCAAACCACAATAGAAAAAGCTAAAACACAATTATATCCTTCTAAACTTCTTAAAACATGCAATTAAGTCCTAAGGCCAATAATAATACACATAAGACTTCTATAAAAGAAAACCAAACCATGGTCAAAACCACTAGGGTAAAAGTTGGGTCCTTACATAAAGAAGGTGAAGTGGAGATAAAGGAGATAAAAGAGCAAAAATAATGATGAATTAGTGGTTAGAAGTGAATAATTGAGGAAATTGACATCAAAATTGGTATGTGTTCATGCAAATCCATTTTTCTCTAAATTTATGTATTATGTAAGCTAAAGGTTTTAGGTGTGAATTGAAAATTTATGGAATTGATGTTATACATATATAATGGAATGCTAAATTTCGGTTGTGAAAATGGAAGCACCATGGTGAAGCTATTTCATTAGCTATGGCTTAAGTACTGTTTTGTTGTGGATTTAAACTTTAAATGACATCATATGTTTAACAGGTACAGGTTATGTGTGCAATACATATCTCAGAGGTACACCATATTCTATGGATATAGTGAGAATGTTCAACTTCACTATTAACGTTTGCAAAAGGTGAATCTTGCTTTGTGCTTATCATATTTAGAATCGATGATGAAACTTGAAGTACTTTTAGAATTATGAGGTAAATGATAAACTAAAAATATTGGTTACTTGGAATTTTATTTGTTTATAGTGGTAAGCTTGCTTTTCTACTATACAAAGTACCTTCCTTAAAGCTGCATGAAGTCTATTATGTGTAGGTTTGGTGCAAGCCTTGCTCTGACCATATTTTGCCTGTATCAATTATGACTTATTTTTTCTCCTTTTCCTTTTCCTGTGTCTATGCATAACTGTACTATATGTGTAATGTCTACACAATTATCTTAATTAAAATGCCTCATTTTTTCTGGTTCATAATTGTTCGCGCTCCTCTAAATGACCTCTATTTAACTAAAAATGGAATTTCTAAAGAAACTGGCGCCCATGAAGATGGCCCTAATGTGGAGTCATATGTAAGTTTGCATCTCTTTTAATCTCTGTTTGTCTTATCTTATTGCTACTTAAATATTTTGGAATGTCTTTTCGGCAGGATTCAGCTTCATCAATCCTTATGGAGGAAATTCCTAAGTCATCAGGGAATGTGATTACCGATCTAGATACACTGTTAGTGTTTCTCCTATAAGCAAAAGGGGCAAAGCCCTAATATCTGGAGAAAGAGCACTACAAGAAGCCTTGAAATTATGAAAGGACGATGGTTTTTCAAGCTAGGTAAACCTATCATTTGTGCTGATTTTAAAACTATTGTTCACCGTCAAAATGTAAGTTTACTCTGTCTGTAGTCTAATAATTGCAGCACCAGATCTGGATGCTTAGAGCTTAATCAAAGATCTCCTACCACTTTTATCATATTCAGCTCCATTTGCTATATACCACCAGTATCTTCAGGTCATTTCCATCAATATTTATGATTAGCTACCAATTAATGCTTCATTATCCCTTTATGTTTTTGGTGGCTGTTAATTAAAAATTTATTTAGTATGTTTCAGTAGGACTTCCCTTTTACTTTATTTGTTTTTAAGCTTTTATGTGAAGTTAAAAGGTTGGGTTTTGAACTTTTATATGAAGTTAAAAGGTTATGAGTGGATCTGTATGCACTTATGAAGAAACCTCAATACTTAGATCTTTTTGGCATGCTTGTTACTCTTACTCATGTTGCAGTGATTACCACCTCCTCAAATATCTATTGCGTCATTCTCTTTTGCATTTGGTTGTGAAAATGGAAGCACCATGGCGAAAATCAGTGCCTCCGATTGAAGAAGAATTGGAAATAACTTCGGCTATGGTGTAGTTTGAAGGAATGAATTCAACAATATCAAAGGAAATAATGCCAGTTACTGTTTAGCTTGCTGCTTCAATTTATGGCTTGTATTTTATCTCTTAGATCTATATGTAGGAAAACTATGATTTGTATTTATAAATTCTTGTCTTTTTACTAAAATGTGTTCTTCTTTGCATCGGGTACAATTTGCTGAAGAAATTATTACATTGTTGTCTTATTGTCTTTGAGTTTGAATTAGTGTTTTTTAAAGTTCTTTTAAATATTGTACAATTTAATGTATTTTTATGATATTATATTTTTAAATTAATAGTATTGTTAATGATATTGCATAATTATTATTTACATAAATTAAATTTTGGATGTAATAATAATAAAAAAAAATTAAATTGAAACTAATAATAAAAAATTTAATATTTTTAGCAATGAAATAGCGACAGACATTTCTGCTGCTAATAAATTTTTTAATGTTTTCGACTACTAACTTTAGGGGTTATTTAACGAAGAAAATTTTTTGTTTGTAGCGATGGTTTTTGCCGTTACTATTTTTAGCGACGGTTTTATATTTTAGTTGCAAAATTCCTTGCAATAGAGCTATTTGCGACGGTCAGTCGTGGCGTCGCTAAGATTAATTAGCAACAAAATTTTCCCTATTAGCGACGAAAATTATCGTCGCTAATTCCCTATTTTTTTTGTAATGGATTTTACTTCCTTAAATTTTGTGTTCTCTTCGATCATTTCGATCGGAAAGCAAAGAAAAAGATATTTTCCTGTTTTTATTTTGGTGCCTTGATTAGGGCTTCATCCTTTAGAAGTCTGTGGACTTCTCTGTGGCGAGCGCCGGTATAAATTCGAGAGTTGTCAATCAAGGTGATTGATTTATTAATCTTTCGAGAGTTTTTCGACCAAATCAAATGCTTTGTAAATCGGCCTTCAGGAGTTTATCGACCAAAGTGATTGTTTTATGGATTGTCTTTTGGGAGTTTATTGACATAAGCAATTGTTTTATGGATTGGCTTTCAGGAGTTTATTGGCCGAAGCGATTATTTATGGATCGGCTTTTAGGAGTTTATCAACCGAAATAATCATTTTATGGATCAACTTTCGCTTGGCTAACCTTCAGGAGTCCGCAGACTTCTTCAAGGTGGGCCTATGTCGATTATTTTTTTTAAACTTGACAGCCACATTGTGGTTTGTTCATTTTCTCTTTTTTAAGAAAAGTGAATAATTGATTTCCATAATTCTTAAATATATGCAATATTTTAATTTAATAATCGATAGTCCTGTGAATATAGCATTATGTTGATGTTCTTGTGATCTTTTGAATCTTTAAGAATTATCTTTGCCGGAGTAGGATGTCCTAAGTAGGCATATTGTTGACGATTGATTCGTTGTTTGTGGCCTTTATCGGTGATCACTTTGAAGCTCCGGACGTTATCTTTAAGGAAGTTATTTGGAGGATGCCCTTCCTAGTTTGGGTTGACAGCTTCTCCAATTGAACTTTCATTTGATATAGTCGGGTAGTCGCCAAGTCACACGTATGAGGGTTTTAAGGTTGATGTTTGGGAGATTTTTTGATTTCTCCCTTTTTCTTCGATACCCCAAGGTTGGTGTCTGAGAAATTTCTTGACTTCTGGCATCGCAGCAAAATAGATAGGGCCCCGCTTTACATCTATGCTGGTCCGAGGCAGGGCTCTCTTTGCTAAAGCATTTTCCTTTTCCTTACCGACCATTTTTGTGGCTTGACAGCTCATTGAGTTTACATTGGCTGACCGTGCGGTGAATTTCAAGCCTCGGTGAACGGGACTTTCTTGGCCGCTGGTATGGGGTAAGGCAGTTTTATGGTCTTCTCTAGTGCCTATTTTAGGAGGCATTCAGTCTTTTTGCGCACTGGTAGATCGGTCAGTTACTAGTTCCCATGTTGGCACACGATTGATTTTTGTTTTTATTGCCATTTGATTGAGAAAGCTTAACGAGAATCACTGTATTCTCGATCTACCAGCTTTTCTACTCAAATAACATTATTATCTTTATCTACTTTGAACAATCGTGAAAGCATATAGAGAGGAGCTTCCTCATTCTTAGGGCATTTTCCTCCTCCTTTTAAATCGTTTCTTATACTAAAAGGATTTATCCAGCCCCATTGCCTGAACATCATCCTTTGCAGATTTAGATAGGTGGCAGCCTTCTTGTCAATTTTCCTCTTCTGCTCTCCTTGCAAACACATTTGCCTATCGGATATGTAACACCCTAAATTTATCCTAGAAGAATTTATATGTTTTTAGGGATTTTGGTGATCGAAACTGTATGATTTGATGGTCAGAGTGATTAAGTAGGAGAAAAGATATGATTAGAATTAAGAAAAAGGGGTAATTTGGTCATTTTGCATATATGGATTTAATAGAATGGAATAAGTAACTATAAGGGCTAAATTTTGAGAATGGATCAGTTATATGCCGAATTTATGTGAGTTGTGGTGTCAGGTGTACCGAAAGGACGAAATCGGTATTAATGTGAAAGTTTCGGCAAGTGCGGCTGTGACGCGAGCTGAACCTCGTGGGCTTCCCGAAGACCCGCTTTAGGGCTTTTGAGAGAGGTTCATCGGAACTTGTAAGGTATTTACAAGTGCATCTATTATGGGCAACAAGGAGGTTTCATGGAGTCGCCACCCAATAGAACATTGGGAAAGTTCGTCTCGCCTCAGTGAGCCTAAGACGGCGCATATTTCCATTTTGGGCAAGCCAAAGGGGTCTTGGAGGCAATCACCCCAATAGAACATTGGGAATGACCCTCTAACCCTATGGAGCCTAGGCTTTATTAAGTCATTTGACACAAGAGGTGTCTTGGAGGTCTCATTCCAATGAGTGATCGGATAGACCTCTCGCCTCGTTGAGCCCAAAGACCAGAGATGGTTTTGGGACTTCTCATCTATTTCTACCTTGATTAATTTTACAATTAAATTTTGAGCTTATTAGTTCAGTCTCTCTTCACACAATGCAATTTAATTACAGGCGCAATTATTCATATCAAAAGCGTTAATAAATAAATAAAACAAAAATAAAAATAAACATTCCAAAATAAATTACAATAATACTAGGAGCAGAATACAACTCCCATTTATAAAAGTGCGATACATACATAAAACGGGGAATTCATTTATTTTGAGGACTTTGGTCCTCGCATGCATTTATTAAGAAAACGATTTTTATGTGACATTTTCATTGGCTAAAATAGGACTTTGGTCCTTTATTTGCAAAAATCACCAAATTAATTAATATAAAACATTTGTCCATTTTTATTTAACGCGAAATAAAACAATTTACATGAACATAAAGATAAATAAAAAATAAACGCGTAATTAAATAAATAAATGGCAAAGGGATAAAGGATTAAACCAATTGGAGTCTTCCATGCTGTGCATGACAACCTCCTCTCAAGCTCAAACCATCCCCAGGACCAAATATTACAATCTCACAAAATAATCAATAATATTAATACTTATAAACAAAGCAAGAATAAATGTAAATGAAGATTAAAATCCAAAAATAAATAAAAACTACTGATATTTTAAAAAACTGAAAAGAAAAGATTTTGAAAATAAAATAAAAAAATAAATAATAAAAAGAAAATAAATAATAAAAGAAATAAAACAGCTTTAAAAACTAGAGATAGAACCCAGGGATGGCCATAAATGATTGACCGACGGGCATCCCTGGGGTGACCGGCGGGTAATAAGTGCACCGTTTACGTGCCGTCGCTCAGCCGAGAGACGGGCATCGGTGACCTTATTGCCCGTCGGTCACCTCTGTTCTTCAAAAAAACAGTAAAAACAAAACTTTTCACAACTTCACAACAAAACGATTTTTCCCAACACAAAAACCGAAAATAAATGCAAATATTTAAAATAAATTAAACAGAATGTATGTCAAGAATATTTACCCTCGGATTTTACCTTTTAGGATGGATTTTCGGATGGTTCGAATCCTGCATGCTTCACGAGAAATGAGCAAAAATCAAGAAAAGAAATTTTGGTTTTTCTTTCTTGATAATCACAAAAATGTTCAAATGTTGGAATCTATAAATATTGATGGGAAACTAATCGATTTTAGCTCCCTTGAATTAATTAGATTCACCAAATCAAAATAAAATAAAAATGAAGAAATTTTAATGAGTTGAAAAGGCTAGAATCAATAATCAGAAATGGATTTTTAGGGTAAAAAGTAGCTAAATTCGTCCAACCCCCAAAATGGTTCAAAAAATCCTTTTTATATTATTTTTTCTTAAAACCCTACGACTGACGGGTGCCGGGAGTCCACCGACGGGCGTCTGTTGAATCCTTTTTCCTGTAGGAAACAGGATTCATTCCTACGGGCGCCGGAAGTCCACCAACGGGCATCGGCTAAATCCCTTTTCCTGTTAGAAACAGGATTCAACCGACGGGTGCCGAAAACCCACAGGCGGGCGTCTGTGCGAGGACACGTGTCTGTCGCTCATCTCACCGACGGCCCGTCCCTCATGGCGAGAGACGGAACTCCCCAGCGAGCGATGGGCGGTCCATGACCGACGGGCTGGCCGCCGATGGAGGAAAAATCTTCTTTTCAAGCCCAAAAACTCCCAATTTTCTTTTTCTCATTACTGCAAATAAAAATCCATATTTCTCATGAATCTAGAGGACCAAAGTCTTCGAATCTCATCCGCTCATTCGGAATCGGATATCGATTTCTTCATCGGGTAATCTCTGATCTGGACTGCCTCGGGATACGGTGCTTACAGTTGCCCCCAATTTTGGGGAAACTAGTGCACAAGTGCCTAGATGAGCCAAAATTCAGAGAAGGGAGGAAAACAAAAGGAAGAATAGCGTACCTGAAGCAATCCTTACCTTCTGCGTTCCTTTCCGGGTAGACCTCGTCTCAATCTGCTCAGCGGAGAATGAATTTGATACAGGTGCCCCTACCTTTCTCATCTCGACCTGTAAGGTGTTGGTGAGATATAGTTCTCCAGCTACGACCTCTTTGTGAAGAGCAGTGTTCTCTAACTTCAGCCTCACTTGCTTTTGCTGGCCTCATCTCGGCTCGCACAACTTTGGGGAGACGTAGTATTCTCTGACTATAAACTCGATTTGCGATCTGTTCTATCGCTGGTGCCCCACTAACCTCGTCTTGGTCTGCATGGTGGCTGGTCTGTACCGCTAGCCTCGTCGCGGCCTGCACGGTGTGAGATGTAGTGCTCTTTGACTACCACCTTGATGTGAAGAGCAGTGTTCTCTAACTGCAACTCCGATTGTTAAGTTCCCCTACTAACCCCCATCCGATCTGCAAGGTGCGTAGCACTCTCTAACTACCGTGTGAACTGTGAGATGTAGCACCCTCTGACTACAATCTCGGTGTGAAGAGCAGTGTTCTCTAACTACAACTTCGACTTGTGAAGTTCCCCTGCTAAATCCCATCTGATCTGCAAGGTGCGTAGTACTCTCTGACTACCGCGTGAACTGTGAGATGTAGCATTCTCTGACTACAATCTCAGTGTGAAGAGCAGTGTTCTCTAACTGTAACTTCGATTGTGAAGTTCACCTGCTAACCCCCATCCGATCTGCAAGGTGCGTAGTACTCTCTGACTACCGCGTGAACTGTGAGATGTAGCACTCTCTGACTACAATCTCGGTGTGAAGAGCAGTGTTCTCTAACTGCAACTTCGACTTGTGAAGTTCCCCTGCTAACCCCCATCTGATCTGCAAGGTGCATAGCACTCTCTGACTACCATGTGAACTGTGAGATGCAGAACTCTCTGACTACAATCTCGGTGTGAAGAGCAATGTTCTCTAACTGCAACTTTGATTTGTGAAGTTCCCCTGCTAACCCCCATCCGATCTGCAAGATGCGTAGCACTCTCTGACTACCGCATGAACTGTGAGATGCAGCACTCTCTGACTACAATCTCGGTGTTGTTGGAAATTCCTTGCTAATCCCCATCCGATCTGCAAGGCGTGTAGTACTCTCTGACTACACCATGAGTTTTGAGGTGCGGTACTCTCTGACCACAGTTTCTGCTTGTTGGCATTTCCTTGCTAATCCCCGTCCGATCTGCAAGGTGAGTGCCTGGTTGAGTATGATTTTGAAGGGCATAATGCTTGGTCTGTCCATCCTTCAATGTGATTGATGTCCATCCTTGGGCCGATGTTAAGCAATGTTCCTGTGTGGCAAAGAATTTTTGTTAATTCCTATGTGAGTTATCCCTGTTTAATAGGCTCATAAATGATTTTGGATTACCATTTATTGTTTATTGCCATTTTCTGTGCATCATTATTTTTATAATTATATGGTCATTGAGCTTTAATGTAAATAAAGAGAAAGTACTCAGTTATCTTTAATGTAAGTAAAGCACAAATAAAGATAGAAAGAGATAAAAACATGTAAATCTGATAGTAAATGTTTTTCACTAAAACTCAATTTTGCACAACGTATATACAACTGTGATAATGATAAACAAAATACAAAAACAATTGTCATCCAAACTCCCTGAATGCCTATAATGGCGGATAATCTGTGAGCTTCTCCTCAGGGTCATCATCATCATCAGATAGATGTATCGGCTGAGGATGAGGCTGAGGTTGAGAGGTAGAAGGTTCGGCCCCAGAAGTGGAAGGCTGGCTAGAAGGACCTGCTGGGTCTGGCTGTTGAGATTCCCATACTCTAACCATGGGCTGGAACCTAGGAGGAACTGCCACTGGCACAGATCGAGGCTATCGTCTCTCAGAACTCTGCTGCTGAAACTGTACTCTAGCGTATCCGTCCAGGAAGGGCTGCGCGCACACTGTCATGAAGCGCAAGGTGTCTGTGATCATCCCCCTAGCTCCTTGAAGGCCCATCTCAACTGGCGGGTCTGCTCAAGAGAAGCGGTCCCTATACATCTAGCCTCTGCTCTGTATGCTCCCGGAACTATCGAATAGACTGGGCAAGGGGAGGAATGACCCCCTCCAACCCCTGGACTCTGAACCTGAGAGAGTCGAGTGACTCATCTATCATCTAAAGAGTCACATCGATCCTCTGAGCCGCCTCGTCCTGAGACGTCCTCAACTCCTGTCTCAGCTGCTCTCTGGGCTTCTCCTGCTCCTGTGCTATGTGCTCTATAAGCCAGGCTTGTTCCTGCCCCACACGCTCTATGAGCCTGGCCTGCTCCTGGACCATATGATCGATGAGCCTAGCCTGCTCCTGGCCCATGCGCTCAATGAGCCTCGCCTGCTCCTGGATGGTGGCCTGCTACTGGTCTAGCCTCTCCTGTGTGAGCCTATCCCTCTCCCTGAACTACTTGTGGAGGACCCTGTCCCTCTCCTCCTGCCTGCGCTCAAAAGATGCAAACATGGAGACTATGAGCTCGGAGATGTCAGGCTGCGATGGCTGAGGTGGAACAAGCTCGGGAGTCTGCTCTGGTGGTGGAGTTGTGGAGGTAGATGTAACACCCCCATACGCCCGGTAAGGAATATCGGGGCGCTATGCGGACACTTACGTATACATGTACATGCATTAGCGGAAGCGATAGCACTATACACATTTGTATAAGAATAATAAAATAATACTACACTAGGGCCCACTTGCATTTCATATTAACTACATATACATTTACATGTTCATATTACATCTGTTTCCATTTAGCTTTACATATACATTTACATGTACCTTTACTTGTGGTTTTTTTCTTATATTACATAATGATGTTACTCAAAATGTAAAACTCTAACTCTTTCTTATACAAAAAGGTATATCAAAAACTCCTAGTGGCCTTGACCCGCAGATATCCGCTCACTGATTCGAACCTGTATACCTACACGGAAATAAACATCCGTGCTAAGCGATAACGCTTAGTGGGGATAAAATAATGCAAAGGACTTCTTTACGAAGTCACAAATAAATCACACAGTTCATGTGACAGGATCTCATGTAACAGGATCAGCTAGCTCATGCATATAGCTCTTATACATATACAGGTTGCATGCTCAGTTATCAAATACTATGAACTCACGTGCATATATCATGTACTCTTTTACTTATTCATGTACACTACAACTTGTATATATCATTTGTTCAAATATACACTATCATGTGTCCATATTCATGTAAACACACTCATATAATCGTACACTTGTATACAGAACTGTACTGTACTTAAACATTACTCTCTTGTACTATAGCATTTATTCAGAACACTACTCTTTAAACATCTCAAATGCACTACATCACACTAACAAGACAAGCCTGAATTCCTTTCATGGTGGATACGGGTAACTCTGGATACTATTTAAAGTATCTTACATGTGGAGAATTAACTCAACTCTGTGGAATGCACGAGGTATTCCGAACTCTGGGCACAATTAAGGCCAACATGTAGCAGCTGCACTCTAGCCCTTTATAAGCATGCTTATCTATCCACTATAACGGTAATCAGGCTCAATAACCAACTCACACACTATAAAAGATATCAACTCATCAACTAACATTCAAGTGCATTTATCCAATTCAGAGGCGTGTAATTCATATACAATCTTTAGTAATCATGTTCAACAACTAAAAACATATAACATTTGAATTCCATGCATGCACTCTTATATCACATCATCATATACATGCATTCATAAGTTCATATATATATATTTATCATGCCATTAGCTATCCTTCATTCAATTATACATTGTTACTTTATTAGTTAAATTACTAACTTTAATCATACTCATATGTATTTTCCCATTAACAAATAATTTGTAATCATTTAGGAGCCCTAATCATGTATAAAACGTTAAGGGGAAAGGCAAGGGGTTTACCCATGCCAACCATGGGATCAAAATGAAGAAAAAAGAGCTTAATATAGGTTGTTCTGTCGCAAGGACGCGACCTGTGTCGCGCTCGCGACAGAGGCTCCGCTTTGGTGCCTCACGAGACTGCTTTTTACCCTAAACTTGTATCGTCTAAATGAACCCATAAACGTAATTTTTAGGCAAAACGGTATTCTTAACAATTTTTCTCTAAGATGTTATCTTTAAAATGTGACAATTTTCAGATCATTTGGACATTTATAACAAAAGATATGATCTAAACAATCCATACTATTCCAGGGAACCCGCCAGAACAGGGTAACCTACGTTCTAATTACTTTTTGGGATACATAGGGCCTGAATTCGATCAAGCACCCTCTTAGAAATTTTTAGATACGGATCTTATATTTCATATGCAATTGGAATAAACACAATTGGAGTCCTATAGCTCTATTTATAATAAATACTATACACCAGGGTCTAATGACAAATAAGCAGAATTTCGCAAAATTGAGCTCTATCATCAACACAAACACTCAAATGATCAAGTTACATACTTATAAACATATATACACATGTCATGAGCACTGAAAGCAATCAAAATGAACAATAAACCAATATACACTAAAAGAGCAATTGAGCTAGTTAAAGCTCATCATATACATCTACATCCAGTCATGGTTCCTTTTAAACACATATCATTCAATCACATGCTAGAAAAACAAAATCGCACTCGATCCCTACCTTAGGTGGCTTAACCGCTTCTCTCTAATCGATTCAGAGCTTCTCCCTTTCCCTTCACTAGCCTCTTATCCACATCTTTCATAAATCACATAGAAAACACTTGGGTTACTCTTCTTTTTACTTTAAATCAAAAACAAAGAGAAAAAGGAGGTCAGATCGGAAAACAAATTAAGCTAACCTTCTGAAGAGATCTAATCAAGTCTTATGATGCTCTTTATAAGCCACCTCAAATGGTTCTCTCAAAGAACTAAGCATGTGAAAAAGAAAAGGAACAAGAAAGAGGCAAAGCAAGGTGATCGGCTGACCCAAAAAAAAAAGAAACTAAAGCAAAAGAATAAGAGGGCCAAAACTCACGTAAAAGAAGAAAAAAAGAAGCAAATGGTCAATCCTCATCCTCTATTTACTATTCAAATTAATGCCCACTTACTTTAATTAATTCATGTATATCTCACTTTGACTCTTAATTTCATTTTTAATTTATTTAGTCTTGCCACATGTCACTCCCCTACAAAGCCATGTGTCACTCTCCTATAACCCACACTTAAGTCTCTTGCCAAGTGCCATCCTCTCAAGTTGCCATGTGTCAACACCCTATGATGCCACTTGTCAAACTCTTATGCCGCCACTTGTCACTCTTCTACGATGACACTTGTCACTCTTCTATGATACCATGTGTCAACTCCCTACAACTCCAAGTCTCTTAGTCCCACTTATGCACACATCTCGCGAGGGGGTTCTGTCACGCTCGCGACACTTCGCGCGCTCGCGACAGAACGCTCACGCCCGCACAAACCAACTGAAGTTCGAAAACCGCTGGAGGGCTCTGTCGCGCCCGCGACACTTGTCACGCTCGCGACAGAACTCTCGCACATAAACTTACCTTTTTCGAACAAAACTCTGTAATTCTTCTAGGGCCACTTTGGGGTGTGACAGTAGATGCCCCTGGGTCCCCTCTGGTGTAAGGGTGGAACCTCCCTGATGGTCGAAGAGTGGTCCGCTGTACCCTCGAAGCTGGAGGAGGAGTGGGCTCCGCGCCCTCGGTGCTAAAGGAGTGCCAAACAGGTCATCCATGGTGAACTCCACCTCGAAGTCTGAGGGGGTCCTAGGCTGCTCCTCCTCTGGCTGTGGCTGTGGTGGTGGCCCCTCCTGGTAGTCCTGATGCTGGGGAGGCTGACTGTAGACACCGGGCCCTGAGGCGGTCAAAGATCAGAATTACCCGATGATGAAAATGATACCGACTCACAGGCAAAGGTGTCAAAAATGATGCTTCCCTTGTCGAGACCCTTGTTTTTTTTAAAAAAATTATTGTTAATTTTAATTCCAAAAATAATATTATTGGAAAGTGTTATTTAATTTAATTGAATTAATTAATTAATTTAATTAAAAAAGGGGAATTAAATTAGTTTTTTTAATTTAATTGAATAAATTAAGCAATTAATTTAATTAAAAAATGAGATTAGTTATTAAATTAGTTAATTGATTTCATTGAATTAAATTAAATTAATTGATTTAATTTGAAAAAAGAGAAATTGAATTAACTAATTTAATTGAGTTAAATTAAATTAATTAATTGATTTAATTGAAACTAAGAAGAAAATTAAGTTGGATAATTAATTGGATTGAATTAAATTAGTTAATTAATTTTATTGGGTTAGTTAATTAGTCTAATTAGGAAAAATAAATAAAAATATAAAAGATGGAAAAAAAAGGAGGACTTAAAAGGTTTTTATAAAAAAAAAAAAATTAATAAAATGTGACAAAACGTGGAAAAGTGGCTTTTAAAGCCACTTTTCCCATTTGTGGTCGCGTGATGGCAATTGCCATCACGCGACCCCATTTGTATTTCGGCAAAGTGGCCGCGCGGTGGCCACTTGGCCACCGTGCGACCACCTGCCCCTCGCGTACAGGTGCGCGACTATCTTCGCGCGCGCTGTGCCCTTCTCCGTGCGACCTGTCGCCTGTTCTCTTTTTTCCGCTTTTTTTTCAGTCTGATTTTCTTCAGTCTTTCACCATTTCATGCTTTTTTAGGTTAAACAAAAATAAAAAGCTATTTTGTCCCTTCCTATTTTTGGCCAAGGCAAGATTAAATGAGGATTTTCTCCTCATTTTCAAGGACGGCAATTTTTCATAAAAAAATTCCTTAGGCTCTTTCTCTCTAGGATTTCACTTTCCAGGGAGCATTTTTGTCTTCTAAAAATTTTTATTCTTCAAAAATCTTCAAGTTTTTCTCCCAAATTTTAGTTTTGTTACCACAAAATATTTAATCTTGGGTTGATTTTTGTAAGAGAAATTAATTTTCTTGGCTTATTCAACCCACCAAAAATATTTTCTTAAACTAATATGTGTAAGGCACATATTTTTACACTTGTTTTGAATATTATCACCATCAAAAATCGACAAGGGGAACGGATCGAGACATCCTATTTCCGATCTAAAAATTCTGAGGGTAAACATTCTCGGACTCGTTCTCATTTATTTTTTTTTATATTATTTATTGTTGTTAATATTATTTTCGCTATTATTTTCATGTCTATTATTTACTTTTAGCATTTTAATGTGTTAATATCACTAATAATATATTATTGGTTTGTTTTAATTTGATTTTTATGTCCATCCACTGTTATTATTATTATGTTGTTTGACCGATCGAATTTTGAGCCGTGATGCTCTTAGCTTTTTCATTCCCACTTTCTTTTTACATTTCATTTGCATTTCCATGACTTTTGGCCACACTTTGTCTTGTAGTGTGAACAACCTCACGTGTTTTACTCTTAATTTACTTAAACTTTTATACTTTAACTTTTATTCCTTAACTTCCATCATTTTTTATTCTTCACGTTGGTTTTCATTTTCCATTGTTTTTTAGTTCTTCTTTAACTTGCTATTTTATTCTATTTTAGTTTTTAGCTTAATCATTTTTAATATTTGCATATTAATATATTTTCAAAGTTTATTATTATTATTATTACTTCATTAATCTCTTAGTATTTGTTGCTATATTTTATTATTATTATTATTATTATTATTATTATTATTATTATTATTATTATTTATTTGGTGTTTATTTAATATTCTGTTTTCATTATTATTATTATCATCATCATTATTATTATTATTATTATTATTATTATTATTATTATTATTATTATTATTATTATTATTATTATTATTATTATTATTATTATTATTAACTTATTTTCTGTTTTTACATTTATTATTATTATTATTATTATTATTATTATTATTATTATTATTATTATTATTACTACTACTACTACTACTATATATTTATGTATTTTGTGTTTATTATTAATTAATCGTTGCTATTATTATATTTATTTATTTGTTGCGTATCATTTCTGTTTTTATTATTATTGTTATTATTATTATTATTATTGTTATTATGTTTATTTTCTAATATTCTTGTTACTGTTGTCATTGTTTCATCATTATCCTCACTTTTGCCATGACTTATTTTAATTTACCTTGCATGCAAATTATCTTGTTCATTAAATTAATTTGCCCAATATTTATTTCATCTTTACTCGGTTAATTTTTAGAATTATTACTAATATTTTCGATATCATTTTCTGTCTAAGATTTAACTTGAGTCGGGTTATGTGAGTATCCCCGCGGCTCCCCGGATGGGTCGCAACTCGCAGAGGGTCACATCGGTTTGGTGAGATCTTTTCGACTCTCTCTTTATGTGTTACGTGCTTATTTGTAAATATTTATTTTATTTATGCACGCGTGAGATAAAAAGTCACAAAAATACTTTTATAATTAAATCGGGACTTTCACTAATAAAATTGAGACCAATGTCCCTTATTTTATCCCAATAATAAAATTATCACAATCAAAACGAAGAGTCAATTTTCAATAAAATGGGATCACTCATCCCGATTTTATTCCAAACAACCAAAGCGACTCTTCGAACCTTCTTCAAGTAAACGCGAAGGAATCAATGTTCCCAGACCTTAGAATAGGCATGAAGGAACCAATGTTCCTGAAGTAATGTCCCGATTTATGCATGTCTTTTTATTTCATTTTTGGGTGAGTGTTTAAATTTATGTTCTTTCACTTTGGGCCCTTGTAATTAACTTTGGGGCAACTTTATTTATTCTTGGGGATTGTATTCCGTCCCCATATATATTTTTAATCTCCTTTTATTGGGGTTGT
Source organism: Excoecaria cochinchinensis (assembly GCA_947683425.1). Classification (NCBI taxonomy): domain Eukaryota; kingdom Viridiplantae; phylum Streptophyta; class Magnoliopsida; order Malpighiales; family Euphorbiaceae; genus Excoecaria; species Excoecaria cochinchinensis. Next base: position 5,942,152 of record CANTUQ010000055.1, read on the forward strand.
ATTCCGCCCCTATTTCTCTTGTAATTGTGTTCTTGTGTGTTCATCGCTTTTATTTATCGCTTTCTTTATCGCTTTCCTTTTATCGCTTTCGTATGCTTGGAATGCGCTATTTAAAATGCATTGATCGCGTGAGATGAGAGGTATAATTTTAAGAAGTTAAAAACCCATTTATAATTAACCAAGGCATAAATAAGAGGGAAGTCCCGGACAACATATCTCTGGTTTAGACCGTTAGAGGTGAGAAACCCTTTCCCAATTTCTTGCAAATTGGGTGGCGACTCCAAATGCCTCAAAGGTGCCTTTAGGTGTCATTAGACTAGGTTGTTCTCCCCAATGTTCTATTGGGAGGGATACACTGATGATGTCTCATGGCGCCCATGATCAAAAAAATGCAAACCAATACCTCGAATCCCAATGGAGGATTCAAAGCGAGGGCCCTTGCTGGGTTGGTCCGGCGCGCATCACAGTGGCGACTCCGCTGGGGACTTGTGTTTGAGACTTCACTCCGAAAGTGCTTTGGTTAAAATGTATAGTTGTGTTTTTAAAACTTAAAAATTTGCATCACATTTTAGAGCCTTAGACTTTATGCTAGTTGGTCCCCTATTTACCCCGGTGCGTTCCCGAAAATCATTCTGCTAACCACCTCCGGGCCTGCACGACATGTGATTACTGCCGTTGAGCTATAGTGTTATGCAACTGTGGCTCGTTCGCAATCACTCTGCTGACCACCTCCGGCCCTGCACTACATGTGATTGCTTCCGTTGAGCTGTAGTGTTATCCAACTGTGGCTTGTTCGCAATCATTCTATCGACCACCTCCGGGCCTGCATGGCATGTAATTGCTACCGTCGAGCTATAGTGTTATCCAACTATGGCTCGTTCGTAATCATTCTATTGACCACCTCCGGGTCTGCATGGCATGTGATTACTACCATTAAGCTGTAGTGTTATCCGACTGTGGCTCATTCGCAATCATTCTATTGACCATCTTCGGACCTGCACGGCATGTGATTGCTATCGTTGAGCTGTAGTGTTATCCAACTGTGGCTCATTCGCAATAATTCTTTGACCACCTCCAGGTCTGCGCAGCGTATCCCTGCCAACTACTATCCGATCGGCATGGCGATTCGTTCATCATCGTCTTTGCTAGCGCTTATCTTGAACCTCTTTTCCTACAAAAAGGGGCAAAACAAATGTGCAGGATATAAAAAAGAGATGCGTACCTATGGAAATACATACCTGTTGGGATTGATGTTAGACGGGTGCCCCCTGAAGGACAGTTGGTTGTTCCCTTGAGAAGGATTTGTCGAATATGAACATCTTCCCCTTGATTGCATCGAGTCATTTTCCAGACTTCCAAAGTGCGGATATCATCTTCTTGTAAAGTTCAGATATCATCCTCTTAGAGATCCCTTACTGGCTGTGATATACCAGATACCGATCCCTCTATCATCTCCAATCAGAGCCTCCTTGGTGAAAAGACTTGTGTGCCTCTTAAGAGGTCTTTGTGCTCATAGGGAGAGTTTGAAAATCTGTGCTCACTAAGAGGCTTAAATGCTCAATGAGAGACTTAGATGCTCACTGAGAGGCTTAGAGGCTTAAATGCTCACTGAGAGACTTAGATGCTCACTGAGAGGCTTAGATGCTCACTGAGAGACTTGATGCTCACTGAGAGACTTTGATGCTCACTGAGAGACTTTGATTTCGAGCCTCCACAAAGGAAATAGTTTTGAGCCTCCTCAGAGAAAAATAATATTTGAGCCTCCAGAGAGGAAATTGGGTAAGCCAGAGATATTTTGAGGTCCCCATCCCAATAAGACATTAGGATGGCACTCTAACCTCATGGAGCCTAAGACGACTCATATACATCCATTTTGGGCAAATCAGAGATATTTTGGAGACCCTACCCCCAATAAGACATTGAGATGGTCCTTTAACCTCATGCAGCCTAGGACTATACAATTTGGGCCTCTTTTGGGCAACAAGATATATTTTAGAGACCACACCCCAATAAGACATTGAGATGGTCCTCTAACCTCATTGATCCTAAGACCAGAGATGGTTCGAGACTTCCCATTTATTCATGCCTTGATTAAATTATAATTGAGTTTTAAAGATAAAATTTCATTGTGTCTTCTCATTCATTTCAATGCAGTTAATTAAAGTTCAAGTCGATTATGTAACGAAAACCATAAATAAAAGCAAGATCAAAATAAAATAAACGAAAACCAATAAATTACAACAAAATTAGGGGTAGAATACAACCCCTATTGTAAATGATGTGTAATCATACAGGAAACGGGGCATTTTTTAGAGATGAGGACATTGGTCCTCGTATGCATACTTATGAAAATAATTTTAAAGTGACGATTTTATTTTGATTAAAAAATTAGGACATTCGTCCCATTTTATTAGAAAACCTCCAACTAAATTAATATAAATATTTAGCCATTTTCATGTTAACGGAATAAAATAATAATTACAATAAATGGTACGTGAAAATTGAAATAAAAGGAAGTACAATAAAGGAATAAACCTGAATAATGTCCTCAGATCATCGTGGTGTCCACCATTTTTAATACACCAAATCCAATAAAGAAACAACAAAGCTCAAAAAAACAAAAATCATGTAAGTGCAATAATCAACAATAAAATAAATATGAAAAGTAAATAAAGACAAAGAATCTATGAAAAATCATTCATGGAAAATAAAGGGAAAAATAAGAATAAAGGATAAATGAAAAAAAGCAAGGACACCCAGGGACGGCCATGTCGCGCGAGCGATGGCCGTCCTTGGGCAGACCGACGGGTGGAGTCAGAAATCCTTGACGGCCTGTCGCTCAGCTAAGCGATGGCTATCGTTGGAGCCTTTGCCCCTTAGTCATCCCTGATCCAAAAAAAATAAAGGAAATTTAACCAAAACCCTTTTTATTTTTGAATAAAATGGAATTCTACGTGTAGAACCAATATGAAAGGATAAAGTGCGAAAGAGGTTGATCCAAAATATTTAACCTCGGAATATTACCTTTGAAGGTGAACGTCGCATAATTTATGTCCCTTGAATTCTACAAGGATTGATCCGTAATGTGTAATTTCAGGAGATTTTTTACTACAAAATCATACTTTTTGAAATTAGATCAAGAAAAGAAAATTATATTTTTCTTTCTCGATGTTTTGATAGCAATTATGGATTCTAAAAAAACGCCTTGATTTTAAGAATATTTGATAAAAAATATGATGAAAATAAAAACAAGAACTTTTTCTTGAGAAAATAAAAAAAACTTTATAGTTGATGAAAATTGCTAACCTTGAATAATGAGCCTCAATCCCCTATTTATAGGTTGAGGAAACTAATTCAAATAAATTTAAATTTTAAATTTGAATTTGAAAAATATTTTTGAAATCGAAATTAAATCCAAATGATTTGCAGAATATTCTCAAAATTAAATTCGAGATTTGAAAATACTTGAAGAGATTTGGAAAATATTGAAAAATCTTTGAAATATATTTGAAAAGATTTGGAAAATATAGGAAAATCTTGGAAATATATTTGAAAAGATATGAAAATCTTGGAAATATATTTTATATCTTAGAAAAATCTGTAAAATCCCATTAAATCTTGCAGTAGTTCACCGATCGACGGGCGTCAGTCGAGGACCGACGGGCATCGCTCACGGGGCACTCTCGATCTTTTGAGCGGCGACCACACCATGAGAGGCGAGTGCCAAGAGACCGCTATGGCTTGCGAGAGGCAAGCATCTCTCGCACGAGCGACGGGCGTCTCTCAATTAGAGGGATGATCTCTCACATGCAAGCGACATTCGGCACTCGCCGCAAGCGATGGACCCCTCAAGCGAGCGACGGGTGTCGCTCTAGCGACAGATGGGCTCATCCCGAGTGAGTGACAGGTGCAGCTCGCACGAGGGAAGCCGTCCTTCGATAAGAACGACGGGCATCTCTCTTGACCGATGGGCCTCCCTTCGGTGAAGCAAAATCAAGACTTCCTAATTACAAACTCCTCCTGACGCTCGAAAATCTCCTATCATCAAGAAAAAACTTCAATCCTTGTAAATTCGAAGAGTGAAAGCTCACAACTTTCATCCATTTGCCCGGAAACAGGCATTGATATCATTATCGGGTAACTTTGATCTGGACTGCCTCAGGACCTGGTGTCTACAATCACATTTATTTGTAGAAATCTTTAGCCATTTTTACATTAGGGAACTCAAAATAATATTCATAATAAATAAAAATGAAACTTACAATAAAAGGAAATGAGATAAAGAAATAAATCCGAGTAATGTCCTCAAATCATCTCGGTGTCATCGATTTTTAACACCCCAAATCAAAGAAAAACAGTTAAACTAACAAGAAACAAAGAGTATGTTAGTGTGATAATGAAGCAATAGAACATACATGATAAAATGAATAAAGGTAAAAAATCTATAAAAAATTCATCATGGAAAAAAAGAAAGAATAAGAATGGAAAAGGGGTAAGAAATGTAAAAAATGTGGGAGAAAGGCCCAGGGACGGTCTACATCGCGCGAACGATGGCCGTCCTTGGGCCGACCGACAGATGGAGGCAGAGTTTCATGATGGGCCATCGCTCATCGGTGGATCCTCTGCCCATCGATCACCCCTGGTTTAGACAAAGACAAAAATTCTGATTAGAATCCAATTTTTGCTATTAAATTTATCTTTTCGCATGATTGGGAACAAATAAATTAATATGAAATATCGTATGATTGGGAACAAATAAATTAATATGAAATAAAAATTGAATTAGAGATTGATCCAGAATATTTACCCTCAGAATGTTACCTTCTGAAGGCGAATGTCGCGTGATTTCTGCCCTTGAATTCTACAAGGATTGATCTATAATGCGCAATTTCATGAAAAATTTTATCGCAAAATTGTGTTTTTGAAATCAGATCAAGAAAAGAAAATTATATTTTCCCTTCTCGATAGTTTGTAGCAATTATAAATGCTAAAAAAAAGAGGGTAAACCGAGTAAGAACAAATTGATTTCATTTTCTCGGATTCACCTTGGTTTCAAAGAAATTTGATGAAAATTCTAGATATAAAAAACTCTTTTTAAAATTCTAATAAGAAATCTACAATTTTTGATGAAAATTGCCAACCCTGAATAATGATCCTTAGCTCCCTATTTATAGGTTAAGGAAAATAATTCAAATTATTTCAAACTTTAAATTTGAATTTGAAAAAGATTTATGAAATCTGTATCATAATCGACTGATTTGCAGAATACTTTCAAAATCAAATCTGAAATTTAAAACCATTAGAAATGATTTGGAGACTATTTTCAAAATCTTGGAAAAAGATTTAGAATCCACAGGAAATATGGGAAAATCCCGTGAAATATCACCGCAAATCCCCCACTACGGGTGTCGGTCACGGGGCACACCTGGCCTTTCAAGCGGCGGGACAACTTGCGAGCGATGGGTGATGAGGGCCCAGCCATCGCTCATGAGGGACAGGTGCCTCTAGCACGAGCAACGGGTGTCGCTCAGTGCGAGTGACGGGCCCTCACCCTTGTACGACGATCATCGCTCACTGCGAGCGACGGGCATCGCTCCTGTGAGAGACGAGCCCATCCCAAGCGAGCGATAAGCGCTGTTCGCGCGAGGGGAGGCCGTCTTTCGAAATGAGCAACAAGCATCTCTCTTGACCGATGGGCCTCCCGTCCGTGAACCAAAATCAAAATTTTCCATTGACAAAATCCTCCTAACTTATGAAAATCTCCTATTATCAAGAAAAATCTTCAATCCTTGTTAATTTGAAGAGCAAAAGCTCGTAACTTTCATCCATTTACCCGGAAACGAGCTGTGATATCTTCATTTTGTAACTCTGATCTAGACTGGCCCAGGACCCGGTGTCTACAGTGATGATAATTAGATATAAAAGCAATAGATAGAATACCACCCTGAAAAAATAGTTGGCGTGTCATAATACTTTACCATTCTCCAAATTGTCAGCACAATAAGCTGTAATACAAAAGGTGGCTCTATGCAATCTGCTTAGTGGTATACATCTAGAAGACCCATCTTAAGTCACAAATTGAAGAGTCAATCATGGACGCATAAACTAGTATCGCCATCCGCCACTGTGGCCAACCAAATAGCACCTTCATGAGAAGAATCAAATTCATATAGCCGCTGTCTAGGGAGAAGATGTCTCAGTGAGTACGTGAATTTGTTGGGATCATCTCAGGAAAAATAAGGCATAGGGATATGTGAAAATCTAGAAATGACGCATTTTTCAATAAGAAAAGATAGTGTGAAAATCCATGAAGGGCGCCCTACCTTTAAAACAATTACTATGATTACCTGGAGCAATAAGGGGCTATTGGTCGAAAAATCAATAGCGTTGACACAGAATGCATCCAAACCAAGGATCGTCTCTACTAGAATCAATGGAAACGGGGTCATCCCACTGTGTATGCCCTTAATAATATTGAATAGTTGATAGTCACCAGCCAACTGATCTGAGGTCAATGCCAAGTATCGAGCAAGACAGATCAGCAGAATGAAGCTGGTACGATAGGTAGGCCTGTCTGAGAAGTCGTATAGTACATCAATCATACGTTCCAAGGATAAAGGACCGCTTTGAGGCACCGGCCTTGCAGCTGCTGATGGTAAGATCCCTACAGCTTACGGTATCTCCTTCAGGTAGTTTGACACACAATTTGGGACACAGGTTAAGATACTAGGAGGGAACCTTGCAACAATGATCACGACAAATTCCCTAGATAGGGGGCATAGTTCTTGATTGTAAACCTAAAGACATGTAATCTGGGACCCCAGTAGCGGGCAATAACTAATAGAAGGGTTCTGTCTAGCCTAAGTCTTCTCAAAAACTTAAAATCGGCATAAGCGGCTAAAGTAGAATTTTCCCAGGTTTTAGGGTCATCTAAAAGTTTGTGCAATTTATTAAAGACCTGCGTCGACATGATTGGGATTGCCTTTGTACAAAATAAAAATGAGAAAAAGAAAAAAATGAAACAAAGAGAAAAAAAAGGGAAAGAAGGAAAATTACCTGATGAGAAGATTTAACCAAGAAGCCAAGGAGATCTGATACCCAAGCGATAAAAAATTGAGCTTTATTTATAGGAACACCTTGACAGATGGGCATGACTACTTTAGCGAGCCATAGCCAGCCCATCACTCACCCATAACTCACTTGGATGAATTGTTTCTTTGCATTTCATGTGCATGTTTATTTTTGCCTTGCCAATTTTTGCAGGAAAAGAAATCCGATGTGGGCACTAGCAAGGGTCAAGCTCAAATATTTAGGGAGTATAAAAATAATAATAATTAAAATTAATGCTGGCAATTTTAGGGCTTAAAAAAATAAATTTTAGTTTCCATTTAGACATAAATATATTGTATAAGTTTTTGTAATATTTGGGCGTCAAAAAAGAGGATTAAAGAGAAAAATTTGAATGACAGATGCGAAGCAGCTTGTGCCCGTCACTCACTATGAGCCATAGGCAGCCTATCTGTCACATCGAATTTAAAACCTGGGCCTTTTCTTCTTCTTATTCCTTTTCTTTCCTTAATCCTCCTGCGATGCCCGCCTCTCTATTGGTTTTTTCCTTGTTTCTCCCTCATTTTTTCACCTTTTCGCACGTCATTTGTGCCAAATTAACCTCTCGAAGGGTGTGCACCTCAAGGTATAGTTTTTGTCAAGCTCTATCGCACTTCGCAAGAGTCCTATTCACACTCCAAAGGTCAATTTTCTTGTATTTTCTCTATTTTTTATTATTTTTCTATGTAAATAAATGTTGTAAGTATGTTTTATTTATTTGTGGTTTGAATTATGCAAGAATCATGCAATTTTAATATTTTTCTTTTAAAATTCTTGTAACTATCAAAAGTAAGAAAATAAAAGTATATAATAGATAATGTAGAGCGTTGATATTTATTTTAGTTTGTGTGTTGGATTCAAAGATGTATAAAAAAGTTAAATTAGTCAATTTAAAATGTTGATTAGTATTTGCTATATAGTGCGAATATTAAATGCATTTGTTGCGAAAATCCACTTTCTTATGCAAGAGGATGTGCACATTCTAGCCGAAATGCTGCTATAATTTCTAGAAAAATTGCAATTTAAATTTAAATATATCCTGCCTTTATAATTTTTTGCATGAACTGACTATTGGTATTTGTTTTTTTACAGATACCACCTAAACACGATCCTCCTAAAGTGCCCGCTACACCACCGATACCCCTAGTGGATGATGCTAGAGCAAAGGCGCAGATATCAAGCCCTAACTTAGGTGCAGTTCAGAGCCAGTAGGTTCATGTTGCGATCCTTCTTCAGGCAGATGGGTATGCTTGGGGACATTGATGCTTTATTGGCAGCAGTAGGCTGGACACAATTTTTTGGGCTAGTGTTTCAGACATATCTTGAGATTGTTCGAAAGTTCTTATCCACTCTACACTGCAAAGGGTTCCAAACGCCAAATAAAGAGCCCGGAGTTATTACCTTCAGAGTCAGACATACCTCCTAAAGCATTAGTCGCCGAATATTTGCAGAGGCCATATAGCTCTCGATAAGGAAGGGGGTGTTGACTGTCGAGAGGTCCGTGGAAAGGCAGCATTGGATTGAGATCGCGTTGCTAGGGGTTGCCTATCATCCAGATAAGATGAAGAGCACCTTGCTAGCAACCCATATTTTTTTATACATTTAGGGAGTGTTATCCAGCTCCTATTTAAGTTGCACAGCCAGCCCGGATTCATTTAATATTGTAGAGATCCTGAGTTTGTGGGCCATGACTCAAGGCAGGCCCATTGACATTAGCCACTAGATTGTGGTGAATTTGGTCATATTAACAGTGCAACTGACATCACAGATATGCGCGGGGTGGATTGATTACCAGATTACTAATTCATCTAGGGGTAGATCTTGCTACTTTTGGGGAGCCTATAGATAAGGATATATATGTGGACGTGGCTGCAGCACAAACCATGAGGATGATAGCATAGAGGCCTGGTTACCCCGGCCAAAATAGGTTGCTTACAGTCCAAAAGAACCAGTAGGCCTACCGACTACCTGTACTCCCAACTGCACTTGATATCCTAGGGCAAAGCAGCCTGCACCTCAGCTGCAAGTAGATCAGTCGGCCCCTCCTCACTCACCTCGGGACAAGCTTCATGACATAGACCTAGGGATATATTATGATGAGTTTCTCGGCAGTTCTCCGGTATAGCCAGCTCCCTCAGAAGTGCCAGGCCATGCCTCGTCTCCTACGCGACCTCAGTACTTAGCCTCCCGTGCATCTAGGAGAAACTGACCTTATACCAATCTGAGGGCCTCTACCACCTCTAGAGCCTACAGGTTTCCTATTAGATGACATTAGTTAGAGGTTGACCAACATTGAGGCATCTATATAGACACTATAGGCTGCTATGGCTGGGTTAGTGATGTCTTTTGCTGCTACCAAGCAACGATTTGGTGACGCCTTTCAACTGGTTGATAAGTCAATGACTATGGTGAGACACCGGGTAGAGAGGTTAGAGGAGGCTCTCCCCAGGGTATCCGAGATGGTGATAGAGAAGCATGATGCGTTGGATGCCCGCATTATAGGCTTGAGTGACTACCTCAGATAGTACTTGGATTAGTATACTCGTTCCATTTCACGCTTGGAGTCGAGCATCAACCAGCTCACAAGGGTTAACGGGACTATAGTACACCCACTCATTCAGTATTTACTAGGGTTTGAGTTCCATCGACCTCCACCGATAGAGCAGCAAGGAGCATAGCATTAACCTCGACCACTAAAGTCGTTATCTCTACCTTCATCTTCTCAGGGATATACACCTTGTTCATCGCACAGGCCTCTTGGATCACTCGACGACTACACGCCTCTGTAGTTTCTTTTCTTAGGGAGATTTATTTATTTTTTGCTTGTACAAAACTTGAATTGATTGTATTTGATTATAACTTGTCTGCATTTATCCTATTTTATTTTATTTTATTTTATTTGTCTAATGAATAGTATGTAAAAACTTGATAAATAATAAAAAGAAAAATAATATAAATGAATAAGAATGAAAAAAGATATGAAAATTAATAAATAATAAAACAACAATAAAATTTATGCAATTCCCTTTCAACAAACATAAAGTCCTTTCAACAGGCATAAAGACCTTTCAACAGGCATGAAGCCTTTTCAATAGGCATGAAGCCCTTTCAACAGGTGTAAAGTCCTTTCAACTGGCATGAAGTTCTTTCAACAGGCATAAAGTCCTTTTGATAATAGGCATAAAGTCCTTTCAATAGGCATAAAGTCTTTCTTGCAGACGCTAAAGCCCTTTCAACAGTCCAACCTCAACCATCAAGATTATGCAATTCAGTTCTCGTCGATAAGCTGGCATGAATTGTTATATCACCACCATAGGTAAGACTGTTGTCTTAGATACGCGTCTCTTTCCTCACTCGAAACTTTGGCTTACCTAAACACTAGTGTGCTAGCTTCCCAAAGTTAGGGGCAATTGCAGATACCGGGTCCTGAGGCAACCCATATCAGAGTTACTTAATGAGGACAATATTACCTATGTTACAGGTGGAGAATGAAAATATCGATCTTTATCCTTAGTTTTCATAAGATCTTTCTCGAGCTTAGTCCTTTTATTTTTTTAGGACCGAAAATAAGGTTTTAATTACAAAAATTTAGCTTTTTAGTTGACAAACACCCATCTCTCAATAAGAGACGCCCGTCTATCACTTATTTACTCTACCTGCCTCTCACTGGCAGGCTCTAAGGTTGTCTCCCTTCCTGCTCCATGACTGGCTGAATTGCTCATGTGACTCAGCAGTCAGCTGAGTTGTGATGGAAGGGCACATTTGTACTTTTAACTCCATTATTAGAGTCGCCCATCTGTGTGTGGGGGGTCAACACCGCCTATCTGTGGGTTTTTCACAGTAGGAAAATCTAAATCAAATCAGATATTTTCAAAACAGGTTTTGAGCATATTTCTTGGGATTTTCCATTTTAAAATAGATTCGAAACTAGATTTATGGGGATTGATTTTTTCAACTTGGGGAGAGATTTTCTCTCTAAAATCAAGGATTTCCATTTTGAATGGGATGATAAAAAGCCTCTTTATAGAAAAAATGGGGAATTTCCGATGAGAAAAAAAGAGAGAAGATAGCCATCAGAGATTTTGAGAGAGAAAAGTTTTCTAAGAGAGAAAAATCAATTTCTTTTCTTAGGAAAACTCTTCTTCCTCCTATTCCATTACCTTTCGTAAAGAACACAACAAACAAAAATCAAAAATATCTTTTTGATTTTGAATCCAATTGTGAAACTCAAGGAGAGGAAACGAAGCATGGTTTTCATTCTTTGGAAATCAAACTCATATTGAAGGCAATATTTTGGGCTCAGTTCTCCATCTCTCCGTGTTTAAAATTAACTAAATATCATGTAAATGTTCTTTTGAGATCCATTATGTGAGATATTTTAGTCATTTGATTTCTATGTTTGTATGTTGTTTTGCATGTTTAAATACTTCTTCTAGGTTTATTATACCATGATTGAGTGAAAATAACCAAGGATCATGTAGAAAAGCATGTCTATAGGTCTTTTGTCCATTAATGCATGTTTATGCTTTTTATGTTTAAATCTGTGATCTTTTATTATTTACAGTTTTTCATGGTTTAAATAAGTTTTTGGAGATCTAAATGTGATTTTATTGCGTTTTAGGTCATTATTTGCATGTTTAGGTTTATTTTAGCATGGAAATTGGTAGAAAATTGCTTTTTTGTGCTAGAGATGGTGCTTAAAGCGTGAGCCACGGGAAGAAAGCCCGAGCAACGCCCGTCCCTCATAGCGAGCGACGGGAAATAGTAGGCCATTCCTTCCCTGCCATTCATCCCCTTTGGCTGCCTGTCTCTCCTTTTGGCCATCCATGATCCTCTGAATTGTTGGTTTTAACTCTTTTAATGCATGTTTTTCTTGCATTTTGTGTTATATCACATGGTTGGTTTTATTTTCTTATTTTTTAGCATGTAATCTTATTATCTGTAATTTATACGTTCTTTTTATTTTTATTTATATTTTTCTAATATGCATGTATTTATTTATTTAAGCACTTTTCATTTATTTATTATATTTCTAATGAATTATTTTGTTGTCTCTTTTTGGCCCAAAATACCCCACATATGTGCGTTTCCCGTTGAATGGAGATTCGGATGCTAGTATGCGTTCATAGTAATTTTTGTATTTTATTTATTTTCAGTTTTGCTTTTCTTTTGGTTTGCCTTTGTAAAAATAAAGGAATTTTTTTGTCCACTAATAGAAAAATTCACTTAAAAGGTTTTTACAAATACAATGGGATTTTTCCTTAATAAATAAGACCAATGTCCAATTTTCCTCCCAAAACATCACATAAAGGAAGAGTTCTTATTTTTACCAAAATGAGATCATTTATCCCTCCTTTTTAAAACTTGTTTAAGAACTCTTCATTTTCCTAAAATATGCATGCGGGAACCAATGTTCCCACTTAAAGGAATTTGCTGTTTTATGTATGTTTTATTTTCCATTTTAAGATAATTTTACTTTATATGGCTTTCTTTACATTGTTTGTTTAGCGTGTTTATTTATTTATTTTTGTAAATTCGTATGAGAAAAGAGATAGGAAGTTAATCTTAAAAACTCACATATATAAATATTAACCAAGGTATAAGTAAGAGTTAAGTCCCGAACTATCTTTGGTTTTGGCTTCATAAGGTTAGAATAACTTTTCCAATATTTTACTAGGTGGCGACTCTATAATACCTACCTTTTGGTCCACAACTGACGTCCTCATAGATTGATGACCAATAATGGAATAGGAGTTCCTCGAGATGCTATCTCATGCCTTTTTTAGGCCCGAGGCTTGGTGAATTAGGTTGAATCCCTATCTATTGCGAATCGACCAATCTTCACGAGTTTAATGGACCTTCATCCAGTCTTTGGTCCTAAAAGCGGACTTTGGAGAAAGATAGGGTTCGGCCTGCATCACAATAGGACAAAAAGGTTATTTAAAATCACTCATAGCCCACCTAAATAAATGCTCAAAGGGACAATAGCTTTGCTCCAGGGTCCAATATATATTTGGTGGGAAACGGTGCACAAACATAAGCCAGCTGCAAAATTGACATCTTCCTTAAGCAGTTTGAGAACAAGTATATTGGTAAAGAGTATAGGATTGCCATGCAAAATGCTTTCTGGAGGTTGAGGCAGTAAAAAAGGAGTGTAGTAGAGTATGAATGTGAATTTGAAAGATAGAGAGCATATATGGAAGACTACCACTTGACAGAAGAAAAGTTGTACTAATTATTTGAACATGGTCTTCACAACAGATTAGAGAAGCAATTGGTACATAGAACTACACTAATATGAGATCATTAGTCGGGGCTACTTTAAAAGTAGAAGCCATATAGCAAGATGAGGTGAACAGGCAATCTTGGTTTGAACAGAAAAGGAAGCCAAAACAGTCTAGTTTTTCTGCCAGCCAAAGTAAGAAATTTAAAGCAGTATCATCACAGCCTCGTGCATCATTAGCCCCAGCATAGAGTCAAAGATCTACTGCACATATGAGTGCACCAGTAACATCTGTGTGGCTAGAACGCCTAGGGGAATAAGAGGAGGAACTTATCCATTATGTGAACATTATGGCAAAAAGCATCCTAAGGAGTGTAGGTTGTTAACTTGGGCGTGTTTCAAGTGTGGGTCGAAGGAGCACTTACAAAAGGATAGTCCATTAGCACAAACTTCCACAGCTACTTCACTAGCTCGGGTACTAGAGCCACTACAGAGAAAGCTAGAGGTAAGGGAGCAGTTGCAAGAACTATAGCACAAGTTTATGCTTTTAGAGCTATGGAAGAAGAAGATGCTCTAGATGCTATGACTGGTGAAGTTCTATTCTTTAATAATTATGTTTATACATTAGTGTAGACACCGAGTCTCAAGGAAGCCCAAATCAGAGTTACCCAATGATGACACCAATTCCTGTTTTACAGGTAGAGGGCTGAATTTATAGCTTTTCACCTATGAATTTCACGAGTTTTGGGCAAATATCCTTTTGGTTTCCTCGATGATTTTAAAAGGGAGCTTTTCATGCATAAGTTGTGAGTTTTTTTCTGACTGATGGCCATCCCTCATACGCAAGATGCCCGTCGATCGACACTAGCGCCTACCTCTTGCGACAAACGAATTACGCGAATTGTGGAATTCGTGGCGACCGATGCCCATCCCTCAGATGAGGGAATGCCTATCGGTAGATCATTGCCAACGGCCTCCCCTTCTAGGGACAGCCATCGCTCACATGAGAGGTGCCCAACCTCTGGTGAGACGGGCTGTAGATGGGCATTTTTAGTTTTCACATTTTTATAGCAACCGATGCTCGTCCCTGAAGTGAGGGACACCTGTCGGTCTCTACCTGGAATCTGACTTAGATTTCCTTTTTGAAAGGAAATTTAATGTTTTGTCCTTTAAAATTAAAATCCTAATTTTTAGAGATAAAATTTATAGATTTTATAATATTTATCCCTAAATATAAATTAAAGATATAAGATTTTATCCCTAAAGATAATTTGAAATCAATTTATCTCTAAAGATAAATCAAATATTTAACATTTATCTTTAAAGATAAATTAAAAATATTTGATTTTATTCCTAAAGATAAATCCTAAAGATAATTTAAGATCATTTATCTTTAGAGATAAATCAAATGCAATATTTATCTTTAGGGATAATTAAAAGCTTTGTATTTATCTTTAAAGAAAAATACATAGGTTTTATTATTATCTTTCAAAAATGCTAGCCTATATATAGAGGTACAAGAGAAAATTGAGCGGTTTTTTTTTGGTTTTTCTGAGAAATTTTGGGAGAGAGAGCAAATTTATTTTTAAAAATAAAAAGTCTTCTCTTTCTATTGATTTTTCTTTTGAAATTTATTGAAAAAGAATCAGAAGTGAATTTGAGAAAGGGAAGCCAGTTCTCTTTTCTTGATTTACCTTCCTAAAATTTCAAATTATTTAAAAGAATGATTTTTTAGAGAGAGAAAATTATTATCAATTTGTTCAACTGTTAACCAATCTTTATAGAATTCAAGGCAAATCTATACGGTTTTTGCCTTCCAGAGATCAATATATTCTTTGTTAGTCATTCTTGCATTAATTTCAATATATTGATATGAGATGTATGATTTGGGGAAAAATGTAGATTAATTTATTTGTTCGGTAATTTTAGTATATTTATGTTGTAATTGCTTTATTAATATTTGTTCAAATATAATTGCATAAAATAATGGTTTAAGATCTATATAATATAAGAATTTGGACTTTAATGGGTTTTTTCCGTTGTTTTTGAGATCTGGAGATAACCGACGGGATAAAGGCCGTACCGACCGTCGTCACTCAAGCAAGCAACGGGTCGTCACAGAGTAATTCTTCCTCCCATTGGTCTCCTCTCAGACGATCATCCCTCATCTTTTAGGTCACCCCTGATCTGTTTCTTCTTCATTTTAAATGTTTTTATTTCTCTCTTCTTATATTATTTTTTGTTTTATTTAATCTAAATATTTCTTCAGTGTTTCTCTACAGTTTTTTCATTTATTCTTTTTATTCTTTATTTTGACACTTCTAACATGTTATTTTTTTTTGGTTTTGTGAGTTTTATTTTGGATGATAGAATGGGGACTCAAATTAGACAAGCGACTTTATTTTGGTTCATTCTCTTCCATCCTTATCTCTTAGAGTTATTTAGCTTTTATTCTTCTCAAATTTTATCATTTGGCTTTAGTTATAATAAATGTATTTTTGTGTTCGTTAATTTAAAAAGCACCAAAAAGATTTTTATAAATAAAATAAGATTTTCTTTAATAAAATAGGACATATTTATAAATAAAATAAGATTTTCTTTAATAAAATAGGACATATGTCCTAGATTTTCACCAATAAAATGTCACCTTAAAAATTATCATTTTGTGAATTTGCATGAGGGAACCAATGTTTCGATTCTTAAATAAATACCCCATTTTATGCATGATTTTTTATTTCTTTTATTGCTTTGGGTTGCATTTTGCCTCTATTTTGCAATAAATTAATGTGTTTTTTTTAAGTTGTATTATCTAACAGTTTCGTTATGTGCTTGAATTGCTCCTTAATAAATTGTATAACTGCATGAAAAAATGATGAAAATTTAACTTAATAACTCATTTATAATTTTAACCAAGGTATGAATAAAAGTGATGTCCCAGACTCTCTCTAGTCTTAGGCTTCATGAGGTTAGATGAACCTTCCTAATGTTCTATTAGGATGGAAATTCCAAAATATCTCTTGTTGTCCAAAATAGATATATATGCATTGTCTTAGGCTAAATGAGGCTAGATGAAATTTCCTAATGTTCTATTGGGTGGCAACTCCAAAACACCTCTTATTGCCCAAAATAGATGCCCCTGTAATCTCTACGGGTTTTATGAACCTCTCTCGAACCCTAAAAGCTGGTTTTTCAAGGTCCATGGGGTTCGATGCACATCACCACTCCATTGGGGACTTTTAGACATTGCTTTGAAAATACCTTGGTTAAAATATATAATTGATTTTTTAAGCTAAAATTTTATCCCTTTTCAAGCTGCATTGCATTTTATTATAGAGCCTTAGTGTTAGAGACCTTACGTTCAGTCAATGTGGGGAAGTGTTAGAGATAACCACCAGCCTAAGCCTCGTACCATTTTAGTATATCAAATGATGACCCAACTGGTCACTGTGGTCATGACGACCTAGACCTGTTGGTAGGGATCATGCTTGGGTAGCTCTCAAAAATCATTACCCTATCTAAAGCCAATGTAATGGAAATATATACTTTCCTAAAGTAATATGAACCTTAATATTGTGCCTTCTATATGGACCATTACGAACTGAATAAACTCAATCAAATTAAATGGTCACGCTATCAATGTTTTCATACCCCGATGGGACCATTTGGTTTCATTTGAGTTATTTAGATACGTGATGGTCAAAATCCATATATATGCGCCTTATTTTAGACTGTTATGCTGCCAATTTTTGTACCGTGCACCATATGCACCCATTGAGTTCCCTAATAACCCATGGGTTAATCCCACCTAGGATAGAGATAATACGGCCTCCCGTACGGGAGTAACAAGGTTGGAATTATCTACTTATTTGCATGTGGTTGTGAATGCTGTATAATATATGACCATGCATTATATGTCATTCATGCATCACCCTAACAAAGGTATTTTTTGTAGGCATCATTGATCCATCTAGGTATTCCAGGGATCCCGGCAGTTGATTAGTCAGGAACGTATTCTTCGATTTACAAGAAAGGGTGATAGGTTGGGGGTCAGAATCGCTCTCAGATAGCAATGAGAGTTATTCTTCAGAGTTTTCAATAGAGGTCAATATGGCTAACCCATCAAGAGAATCTGACATAACCTGTGCACTTATTATCGACAAGATGAATAGAAGGTCACAAGAAATAGAAAGGAGATGAGAAGAGTTTGAAAATCGGATGGTGATGATGATAGGGAACTTAACCGCTGCAACGACACCACCCGCTGGGAAGAATTCGATTGCCCCACCTATAAGACAAAATGATCAAGGGATAGTTAGGGACGATCTTCCAGAAGTAATACACCTACAATCGATTGACCTTAGCGCTACAGGCCAAAGAGGAGGCAAAGCCTAGAGATCTGAAAATGATTTTACAGAAGATGAATATAAGAAACCAATAGTGTGGAAAGTCAAGGCACCTCAGACTGAGAAAGTAATGTGGAGAAAAATGGAAGAGAAATTTGAGGCAACATCTCGTATGTTGACCATCGAAAAGGGTATGAACCCAAAGGATAAGGAGTTAGATGGGGAGGATTTGATTCCTCATAATTTCAAGATGCCTGACGTCCCCTAATTCGATGGTACTTCAGATCCAACAGCATACATAAGACAATATTCGTTAGTGATGAAGGGTACGACCTTAACAAGAAGGTAGAAAATAGAATACTTCTGCTTGAGCTTATCAAGGCCCATAAAAGACTGGTACCATGGGCTAGAAAGGAGAACAAAGGAAGACTAGGATTTGCGGACTGAAGAGTTCCTCAAGCAATATATAAATGCTGCATGAGAATGGAAATAACTCTAAAAGATCTGGAACTATTACAGCAGAAATCGGGGGAATCATTCCATGAGTACTTGACCAGATGAAGGAATTCTGTAAAAGAAAGCCAGATACTGTAGATCAAATCAGGCTATTATCAGGAATGCTAGTTCGTATCTGAGAGAGGGATTGAAGATTAAGGGATTGAAAGATTGGGAATCTTTAAAAGATATCGCCATAGAAGCTGAGGGTGAATACTTATCAAAAAAGACGAGTAGCGAGAATTACACTAGGAAGAGATATAACAATCAAGGGGCAAACATGTCAGCTAGCTCCATTAGTGGTAGCCGGATGGGTAAAACCGTAGAAGTTTTAGCCACAGGGGTAGAGCAGAGATATTTTGTGGACTTCGAAAGGTCTCTATCGTGGGTGCTAAAAAGGTTAATGAAAGAAGGGAAGCTTAAGCCTTTAACAACTAGACCTGCCTAGAGCCAAGGACGGCCCGAACATAAAGATGGCGAGTTTTGTGCTTACCATCAACATACCAGAAATATTATAGATAATTATAGGACGCTCAAAGATGCAATTTAGGATCTCATTGATTCCAAGCAGATCACTTGTAACACCTCGTTTGCCCCTTAGAAGTTGGAGCCATTTGTGCATATGTGCATTGGGTGTATTTTGGCATGTGATAAGGGTATTTTAGTTAAAATGCATGTTTTATGAGTTTTATTATAGTGTGAGAGCATATAGAGTTGTGGGATGTGAGTGTGTGGGTTGCATTAGTGTGTGCATACTCACATGTTGGTAGCGTGTGCATTAGTGAGAATAGCATTGTGTGTGTGTAATGCATGCTTGTTATGTATGAGTGGTTAATCTCCACCAATGAGGAAATGACATGTGTCTAAGGTTAGGAAAAGAAATAGAAAAAGGAAGAGAAATAGGGAAAAAGCAGAATTTGTTTCATCATTTCCCGTTTCTCTCTCCTCTCTGCCCTTCTTCTTCCTTTTCTCTTCTCAAGAGTGCCCTAGTTTGGATCCAAGTAAGTGTGGTGGAAATTGATCATCTCTTGACCCTCAATTGGTAAGTTTTGCAGCATTTCTTCTTCTTTATCTTCTTTTCTTCTTTGTTTCTAATTTGGGGTTTTAATCTAGGGTTGTGTTTTGTATGATTTGTGGGTATCGTTTCTAGTTGAGCCTCCTCGCGATCCCAACGGAAAGGAGAAGGCATGTAGTAGTGGTACGAAGTGATTGGAGCTAAGGAATTTTAGGTTTGGGATTTTTGTTTGGAATTTGATTATTTGATGTTCATATGGTGATTCATGCCTTTGTATGTGACCTCTGGAAAATTGATGTTTAATGAGGCATACTGTAGTGTTAATGTTATGGGTAATTATTTGATTTGAGTTATGATGCATGAATGTTGAAGTATTGAACTTGAAGTTGATGAATATTTACTTAAATTTCTGGGTTTGTGTTCTTGAGGAATTTGATTTTGATGATGCATGATTTTGATTGTGTTAAATGTGGATCTAGGTTGTGGTTAGTCTTAATTGTGGTGTTGGAAAGGTTGATCTGAAGGTAAGATAATGTTGGGTTGGTGTATATTTGAGTTTGGAAATTTGGGTGTTTTGAAAGTGAGGAAATCTCAAAAATTCACGCAAGAGCTAGAAATCACGACGCTGACATTAGCGCGACACAGTCGCGATGTCACGATAGGGCTTGGTGATTTCAGCCCTTGCACGAGGTCGAACGAATTTGCGTGGCCGAGCAGCTGGGCTGCCGAACGCACGCAGTGAGACCTATCTACCGCGAGTGTGATAGGGTGCTCGACTGTGGAGCGGATTGGACTGCCGAGCGGGTTGGACTGCCGAGCGGGTTGGGCTCCCGAGCTCGCAATGAGAGCTCTCTATCACGAGCGTGACACTTGTCGCGAGCGCGACAGAGCGTTCGGCTACCAAACAGTTGGGGGAAATCCCCTATCGCGAGCGCATGCCTGCGCGTGACATGACAGCCTTTGTTGGCAGCTCACTATCGCGAGCGCGACGATCGTTGTGAGCATGATAGTGAGGTGTGTTTTTGTTTTCGCGCGAGTGTGAGGACTGTCGTGATCGCGACAGGGGGCAAGTTGTGCCTCTGTCGCGAGCGCGACACCCCTGGTTTCAAAATTGTGTTTTCTTTTGTGATTTTTGATGTTTATTTTCCGATCTTGTGATGCTATTAGAATTATTCTTGGACTATTTTATGAAGCATATGAGTATAATTGGGTGTATTATGCATGCATAATTTTATAAATTCTATAAATGTGAATTAATGAATTATGCATGACCTGCAAGAGTCAATCTAGTGGATAGTTAGGCATTCCTAAAAGAGTTCTTTTGCTGCAGCCTCTGTACTGTTCTGGACCCTGATCAGGTCCCCGTTTAGTTCCTCGCGAACTTCTACGTGTTCGAATCTTGTTTAAGATTCCTCTGTAAAATGTTTTGAAAAGAGATAAAATGATACTGTTTTCCCGATTCGTACCCGTAAGGTACCATTATGTGATGATTTGTACCCGTAAGGTACCTCTACGCGTTTACTAATTATCCACTACCTTGAGTTAGTAGGTGTTATGATTTGTTCTGATATGATTAAAAGTATGTGAATCCGAATGAGTATTGATTATAAGCATATGAATATGATTATGAGCTTTTGAATGCTATAAATGTGATTCAGTTATGATTATTCGATATGATATTCACCATATGCCATTATGAATGTGTATTGCCTTGACGACCATTATGAATGGCCATCCATATATTATTGTTGTGTTTCCCTACTAAGCGTTATCGCTTAGCATGGTGTTTTCACCCGTGCAGGTGCGGAAGGTGTATAACTTTTGGGAGAGTCGCTGCCAGTCAAGCCAACACAGAGGGATAGTGTTAGGGCTTTATTTTTGTAGTATAATTCTTTTGTAATAGAACTCTCTTTGTATTTTGTATTTTTTTAAGCTTCCGCTATATATATATAGCGATGACAGTTGTAACTATTTTGTAATATCAGTTGTGATCAGAACATTATTGTAATGAATTTTGGTTATATTAATGAATGATCATTCTGATGTTCTGAAAAGTTTTATTTTTTGCTGTATTTTAGTATGTATAAGGTGTTTGAATGTCTGTTTCTATATCCTTTGTGTGGTTACACCCTTGCTCATACGGCATCTCACTCCCTTGCGGATGGGTTCGCCTACGTATGGGAAGGGGGTGTTACAGGTTATTGTATCAGAGCCCGGTTTAGGCATTTCTGGGTGTTGTTGTGTATAGATATATGTTTAGGACTAGGTTGGCTGATGCGGTTGTCTTTGTCTTTCTTTTAGATGGATTCTGATTCTATTCGAGGGTCGTTTGAGGGGTCCGCTGAAAGTGTGAATGCCCAAGTAGTTGATCCTTCTGTGTCTGTGTCGGCTCAACCTGCTAGGGCACAACCTGAGGCTACAGCCATGCCCTTTGAGGTCATGTTGAAGATTTCACAGGACATGGCTAGGGTCATTGAGAGTATGGCAGCTCCTAGAGTCCCTACTGAGAATTTGAGAAAGGTGGGCGCAGAGGACTTTTATGGAACTGGTTTAGACAAATCAAAATATGCTGAGAAGTGGTTAAAGAATGTAGAGCGAGCCTTGGATGAGATTCGGTGTCCTCAGGAGAGGCGAGTAGAGTGTGTGGTGGCTTTATTGCAAGGATCTGCCTAAGACTAGTGGAAGTTCGTTTGAAGGCATCCCCAGTTTCCTGACCCAGTCATATGGGAGTTCTTTGATAGGGAATTTATGTAACACCCTTGATACCACAACTTGTAACACCCCTACCTATACGTAGGTGATCCCATCCGATAAGGAGTGAGATGCCGTATGGGTAAAGGTGTCACCACACAGATACAGGATACACATACATTCCTACACAAACATACATGCCGAAATACAGGGTAAATAAAAACTTTACAAAATCATTCATGAAAGAAGCTGATCATGCATTAATATAATGGAAAATATTACATTACTGTTTGATCAACCAACAGTTACAAAAGATAATTACATATCCAAAATATACTTATACAGATGCGGAAGCTATTACAAATTTTCATAAGAGAGTTCTATACAAAAAGAATCATCAATATACAAAATTAAGCCCTACACTACACCCAGCTGTGTTGGCCCGGCTGCGACGACTCTCCCAAGGCAACTCCTTCCACACCTGCACGGGTAAACACACCGTGCTAAGCGATAAACGCTTAGTGGGGAAAAACACAAATCAAATGGATGGCCATTCACAATGGTCGTCAAGCAAACAAATACAGATGGCATAGTCAGAAACACACATTACATAAGAGTATGAACATACAAACATATAGGGTCATACATTTGATACAACATAACTGCCTTCATATTATCATATTAGTAATCATATCCGGATAATACATTCTCATATTAATCAAATCAGTTCAAAGCATTTAAGCACCTGCTGACTCGAGGTAGTGGATAACGAGTGAACGAACAGTACTTTACGGGTACGAGCCGATTACAGACAGTACCTTACGGGTACGAATCGAAAACCAATTACTTTTTCAATTACAAAACATTTTATTAAGGGACCTTAAACAAGATCCAAACACAATAGAGGGTTCGCGAGGAACCAAACGGGACCCGATTGGGGTCAAAACTGAATAGAGGCTGCAGCTATAAGACTCTCTTAGGCATGCCTAACTATCCACTGAACTGACTCTAGCAGGTCATGCATAATCCTTTCAATTAATTCCATAATATTCCAAATTACATATATACATATTTGCATACATATAGGCATATTCATATCATGGATTCGCATTCATATAATTCATAAGTTAACAGATATGAGGCTTATGGTCACCAAAGGAAACTGGAGTTCAAAACCACACGCACACACCAAAGGAAACTCATTCAGCATAACAAGACTGTCGCGCTTGCGACAGAGACTATAGTCTCTTCGCAGCGTGCGCACGATGGACTTCGCGATTGCGGGGAGGAGGGAAAAGCCGGACTCTATCACAATCACGACAGTGAGTCTAAATTTCGACATCGCGGGCTCGCGAAAGATCGCGTGCTCGCAACAGCACAGGCCAACATTGCGCTCTGTCGCGATCGCGACGTCGTCTCGCTCGCGACAGAGAGCACATCAACTTTTGCTATCCCGAGCTCGCGATAGGGTCGCGTGCTTGCGACAGCACAGGCCAAGATCACCGGTCTCTGTCGCGATCGCGACAGAGTCGGGATTTGCAAAATCTGCAGAATTCTTCCCCTCCCAAAACTCACACACAACACACAAATCACATCCAAATGGTCTCTTACCTCAAATCCAGCCACCCATTAACATCAATAACCACAATATAACATTTATCAATAAGTAATTTCACTTCAATCATCAATTCAAACTCACAATCTCACAATATATCAATAACTATAAATTTGCAGCAAAAACCCATAAATCCTCACAATCACTACAATAATCCCATGCTCATGCAAAATTACCTTACCCAAATAGAAACCCATAACATACATGCCTTATCAAGAACATAACACGACCTAATTTCCGGAAATCACCAAGAACACATGCATAAACCCATTTACATACAAAAACAATAAATTTCCCAAACCTTGAAATCCTTTGCTCCTAATGCTTAGATCCACTGGATCCCGCCTTCTCTTTACCCTTCGGTTCATGAGGAGGCTCAACTAAGCACAGCCCAACAAAACCTACAATAAAACAACTCTAGATTAAAACCCAAATCTAGAAAATATGAAGAAGATGATGAACTAGATGAAGAAAAGAAGAGCAAATGCAATTGATTTACCTCTAAAAATGCTAAAGGATGATCAATCCCCACCAACTAAGCCTTGATTCCAAGCTAGGGTTCTTAGAGGAAGAGAAAAGGAAGAAGAAGAGAGTGAGGGGAAGAAGAACGGGAAATGGAGGCAGCCACCATCCCCCCTCTCTTCTCTTTTCTTTTTCTTTTTCTTTTTCCTAACCCTAGACAAGTGTCACTTCCCTATTAGTGGGATTTGATCACTCACACCCAAAACACATGCATCACATACACAGAAGACTCTCCCAACTAATGCATATCCTACAAATGTGTGAATACACACACTCCAGCACAACCCCACAAACACATCCTACAAACATATGAGTAAACACACCCAAGTGCAACCCAACTAATTCACACCCTAACACCACACATGCACCCACATGCTAGCAAAACTCTTAAAATATGCATTTTTACCCAAAATACCCTTTACATATGCCAAAACTCACACAATACACATGCACAAACATGGCTCATTCTACTAGGGGGCAAACAGGGCGTGACAACTCTCCCCGACTAACAAGAATTTCTTCCTCGAAATTCTCACCTGATCTGAACAAATGCGGGTACTGAACTCTCATCGACTCTTTTGGTTCCCAAGTCACTTCCTGAACACCATGGTGATTCCACAATACTTTAACTAGCGGAATCTGCTTGGTTCTCAGCTGTCTCACTTCCCGGACTAGAATAGCTCTTGGTTCTTCATCATACGAGAAGTCAGGCTGAACTTGCACCTCTTGCACCGATAGAATATGCGACGGATCCGACCGGTACCGACGAAGCATCGAAACGTGAAACACGTCATGCAACTTTGATAACTCCATTGGCAAACCCAATCTATAAGCCACTGGACCAACTCTGGCCAAAACCTCATACGGACCAATGAAGCGAGGACTAAGTTTTCCTTTCTTTCCAAACCGAAGCACCTTTCGCCAAGGCGACACTTTAAGAAAGACTTTGTCCCCAACTTCAAACCGCACATCTTTCCTTTTCAAATTGGCATAAAACTTTTGTCGATCCTTAGCTGCATTCAAATTTCACTGCACAACTCTGATCTTCTCCTCTATATCCCTAACCAATTTTGGCCCAATCACTGATCTCTCGGATAACTCGGTCCAACAAATCGGAGTCCCACACTGCCGACCATACAAAGCCTCATACGGTGCCATACCGATGCTCGACTAATAACTGTTATTATAGGCAAACTCCAAAAGCGACACATACCTGTCCTAACTACCTGGAAAATCCAAGCACAAGCTCGCAGCATATCCTCCAAAATCTGTATAACTCGTTCGGACTGACCATCTGTCTGAGGATGGAATGCTGTACTGAAGTTCAACTTGGTACCCAAAGCTCTCTGCAACTCTTTCCAAAACTTAGATGTGAACCTTGGGTCCCGATCTGAAACTATGGACAACGGCACTCCATGCAACCGAACTATCTCATCCACATAAATACTGGCCAACCTGTCCATCGAATAATCCACTCTCACTGGCAAGAAGTGAGCTTACTTCATAAGCCAATCCACAATAACCCAAACTGAGTCGTGCTTCTTCTGAGTCAAAGGCAATCCGGGAACAAAATCCATGGCGATGTTATCCCACTTCCACTCAGGAACAGACAAAGGCGTGAACAATCCCGAAGGAACTTGGTGCTCAGCCTTTACTTGCTGACACGTCAGGCACTTGGACACAAAATCCACTATATCTCTTTTCATACCGGACCACCAATAGAACTGCTTCATATCCCGGTACATCTTTTCACTACCAGGATGCATAGTGAAAACCGTACCATGCGCTTCACCCAAAAGCTGTCTTCTTAACTCTTCATTATCCGGTACACACAAACGGTTTCTGAACAGAAGAACCCCATCCTGAACCGAGAACTCTGACTGCTTGCCCAAACTAACCTCTTGTACAATCCGCTGAAGCTTCTCATCAACCCTCTGAGCATCAACTATCCTCTGTCTCAAGGTAAGCTTCACTCTCAACTGAGCCATCAAAGCTCCAACTGAACCAAATCTCCATCTAAACCACCTCAGAAATAAAGCAGAAACCGATTTTTGACTCAAAGCATCCACGACTACATTGGCCTTACCCGGATGGTAATCCACAATGCAGTCGTAATCCTTAAATAACTCGAGCCAACGACGCTGTCTCATGTTCAACTCCTTCTGCGTGAGGAGGTACTTTAAACTCTTGTGATCCGTGAATATCCTACATCTCTCCCCATACAGATAATGGTGCCAAATCTTCAAAGCAAAGATCACGGCCGCCAACTCTAGATCATGCGTCGGATAATTCCTTTCATGCGGCTTCAACTGTCGAGAAGCATAAGCTACCACCTTACCTTCTTGCATCAGAACACAACCCAGACCAACACCCAAAGCATCGCTATACATGACAAACTCCTTACCCGAGATGGGTTGGGTCAGTATAGGAGTTTCAACTAACAACTTCTTCAACTGCTCAAAACAAGCCGGACATCTGTCCGACCACTCAAACTTAACTCCTTTCCTCAACAACCTGGTCATCGGAGCGGCAATCACTGAGAAACCTTTAACAAATCGACGGTAATAACCCGCCAAACCGAGGAAACTCCGCACTT
This sequence comes from Excoecaria cochinchinensis, assembly GCA_947683425.1. Lineage (NCBI taxonomy): Eukaryota > Viridiplantae > Streptophyta > Magnoliopsida > Malpighiales > Euphorbiaceae > Excoecaria > Excoecaria cochinchinensis. Next base: position 5,968,759 of record CANTUQ010000055.1, read on the forward strand.
CCCGAACATTCCTAGGCACTTTCCAATCCACTATCGCCTCAATCTTAGCTGCATCCACTTGGATACCTTTAGCTGAAACTATATGGCCCAAAAACGACACTTCTCGAAGCCAAAAATCACACTTGCTAAGCTTAGCAAACAGCCGATGCTCTCGCAAAACTTGCAAAACTAACCGAAGATGCTCCTCATGCTCGGTCTCATCCTTGGAGTACACCAAGATGTCATCTATAAACACCACCACAAACCGGTCTAAATATGGCCTACACACTCTGTTCATCAAATCCATGAATGCCGCTGGAGCATTAGTCAAACCAAACGGCATCACAAGGAACTCATAATGACCATACCGAGTCCGGAATGTAGTCTTAACCATATCCTCATCCTTAACCCAAAGCTGATAATACCCCGACCGAAGATCTATCTTGGAAAATACACCTGCGCCCCGAAGCTGATCAAACAAATCCTCGACTCTGGGCAATGGATAATTATTCTTCACTGTAACCTTGTTGATCTGCCTGTAGTCGATACACATTCTCAAGGATCCATCCTTCTTCTTAACAAACAAAACTTGAGCTCCCCAAGGAGATATGCTGGGTCGAATAAACCCCTTATCCAATAGCTCTTGTAGTTGAGTTTTAAGTTCCCTCAACTCTGCAGGAGCCATCCGATAAGGTGCTTTCGATACAGGTGCGGTACCCAACATAATCTCTATGGACAACTCAACTTCTCTCTCCGGAGGCAACCCAGGCAAATCACTCGGAAAAACATCACTAAACTCCCGCACAATAGGGATATCCTCAATCCTAACTCGATCCCTCTTGGAATCCAAAACCACAGCTAGAAAAGCCTGACAACCCTTCCTAATAAACCTCTTGGCTTGCATTGCTGAGATCACATTATTCACAGAACTAGCACCCAAACCTCTTACAAACACTGGAAATTTGTTCCTATCCTGAAGCACAAAGGTCTTCCTATGGAAATCCACCACAGCCCGGTGCTTACCCAACCAATCCAAACCCAAAATCAAATCAAACTCTTTGAAAGGCAACTCTATCAAATCCGCGGGAAACTCAATTCCCTCAACCAACAGGGGATAATTCCTATAAACTCTACTCATATTGACACTCTGCCCTAATGGATTGGTCACACATATCTCATAGTCTAACTGATATACCACATGCAACTTATCAATAATCTTATCCGTGCACAAATATGAGTGTGTGGAACCAAGGTCTATTAGAGCATACAATTCAGTGTCATGGAGTAGGAACTTACCAGCAATCACATCAGTGGCATCCTGCTCCTCTATAGCTCTCATAGCATAAGCTCTGGCTGCGACTGGTGGAGGACGATCAACTGTCTCCGAACAAGATCCATCTCTAGGTCGACCGCCTCGACCTCTACCTTTGCCCCTACCTCGGGCAGCCTGAGGAGCATTAGATCCAACTCCACTAGCTCCTCTCTGTGGACCTGAATCTTCACTCAGCTAAGGACAGCTAGACACACGGTGCTCGGTGCTCCCACATCTAAAACACCCACCAGTGAGCCATCTACACTCACCCCGGTGAGCCTTACTGCAATGCGAACAAATGGGCATAGGCTCAGATCTACCACCCCTGCCAGAACCAAACTCAGCTGCCAAACCTTGCTTTCTAACCCTCGTGGCTGAACCGGATGATGACTGATCTTGCGGATCCCTTGCTCTCTTACCCGAAGACGAAGAAGAAGGACCACCCCGAGACTGATTCCTCCTCTGAGCTCTCTCTCTTAGCACCGACTCTGACCTTTCAGCCCTCATGGCAGCATCTGCAATCTGATAGTAGCTCACCCCTGGCGTGCTCATCAAGGAGATCAAAGTTACCCTTAAAGACTCATTTAACCCAGCCTCAAAATGCTTGCATCTGAAATCATCAGTCAAGACCCCTCGCGGAGGATATCGGGACAACCGATTAAACTCTTTCTCATAATCCAAAACCGACAAAGCCCTTTGCTTCAAACTTAGAAGCTGCGCCCATCTCGCATCCTTGTAAGTCTGAGTTACATACTTCTTCGTGAATTCCTCAACAAAGAATTCCCATGTAACAGGATCGGGTATCTGAGGTTGTCTGCACACTAGTTCCCACCATTCATACGCCAACCCTTGAAGCAAGGCCACGGCACACTATGCTTGCAACTCAGAAGGACACCTAACTTCTCTCAAAGCCCTCTTCACCTTATCTAACCACCTCTCTGCTACCTCTGATTCATCCAACCTAGTTCCATAAAAATCTTCAGCCCCAGCTTTCCTCAAGTTCTCCATGGGAGGCCTGGGGGCAACCACTCTCTCCAAGACCCTCGCCATGTCTTGTGACAGCCTAAACATGGCTTCAAAAGGCATGGCAGCGGCCTCGGGCGGATCCCTAGCTTGAGGGTTCACACTTTCAGCAGACTCCTCAAGCGATCCACGAGCAGAATTAGAAGCCATCTAAATAAATAAACAGAACCGCATCAGCCAACATAGCCCTAGATATAGACACATCTATACACAGCATCACATTCACAACAACACCCAGAAATGCCTAAACCAGACTCTGATACCACAACTTGTAACACCCTTTATACCACAACTTGTAACACCCCCTACCTATACGTAGGCGATCCCATCCGATAAGGAGTGAGATGCCGTATGGGTAAAGGTGTCACCACACAGATATAGGATACACATACATTCCTACACAAACATACATGCCGAAATACAGGGTAAATAAAAACTTTACAAAATCATTCATGAAAGAAGCTGATCATGCATTAATATAACGGAAAACATTACATTACTATTTGATCAACCAACAGTTACAGAAGATAATTACATATCCTAAATATACTTATACAGATGCGGAAGCTATTACAAAATTTCATAAGAGAGTTCTATACAAAAAGAATCATCAATATACAAAATTAAGCCCTACACTACACCCAGCTGTGTTGGTCCGGCTGCGACGACTCTCCCAAGGCAACTCCTTCCACACCTGCACAGGTAAACACACCGTGCTAAGTGATAAATGCTTAGTGGGGAAAAACATAAATCAAATGGACGGCCATTCACAATGGTCGTCAAGCAAACACATATAGATGGCATAGTCAGAAACACACATTATATAAGAGTATGAACATACAAACATATAGGGTCATACATTTTATACAACATAACTGCCTTCATATTATCATATTAGTATTCATATCCGGATAATACATTCTCATAATAATCAAATCAGTTCAAAGCATTTAAGCACCTGCAGACTCGAGGTAGTGGATAATGAGTGAACGAACAGTACTTTATGGGTACGAGCCGATTACAGATAGTACCTTACGGGTACGAATCAAAAACCAAAGGAAACTCATTCAGCATAACAAGACTGTCACGCTCGCAACGTCTGTCATGCTCGCGACAGAGACCATAGTCTCTTTGCAGCGCGCGCGCGACGGACTTCGCGATCGCGGGGAGGAGGGAAAAGCCGGACTCTGTCGCGCTAGCGACTAAGTAGCGATCGCGACAGAGAGTCTAAATTTTGCCATCGCGGGTTCGCGATAGATCGCGTGCTCACGACAGCACAGGCAAGCATTGCGCTCTGTCGTGATCGCGACGTCGTCACGCTCGCGACAGAGAGCACATCAACTTTTGCTATCGCGAGCTCGCGATAGGGTCGCGTTCTCGCGACAGCACAGGCCAAGATCACCGGTCTCTATCGCGATCGCGACAGAGTCGGGATTTGCAAAATCTGCAGAATTTTGCAGAATTCTTCCTCTCCCAAAACTCACACACAAATCACATCCAAATGGTCTCTTACCTGAAATCCAGCCACCCATTAACATCAATAACCACAATATAACATTTATCAACAAGTAATTTCACTTCAATCATCAATTCAAATTCACAATCTCACAATTTATCAATAACCATAAATTTGTAGCAAAAACCCATAAATCCTCACAATCACTGCAATAATCCCATGCTCATGCAAAATTACCTTACCCAAATAAAAACCCATAACATACATGCCTTATCAAGAACATAACACAACCTAATTTCCGAAAATCACCAAGAACACATGCATAAACCCATTTACATACAAAATAATAAATTTCCCAAACCTTGAAATCCTTTGCTCCTAATGCTTAGACCCACTAGATCCCGCCTTCTCTTTACCCTTGGGTTCATGAGGAGGCTCAACTAAGCACAACCCAACAAAACCCACAATAAAGTAACTCTAGATTAAAACCCAAATCCAAAAAATATGAAGAAGATGATGAACTAGATGAAGAAAAGAAGAGCAAATGCAATTGATTTACCTCTAAAAATGCTAAAGAATGATCAATCCCCACCAACTAAGCCTTGATTCCAAGCTAGGGTTCTTAGAGGAAGAGAAAAGGAAGAAGAAGAGAGTGAGGGGAAGAAGAACGTGAAATGGAGGCAGCCACCGTCCCCCCTCTCTTCTCTTTTCTTTTTCTTTTTCTTTTTCCTAACCCTAGACAAGTGTCACTTCCCTATTAGTGGGATTTAATCACTCACACCCAAAACACATGCATCACATACACACAAGACTCTCCCAACTAATGCATATCCTACAATTATGTGAACACACACACTCCAGCACAGCCCCATAACACATCCTACAAACATATGAGTAAACACACCCAAGTGCAACCCAACTAATTCACACCCTAACACCACACATGCACCCACATGCTAGCAAAACTCTTAAAACATGCATTTTTACCCAAAATTCCCTTTACACTTGCCACAACTCACATAATACACATGCACAAACATGGCTCATTCTACTAGGGGGCAAATAGAGCGTGATAATTTAAAAGTAAGTATGTGACTTGGGAGTACAAGGATGCCAAGTGGGCACAGTTTTTGAGTCTGAAGCAGAGGGCGATGACTGTCTGAGAATTTGAGAAGGAGTTTAACCGATTCGCCATGTATGCTCCTGAGGGTGTTCTGATTGAGGAATTTAGATGTCAACATTTTGAGACTGGGTTGAATGAGTCTTTAAGGGTTATACTAATTTCACTGATGAGTACTCCGAGTGTTGGGTACTATCAGATTGTGCAAGCTGCAGTGCGGGCTGAGAGCTCGGAGTCGATTTTGAGAGAAAGGGCTCAGAGGAGGAATCCCTCTCATGGAGGATCTTCTTCGTCCCCGGGTAAGAGGTCCCGAAACCCACATGATGATTCATGTTTAAGCCCAGCTTCGAGAGGCAGGAGGCAGGGTTCAGCTATGAGTATGAGTTCTGGCAGAAGTGGTTTTGGAAATAGGACGGATGTTATGCCTGAGTGTTCTCACTATAGGAAGCACTATTTGGGTGAGTGTAGATGGCTCACGGGTGGATGTTTTAGATGTGGTAGCACTGATCACTACTTGGCAAACTGTCCGAGGTATAATGATGCTTCTGGTGATCAGCATGAGGCTAGTAGAGTCAGCTCTAATGCTCTGCAAGCGAGTCATAGTAGAGGCCGAGGTAGAGGTCGAGGTGGCCGACCTAGAGATGGAGCTACGTCGGAGTCAGTTGAGCATCTTATGGCGGTGCCAGCTAGAGCTTATGCTATTAGAGCTCAGGAGGAGCAGGATGCCCCTGATGTGATAGTCGGTAAGTTTCTACTCCTTGACACTGAATTATATGCTCTAATTGACCCTGGTTCCACACACTCATATTTGTGCACGGATAAGTTAAGTGATAAGTTGCATGATGTAGATCTGTTAGACTATGAGATTTGTGTGACCAGTCCCTTAGGGCATAGTGTCAATGTGAGTAGGGTGCATAGGTATTGTCCTCTTTTGGTCGAAGGAGCTGAGTTCCCTGCGGATTTGATTGAGTTGACTTTTAGAGAGTTTGATTTGATCTTGGGTATGGATTGGCTTAGTAAGCACTGAGCAGTGGTTAATTGTCATAGGAAGGTAGTTGTGCTTCGGGATGGAGATCAGTCTTCTGTGGTTGTTAAGGGTTTGGGTTCTAGTTCTCTAAGCAATGTGTTTTTCTCTATGCAAGCTAAGAGGTTTATAAGGAAGGGTTACGAGATGTTTTTAGTAGTAGTGTTGGATTCTAAGCGTGATCAGGTTCGGATTGAGGATATTCCAGTGGTTAGGGAGTTTGGAGATGTTTTCCCTAGTGAATTGCCTTGTTTGCCTCCGGAGAGGGAGGTGGAGTTATCCATAGAGATAGTGCCGGGTATTTTGCCCATTTCTAAAGTGCCTTATCAGATGGCTCTTGTAGAGTTGAGAGAACTCAAAACTCAGCTACAAGGGCTATTGGATAAGGGATTTATTAGACCCAGTATATCTCTATAGGGAGCTCCGGTGTTATTTGTGAAGAAGAAGGATGGTTCTTTGAGGATGTGTATCGATTATAGGCAACTCAATAAGGTCACAGTGAAGAATAAGTACCCTTTGCCTAGAGTCAAGGATTTGTTTGATCAGATTAGAGGTGCGGAAGTCTTTTCGAAGATTGATCTTCGGTCGGGTTATTAACAGCTGCGGGTTCAGGATGCAAATGTGGTTCAGACTACATTTCAAACTCGGTATGGCCACTATGAGTTTCTTGTGATGCCGTTTGGTTTGACCAATGCATCAGCTGCTTTTATGGATTCTATGAACCGAGTGTTTAGGCCATATCTTCACCGATTTGTAGTGGTGTTCATAGATGATATTTTGGTCTACTCGAGGGATGAGAGTGAACACGAAGAGCATCTCCAGTTGGTTTTGCAAGTGTTAAGGGACCATCAGTTGTTTGTGAAGCTTAGCAAGTGTGACTTTTGGCTTCGGGAAGTGTCTTTCTTGGGGCATATTATTTCGCATCAGGGTATCCAAGTTGATCCGTCTATGATAGAGGCGATTGTTAATTGGAAAGCACCTAAGAATATTCCGAAAGTGAGAAGCTTTCTTGGTCTAGCGGGCTACTACCGTCAGTTTGTGAAGGGTTTCTCAGTTATTGCCACTCCTATGACGAGGTTGTTGAGGAAAGGAGTTAGGTTTGAGTGGTCGGATAAGTGTCAGGCTTGCTTTGAGAAGTTAAAGAGGTTGTTAGTCGAAGCTCCTGTACTTACTCAACCCATCATGGGTAAATAGTTTGTAATATACAGCGATGCTTCAGGTGTTAGAATTAGATGCGTGTTGATGCAAGAGGGGAAAGTTGTAGCTTATGCTTCCCGTCAGTTGAAGCCACATGAGGGGAATTATCGGACACACGATTTTGAATTGGCGGCCGTGATCTTTGCTTTGAAGATTTGGCGGCATTATCTGTATGGGGAGAAGTGTAGGATCTTTACGGATCATAAGAGTTTGAAGTATCTCCTCACGCACAAAGAGTTGAACATGAGGCAGCACCGATGGTTAGAGTTGTTCAAGGACTGTAACTGCATTTTGGATTATCATCGGGTTAAGGCCAATGTAGTTGCAGATGCTCTGAGTAGGAAGTAAGTTTTGGCCTTATTTTTTAGACGGTTTAGATGGAGATTTGATTCAGAAGGGGCTTTGGTTGCCCAATTAAGAGTTAAGCCTACCTTGAGATAGTTGATAGTGGATGCCTAGAAGTATGATGAGAGATTGCAACGGGTTCTGCAAGAGGTCCAATATGGTAAACGGTCAGAATTCTCGGTTTTGGATGGGGTACTTATGTATAGGAATCGTTTGTGTGTGCCCGAGAATGATGAGTTAAGGAAATAGTTTTTGAGTGAGGTACACACTACGGCTTTCACTATGCATCCCGGTGGTGAGAAAATGTATCGGGACATGAAGCAATTCTATTGGTGGTCCGACATGAAGAGAGACATTGTGGATTTTGTGGCAAAGTGTTTGAGTTGTCAGCAGGTAAAGGCTGAGCACCAAGTATCTTCGGGATTGCTCACTCCTTTGCCTGTCCCGGAGTGGAAATGGGATGATATTGCTATGGATTTCGTGTCGGGTTTACCGTTGACTCAGAGGAAACATGACTCGGTTTGGGTGATTGTAGATCGACTTACGAAGTCAGCTCATTTTTTGCCGGTTAGAGTGGATTATCCGATGGATAAGTTGGCTAGTATCTATGTGAATTAAGTGGTTAGATTGCATAGAGTGCCGTTGTCTATAGTTTCAGATCGAGATCCAAGGTTCACATCGAAGTTTTGGAAAGAGTTGCAAAGAGCTTTGGCTACCATGTTGAATTTCATCACGGTATTTTATCCTCAGACATATGGGCAGTCAGAGAGGGCATTCAGATTTTAGAGAATATGTTGCGAGCTTGTGCCTTGGAATTTTTTGGCAATTGGGATAGATATGTATAGCTTATAGATTTTGCCTACAACAATAGTTATCAGTCGAGCATCGGTATGTCATCGTATGAGGCTTTGTATGGTCAGCCATGCAGGACTCCCGTTTGCTGGACAGAGCTGACCGAGCGTTCTGTTATTGGGCCAAAGTTGGTTTGAGATATTGAGGAGAAGATCAGAGTTGTGCAGCGAAATCTGAAGGTGGCTAAGGATAGGCAGAAATCCTATGCTAACCTGAAGAGGAAAGATATTCAGTTTGAGATTAGGGACAAAGTTTTCCTTAAGGTTTCACCTTGGAGGAAAGTGTTGAGATTTGGTTTATTGGACATTACAAGGTGTTAGCTAAGGTTGGTCTGATAGTCTATAGGTTGGCTTTACCGATGTAGTTGGAGACGTTGCACGATGTTTTTCATGTTTTCATGCTTCGTCGATATAAATCAGACCCTTCGCATGTGTTGTCGGTTTAAGATGTGCAAGTGTAGTTGGATTATTCGTATGATGAGGAACCGAAGGCCATTTTAGCTCGGGAAGTGAGATAGTTGAGGAATAAGCAAGTCCCTTTGGTCAAAGTGTTATGGCATCATCATGGAGTTGAGGATGCAACTTGGGAACCAGAGGCAACGATGAGGGCTCAGTATCTGTAGCTTTTCTATTCAGGTGAGAATTTTGAGGACGAAATTCTTATTAGTAGGGGAGAGTTGGAACACCCCATTTGCCCCCTAGAAGTTGGAGCCATTTGTGCATGTGTGCATTGGGTGTGTTTTTGCATGTGATAAGAGTATTTTGGGTAAAATGCATGTTTTATGAGTTTTATTATAGTGTGAGAGCCTATAGAGTCATGGGATGTGAGTGTGTGGGTTGCATTAGTGCGTGCATACTCACATGTTGGTAGGGTGTGCATTAGTGAGGATAGCATTGTGTGTGTGTAATGCATGCTTGTTGGGTATGAGTGGTTAATCTCCACTAATGAGGAAATGACATGTGTCTAGGGTTAGGAAAAGAAATAGAAGAAGGAAGAGAAATAGGGAAAAAGCATAATTTGTTTCTTCATTTCCCGTTTCTCTCCCCTCTCTACCCTTCTTCTTCCCTTTCTCTTCTCAAGAGTGCCCTAGCTTGGATCCAAGTAAGTGTGGTGGAAATTGATCATCTCTTGACCCTCAATTAGTAAGTTTTGTAGCATTTCTTCTTCTTCATCTTCTTCTCTTCTTCGTTTTTGGTTTGGGGTTTTAATCTAGGGTTGTGTTTTGTATGATTTATGGGTATCGTTTCTAGTTGAGCCTCCTCGCGATCCCAAGGGAAAGGAGAAGGCGTGTGGTAGTGGTACGAAGTGATTGGAGCTAAGGAATTTCAGGTTTGGGATTTTTGTTTGGAATTTGATTGTTTAATGTTCATATGGTGATTTATGCCTTTGTATGTGATCTCTAGAAAATTAATGTTTGATGAGGCATATTGTAGTGTTAATGTTATGGGTAATTATTTAATTTGAGTTATGATGCACGAATGTTGAAGTATTAAACAATTATTGAAGTTGATGAATATTTACTTAAATTTCTGGGTCGGTGTTCTTGAGGAGTTTGATTTTGATGATGCATGATTTTGATTGTGTTAAATGTGGATCTAGGTTGTGGTTGGTCTTAATTGTGGTGTTGGGAAGGTTGATCTGAAGGTAAGATAAAGTTGGGTTGACGTATATTTGAGTTTGGAAATTTTGTTGTTTTGAAAGTGAGGAAATCGGCAGAAATTCGCGCAAGAGCTGGAAATCACGACGATATCGCCACAGGGCTCAGTTATTTCAGCCCTTGTGCGAGGTCGAGCGGATTTGCGTGGCCGAGCGGCTGGGCTGCCAAATGCTCGTAGTGAGAGCTATCTGTCGCGAGCACGACGCCTGTCGTGAGTGCGATAAGGCGCTCGACTACCTAGCAAATTGCACTGCCGAGCGCTCGACTGCCGAGCGGGTTGGGCTGTTGAGCTCGTAGCGAGAGCTCTCTGTCGCGAGCGCAAAACTTGTCGCTAGCACGATAGAGAGCTCGGCTACAAGATAGTTCGGGGAAATCCCCCGTCGCAAGCACGTGCCTGCGCGTGACGCGACAGCCTTTGTTGGCAGCTCACTGTCATGAGCGCGACGATCGGTGCGAGCGCAACAATGAGGTATGTTTCTATTTTTGCGCGATCGCGATAGGGGGCAAGTTATGCCTCTGTCGCGAGCACGACACCCCTCATTTCAAAATTGTGTTTTCTTTTGTGATTTTCGATGTTTATTTTTCGAGCTTGTGATGTTATTAGAATAATTGTTGGACTATTTTATGAAGTATATGAGTATAATTGGGTGTATTATGCATGTATAATTTTATAAATTATATAAATGTGAATTAATGAATTATGCATGACCTGTAAGAGTCAGTCTAGTGGATAGTTAGGCATGCCTAAAAGAGTCCTTTTGCTGCAGCCTCTGTACTGTTCTGGACCCTGATCAGGTCCCTATTTAGTTCCTCGTGAACTTCTACGTGTTCGGATCTTGTTTAAGATTCCTCTATAAAATGTTTTGAAAAGAGATAAAATGATATTGTTTTCCCGATTCGCACCCATAAAGTACCGCTATGTGACGATTCGTACCCGTAAGGTACCTCTATGCATTTACATGTTATCCACTACCTTGAGTCAGCAGGTGTTTTGATTTGTTCTGATGTGATTAAAAGTATGTGAATCCGAATGAGTATGATTATAAGCATATGGAAATGATTATGAGCTTTTGAATGCTATAAATGTGATTCAGTTATGATTATTCGATATGATATTCAGCATATGCCATTATGAATATTTATTGCCTTGATGACCATTGTGAATGGCCGTCCATATATTATTGTTGTGTTTCCCCACTAAGCATGATCGCTTAGCATAGTGTTTTCACCCTTACAGGTGTGAAAGGTGTATAGCTTTTGGGAGAGTCGCTGCCAGTCAAGCCAACACAGAGGGATTAGTGTTAGGGCTTTATTTTTGTAGTATGATTCTTTTGTAATAGAACTCTCTTTGTATTTTGTATTTTGTTAAGCTTCCGCTATATATATATCTCTCTAACAGTTGTAACTATGTAATAACAGTTGTGATCAGAACATTATTGTAATGAATTTTTGTTATATTAATGAATGATCATTCTGATGCTCTGAAAAGTTTTATTTTTCGCTATATTTTAGTATGTATAAGGTGTTTGAATATCTGTTTCTGTATCCTTTATGTGGTGACACCCCTGCTCATACGGCATCTCACTCCCTTGTAGATGGGTTCGCCTATATATGGGAAGGGGGTGTTACATCACTGATCCAGAGCAGAGTAGCAACATGAAGAAGTCTAGATATAATAGTGTTGCCCCACTTATTTTCATGATCGGGTCTAATCAGCCTAAATGGTACGTATTAAAAAACTTGTTTGCTAGTGAATATGTCGCTATCACACACCATGAGCAGAAGGTGAGTGAAAAAGGGATTCCCGTGGTGACTATTGACTGTTGGTCCACTAGTGAGAATGGAGATGATAATAATGAAGATGAAGAGCTTGCTAACCTATGGGGCTCAGAGAATGAAATCGGAGTAGTGACCCTAAGCGGAAGGGTAGTTTCGGAGGTAGATAAACCATAGGATCCAATGCCTCTACCCCTAGAGAATGAGCCAGAAGAAAACCAGATAATGAAATAATTGAAAAAGACATCAGCTCAGATATCGATCTAGGACTTGCTAAGGCAGTCACCATCGCGTAGGCAAATATTAGTAGAAACCCGATGTGAATCCACTTTAGCGACCACTATTTCCCCCACTGAGCTATTGGATATCGTAAAAGGAAGCTCTAGGGAAAGCTTAGTTTACTCAGACGCAGATTTTCCAGCAGAAGGCTGCAACCACAATCACCCTCTATACATAAGGGCGCATATCAATAAAAAACATACAGAATGTGTAATGCTTGACGATGGGCCATCTATTAATGTGTGCCCTTTGATGGTGATCTCTGTATTTGGACTAAATGAGAGTATGTTGAGCAAATCCGACCTTACAATCACTGCATATGATAATTCTCGAAGATAAGCCTCAGGAAGTTTTTAAGTGATGGTGAAGATAGGGCAAGTCAAAACAAAAGCAAAATTCATGGTCCTCCCTATTCCTATGAGCTTTTCAGCATTGTCAGGGAGACCATGGTTCCACAGGTTGGGAGGAGTACCTTCGACTTTACACCAGATGATAAAAATCACACATGAAGGGCAAGTAGTGACAATCAGAGCTGCTAGGGAAAATCAGGTTTCCATTTTAGAGATTTCAAAGCAGCCTTTCAGCAGGTTTCATATATCTATGATAAGCGGGGAAGAAGATAACATGGAATGCCCTCAGATGGTAAACATAATGAAAAAGATTGAAAAGGTCTCGAGTACAAAGGCACAACAATGAAGAGCAAGAAGACAATAGGCGAGATCCCTCACATCACAGAAAGTTTTGTGACGACCACCTTAGTCTGTGCCTATGTCAGAGAAGCTGTACCTCATTGGATAAATGGTAAAATAATTACAGGGTTTAAGGTGTTCAATAATGTCTTTGATTGGGGCATTGGAGTTATCAAGCAGATTGAGGGCTTTTAGGATGAGGAAGTCATGACCCAATGCGTTGTTTGGGATCGAGATGCACTCGGGGAGATTGTTACAGATAGGCTTTTGGCCACTAGAGTGAAAGGAAAGGAGAAGGTGGAAGACGAAGCTGCGAAGAAGCGGGACAAGTTCCCATAAGAGGTTACCAAAGAGCCTCTAAAATGCCAAGATATTACCCAACCGTCAATTGCAACATCTGCATCGGCGAAGAAAGAAGATGATAGTGATTTAGATTTTCTTTTTGTTCCAGAACTTTTCAATAATGGTGTTTCTGACTCTATTTTCATTAATAAGATGAATAATTTTGCATACTTGTGTGATGTTTCCAGTGATTTCACCATGCATAATTATGAACATGACTCATTCATATTTGACATTGATTCAACTGATACAACTCCATTTAATCTTGGAATTTTGGAAAATCCAAAGGAAATCTTGATAGCATCTAATGTAACTCTTGAAGAGAGATTAAAATTTGAGAGAATCTTAAAAAAATATGAAAAAGTCTTTGCTTGGACCTACGAAGACATGCTAGTAATCAATCGTGAAATTGCTGAACACGCCATACCTATTTATCTAAATCTCAAACTAGTTAAGGAAAAACTTAGAAGGCTTAGACCAGAATGGGCAGAAAAGGTCAAGGAAGAGGTCCATAAGCAAATTGAGGCTAAGTTCCTTATAAATCTTCAATACCCAACTTGGTTGGCGAATATGGTTCCAGTGGCCAAAAAGAACGGCAAAGTGCGTGTATGTGTGGACTACCAAGATGTGAACAAAGCTTGCCCAAAAGATGATTTCCCATTGCCTCATATCGATATTTTAGTGGACAGTGTAGCCGCCAGCATGATGTATAGCTTTGTGGATGGGTATGCTGGGTATAATCAGATCTTCAACAAGATAGTTGATCAGATTAAGACGGCCTTTATCACAGAGTGGTGAACATTTACCTATAGGGTGATGCCTTTCGAGTTGAAAAATGCAGGTGCAGCCTACCAAAGAATGAGCACTAAAATTCTCAATGATTTGATTCACAAAGAAGTACAAGTGTATGTCGACGATATGATGATCAAATCGGCCACTAGGGAAGGTCATTTCAAGGCTTTAGAAAAGTTCTTTAAGAGGATTGACAAATACAATTTGCACCTTAACCGAAAGAAATATATCTTTTGAGTTACCTCGAGAAAACTTTTAGGTCATGTGGTGAGTCAAAGAGGGAGTGAGATCAATCCCGATAACGTCAAAGCTATCAGAGAAATGCCGGTACTGCTGAATGAAAAGGAGGTTAGAAGTTTCTTGGGAAAGTTACAGTACATCAGTAGATTCATCACCAAGCTTACTTCAGTTGCAAGCCTATCTTCAAACTGCTCAGGAAGAATCGGCCTATGATATAGAACGATGACTGTTAGAAGGCTTTTGAGACCATTAAAGAGTACTTGTTGAACCCACCGGTTTGAAAACTACCTCAGCCAGTAAAGTCTCTAATCCTTTATTTGGCAATAGAGGATAATTCTGTAGGCACTATGATGGCCCAAGTAGATGAATTTGGAGTAGAGTTCGCTGTCTATTACCATAATAAGAAGTTTCTCCCTTATGAAATCAAGTATGTTGAGGTTGAAAAAATTTGCCTAATAGTAATTTAGGCTTCCAAGAAATTAAGGCATTACTTTCATTCTTACAAGGTACAGGTTGTCGCTAAGCAGAACTCTCTCAGATATCTCCAAGAGGCACCCTATTTACTAGGAAAGATAGGAAGAAGGTTGATATTGCTACAAGAATTTGATGTAGAATATATCACTAGGAAGACCATTAAAGGATGAGATATAGCAGAATTCATAGCTGAGCTTCCCATCGAAGGAGATCAAATTGGGTATAACTTCCCGGATGAAGACATTATGGCCATTACAGTGCAAGGTTGGGAAATGTATTTCGATGGGGCAGTTAATAATAGGGAAGCAGGAGCAGGAATTAACCTCACTACCCCAAATAATGGAAAACTTCCATTAGCTAAAAGGTTAAGATATAAGGCTACCAACAATGAGGCTGAATATAAAGCATGCGTGTTTGGGACAACTCCCCGACTCTGAGTTACAGACTGTTCAAAATATGTGAAGTAATGCCAATTATGTCAACAGTATGCGGATTTAAGACACCTCCCCGACTCTGAGTTACACAATTTAACGTCACCATGGCCATTTATAG
This sequence comes from Excoecaria cochinchinensis, assembly GCA_947683425.1. Classification (NCBI taxonomy): domain Eukaryota; kingdom Viridiplantae; phylum Streptophyta; class Magnoliopsida; order Malpighiales; family Euphorbiaceae; genus Excoecaria; species Excoecaria cochinchinensis. The sequence goes on from CANTUQ010000055.1 coordinate 5,983,868, forward strand.
CCTAGGGAATATATATCATGGGCGAGATACGCCCGATATGTAATGGCCCGAACACTGGTATAGAATTAATTAGTAAGTTCTGTAGGATTTATAGTGTAAATTACAGGTGAAAATATCAGTGATTTGATCCTAAAAGATAGTAAAGAAGAAAGGTTAAACATGCTCAAGCAAAAGAAGCCCTTGATGGGTAACCTATCGGGAAGTCTGTAGGAAAAAAATATTTTATTGGACTGTTGGAAAGTGCCCGTTAAATGGAGTCTATTGATGTAATTATGAGTGAAACTAAGGTCAAATAGGTTCCCGAAAGTCAAACTTAAGAAAAGACTCTAATTCGATTCAAATAGTAACTAGTTTGACCAAAGTTTAATCGAGGCTTTAAAGATAGTAAATAACCTCTAAAAATTTATCTGAAGGAATAGATAGACTCAGGATAGTGTGTAGAACAGTTTGGCAGTGAAAAAGTAATTTTATCGTGACATTGAAAAATTGGTGAACCGGACCAGTTTAATTGTACCGAATCGGATAAGGACCTAATTGAGATGAAACCAAGGTTAAATGGGCTATTAAGAGTGAAAATGATGTTATGGATGGAAAGTGAACCGGACCGGTCGGATCAGTTGACTTTGGTTTGACTAGTTTGGCCAAGGTTTAATCGGACTCTAAATGGAGTTATGGACCTCAGAAAAATTATCTGAATGCATGGATTTGCTTGAAATATTATGGAGAATCAAATGGTAATGAAAAACAAATTTTATGGTGAGACATAAAATTGAGTTATCGAACTGGTAAGAAATTACCCAACCGAAAAATAGTCTCAAATTGAGCTAAAAATTTATGTGAAGGCTAAATTATATATTTTAAAAATTATGGAATTGATTTTGGGAGAAATTGAGTTTGAGAAGTGAGAGAAATTATTTTTGGATTGCAAAATGAGCTTAAATTACCTAAATGGGCTTTTGGGTTGGCCCAATTGATTGGCCCATGGCTTGGCCCATTAGGAGAGGCTATATAAAGGCTGAAATATCAAATTTCTCTAGAAAAATCAGCAGAAATCCAGCAGCTCCTCTTCCTCCTCTCTTGGCTGAATTGTTCCTTATTTCTTTTCACCAAATTTCTTCATCTTTCATCCAATTCTCTCCCTAAATCCAAGCCTCCTAAGTAAAGTTCAACCTCTCTATCACATGGTAGCAGCCTCTAATTTTCATTTGAGTTGGTTAAAGTGGGAAAAATCAAAGGTTCAAGATTATGTGTCAAAAATGAGGTAAATGATTTAGAGTTCTATAATTTAAATTAATGGTTCAAATATGTATTTTAGGGTATGTAGATGATGTTTATGTTGTTATATTGAAGAAAGGAAGTGAATTAATTATGATTTCTTTGGTGAGAAAATTCAGCCACTTTAGGGTTTTAAGGGGAGGAAAGGTATTTCATGGAGGAAAGGCATCGAAAGGAAGATTAAGGAGTAGAGATAAAAAATATAAGGTTAGTGGATACAATATCCCTCTTTTTCCATTATTAAAGTATGATTGTAAGTTATGTTTAAGTATAAAGTGTGTGAAATATGCATGTTAAATTGAATATAACGTAATAATTTTAATTAAAGAGGTTAAAAATGATCATTAGAGTGATTATAATAGAAAGAAAACAAATGGACGTAAGAACCCTAGGTTTGGCCAAATGGTATTCTTAAGGAATACTTGAAATACTTTGATGTTTTAAACATGTAACAAGTGTATTATTGATGTATAATATGTAATTTAGTTAATTGAGTGAATAGAGGAAAGAAAACTAAGTGAAATAGTAAGGACACACTTTGGCCAAATGGAATAGGTTAGCGTAATTTTGTGTACTTTGATAATTGACTAAGTATAAGGACATAAAATGACATTAGAATGACCATAGAGTGTGTATTAAGTCAATTGGAATAAATGAAATTTAATTGAGAATAATTTGGTATGATAATATAGTATGTATAAAGTAAAAATATTGACATGTATGATGTAAATTGTGTAAAATACTATGTTTAGTGTTAATATGGGTTAATAAGTGAGATAGAAGTGATTAATTTCTAAAATGAGAAATTTTAAAGTATAGTGCAAATGATGGCCGAATGAGTATATTGATAATCTTATAGTTAATTTTGTAAAATTGACGATAGAAATGTTTAAAAATTAAATGTATAAATGAAATATAGTATAAAATAAATTAATTAGAATTTTTCATGTTTAATTGAATATTTTATAGGTTGAGCATACATTATGTCTAAAGTGAATGTTATGGGCTATGATATATTAAAGTAAAGAAATAGCATAATTGATGTTAAAATTGAATAATAAGGGTAGTAGAATGAAATTGTTGGAAAAAGAGTGTAGTGAAAATGATTATTATATGATTAAATGAACTCAATGGAATAATTGAAGATATAAATGATAAATATATGAAATGGAAGTGAATTATAAGTGAGATGTAAATTTTAAAGTGAAGTGTATTTGATGACCGAATGGTATATGTTGATATATCAAGTGATATAAGTGAAATTTTGATAATATTTGCCCTTAGTAATAGTCTGGTAGTAAAATCTAGTCCAAGATATAAATGGCTAGCCATAGGGATTCCACACCGCGGTTCGAGTCATGACAAGTCGCTATGGATAGGCCAATGACGGTTTATCTCAGTGCAGTGTTCAGTGTTTAGAGTGATGAGTGTAGTGTAGTGCCAGTGTTGAATGGTTCCTTTGGGATCATTCTATAGTGCAGTGGATCTGTGGGATCCACGTCCCGCATATCCGGTTCGTAGATTTCTACTGGGTTATACTAGGGGCAATATGGTAATTATGCATAAGATTGAGACATTATGGTAAAATGCATTTAAATTGATTAAAATAGTGATAAATGAGAAAATAAATGAAAATGGGACTAAATTGGAAGAAATAGAAACTTTAGGGGCAAAATTGTACCGCCCATTCCCGACCACAAGATTAGCTCAGCTAAAGCAGTAGAGAACAGTCGCCACATGGCAATCACATGCACATAAACTCATACACACATGCATGCCAAAACCTGTACTATTAAATTTCATTACACATACATTCACATGCAGCAGATATCTCATGCTACCACGTGCTAGAACTTATATATTCACATAAATACATACATCATAAGCTTAATGTTACAATACTTAGTCATTTAGTTCTTTACATACTTCTTGGTTGCAAAAGGAGCCTACAAAACATATACAAAATACATTACCCAAAATCGCAAAACCTACACTATAGATAGCCCTAGTGTTGACCGTTGGCAATGCAGATTCGTCCTTCACAATCACTTCGCGTCCAAACCTACACGGATTAGAAAACAAGCAATAACGCTTAGTGGGGAAAACAATGCATAGTATACAATATAATAAATATATTCATGTATAACGTATATCATATTATAAAAAAGTAAAGACGTGTTCTAACTTCAATAATTTCCACTCATCACATGCATCTATTTTCAGTGTACTAGCATAATGTAACTTAAGGTATCTCACGGTCACAACCATTTTGGTTCTCACCGTGACATACTCCATATACCCATACAGAATGCAACTCTTGGGTATCTCACAGTCACAACCATTTTGGTTGTCACCATGACATACTCCACATTGCCAAGCAGAATGTAAATCATGGTATCTCACGGTCACAACCATTTTGATTGTCACCGTGACATACCATGTTTATCCGCGCATGATGGAATCCTTGCAAACCTCACGGTGGCAATCATTTTGGTTATCATCGTGACCCATGCAAAAATGCCAAAACACATTTGCGTTTTACCAAAACACAGATGTGCTACCAATCTCATTTCTCATAATAATTATAAGGCTTCTAAATCCTATTCAAACGTCATTCTCAACTAATTTATCCTTCTAACAATATGGTCACCTACTTACCAACTTGACAACGATCTCAATTTCTATACAAATAGACTTCAATTCAAATAGTTATAACCACAAGTTCATAAGGGACCTTAAAAAATTTTAAGTTACCATATTTATGTCTAAGAATCACATATCAATCAACTTGCACAATCCCTCTCATAATTTATGCATTCAACCTTATATTCGAAAATTAGGGTTAAAGCACAATACTCACTTTCTAGTTAAACCACTACATAATTTCCATCCAAATCATACATACCACCCTGAATACTCTAAATTTAAACAATTAACAATAAGAACACAAAATAAAGCAAGTTCCCAAACCTCTGCTCCTATGCTCCTAAAGGGCTCCCTTTGAACTTGGTTCTCCAATCTTAGCCTTTCCTTTATCCTTCTTTAATTCAACCACTACAATTTCAAGTCCAATTTCTAGAAATTGGAACCAAATTCAACTATCAATTCCTGCTTAATAACAATAGCAAGAAAGAGTGGAAGAAGAACCAAATACTAAATACCTTACCTAAATGAATAACAATCTTGGCATCAACAATCAACTATCCAATTAGTAAGTCAAATTTTTAGAAGCATTTGCTTAAAGATGAAGACTAAAACTTGAAAGGAAGAAGAAGAAGCTTAGCCGAAGAAGAGAGGATCACATGCAGAAAAGTGGTCATTTTCTCTCTCCAACTCAATTTATATACATGGAAGTGGTGGGTTGGTAAAGCCTAAGCTTGCCACTCGGAATTCCACTCAATGACTCTAATCTCCATTAGCTTAATCAAGTCCAATTAACTCATAAATAATCCACTACTAATAAATAATGTACTTTCACAATTAAGCCACCTAACTTACTTCATTTATTCAATTAAAACCTCATTTCTATTGCACTTTATTCCTTAATTAACATATTCAATGCAATTTTATCCCATTTATCTTAATTACACTCTAGGCTATATTCCGGGCCATTACAACTCTCCCCTCCTAAAAAGAATTTCGTCTGGGAAATTCATATCTGAATCAAATAGGTGGGGATATTGCTTCCGCATGGCAGCTTCCAGTTCCCATGTCATTTCTTATACTCCGTGATGCTGCCAAAGCACCTTCACCAATGAAATTTGTTTGCTGTGAAGCTATCTTACTTCTTTAGCTAAGATTGCTTTTTGCTTCTCATCATAAGAAAAGTCTGCTTGAACTTGTATCTCTTGTACCAGTATGATGTGGGACTCATCTGATCGATACCTTCTTAACATTGATATGTGAAAGACATCATGAAGTTTGTCTAAGGCCGGAGGCAAAGCTAACCTGTAAGCCACTGATCCCACTTTTTCCAACACCTCATATGGCCCAATAAATCTTTGACTCAACTTCCCCTTTTTACTAAATCGCAACACCTTCCTCCAAGGAGATACTTTGAGAAACACTTTCTCACCCACTTCAAATTCATTGTCTTTTCTCTTCAAATCTGCATACGATTTCTATCTATCACTCGCAGCCTTCAATCATTGCTATATCAACTTTGCTTTTTCTTCAGTATCCCTTACTAAATTCGGGCCAATAATCTCTTGTTCACCCGATTCTGTCCAACAAATCGGTGTTCGACACTTTATACCATATAACACTTCATATGGCGCCATGCCAACACTCGCTTGATAACTATTGTTATAAGCAAATTTCATTAATGGAACGTACTTATCCCAACTCTTAGAGAAATCCAGAACACAAGCCCGCATCAAATCTTCTATGACCTAGAAAACCCTTTCTGACTGGCCATAAGTCTGTGGGCGGAATGACGTACTGAAATTCAACCTTGTACCCAATGCAGCTTGTAAACCTTTCCAGAACATAAAAGTAAATCTCGGGTCTCTGTCAGACACAATAAATAAGGGAATACCATGCAATCTAACAATTTCCTTCACATACAATTCAATTAACCGATCTATGGAATAATCCATCCGAACTTGTATGAAATGAGCTGACTTTGAAAAGTGATCTATAATCACCCATACTGAATCATGCCACTTTGAAGTTAAAGGCAATCCAGAAACAAAGTCCATAGTAATATTATCCCATTTCCACTATGGAATAGAAAGAGGATTTAACAAACCATGTGGGACTTGATGTTCCGCTTTCACCTGATGATAAGTCAGACACTTCGAAACATATTCTACCACATCCTTTTTCATACCAGACCACCAATAAAATTGTTTTAGGTTCTAATACATCTTGTTTCCAACTGGGTGCATAGTAAAAACCGTATTGTGTGCTTCACGCAGAAGTCTTTTTCTCAACCCTTTATCACTTGTAACACATAACCGGTTCTTATAAAATAATGCACCCTCTTCATCCATTGAATAGTCGGTCTTGTATCCTTTTGTGATTGACTGTAGAATTTGCTGTAATTTCTGATCACTTTTCTGCGCGACTACTAACTCATCCATCAACACAGTTCTTACTTTTAACTGAGCTAACAAAGCTCCATCTGAAGTAAACCTCCACTTCAATTGCTGTAACAACAAAACTGAAACAGACTTCCTGCTCAATACATTAGCCAATATATTTGCTTTGCTAGGATGATAATCCACTATACAGTCGTAGTCCTTGAATAGTTCGAGCCATCTACGCTGTCTCAAGTTCAATTTCTTCTAAATTAGCAAACATTTAAGACTTTTGTGATCCGTGAAGATCTTACACTTCTCACTATACAAGTAGTGTTGCCAAATCTTTAAGGCAAACACCACTACAACTAACTCCAAATCATGTGTAGGGTAATTCTGTTCATGTGGCTTCAATTGCCATGAAGCATAAGCCACAACCCTTCCATCTTGCATTAACACGCAACCTAATCCTATTCCAGAAGCATCACTATACAAAACATACTCCTTACCAAAAATAGGTTGAGTTAAGATTAGTGCTTGCACCAACATTCCCTTCAGCTGCTCAAAGCTCGCCTGACACTTATCTGACCATTCAAACTTTACCCCTTTTTAAAGCAATCTAGTCAGTGGTGAAGCAATCACCGAAAACCCTTGTACAGACCGCCTATAATACCTGGCTAACCCCAAAAAACTTCGTATCTCGAGCACATTCTTTTGTGGTTTCCAATTCACAATCGCTTTAACTTTTGCCAGATCTACCTTTATACCTTCAGAAGTCACAACATGCCCCAGAAAAGACACTTCCTTTAATAAAAATTCACACTTGCTAAGCTTGGCAAACAATTGATGTTCCCTTAGGGTCTGAAGCACAATTCTCAGATGCTGCTCATGCTCTTTCTCATTCTTTGAATAGACCAAAATATCCTCAATGAACACCACTACAAACTGGTCTAAAAACGGTCTGAACACTCTGTTCATCAAGTCCATGAATGCAGCCGGCACATTAGTCAGCCTGATGGCATTACTAGAAATTCATAATGTCCATATCGAGTTCTAAATGCAGTCTTAGATATGTCCTCCTTTTTCACTTGCAATTGATAATACCCAGACCTAAGGTCTATCTTGGAAAATACATCTGCCCCTCTCAACTGATCAAACAGATCCTCAATTCTTGGTAAAGGATACCGATTCTTCACTGTCACCTTGTTCAACTGTCTGTAATCAATTCACATTTGCATAGTCCCATCCTTCTTCTTTACAAATAATACTGGCACTCCCCAAGGATACATACTTGTTCTTATAAACTATCTAACAACTCCTGTAATTGAGTCTTTAATTCTTTCAACTCAGTAGGAGCCATTCGATAGGGTGCCTTCGATATAGGTACTATTCCAGGCATAATGTCAATAAACAATTCCACTTCTCTCACTGGTGGTACACTAGACAATTCTTCTGGGAACACATTAGGAAATTCCCTCACTATGGGTATCCTGAATTCTAACTTGCTCTCTTTTTGAGTCCATAACAAATGCTAAGAAAGCCTCATATCCTTTCCTTAAAAATCGATAGGCTTTCATAGCCGACAACACATTAACTAGGGGATTAGAACATACACCCCTCACAGTCACCTTAAAACCCCTCATCACTACTGAGCACAACTATCTTTTTCCCACAATTAACTCTAGCTTGATGCTTACTCAACCAGTCCATACCCAATATTAAGTCAAACTCAGCAAAAGGCAATTCAATAAGGTCTACAGGAAATACATGACCTTGAACTAGTAACGGGCAATCCCTATACACTTTGTTCACATTCACACTACTTACCAAAGGACTAGTTACACACATATCATAATGCAAGCAATCAGCAACAAGCATCTTATCACATATTCCCTTAGACAACACATAAGAATGCATAGACCTAGGGTCAATCAATGCAAACATTTCTATGTCATAAAGTAGAAATGTACCTACAATGACCTTCATAGAATAAGCTCAGCCTGGCGCCGTTCGAGGTCTATCTACTGATTCTGACACGATTCCACCTCTGAATTGGCCACCTCCTCCATGTTCTCTTCCTCTTCCTCTATTAACTAGGGGAAAATTAGAACCGCCTCGACTGGGATCTTGCTACTTTCCAGCCACTTCGTAAGCCTTTGGACAATTGGCTAGGTAATGCTCAGTGCTTCCACACCTAAAGCAAGCACCGGTTACTCTCCAACATTCACCTCTATGCCGCTTACTGCAATGTGGGCATTCAGACACCTCACTTCTAGCACCAGATGTACCTCTACCAGTACCAGATGCAAAGGATTACCCTTATTTCCTGCCTCTGGATGCTGGATTATTGACAGATTTCGCTGGTGGTACCACTAGAGATTCTCTTGATCTCTTGCCTAAATGAGATCCACCTCGGTTTGGATTTCTCTTTTGCATTCTTTCTTTCTGAATCTCTAATGACCGCTCTGCTCTCATAGAAGCTTGTACTATCTGATAATAGCTCAAATTTTGCTCTATGGTCATTGAGATCAATAATGCCTTAATCTATTCATTTAATCCCTCTTTGAACTGCTGACATCTGAACTCTTCAGTTAATACACCAAGTAGTGCATACTTACTTAGTCTATAAAACTCTTTCTCATACTCGGCCACTGATATGCCTCTCTGCCTCAAATTCAAAAATTGCTTCCAGTTTGCCTCTCGATACGCCTTAGTCACATATTTATTATGGAACTCCCATTCAAAGAATTCCCATGTGACCAGGTCCAAAAGCATTGGATGCCTTAAAACTAGTTTCCACCAGTCATATGCAGTACCCTGAAGCAACGAAATCATACATTCCACTTGTTGCTCAGGAGGACACCTTATCTCCCCGAGCACCCTCTAAACTTTTTCAGATTCATCCAGTCTAGTTTCGTGAAGCTCTTCCACCCCATGCTTTCTCATCGATTCTAATGGAGCCTTTGGTGTCGTCATACGATCCAACACCCTTGCCAAGTCCTGAGATATCTTGAGAAAAGCCTCCATAAGAACCATCAGAACCTCATAACCAAAACCGACTGGCCTAGACTGACCAGACCTAGACACTTCCACTTTCTGAGGGTTAAAACTTTCTGCCATTTCTTCTCTCAAATGATGAGAAGGATTCATCAATCTGATACAATAAACAAGGACATCTGCATTAGGTCAACACAACTATACACATCCTAGTCTACCCATTTCACAAAAAAGGCTAAACCTAGGCTCTGATATCACAACTTGTAATGCCCATTCCCAACCATAAGATTAGCTCAGCTAAAGCAGTTGAGAACAGTCGCCACACGGCAATCACATGCATATAAACTCATACACACACGCTTGCCAAAACCTATAGTATTAAATTTTATTACACATACATTCACATGCAGTGGATATCTCATGCTATCAAATGCTAGAACTTATATATTCACATAAATACATACATCATAAGCTTAATGTTACAATACTTAGTCATTTAGTTCTTTACATACTTCTTGGTTGCGAAAGAAGCCCATAAAACATACACAAAATACATTGCCAAAAATCCCAAAACCTACACTATAGATACCCCTAGTGTTTACCGTTGGCAATGCGGATCCGTCCTTCACAATCACTTCACGTCCAAACCTATACGGATTTGAAAACCAAGGCTAAGCGATAATGCTTAGTGGGGAAATACAATAAATATATTCATGTATAAGGTATATCATATTATAAAAAAGTAAAGAAGTGTTCTAACTTCAATAATTTCCACTCATCACATGCATCTAATTTCAGTGCACTAGTATAAAATAATCATACAATACTTCACATTCTTAAATCATGTTCGCGCATACACTTCGCATTTGAATTCACAAGTAGCTTGTTTATACTTCACATTATTCGATTAATTAACATATTTATTTAGCCTTCCTGCAACTCGAAGATGCAGATAATGGGTATTGCATCAATACCCAAAGGTATAGTAATCACATTAATACCCGTAGATACCACACATTCGCATCAGTACCCGAAGGTACAGGAAAGATCAATAATATTAATAAATTGGCATTAAGGAATCCAATAAGGATTCAAATCGCATTGATGATTCCAGAGGAATTGGACGCCATTGGCTGCAGCACTTAGACCCTATAGGCATGCCTATCTATCCACTACTTGACTCGCAGGCTAAAATTATAAAGTCCAATTATTTATTCAATTGATCTCACATCCCAGCAATCATGATAATACACATGAGCAAAATGGAATAATTTCTCAATTATGCATACTTATAAGTTGTTAAAAAAATTCACATTCCTTAGCCACCATCATGCCGTCTTATTAGTACATCACTTAAACTCACAGAACAACTTGATATAGATCACAACTTAATAAGCAACTTTTAATCTAATTAATCACATTCGTTCACCATGTTTAATCTTAGCATTTAATACTTACTATATGATATTAGACTTGATTAATTATTGATTAAACATTCATATAATAATTAGGAATGATTTAGAAGTCATTGCAAAAATAGGGTATCTCACGGTCACAACCATGTTGGTTGTTACCGTGACATACCAAGGTCCAAAAATAGAATGTAACTTAAGGTATCTCACGGTCACAACCATTTTGGTTGTCCCCGTGACATACTCCATATACCCGAACAGAATGCAACTCTTAGGTGTCTTATGGTCACATCCATTTTGGTTATCACCGTGACATACTCCACATTGCTAAGCAGAATGTAAATCATGGTATCTCATGGTCACAACCATTTTGATTATCACCGTGACATACTAAGTTTATCTGGGCAGAATGTAATCCTTGCATGCCTCCCGGTGGCAATAATTTTGGTTGTAATCGTGAACCATGTAAAAATACCAAAACGCAGCTGTGTTTGTCCAAAACACAGATGTGATACCAATCTCATTTCTTATAACAATTACAAAATTTCTAAATCCTATTCAAACGTCATTCTCAACCAATTCATCCTTCTAACAATATCTTCACCTACTTACCAACTTGCCAACAATCTCAATTTCCATACAAATAGACTTCAATTCAAATAGTTATAACCACAAGTTCATAAGAGACCTTAAACAAGTTTAAGTTACCGTATTTATGTCCAAGAATCACATATCAATCAACTTGCATAATCCCTCTCCTCATAACTTATGCATTCAAACTTATATCCGAAAATTAGGGTTAAAACACAATACTCAATTTCTAGTTAAACCACTACATAATTTCCATCCAAATCCTACATACCACCCTTAATACTCTAAATTTAAACAATTAATAATAAGAACATAAAATAAAGCAAGTTCCCAAACCTCTGCTCCTATGCTCATAAAGGGCTCCCTTTGAACTTGGTTCTCTAATCTTAGCCTTTCCTTTATCCTTCTTTAATTCAGACACTAAAATTTCAAGTCCAATTTTCAGAAATTGGAACCAAATTCAACTATCAATTCTAGCTTAGTAACAATAGTAAGAAAGAGTAGAAGAAGAACCAAATACTAAATCCCTTACCTAAATCAATAATAATCTTGGCATCAACAATCAACTATCCAATTAGTAAGTCAAATTTTTAGAAGTATTTGCTTAAAGATGAAAACTAAAACTTAAAAGGAAGAAGAAGAAGCTTAGCCGAAGAAGAGAGGATCACATACAGAAAAGTGGTCATTTTCACTCTCCAACTCAATTTATATGCATGGAAATGGTAGGTTGGCAAAGCCTAAGCTTGCCACCCGGAATTCCACTCAATGACTCTAATCTCCATTAGTTTAATCAAGTCCAATTAACTCATAAATAATCCACTACTAATAAATCATGCACTTTCATAATTAAGCCACCTAACTTACTTCATTTATTCAATTAAGTTCTCATTTTTATTGCACTTCAGTCCTTAATTAACATATTCAATGCAATCTTATCCCATTTATCTTAATTAGACAAATTAGCTACTAAAGGTATATTCCAAACCATTACAAAAATGGTAATTTTACACTTAAGAGTGAACATAAGTGATAATTAAGTGAAAAGTGTAAATAAAATGATAATAATGTAAAGAAATTAAGATATAGGGGCTAAATGGTAATTTGATGTAAAAATGGTAAATTAGGGACTAAAATGTAATTTGGTAGGTTATGTAATGATTAAGATGAAAGAAAAGTGTAAATAGGGGCATTTTAGTAAATAAGGTAAAATTGGGGACATGTAGACACCGGGTCCTGAGTAAGCCTAGATCGAAGTTACCCAATGATGATAATTGCCTGCACAGGCTTAAAAGGTTAAAAGTGATGGTTTTCTCATCAAATTTGCATTTTAGAGTGAAAAATTAAAAAATAATAAAAAAGATTTAAAAAATTAATTTTGAAAAATGGGGGCTTAAGATTTAAAAAAATAGAAAAAAAAATAGTTTTTTTTTCGGACCGCAAGTGTCGGGCGCGGCAGCGCGCAGGCGCGCTGGCGCCCAGCTCGCAGGCGCCAGGCGCCCAGCCCGCCGACGCCCAGGCGCCCAGCGCGCTGGGCGCGATTTGGCGACGCGCAGCGTCGCTAAAGAGCGACGCGCAGCGTTGCGCGCTGCGCGCCGCACCGCGCGCCTCTGCGCGCGATTCCCGCCCGAGCTCCGCGCAGCGTTGCGCGCCTCGCCGCGTGAGTGCCCGTCGCTCTATAGCGACGGGCGGTGTCCCTTGTAGCGACGGCTTCCTGGCCGTCGGTACAGGGTCTGATACCCAAAAATCCTCTTTTCAGCATTTTTTCCGATTTTTTCACCCAAAAATCCGTTTTTTATCCCATTTTTTTGGGGTTTTTTACTTCAAATTAAATTCTAAAATATTTTTTTAGGTAATTAAATAATAAAACTTGATTTTATCATTAAAAATAAAATTATTTTGGGTTAAAATAGGTTTTTTCCTTAATTAAATTAGGGCAACCTATTTTATCCTATAAATATTTTATGATGAAATCAAATGGGCCTCCTCCACACATTTTTTAGACCTAAAATTTCTCTTCATCTTCTTCTTCTTCCACCAAAATTCCAGATTTTTTTTCAACCAAAAATCAAAAAGAAAAATCAAATGTTCATTCTTTTTCCAACATAATTTCTTCTAAACATATTTTTTAGAGGAAGTTTTGTTGTTGGATTCAATTTTGAGACAAATAGAATAATTATTTGTTCTCAAAATTGTTTTTCTTCATTTATTTTGGGTTCAATAAAACTTTTTTCATTGATTTTGTTTTGAATCTCTTTTTGATAAAAAAAATTGATTTTGAGACAAATAAAATAATTGTTTGTCATCAAAATCTAATTTTTATTTGATAAAACTTCAATCAATTTTTCTTTATTTTAATCAATAAAACTTTTTTTGATCAAAATCATTTCTTTAGGCAAAGGTATCAATTCTTCGTTCTTAAAGAATTTTTGATCATTTTTATTTTCATGTTTCTTGGAATAAAATTCCAACATTTTCATAATATTTCACTCTAATATTGTGAATCATCAAACAAAGAAATCAACCATCACTTTTCCTTCATCAAATCCAATATTCTGAGGGTAAATATTCTAGGCTCAATTTCAATTCCTATTCTATTTTATTTCATTTTATTTATTCATGTATATTTTATTGTTTTTATTGATTTATTTATTGTTTTAATTTATTCATTTGTTGTATTGATTTTATATTCGTTCTATTTAATTGTTTATACATGATATGATTTTTATTCACATAAATATTGATTGTTTATTAATTCCTAACATGTAAATAATTTATTTTGATTCCTCATTATTTTTAACATGCAAATAATTAATTAATTTAAATTAATCTTTTTGCCATGTAAATGGTTTGTATTAATCATGAACACATCAATTAACCTTGTTATATATCATTATTATTTTCATCATTCCTTTGTTTACTAATTTTATCATTGTTACATGATTTTATTATCATTTGTTTATTTATTCATTCATTATTTTTCACATATCATCATCATTGTCATCATGTGTATATTTTCATGTACTAATTAATTAACATGTTTTATTTTATTTTCATCACATCATTCAATCATTTATCATATATAATCCATGTTTCTCATTTTATTTTGGTTTGTTAATATTTTTGATTCCATTATCATTTTTTTTCATATCACCTTATTTTATTTTAATTTTTATTCATTATTTTGTATGTTTAATTGATTGAATTGATTTAATCACTAACATTATTTTATTTGTATTTTGTTTTTATGTCTAAACTCATTTTTTCGCTTGGGCGTTTTTGCGAGCACATCGGGAGGTCCAAAAAAGGCTCGTTTGGTTTATTTATTTTCTTTATTTGTAATATTTTATTTAATTTTGTCATATAATTTTCTTGTAAAATTATTTATTTAGGCACGCTAGAAAGAAAATCACAAAAATGTTTCTATTAATTAACTTGACTTTTTCTAAATAAAAGGGGACCAATGTCCTAGTTTTTCATACCCAAATAAATTATCACATCAAAATTATTTCATAATAAATATGCATGCGAGGACCAATGTTCTCACTATTAATGAATAACCCGTTTTATGCATGTATTTCACTTTTATAAATGGGAGTTGTATTCCGCTCCTAGTATTATTGTAATTTATTTTTAAATGCTTTATTTTGGATTTTGCTTACATTTACCGCTTTTGATATGAATGATTGCGCCTTTAAATTAAAATTGCATTGTGTGGAAAGTTGATGAAACAATGAATTCAAAACTTAATTATAATATTAATCAAAGTACGAATAAATGAGAAGTCCCGAACCCTGCTCTGATCTTTGGGCTCAAGAGGCTAGAGGTTATCCTCCAAGACACCTCTTGTGTCACGAGACTTAGACGTTAATCCTAGGCCTCATGGCCCAATATGGATAAAATGCGCAAGTCTTAGGCTCTCCGAGGCGAGAGAAACTTTCCCAATGTTCTATTGGGTGGCGACTCCATGAAACCTCCTTGTTGCCCAACATAGACGCACTTGCAATTTATCGCAAGCTGTTGACGGACCCACAATTGCCCCGATCGCCCACGTGCGGGCGGTCGAATGGGCGGCCGAGGGGATCCGGCGCGCGTCACAGGACATAATCATAATTTTTGTAAAAAGTTGAGGACCTAAATGTAATTTTACAAATGAAAAGCTAATTAAAGGATTTAAGAGTAATTATTGACTAATGTAAGTATCTAAGTGGATATATGATTTAAATGAGTGGTTTGAGGACTAAGCTAAAGGAATGAAAAATGTAGGGGTAAGACGGCAATTTAGTGCATAATTGAGATATTATATGTACTAAAGAAGAAAAGTGTAATTGAATGATTAATGATGTAATTTGATTACGTGCTAGCGAGTAAAATGAAAATTGGCATAAAATGTGATCAAAATGACTAAAATGTAAATTTGTATGTTAATAATAAAATAAAAGTGAAATTAAGAATAACTAGTAGCATAATTTTAATTATAGTAAAATTGAATGGTGAAAATGAAATTTAAGGAAAATATGAGGATTAAATTGTAAATTGGTTTAAAGATGATAGTGTAAAGATTAAATGGTAATTGGTTGGCCAAATGATAAATAAATCCAAAAATAAGATTATTTAGTGGCATTTTTGTAAATATGAGACAATTAAGGGTAAAATCGTAAATTGATAAAAGTTTAGGGATCTAATTGTAAATTTACAATAGTAAGGCTAATTAAGGGATTAAAGTGGAATTAATCATTAAAATAAATATAAAATGCATAGTTGATAATTAAGGAATAAATAATCAATGAAAATGGATTATTATGGTATAAATAATTATTAAGTGAAAAATGGTTTTAATTGATTTAATATATATGAAAAATGAGGGATTTAAGGGTAATTGATCCTAATAGTGCTAATATAAGGATCTAATCGTACATTAATAAGTGGATGGACTATTAAATGAAATTATCAGAATATTAATTTGGATATATTATTGTAAGTTAAAAAATGAAATTAGAAATCAATAAAACCAATTAATAAAAATAATAATGATAATGATAATAAAGTGGCATGGAAGGATAAATTAGTAAATATGAAGAATGTGAAGGTCTTTAGTGAATTTAAATTATAGGGTATGGATATTGCATCGGATTAAAAGGGACTATTGAGACTAATTGTATAGTTTATCAAATAAAATATAACAAAAATATTTAAATAATTACAGTGGGAAATAATAAATGTAAAGATAATAGTAAAATATAGTAATATAATTGTCAAGACCATAATTAAAATTGATATCATTGTGAATGAGTAGGGGATTGTTAGTGTGAACATTAAGAATAATAATAATGTCATTTCTGATAGTAATAGTTTGATAATAATAATAATAATAATAATAATAATAATAATAATAATAATAATAATAATAATAATAATAATAATAATAATAATAATAATAATAATAATAATAATAATGCTATGAATAATAAGTCTTTAGATAAGTCAGTAATGTATTCTAGCATTAATAATTCAGGAATATATTTCGAAGTATGGTTAATTGAAATTAAGAACTATGTAAGATTTCAAGAAGTGGAAAATATTAGTGCAACTATTAACCGCAAAAGAGTTAGTGTAATTAAAGGAAAAGTAAAGGAAGCGTTAAGGGCACAAAGGAAGTAAAAAAAATGTTAATTTGATACTACCAAGAGTAACGTTAATGATTGTTCTAATAAGTGATTAGATGACTAATGATGCGCCCAAATATAGATTTTAAAAAAATAGACAAAGTGATAACAAAAAAATTGTTAATGTAATTGATTATTAATTAACAGACTGAACATAGTGTCAGAATTGTCAAGATTAATAGCACACATAATAATGACACTGGTAATAGAATTGAACTGTTAGAGGATAGTTGCAAAAAAGAAAACAAAGGATATAATAGTGATAAATGACCAAAGTAACGAATTGATACTTAAATAGTGGATTAGGTAGATACATTTATATGTGCATGCATGTAGTTATAGTAAAGGAAAAATTAGGATATGTATCCACCACTGGGCATTTTAATGCTCAGCGCATAGAGTATTACTGCACGCAGGTCATAGTAGATTTTGATGTGGCCAAAGATTTAATGATGATCGAAAGAAGTGTTCAATAGTAAGGATTGGCATGGCATGTATACGGTTGCAGTAGGCGAAGGCAAAGATGCACGGTACAAGGATATTAATTTGTGTGTTAGTGTAACTGTTATGTTATTGTATATATATAGGATTGTGATTGAAGAAAAAAAAAGAAAATTTCCCAGATTGTTAAGTGCATTGTAGTGTATATCAGTGCAGTGTTGTATCATCCAGTATCCGTCCACTTACGGGTATAGGGTGTTACACAATAGCCTCAAATGGACACAAGTTCATTATAGTCGCCATCGACTACTTTACCAAATGGGTTGAGGTGTAATCTTTTAAGAAGATCAATGCCCAGGATATAGCAAAATTTATTGAATGGAATTTGATATGCAGGTATGGCCTCCCACACCATATTGTGTCTGATAATGGGGTACAATTCTTGGCTAAAACTAAGAAATTACTCAAAAAATACGACATCAAGGATCATATGTCCTCTCCATATTGCCCACAGGACAACAAGGCAGTCGAGGTGGCTAATAAAAACATCAAAAAGATCTTGTCCAAAATGGTTCATAATTATAAAGACTGAGCGAAATAACTACCTTTCGTGCTCTAGGGTTATAGAACTACTTTCAGAACTTCTACGGGAGCCACACCTTACTCTTTCGTATATGAGACGGAAGCAATATTGCCAATTGAGGTAGAACTCAAATCTTTAAGGGTGGTCATGGAGGCCAAAATTTCAGAGGCCGAGTAAGTGTGACGCGCGCCGAACCCCGGGGTGCCCCGAAAGCCCGCTTTTAGGGCGATAGGGATGAGGTTCATTAAAACTTGTAACGAATTACAAGTGCGTCTATATTGGGCAACAAGGAGGTTTCTTAGAGTTGCCACCCAATAGAACATTGGGAAGGGTTGTCTAGCCTCAGCGAGCCTAAGACGGCTCATACATATCCATTTTGCGTAAGCCAAGAGGATCTTGGAGGTGCCAGCCAAATAGAACATTAGGATGACCCTCTAACCTCGTGGAACCTAGGATTACACAGCGCGTGAATATCCAATTTGGGCAAACCAGAGGGATCTTGGAGGTCTCAGGCCAATAGAACATTAGGATGATCCTCTAACCCCCTGGAGCCTAGGATTATGTTGATTAGGCCTTTTGGTGGGAAACAAGAGATATTTTGGAGGTTCCATCCCAATGAAACATTGAGATGGACCTCAAACCTCATTGAGCCAAAGACCAAAGCGTGTTCGAGACTTCTCATTTATTTATACCTTGATTAATATTATAATTAAGCTTTGAATTCATTGTTTCATCAAATTTCCATACAATGCAATTAATTAAAACGCAATCCATTCACATAGATAAAGCAGTAAATTGACACAAAATAAAATACACGAAAATAAATTACAACAAAACTAGGGGCGGAATACAACCCCGATTATAAAACGATATATAAATCATACAGAAATCGGGATATTCATTGAAATGAGGACAGTAGTCCTGCCATGCATATTTTTTACAAATCGATTTTTGAGAAGTGTCGATTTTATTGGCTAAAAAAAAAAGACTTTGGCTCCTGATTTTCGAAAAATCCCAAATTACTATAAAACATTTGGCCATTTTTACTTTAACGAAATTAAAACAATTTTCATAATAAAGTGAATAAAAATGGAAAAACAAAGGAAAAGAAAGAACCCGGATGGAAATCCTCGGATTGGCGCAACCACCATCACTAATAAGTTCAACTCATCCAAAATGGTCAGATAATAACTCACAAAAATAAACATGCCAGTATCAAAATCAAGAATAAAATAAAATAAAGAAAAGCAAAATAACATAAAATTTTAAAGAAAATGAGTTGAAAGATAAAATAAATAAAAAGGGTAAAAGAAATAAGTTAAAAACATGAGAATTTGCCCAGGGACGGCCTTCTGCATACTACTGACGGGCGTCTCTGATGTGACCAGTGGACAGAGTGGTACGTCATCTACATCCCGTCTCTCAAATTAGGGACGGGCGTCGGTGACCACTCTGCCCGGCGGTCTACCCTAATTCCAGAAAATCGGTAAAAAAACTTCAAAACTTCAATTGAAATTCTTTGTTAAATAAACAATCTTATTAAAAATGGGAACAATTAATATAAGTCAATTAAATTACACAAATATTAATCCAGAATGTTTACCCTCGGATTTTACCTTTTGGGTGAAAATCGAATGATTTCGGTTCCGCACGCTTCACAAGGATCGAATAAAATAGATCAAGAAAAGAAAATTTATATTTTTCTTTTCTTGAGAATTTGACAGCAATTCAAATATTGGAATTATCCAGATTGATGAAAATGAAAGAATTTCGTTACCTCAAATTAGCTTAATTCGCAAGTAAAAATTGAGAAAAGAGTAGAAAGGTTGAAAGAATTTTTTTTGTGGAATAAAAAGCAACTGAAAATAGAGATTTTTAGTAAATCTATTAAATTCGGATTTTAGTAAATTGCTCACAAAAAGATTTTTCCCTTGAAAATTTGCTAAGCCCCCAAATAATGAAATTTAATCCACTATTTATAGAGTTTATAAGATAATTGGGATAAATATCAATTTAAAGAATTTGAATTTGAAAAGGAAATTGAAATTCAGTTTTAATCCCATTAACTATCCCAATCCAATTCAAATTTGAAGAGATTTTAAACTTTTGAGATAAAATTCACCAAATCCGGCGTTATCTGATCTGATCCAATACCGATGGCCGTCCCAATAACTACAGACGGGCGACGGTAATAAGGATACGCGTGGTAATCTGGACTACAGACGGACCGAGGCACGGGACTAGGGACGGCCGTTTCTATGCGAACACGTGTCCGTCACTCATACTACAGATGGCTGTCTCTACAACATAAGAGACAGCCCATCTATCCAAGCGACGGCCCGTCTCTTGATGCTAGAGATAGGGAACACCAAATAGAGACGGGCGTCCTAACTTCGACGGGCTTCCCGTCTGAGGAGCAAAATCTCAATTTTCATGCTAAATTTCCCAAACTCTTTCAAAACCTCACGCTATAGAGACAAAGACTTTAATCCTTGTGAAACCGAAAGACGAAAACCTCTGAATTCCATCCATTTATCTGAAAACAGATGTTGATCTCTTCATCGGGTAAACCTGACCTGGACTGCCTTAGGGCATGGTGTTTACAGTGGGCACAACAACGATTACAGCAGCTGAATCTGTTGGATGAAAATCGACTGTGAGCTCATTATTATAACCAAATTTATCAGAAAAGACTTTCCCGATCATTCATAAAGAAGGTAAGGAAGGTTCTATTGAAAGAGGAGACCTAGTTTTTAAGCAAATGAGGCCGGGTGTTCCAGGTATACGTGGCAAATTTAGGCTAACATGGGAAGGTCCGTTTATTCTCAAAAAGTTTTTATCAAAGGAGGCAGCAATTCTAACAGACAACAATGGAAATGAGTTCAGAGAACTAGTGAATGTCGACAGACTCAAAAGGTTCTATGGCTAAAGACTAAAATCAAAAGAAGAGAATAAATGCCTCGCGGTGGAAAATTGAAAAAAGGAGGTCTTGCTAAAATTGGCGTCCCGCCAGGGTGAAAACCAGAAAAAGGCATCCTCGGCAAAATTTAGGGGCTTGAGAGAAAATATCCAATCAAGAAAACCCGAGAAGGCTGATTGAAAATAGGAGTTTATTGTCACAGGATCTGTCCTGATATTTGCATTTTTGATTCATGTCAAATAGTGGTCATGTATGATGAAATCATACTGAAATACACACATTTGTGAAACAAAATATAAAACAGAAATAATTTAACTTATGTGTTCATTACTATCTAGTTCTCTTATAAAAAGGATAAAAGCATTATTCTTCACTGAAATTATGTTATCTAATAGCTATCCTCTGCTACTCTCACTAGCCAAGTGTTGGAGTCGATGAGTCCCATTATCAGTTGCAGGACTGATCACCCACCTCTTGTATGAAGTCATAGCAGTGAAGTTACAAGCATCAGTTCACGGGATGACTGTCCTTATAGGCAAATGTGCCCAAAGGTCATAATACTTGGAAGTAAACGTAGAAGATAAGATGCCACCTTGAAAGGACAGTGGGCACCTCATGATGTCCTGTGGCCCTCCAAACTTATGAGAACTATGGGCTACGATACAAAAATTAGCTGTACGAAGCCCACACAAAGGGATGCATCCGGAAGGACCATCCTGAATCACGGATGAAAGAGGTAGCCAGAAGTACATGAAATTGATGTCATCATCAGTCACCGTGGTCAGGCGAGCAAAGCCTTCATCCAGAGATTCAAAGGAATACAACCACTGCCTAGGAAGGAAATGCCTCAGCAGGTAGGTGCTAATCACCTTAGGAGGGGGCTCTGATAGTAATTTCAATTTCTCTTGTAACCATATCTGAAAGATAAAGGAAAAGTAGAGAAATTAGAAGTATTGAGCAACAAGCTTGTTCTTAAGGATATCATGTAGAATGTTAGCTGATTTTATAATTGGTAATGATAATGAGCTAAGCCTATGATATTCTAAACCTTGTGCTTTGTGTTCAATTTAAATTTTTTTTTTTAATAAAAAAGAGCTGCTGGAATGGTTTGGGTCCATTCCAGGCAAAAATTAGGCACAAAGTTTTGTAAAAATCCGAAGGGATGCATTCCCTACTAAGAAAAGCTAGTGTGAAAATCCATAAGGATCACAATACCTTTAAAAATAATGACAGATACCTACCTGGAGTAATAAGGGGCTCCCGATAAAGGAAGTAGCAGGGTCAGTGCAGAGAGCGTCCACACCTAGGAGGGTCTCAGCCAGAATCAATGGAAAAAGGGTCAGCTCACGGTGCATGCCATCCACAATGCTAAATAGCCGATAATTACCAACCAATTCCTCAGAGGACACTGTTAGATACCTAGTCAAGCAAAATAATAGAACATTGATAGCCCGGTATCTAGGTAGGTTAGAGAAACCCTCCAATGCCTCAATTAGCAGTTCCAAAGTGAAAGTGACATCTCAAGGAGCCAATCTAGCGGCGGCTGTGGGTGGAATACATAGGGTCAATGCCACATCCCTTGCACCAATCAATCCATAGATCGGTATGCAAGGTAGTGTGCCAAGAGAAAGCCTCGCACCAATGATCACAGCAAATTCCTCAGGCAGGGGGCATAATTCTTGATGAGTGAACCTGAAAAGATGGAACTGTGTCGCATAAGCGAACCGCAGCTAGCAAAAGGTTTATGTCCAGTTTAACCCTCCTCAGGAATTTTAGGCCAGAATAAGAGGTTAAAATAGAATTTTCCCAAGTTCGGGGGTCATCTAAAAAATGGTACATTTTGCTAAGTGATGATGTTGACATTTGCAAAATGACTAGACTTCTAGATACCTATCGCTCACTCTAGGTGCGGGCTACCATTCGATCAAGAAAATCTATAAAAGAGTCATCCGCCACCTAACCTCTTCCTTTTCTTCTTTTCTTCTTCCTTCTTCTTCCTCTTGCCAACCGTTGCTCCAGTTTGGTTTTTCTGTCATTTCTCCCTTGTCTTTTGTTCATTTTGTGCACCGTTTGTGCCAAAACGCTCCTGGGGTAGTCGTACACGTAGGGGTCTAAGTTTCTGTAATTTATTTTGCATTTTTTTTAGTCGAGTTCATCGACTCACAGGTTAGATTCTTACAATTTATTCCTTTTCTTCTTTAAATTTCTTTTAATTCTATGTTCTAGATATACTTAGATACGCATATTTTGAAATGTAGGCAAAATTATGCCCTTTTAATTTTTTGCAATTTGAGTTGTTACACACTGTCAGTAAAGAAAGAAAAAGAAAATAGTAAGTAATAAAAATTATAAAACTAAGCAGTAAAATATGACAATAAAATAGGATCCATTACGTTCTCTAAAAATATCTACGTAATATCTGCATGATTGTTGTTGGGGACTGAGGCCTGTCGATTGTTTTTTTTTATGTAGGAGGTTGGGCACATCCTTGTCGGGATGTTGCCGATTTTTTTTTATTTAGGCAACTCCTTGTTGGGATGCTGCCGAAATTGTTTTGGTTAGGCACATCCTAGCCGGAATGCTGCCGAAATTTCAAAAAATCGCAAAAATGCAAATTTTAGTTATCTCATGTTTAATTTATTTTCAAAATAAAACTAACTTGTAATCTTTTTCAGGATGCCTTCGAGACATAATGTTCCTCGAGAGCAGTCAAAGCCTCAAGCCCCTATTTGGATGAGCCTTAATAAGAGGGAGCGATTTGAGGCTTTAGCTTGTGCCTAATTCTATTCTAGCATATACATTTCCAGGACAATCCTCTAGCAGGTGGCATGATTGAGGAGGTGGACGCATTATTAGAGGAAATCGGTTGGATTGAGTTCCTTGGGCCATCGTTCCAAACCTATCCAGACATCTGTTGAGAGTTCCTGGCCACCTTACAGTATCGAGGGTTTCAGAGGCCAGATACGGAGGAGGGAGTTCAGTTTAGAGTTAGAAGACACCACTTTAGCATTACCCTCCAGGTCTTTGTGTAGGCACTAGGGCTTCCATTTGGGGGTAGAGGTGGTTACACCAAAAAAAGCAGTCAAGCGGCACCATTAGGAGACTATTACTCTTCCCAAGGCTCTATATGACCAT
The DNA here is from genome assembly GCA_947683425.1 of Excoecaria cochinchinensis. NCBI lineage: Eukaryota > Viridiplantae > Streptophyta > Magnoliopsida > Malpighiales > Euphorbiaceae > Excoecaria > Excoecaria cochinchinensis. The sequence goes on from CANTUQ010000055.1 coordinate 6,007,906, forward strand.
AACACGGCAAAGAGCACCATGCTCTTTTCATAGGCCCTTAGATACCTCCATATAGTACTTTCTAATTCATACTTAGGCAGGGCAGGAAACCCTGGGTTAGTCAATTCTATGGAGATATAGAGGTTATGGGCCATGGTTTCTAGGCGGCCCCTGACTATTAGTCACAAGATCGTGGCTAATTTTGTTAGGCTAGGCCGTGGGTCCACAAGCAGGAGGGGTGATTACATGGTTACTACTGCACTTGAGGGTCACATTTCACTTTGGACCTCCAGTCGATGAGGACATATTTGTAGATCTGGCCGCAATCCAAACCATGGGGATGATTGCTCAAGTACCTAACCGCTCTGGGGTGTACAGGATAATCACAATAGTAAAGACCTGACAATTTTTCCATCTACCTCCACTCTATCCAGCAGTATATGAGATCCTAGTGGAGGAGCTTCAGCTAAAGAGGGACCATCCACAGCAGCAGCAGCCTAAGGAGGAGCAGCCTCATATGCCCCAAGATCAGGGTTTAGATATATATATGGAGGATATGATTCACACCCCGGCTTCTCAACAGGGCCATGTAGAGGTGCCGAGTCCTATCCCTTCACCGCCATCAGTACATTGAGAAAATACCCGAGCTGAGAGGAGATATCACCCTATAGTAGACCTAGACACTTGGGAGTATCTACATCCACTGCTCCTCCACCACCAGAGCCCCGAGCAGGGCCAGTCCAGGCTAGCACGCGGGTGCATTCTCCATCTATGTAGTAGGAGATCATCTCAGCTGTCACTGCTACTCTTGTCACGATTTTCCAATATATGGAGGAGAGAGCTAGGATTTTAGATGATCATTTAGATAGACAAGAGCAGCTCATAGAGAGTTTGAGGAAGGATTTGAGTGCTTCACAGATAGTGGCAACTTAGAGGATTGATGAAGCCGTCTAGCTTATTGATGAGTCTGTCACCTCTCTTAGATTCTGGGTTCAGGTTTTAGAGACATCTATACCAGCCTCATCTAGGACTGTGAGGGAGTTACATGAGGAGGTGGGATACCGGCTTACTCAGATTAAGGATGCCTCTAGACATCAGAGCTCAGAGCAGATACGAGTTTTTTTAGAGCTGGAGAGAATGGTTAGCTAGTTTATGGATTTCCTTAGGACTTGTGCACAGCCTTTTCTAGATGGCTATGCCTGGATCAAGTTCTAGGATCCTCGATATGCAACACCTGGATCTCCACCAACGGATGTCACTCATCAGCAGCCAGCACCAGAGCTGGACCCTCGACCTTTAGAGATCAGCTCTCTTCTTCCAGAGCTGAACCCTCGACCTTTAGAGATCAGGCCTCTTCTTCCAAAGCTGGGCCATCGACATCTAGAGCTGGGCCATCGACATCCAGTGCCCAGCTGATTCATATGTCTGACAGCAATCAGGACCCAGACGAGCCATCTGATTATTCTCCTTTTTAGTGAGTGTTTAGGGAGACTTGTATATGGATATCTTTTGATGTACAAACTCTTTTTTATTATTATTTATTTAATCACAGCTGTTATGTTCCATTCAAATTTTTACTTTGCTTTGAAGACACCTAATAATAATAATAATAATAATAATAATAATAATAATAAGAAGAAGAAGAAGAAGAATCATAACTAATAAAAGAGATGAACAAACAAGGTATTAAACTTATATTTCGAAAGATCCAGTTAATATAATAGTTTAACAAAATTCTTTGAAATTATAGGGATTACATTCCGTTAATCACATACCAATAATTTGATGGCGACAATCATATGTTGAAGTCTTGAAGGTGGTAATCATATGCAGGACATACTATCTTGATAACGACACTCATATGCCGGATAGATCAACTATAGTCTACAGGATGATGCAATGGCAACAATCATATGCTAGTGCTTCGACGGGGATAATCATATGGCAATATCTTGATGGCGCAAATCATATGCCGGATAGATAAGCTATAGTCTTCAAGATATCCCGACGACAGCAATCATATGCCAGAAGGATCAAACACAGTCATTGGCGACAATCATATGCCAATAACTCGATGGCAACAATCATATGCTGGACAGACTATCTTGATGGCGACAATCTTATTCGTGATAGACCAACTATAGTCTATAGGATGATGCAATGGCGATAATGATATGCCAGTGCTTCGACGGCTGCAATCATATGCCTATGTCTTGATGGCGCCAGTCATATGCTGGATAGATTAGCTGTAGTCTTTAGGATATCTCGACGGCGACAATCATATGCCAGAAGGATCAAACACAGTTATTGGCGATAATCATATGTTAATAATTTGACGACGATAATCATATGCAGAAGTCTCAAAGGCGACAATCATATGCCGGACAGACTATCTTGATGGCGATAATCATATGCCAAATAGACCAACTGTAGTCTATAGGATGATGCAATGGCGACAATTATATGCTAGTTCTTTGACGGCGACAATCATATGCTAGTTCTTTGACGGCAACAATCATATGCTGATATCTTGATGGCAACAATCATATGCCGAATAGATTAACTGTATTCTTTAGTATATCCCGATGGCAACGATCAAATGCCAGACGGATCAAAAGTAGTCTTTAAAATGACTTGGCGGCAACAATCATATGCCAAGGTCTTGATGGCGACAATCATATGACGGATAGATTAACCAAAGTCTACCGAATGACCCAGTGGCAACAATCATAAGCCACAATCTTCAATCTTCAATCAGCATAGCAAAAGGTAAGGACTGCCTCAGGTATGGCCTTATTTCCCTTTCTCTAAATTTTGGCTCATTTTAGATACTAGTGTACTAGTCTCCCCAAAATTGGGGGGAACTGTAGACACCGGGGTCCCGAGACAACCTAGATTAGAGTTACACAATAATGACACCGATGCCTATTGTACAAGTAGAGGGCTGAAGCTGTAGGTTTTCATCTATGAATTTCACAAGTTTTGGGCAAAGATCCTTTTCATTTCCTTTATGATTTTAAAAGGGAGCTTTTCATGCATAAGTTTTGAGTTTTTATGTGATTGATGGCCATCCCTCATATGAGGGATGCCTGTCAGTCGATGCTAGTGCCTGCCTCTTGTGACAAACGAATTACGCAAATCGTGCAATTAGTGGCGACTGACGCCCATCCCTTAGATGATGGAATGCCCATACGTAGATCATTACAGACGCCTGCCCCTTCCAGGACGGCTATTGCTCACGCGAGAGCTGCCCAACCTCTGGTGAGACGGGCTGTAGAGGGGTATTTTCAGTTTTTATAGTTTTTTTAACGATCGACGCCCGTCCCTCAAGCAAGGGATGCTCGTCGATCTTTACCTGGCATTCGACTTGGATTTCCTTTTTGAAAGAAAATCTAAAGTTTTGTCCTTTAAAATTAAAATCCTAATTTTTAGAGATAAAATTTATAGATTTTAAAATATTTATCCTAAAGATAAATTAAAGATATTAGATTTTATCGCTAAAGATAAATTAAAGATATTAGATTTTATCCCTGAAGATAATTCGAAATCAATTTATCCCTAAAAATAAATTAAATATTTGACATTTATCTTTAAAGATAAATTAAAAATATTTGATTTTATCCCTAAAGATAGTTTAAGATCATTTATTTATAGAGATAAATCAAATGCAATATTTATCTCTAAGGATAATTAAAAGTTTTACATTTATCTTTAAAGATAAATACATAGGTTTTATCTTTATCTTTCAAAACATGCTAGCCTATAAATAGAGGTACAAGAGAAGATTGAGGGTTTTTTTTGGTTTTTTAGAGAAATTTTGGGAGAAAGGGCAAATTTACTTTTAAAAACAAAAAGTCTTCTTTTTATATTGATTTTTCTTTTGAAATTCATTGGAAAAGAATCAAAAGTGAACTTGAGAAAGGGAAACCAATTCCCTTTTCTTGATTTACCTTCCTAAAATTTCAAATTATTTAAAAGAATGATTTTTTAGAGAGAGAAAATTATTTTCAATTTGTTCAGCTATCAACCTATCCTTGTAGAATTCAAGGCAAATCTATACAGGTTTTGCCTTCCAGAGATCAATATTCTAAGGGTAAATAATTATGGGTTAGTCATTCTTGCATTAATTTCAATAAAATGATATGAGATGTATGATTTGGGGAAAAATGTAGATTAATTTATTTGTTCGGTAATTTTATTATATTTATGCTGTAATTGCTTTATTAATATTTTGTTCAAATATAATTGCATAAAATAATGGTTCAATATCTATATAATATAAGATGTGGACTATAATGGGTTTTTCCCATTGTTTTTGAGATCTGGAGATGACTGACGGGATGAAGGCCCTACTGACGGTCGTCGCTCAAGCAAGCCATGGGTCGTCGAGCAGTACTTCTTCCTCCCGTCGGTCACCTGTCTAACGGCCGTCCCTCATCTTTTAGGCCGTCCCTAATTTGTTTCTTCTTCATTTACAATTGTTTTTACTTCTCTCTTCTTATATTATTTTTTTATTTTATTTAATTTAAATATTTCTTTAGTGTTTCTCTATTGTTTTTTCATTTATTCTTTTTATTCTTTATTTTAACATTTCTAACATATTATTTTATTTTGATTTTATGAGTTTTATTTTGGATGATAGAATGGGGGTTCAAATTAGACAAGTGACTTTATTTTGGTTCATTCTCTTCCATCCTTGTCATTTAGCTTTTATTCTTCTCAAATTTTTTCATTTGGCTTTACTTATCATAAATGTATTTTTGTGTTCATTAATATAAAAAGCACAAAAAAGATTTTTACAAATAAAATAAGGTTTTCTCTAATAAAATAGGACCAATGTCCTAGATTTTCCCTAATAAAATGTCACCTTAAAAATTATCATTTTGTGAATATGCATGAGGGAACCAATGTTCCTATTCTTAAATAAATATCCCATTTTATGCTTGATTATTATTTGTTTTATTGCTTAGGGTTATATTCTGCCACTATTTTACTGTAAATTAATATGTTTTTTTTAGTTGTATCATCTATTGCTTTCGTTATGTGCTTGATTTGCTTCTTTATAAATTGTATAACTGTATTGATAAGTTGCAATTATATTAATATTTTAGATTAATTCTTGGCATAATTATGTGTTTTATTTATTTAATTTTAATAATAATTAATTAGTTTTTGTGTTTTTATTAATTTATAATGTTTTTATAATTTTTAATAAGTTTTGGGATGTTTTCAGGTGTTTTATTTTAATCCGGAGTTAAAATGGAGGTTTGGGGTTGATTTTAGAAGAAGTTGGTGAAAATAGGCAAAATTGGCCTAAAGCACAGCCGTGCTTTTCAATAGCACAGCTGTGCTTTCGAAGGGACCGCGCAGCACACACGGAACAACACGGCGACACAGTTGTGCTTTCTCGCAAGGCACAGCTGTGTCACGCAGCAAGCGCGGCGCGCACACGGAGCAGCGTCACGCAAATCTCGCCCCCTCGCCCAGAAGCACAGCTGTGCTTCTTCGCAAAGCACAGCTGTGTCACGCCTTTTTCCGCCAGCACACAGCGCAACCCTAGCCAAAACACAGCTGTGCTTCTCAAAGCACAGCTGTGCTTTTCTCCAGTATAAAAATAAAATGACGCCGCTGCATTCGAGAGAGCAGAATTTTAGGTTTAGTTTTTAGTTTTATTTTTCTCTCTTCTCCTTAGGGTAGACTTAGATTTATTTTTCATTAAATTCCAGCAATATTTTATTTAATTTCCATGTTTTAATTCTTCTTTTAAACTTTGTTTTAGCTTAGATTTCATTTCAACTTGCACTTTTATTCCAATTTAATTTAGATTATTTTTATTTTAATTTTGTATTTTGGGATTTAAGGAAATTCAACGGTGGATGAACAAGAACTTCAAGATCCATTTTCTCTTTTCATCAAGGGTGTATTCTAAACTTAATTTTTCATATTTTATAATTATATTCTTGATGTTAAGGTAGTTGTTCATACTTGGGAGTTCTTGAATCGTATTTGTATTTTGGATATTTGGATTTAATAAATATTTTCATGTTTTCTTTTATTCCTCTTGTTATATATTGTTTTGCAATTATAATGATGATTGGAGCTAAATCCGAAAATTATTGTTTGTGCAAATGCTCTGTTCTTTCAATATTGACATTTATCTTTCCAGCTTAATCCATGGATGTGGTAGGTTGGTTTGTGGGTGTTCATATTATTAGATTAAGAATTGTGAGGAATAAATAGGTTTTAGATAACTGAATCCGGGATGGTAGGTTGTCTTAGATCTAGGAATTGGTCATATTATACATATAGTTCAGTTTTATCTTCTCTGAAATTATCTGTTGTTGCTGAATTGAATGCAAGTTAAGGGGAGATCTACCAGGATAAACTTTGATTGTAATCAGTTCATAAATACATACATATGCTCTGTTCTATTTTAATCAACTTTCATTGGTTTGATGAATCCGAATTGGTATTTAAATCTGTGAATGTTTATTTTAATAGGTTCAGAATGGTGGAAGATAAATGAGTTTGATATCTGAATCCGAACTGGTAGGATTATCTGACTTAGAACTTACAAACATGTGATAATGCTAATATATGTGCTGAATCCGAAAGGTAGGTTCATTAATTAGAATAGCTGAATCCGAAAGGTAGGCTTGGGTTTAGATAGGTTATCCAGAATTTCATGTTATATTATTTTACCAATTTTCAGTTACATATATGAGGATAGAATTTCCCAAGTATTTAATTTCATCTTTGAATAATTTCTTGATGAACAATTTTATTTTCAATTGTTAATTTATTTTCTGGTTTAGTTTAATCTTCTCCACCAATCACACCGGGGACATCTCAAATTCACTCAACCATAGATATTTAACTGAACAATCCTTTTTCCCTTGGGTACGATAACTCGGGGTCCTAACTATACCCCACTTTATTACTTGTCGATTCGGTACGCTTGCCGAGGACCCGTCAAGTTTTTGGCGCCGTTGCCGGGGACAACGGTGTTGTTTGTTTTATATCTTTAGTTGAGTTAGTTTGAGGTTTTTATTTTTCTTTTTATTTTAATTTGGTGTTTATTTTTGCAGAAAAATTTTGAGACATTTTCAAAATGATGCAAGCTAACGATCAAGATTATGAGTTGGTCCTTTTGCGAGCTCAAGTGAATGATATGATGAGGGAGATGCAAGAGTTACGACAATTGTATTTAACTTCACCAGTCACCTATTCACCTTCTTTTGAAGATCCTCACTCTTCATGTATATCACAAGAGTCTCACTTTACCCATATCGAAAGTCTTTCAAACTACATCTCTTGTAGAGAGAAGGAATACCAAGCAGAAAGGAGGGAGATACAAGAGTCTAACTCTGCCAAAATCGAAAGCTTTTTAGACTACATATATTGCAGAGAGAAGCAATTTTGTGCAGAAAAGGGAGAGTTGCAGGCTACAATCGATTATCAAGAGGAGAGAATCAAGGCTCAAGGGGATTTATTAAAGAGTCAAGCATTGGAAATCCAAAATTTGGAATCCAAGTTAGAAATTTTAATTGTCTCTCCGAGTGATCAAAAAGATGGTGGTGAAATGAGTCATGCACCTATAGAGATTAATGAGAATATTGAAAATTTTGAGGATGGGTTGCATGAAGAAGAAAAGGAGCCAATTATTGTTGAAGATAAATCTTGTGTTTTTTTGGAAACTAATTTCAATTTTTCTGTGCAGGATAGTGCACCAAAGGAGCAAGAGTTGAATGATTCTCAAATGGAAACACTGAATTCAGTCCATTTGAAGGATTTATTTAGGCTTGAAGAGCCGGTGGAGTTCGTTTACAGTGAACCCAAGGTGGAGTCATACTTCATCGAAGACATGGAATTTCCCACCTTGGTAGCGTTCGATGATTTTCTCCTACTGATGGGGGAAAATGAAGAGCAAAAACCGGAAAGACCATTATTTGGTTCACAAGCTCGTCCACCCGAGAGTGAAATGAGTCGAGCTGGGACTCAATAAACCAGAACTTATATTTTTCTTAACCCTTCCTATTTAATTTTCTGTGTTTATGTTTTAATTTTTAATTACTAGTTATTTGTATTTGTATTTTTATTTTTTCTTAAATAAAAAATATATATATATATATATATAAAATAAAATAAAATAAAAAATTAAAAAAAAATATATATATATATATAATAATAAAGTATTCTATAAAAAAAATATATATATATATATATATAGTAATAATAATAATAAAATAAAATTATTATATATATTTTTATAAAATAATATTCCTTAAATTTTTAGTGTGTTAGAATGTTAATTTGTTATTTTTAATGTTTAATTTGTTGGATTTAATTTGTGTTATTTGGTTTTGATTTGTTTCATTGTTTTGGAAATTAATAGTTGAGAAGGAAGAAAATTTCAATTGAGGAGCAAGAAGCCAAGAAGTGCAAATTGGGACAAGGAGGGCAGTAGCATCAGGTAAAGCGCGAAAACACAGCTGTGCTTTTCAAAAGCACAGCTGTACTTTAATTTAAAACACGGCAATGCTGAGCGCGCTGAAAAGCACAGCTGTGCTTCTATCAAAAGCACAGCTGTGCTTTCATTTAAAACGCACGCCGAAACGCAGCGCTGAAAAAAGCACAGCTGTGCTTATTTCAAAAGCACAGCTGTGCGTTTTCGCACAGCCTCCTTTAACACACGCTGTGCCCCTCTTTCTTCTTCCTTTCTCTTTTCTTTTCCCTTTTTCCCCCCTGTTCTTCAAAAATTAAAATTTTCTCTCAATTTCTCTTTGATCTTCACTGACAATCCAAGCTAATCTCAGGTAATTTTAATTTTATGCGATTGTATAGAGCTTAAAAGGAATTCTTTTCATTTTCTTTCTTCAATTTTCCTATTTGCCGATTCTGATCTTTCCCAAATTTTTATGCAATAAATTCCAGATTTCTTTTGGGTTAAAAGAATTAAGAGCTCTCTTTCTCTTTTCCGTTATTTATCTTCCAATTTCCTTAAGTCAGTAGCTAAATTCAACATTTCCAGGTATTTAATTTCCCCACTCTTCGCATTTTTAATTTCTCATTTTAATTGACTGGGTTTGATTCTCAAATGGAAATTTTGTTGTGTTAATTGTGAATTTTGATGTGTGTTGCTTCTTCGGGCCAACGTGAACAGAAATGGGTAATTAGGATTGAAAAGATTGTGCTTAAAAATCTAGTTAGAATCATGCTTACCAACTATTTGATGAAATGCCTGAATGAGAAATGCATGTACATTAATGGACTTATAATGTGATTAACTCAGCAATTTGTTAATTTATCCTGGCCAACTCTGTTAATATGATATTTTGAGATAATGTTCATATTTAGATGGCATAAATTAGGTTGTGTAAACAGGCAATTAGGTCACTGTTGGCATGTCCACTGCTGATTTGGAACTTTAACTAATTGAGCTTTATCTGACCATATTGTACACTGAGCAATTGCATTTTGAGCCTAATTTCATATGTGTTTGTGTTTAAATTGCTATTATAGCAGTGTTGAGTTGATGGATGCCATTTGAATTGAATTTGAACTCAGTACTCATTGTGTTAGATGGGGATATATTGTGCATTTTGCCTTGAAATATAGCTGCTGGAAATGGGGAGTTTGGACTTCAAAATTCTGAATTGAATGGCTTTGAGATAATTGGGGCAATTATGCATTGTATGAATATGGAAAGAAAATTTTTGCAAGTTAAATTCTAATTGCTTGAGATTATGCTTGGTATTATCTTGTTTTAATGATATTGCTGTTGCTTTAGTTTTTAATTTAGATGCAATTGAATATTGTGCTCGATTGAATTGAGTCAAATGCATGTTTGCTAGTTCCCGACTTGATGGGATTAGGATAAGTTGTTTTGGATGCCAATTTTTCACATTTTTATTTACATGCAACTTTGAATTTTTCCTACATATTTTTGCTGTGAATGAAGCAGTGATTAAGTGAACTTTGCATTTCTCTCTATTATTCTCCAATAATTGCATTTATTTTATTTTTGGCATGTACACTTCAAGAATTGATTACTTGTGCTTATTGTCATTCTCCACTTTGTGCTTTTCATTTTTAATTTCGTTAAATTCTAATTTGTGCAATCTTCCAATTGTTACTATTTTGTGAATAGAATCTGTACTTCAACATGTTTATACATTTGCCTTATGCTTAATGTTTCAAGTTTTGCATCATCATTAGCTAGAAAGTATATTTATTTTGCAAATTTCTGTTGTAAAGTGTTGGTGAGTTTTGATATTATTTTTCCAATTTAGTTATAGATGTGGTGTGCGCTTAATGAAACCAAGAATGTTTTGAACAAAGTGTTTGCTTTCTTTTTCAGGAACCATGGTTCGCAATAGAGAGGAGCAACCATCAGCGCCCATTCAGCCTCCTGACTGGTTGACTCCAGAACAGCGCACCCTGTTCAATAAGCTAGCTGCGAAGATTATTATTTCGAGTAGGTTTATGAGTATGAAGACACTCATCGACCTGGGCATACAAGAGAGGGTAGTATCTTTGCTGAGGAACATCGGATGGGAGGAGTTCTTTTCTCTGAATGGTCCGACTTATCCTGAGATAACATTGGAGTTCCTTAGTACGTTTCAGTACTCTCCTAGGTTATCTCTGGATGATCGGAATACCATTCAGTTTAGAGTACGCAATATCCCTTATTTTCTATCTATTTCTGACCTGGCTAGATACTTGAGGTTGCCAGAGGATGGGGAGGTGCATGTTGTGGGTGATTCAGCTGTGCATTGGGCTATTATTGGGAAGCCCAATATGGATTTTCATGCGAGAAACACCAAGTCAACGAAGCTCCGCTCTCCAGTCTATCAGTACTTACACCGAGTGATGACTTCATCAGTGTTCATGCGACCAGGGTGTCCTAGCAATGTGAGCACACCAGACTTATTCTTCTTATATGCTATGGAGACCGGCACCAGAGTTAATGCCGTACCTTGGTTGTGTAAGCAACTGAAGAGAGCCACCGCTACTTCAGGGAAGAGGATTGGGATTGGTGGATTGATCACCTTGATCATGAGAGCCCTGCATCTGCCTACTCCTGACATGGGACCAGCTTTAGGGTCATCGTACTTGATTGATGAGGAGGTAGTGCTCAGATGTAGGATCGCTATAGAGGATCCTTCTTCCGAGAGTGGATATCGACTTAGGAGAGCGGAGGAGATGGAGGCCCATGACTTGGGTGATGATGGAGAGGGAGATTCTGATGATGCCCGTCCGCCAGCTGATCACGATACTGATGCTCCACCACCACCTCCGCCACAGAGAGCTACTTCCAGTAGGAGGGTGAGACGGAGGAGTGATATTCCCTTCTCCCCTCCAGATATGAGTCGGTATGCTCAGGGGCATGATGAGCCATCTTCTTCTACAGCCCCTCCATCCTCAGCTCCACATCTAGATGCTTCTTTGGTGCAGACTTTGATATCTGAGATTCAGTCTATGACAGCATCGATGATGCAGTTTCAGACTTCTTTTAGTGAGTTGAGGAGGGAGCAGGCAGCCTTTCAGGAGAGGGTGTGGGAGAGATTGGATGAGCTGAGCAGAGGATTGGCGGAGGTCAGGGCAGCTACCGCTCAGAGTGACCAGATGATATCTGGCGTGGACTTATCGGTACAGCGAGCTTGGGAGCGACTGGCTTCTATTGAGACTCAGCTGGAGCAGGTGCGCCGAGATATGGTCCTGGGAGCTGAGCAGAGAGATGCATTTTTGGGATCCTTCCAGCACAGGATTATGACACAGTTGGACAGGTTGAGCGTTGAGATTCGTGGATTTTTCACTCCTGTTTCCACTGTGTTTCCTCCACATCTGAGACGACCACCACAGTAAACTATTGTATATATTTCAGGAAGTGATTCGTACACAACAGATTCTGTATATATTTATTTATTTATTTTAGTTAATGAAATTGATGAAGTCATGCAATGTATGATTTTATTTACTTTATTATATTTTGGAACTGTGTGGCTGAGCCAATGCCGTGTGATAGGATAGATATTATTTGTGTTGGCTATGAATTTCACAGATTTCAAAGTATTTCATTTTGCACAGTGATTATTGAATTCTTGCATAGGTTTTGAATTTTCTTCAATTTGCACAGGTGGCATGCAGAAATTTTGTATGGTTGTTAATTTTGCACAATAATTAATTTATGTTTGCCATTTTTGAGGTGCTTGCAATTGATTTTAAATTGCAATGAGTTTAGCACAGCATAGGGGAAATTTTTTGAAAAATATCTTTGTGTGCTTCACTTTCTTGCACTGAGGACAGTGCAACATTTTGAGTTTGGGGTGGAGTACCATTTCAATTTTTCAAACCAAAACCAGATTTGTTTTGTTTTATTGTCTTTTTAGTTTGTTGCGTTTGAGTAGTTGTTAGTTAATTTTTGTTTTGTTTGTAGTGTGGTTGTGCCAAGTTTGTGTCTAAATATTTTTATGGTTGTTTCTTTTTGATTTTCCTTCGATTTAAATTTTTATTTTGTCCTAATAGTTCTCAATTGTGAATGATTTTGATCTCAGGTTTAGAAATTTGTGTTTCATTCAATATTAAGTTGAGTGAGAAATAGTCATGTATATATCTTTGTTTGTTAGACTGCATGTAAACCTTAATTATACTTTGCAATTTCTAAATTTTGAGCACTTTGGGCCTGTTTTCAAAAATTGAGAAAAATCTAGTTGCAATTAGGGGATTAGATGAAAACTCACTAAGAGCACTAGAACCTTTCTGATTACCCATCGAAGCGACCTCAGATGAGACACAACTTAGAAAATGATTTAGGCAACCTTTTTTGTATAGCTACTTTAAATGACTTTTCCTACCTTAATTTCATTGCCTCTTGTTAGCCCGTTGAGCCTATCAATTTAGTATGCTAAATGCGTGCTTATTTTATTGTTACACATATTAAAACTACCTTTAGCCTTAAATGATTTTTGCCTCCCTTAGAAGAGTGGCCACTCTAGTAAGGTTGGGTTTTTATTTTAGGTAAAAGGGAATTTAGATTTTGTCAATTCTTGGTGTAAATTTCTGTTTGAGAATTGATTGGTGTGTGTAATGGAGAGTTGAGCCCATTTAAAGAAATGAGTTTGGGGTTGATAAAGAGGAATGTGATTTAAGTGGTTTATTGGTCTTGTAAAAAAAAAAAATTAAAGCTCAAGTGTAGTTCTTGCTGGGATTTATAGACGAATTAAGTACTTTATTTATTGTTAATGGCTAGTTGGTTTTTATGCTTCTAAATAAAAAAATAAAAAATAAAAAATAAAAAAATAAAAAAATAAAAAAAATTTGAAAAAGAAGAAGCATTGTAAGTTTTTCCTAGCTAGTTGGGCAAAATGTGAATTTGGGGTACAAAATTTAGTGAGACTTGAACTAGTGCCTTGTGAAAATCGGTGTTGAATATTATGTGGCATTTGTTATTGTGAGTTGAGTTTGATGATGCTAAGGTGTCTTTTAGGCCAATGTTATTTTGATTATATGTAATTGAGTTGGGAATATTTATTAGTACGGTTGGGTGATTGTGTTTTGTTTAGGTAGTGGCTATTTTTCTCTAGTGACTTGATCTTTCTTTGTTAGCCAATTTACCTAAGCCTAACGTTACAACCAAAATGTAAGACCTCTTGATTCTTTGTTTTGTCTTGTTCTATTTAGTGGAGATGACCTTCTAGTAAGGTTTGGTACGTAAGAAGAGGCATATGGTGTTTCTTGAGCTTTGAGTGAAAAGCCATGAGTGCATTCATGCATTCGAGTTGATTCCTTTTCCCAACATTGTATCTAGAAGTTTTGTTTTTAAATGATAAAAATTCTGTTTTGGCCTTTTGCACACACACACAGAAATTGTTTAGTATGTTCTTGTGTTTATTTGTTATTTAGTGAGCATTGGTATTAGCAAGCCTATTTTCTTGTTCATTAATTGAGAATGACTCCTTATTTTCTTTTGTTGAGATTGAAATAATTGAGAATGACTCCTTATTTTCTTTTGTTGAGATTGAAATAATTGAGAATGTGGTTCATTCAGTTTACTCGAGGACGAGTAAAGGTTTGAGTTTGGGGTAGTTGATAAGTTGCAATTATATTAATATTTTAGATTAATTCTTGGCATAATTATGTGTTTTATTTATTTAATTTTAATAATAATTAATTAGTTTTTGTGTTTTTATTAATTTATAATGTTTTTATAATTTTTAATAAGTTTTGGGATGTTTTCAGGTGTTTTATTTTAATCCGGAGTTAAAATGGAGGTTTGGGGTTGATTTTAGAAGAAGTTGGTGAAAATAGGCAAAATTGGCCTAAAGCACAGCCGTGCTTTTCAATAGCACAGCTGTGCTTTCGAAGGGACCGCGCAGCACACACGGAACAACACGGCGACACAGCTGTGCTTTCTCGCAAGGCACAGCTGTGTCACACAGCAAGCGCGGCGCGCACACGGAGCAGCGTCACGCAAATCTCGCCCCCTCGCCCAGAAGCACAGCTGTGCTTCTTCGCAAAGCACAGCTGTGTCACGCCTTTTTCCGCCAGCACACAGCGCAACCCTAGCCAAAACACAGCTGTGCTTCTCAAAGCACAGCTGTGCTTTTCTCCAGTATAAAAATAAAATGACGCCGCTGCATTCGAGAGAGCAGAATTTTAGGTTTAGTTTTTAGTTTTATTTTTCTCTCTTCTCCTTAGGGTAGACTTAGATTTATTTTTCATTAAATTCCAGCAATATTTTATTTAATTTCCATGTTTTAATTCTTCTTTTAAACTTTGTTTTAGCTTAGATTTCATTTCAACTTGCACTTTTATTCCAATTTAATTTAGATTATTTTTATTTTAATTTTGTATTTTGGGATTTAAGGAAATTCAACGGTGGATGAACAAGAACTTCAAGATCCATTTTCTCTTTTCATCAAGGGTGTATTCTAAACTTAATTTTTCATATTTTATAATTATATTCTTGATGTTAAGGTAGTTGTTCATACTTGGGAGTTCTTGAATCGTATTTGTATTTTGGATATTTGGATTTAATAAATATTTTCATGTTTTCTTTTATTCCTCTTGTTATATATTGTTTTGCAATTATAATGATGATTGGAGCTAAATCCGAAAATTATTGTTTGTGCAAATGCTCTGTTCTTTCAATATTGACATTTATCTTTCCAGCTTAATCCATGGATGTGGTAGGTTGGTTTGTGGGTGTTCATATTATTAGATTAAGAATTGTGAGGAATAAATAGGTTTTAGATAACTGAATCCGGGATGGTAGGTTGTCTTAGATCTAGGAATTGGTCATATTATACATATAGTTCAGTTTTATCTTCTCTGAAATTATCTGTTGTTGCTGAATTGAATGCAAGTTAAGGGGAGATCTACCAGGATAAACTTTGATTGTAATCAGTTCATAAATACATACATATGCTCTGTTCTATTTTAATCAACTTTCATTGGTTTGATGAATCCGAATTGGTATTTAAATCTGTGAATGTTTATTTTAATAGGTTCAGAATGGTGGAAGATAAATGAGTTTGATATCTGAATCCGAACTGGTAGGATTATCTGACTTAGAACTTACAAACATGTGATAATGCTAATATATGTGCTGAATCCGAAAGGTAGGTTCATTAATTAGAATAGCTGAATCCGAAAGGTAGGCTTGGGTTTAGATAGGTTATCCAGAATTTCATGTTATATTATTTTACCAATTTTCAGTTACATATATGAGGATAGAATTTCCCAAGTATTTAATTTCATCTTTGAATAATTTCTTGATGAACAATTTTATTTTCAATTGTTAATTTATTTTCTGGTTTAGTTTAATCTTCTCCACCAATCACACCGGGGACATCTCAAATTCACTCAACCATAGATATTTAACTGAACAATCCTTTTTCCCTTGGGTACGATAACTCGGGGTCCTAACTATACCCCACTTTATTACTTGTCGATTCGGTACGCTTGCCGAGGACCCGTCATGTATGAAAAAGGATGAAAATTTAACTTAATAACTCATTTATAACTTTAACTAAGGTATGAATAAAAGTAATATCAAAACTCTTTCTGGTCTTACACTTCATGAAGTTAGATGAACCTTCCTAATGTTCTATTACAATGGAAATTTCAAAATCACTCTTGTTGCCTAAAATAGACATATACGCATCGTCTTAGGCTCAATGAGGCTAGATGAACTTTGCCAATGTTCTATTAGGTTTTGACTCTAAAACACCTATTGTTGCCCAAAATAGACGCCCCCATAATCTTTACGGGTTCTATGAAACTCTCTTGAACCCTAAAAGCGGGTTTTTCGAGGTCTATAGGGTTTCACGCGCATCACAATTTGTAATTCAGAATTTATACTTGTATTTCAATCAATCTTGAGGACAAAATTCTTATTAAGTGGGGAAGAAATGTAACGCCCTAAAACTCCGATAATTATGAATAGTACCTTTCGAACATGAATAGTACCATTAGGGGGCGAAAAAAGTTTTATTTGCTCGATGGAAAATAGTATTCATGAGGAGTCCAAGGATATAATTTGAGGTGAAATTGAGATTGAATAGGCCTTTAAGAGTCAAAAATACAAATAAGTCACGGTTCAGTTTGAATAGTAACTCGATTTGACTAAACTTTGACCAAGCCTAAAAAAAATGCTAGACACCTTCAAAAAATTATCTGAACATATGAACTCAATTCAAATATTATTGGGGAATTTTTTATAGTGAAAAATTAATTTTTTAGTACACAAAAAAATAAGTTATCAGACTGGTAAAAATTTACTTGATCTGGGAAACGATATCAATTTGACTCAAAAATATTCGTGTATCCTAAGAAATATTTTCAATAATTATGGACATAATTTTATGTGAAAAGATGTAAGAAAAATAATTGGGCCTAAATATGCTAAGAAATGAACTATTGGGCCTATGTATGGTTGGACTTGATTTAGCCTATTTAGGATGGGCAAAAAATCAGAATTTTCTTGAAGAACAACACATTTTCTCTACTCTTCCAAATCGTGACCCATTCTTCAATTTTCTCTCCAATTTATTTCGAATTTCTCACTCAAATTCCATCAAATCTTATCCTCCAAGCAATTCCAAGGCATTAAATTCATTGTTGGCAATCTCAAAAACTCATTTTAAGTGAAAGAGTTGATAGAATTATGAAGGAAAGATAGTTGAGCAAGAATTCAAGTGAGGAGGTGCAAGAAGGAACAAGTAAAGCTAAAGGAAAGGGAAAGGAGGTGGAAGAATAAGAGAAATAAGGTTAGTGGACACAAATTCTAGTGTTTTCCATTTATTTTGATAATTTTTCATGTGCATGTATATGTATGTGTGAATGAAGAAAATGCATGAATAATGTAGATTAAGCATGGAAGCATGAAATAGAGGTTGAAATATGATATAAGAAATGGAAAACTTGATTGAAACAACATTAGAGGAGAAGAAGTATGCATGGCCAAATGGTACCCTTAGGGAAAATCATGTGCATTAATGAAGTTTTAATGAATTTTAAGTACGAAAGTGAAAATAGAATTAAAATAATGCTAGTAGATATTTAATGGAAATTTTTAAGAATTTTTTGGCTATAGTATAGTTTAAGTGAACATTATGTACTAATTGATAAAAATTAAGTATATATGTTTCAAATGAAATAATGGTGCAATTAGGTAAGGAATAAATAGAGAATATCATGGAACTAAATTATATGGAAAAAAAAATAAATTGGAAGGAAAGAATGGGTTATGGGCGAATGGTTATTAGTATGGAAAATGATATTTATGTGATATTTATGGCTATGTTAAGATGACAATGGAATAATATGTTATGTGTAACACCCCAAAACTGCCCCAGTAGTTTGAGCCTGTCTGTGTCTGTATGTGTGCGTATTTGTGTACATTTTCGGTATGCCTGTGTGTTATGTTATTTTAATTATGTGTTTGTGTATTTTAGTAAGAGGAGAGGAGTTATGTTAGCGTGTGTGCGTAAGATAGGGAAGTAGGGTATGAGTAAAGGAAAAGAATTATGTGTAGGTGAGAGTATGGGAGTAGGGTATTCTTGTGGGATCAAATCCTATGAGAGAGTGACACTTGGCAAGTGGATAGAGTTGAATTAATGAGTTGAGAGAGAGAGAGGACAGCTGTAAATCACTTGGGTTTTTCTTCTTCCTTTCCCATTCTCCTCTTCCTCCTCACGCCATTCATCTTCTTCTTTCTCTTCTTCTTCTTTCCTTTTTCTTCTTTACTCGTTTCTGCTCTTTCTTCTTCCCTTGGGTAGTTTGAGTTGCTTCTAAGAGGTAAGTTAGGATTGTAGGTGGCTGATTTCTCTTTTCCCTTGTTTTGCTTTTAAATTGGATGAGTTAGGGTTATAGATTAAGTAATATTCTGGGTTTGTTTGTGCAAGTGATTGGTGATAGGAAGAAGCAAAGTAAAGGAAAAGAAAAGATTTAAAGCTTGAAGAGAACAGCTATTGTGCAACAAGAGGTTTGGGAGTTGATTCCTTTAATTGATTTTTAATTGGTCTTTACCCTAAATTCTTCTTGAGTTATAAATATACATGTGTATATGATTTCCAGTAAACTGAGTGTTTTGATATGATTCTTATGCATGTATTTGTTTGGGTAAATGTATTGGTAATGCATGATGTTGCTTAAATTGAAGGTGTGTGAGAATTGAAAGTGAAGTGCATGATTGGGTAAGCTCTGTTTCGTTCTCATCTGACCCCTGTGCAATGTTTTTGTCATATGTAGAGTTATAGAACTCCAAACCATACGATTCTTGAACCATTAGAACTATGAATTCCATTACTTTAAAAGTCTCAGAAATATCCTTGGACTAAATCTGGCTCTAAGATCCTGAATTTTAGATAACACCGTAGTGTCTCTTTTTGTGTCGGGTTGTTTGACCAGTATAGGTTGTGGAGTTCATATCTGGAGTTTTAGATGTTTAATTTACCTGAAACTTGTTCCGTTTGAAATTTAAGACGTAGGGGAACATTTGTTAAGAAGACCACTTTTCCTAAAAATGAGGTTTAGAGGTCGGTTTTCACGACACTAGTTGGTAGTAAAAAGCAGTCTATTAAGGTAGCTGAGGCGAGCCTCTATCGCGAGCGCGACAAGGGTCGCGACCTCACGACAGAAAAACATATTTTGAGCCTTTTCTTCCCTATTTTTGAGTCTAGGATTGACCCGGATCAATCCCGTATCTTTCCCATCAGTTATTATGCATGTTTAGGGTAATTAATTGGCTATATAAGTAATTATCGTTGGGAAAAACTTAGGAGTATGTTTAAGATTGGTGATTTAGCTAGTAAATAATAGTAGATATAACTTTGTGAAGGATGAGGATTAATATGTGTTGATCTCATGAGTAACCTAAGCATGATATACCATATGTATGAATGCATTTAACGTGGGTGCGATTGAGATGATTGATGAATAATGTTGTTATTATAGATTGTGTAAATGGATATTGTTAGTGGCATGTTTTATTGAAATTCTTGATACGAATGTTGTGTTTATGATGTCAATGATGTGTGGCTTGCTGGAGATGAGGTAAGAGACTTTTGGTTATGTTTTGTGTGCTGTGGATGAGTTTGAGGAAGGAAAGATCCTGCAGAATTCTGCAGATTTTCGGAATCATGACTCTGTCGCGATCGCGACACTGTCGCGAGCGCGACAGAGACCGGTGATTTTGATGCTGTGCCGTCGCGAGCCCGCGATAGCAATAGCTTGTCTGCTCTCTGTCGCGAGCGCGACAACTGTCGTGATCGCGACAGAGCACATTGTTGGCCTGTGCTATCGCGAGCACGCGACTTGTCGCGACCCCGAGATAGCAATGCTTGCCCTCTGTCGCGATCGCGATAACATCACGAGCGCGACAGAGCTGGGCCCTTCTCTCCTTCCCGCGATCGTGAAGTCCGTCGCGCGCGCGCAGCGAAGAGACTATGGTCTCTGTCGCGAGCGCGACAGGGATCGCGAGCGTGACAGATGTGTTGTGTTGAATGAGTTTTCTTTGGTGATTCCAATGTGTGAATTTCGAACTTGTGATGCCTTTAGGTTTATACTTTGACTATTTTATGAAGTATTTTAATATAATTGAATGTATTATGCATATCTATACTTATGATCTCTCTCTAAGATTATTATGTTATGCTTAAGTGTAAATTGTATGATACATGATTGACTTTATGAACTAATTCATATGTCTCACCTATTGCTGATTATGTACAATGATATAAATTATGTGGTTTGAAATATGATTTGTATTATGCATAACCTGCGAGAGTCAGTCTAGTGGATAGTTAGGCATGCCTAATAGAGTCTGTATGTGTAGCTGCAGCGCCCCTTTGAACGATTTGGACCCTGATCAGGTCCCCGATTGGTTCCTCGCGAACCCTATTATGTGTATGTGTATGGAACTTGTTTAAGGTCCTGTTTTGGGAAATGCTTTTGAATTATGGAAAGTGATAGTACTTTGCGATTTGTACCCGTAAGGTACAGTTTATTACTCGTTATCCACTATTTTGAGTCAGCAGGTATTTCGTTTGCTTTATTTGATATGAATATGAGAATATGATAACCGAATATGTAAGATTTTGGTCATGTGAATCAATTATGAATTCGAATGTGATTATAAATCTCTGGCTGGGTTTAATGTGACTCAAACATGCCTATTATGTGCAGTTATTTATATGTATACCGTATTGTGACTGTGTTTGAACATAATCCATTGTGGTTATAAGTATGTGAATTAGTATGGTTGAAAATGTGATTTTATACTGTTAACTATTATGAATTAGCAGGTGAACTAGTTAGTGTGCAAATTACTCATTGATCATTGAATGATTATATATGAATGTGGATGTGATCAGTTAAATGCACGACTAATATATGTAAGTATAATTTTATATGTGTTATGAATGTCTGCATATGTCTTTTTTCATGTATTATGCCTTGGCGACCATTGTTAATGGCCGCCCATATTTCTTGTGTGCTCCCCACTAAGCGTTATCGCTTAGCACGGGTTCTTTTCCCCGTGTAGGTGGCAGGTTTGTTTCTGTTCGATTCGTGCATCTGCAGAGTCAGCCATATAGGAGCTAGAAGTTTTGTATCTTGTTCAACTCTTGTAATTCGGGATTTTTGTATATCTATGTAATATGTATATGTAATAATAGGTAAAGATTCTGATGTAATATTTTTTAAGCTATGTAAATATTTATACACTTATGTATCTTTCTTATTAGGTTTCTGTTGTATGATTATAAGTATGCATGTGTGTATGTTTTCTCTTAGGGTATGCGCCTTGGCATATTATGTACATTCAGCTTCCTCTCTTTAAATTTTGAAAATCTTCTGTATTTTTATATGCTTTGTATTGCTTCTGTTCGGTAACACACCTACTCGTACGGCTTCCTACTCCCTTGTGGATGGGTTTGCCTATGTATGGGTTGGGGTGTTACATGTAATATGTAAAAACCTCCTTTATTATTTTTGTATATTAAATAAAGTATTCATTTTGTTCAGTATCACTCTTCTTTCTCTCAAAGTTTTTAATTATCTTGGATATGTCATTCTATTTATGTGATGTTTACTTATTTACTCTAGTGGGATGTGACACTCCTATCTATCTTGGATTCTTCTTCCTCTAATCCGAATAGAAGTCTCCATAGTATAGGTTGGGGTGTGACATTATGTATGTATGTTTATCATGTTACATGCATGGATAAGAAATAAGAATATTTTCAAGGCATGAAATGTAATTTTATAAGCAAGGAAAATGGAAGGAAATTAAACATTGCCCTTAGTATACTGGTAGTGAATAACTAGATTAAGATATAATTGGCTAGCCATAGAAATATCTATACTGCAGTTCGAGTCATGGCGACTCGCATAGGTAGGCCAATGGCAGTCTACAATACATGGCTTCATTGTAACACCCTACGATTAGAGTATTGTATATATTTTATTCAATCAACTCCGATGTCACAGTAGTGCTAATATCACAAATAATAATACACTAGTCAGTTCGGTATTTTTTTTTTAAATAACATTTATATACGAATAGCAATAACAATATAATATACCAAACAAAGGTCAATTAAGATTCCTTACTTAAACACACACATAAACTATAAACCAGTTCGTACGCGATTATAACTTTACCCACCTTGATCATATACATGCCATGACTACAGTTCTATCTTTTCTTCTCTTCAATATCCTTGACATCAGTAAAGCCTCGGCCACTTCTAATCTGCTATCTTCCTTAACCTGCGTGCATATACAATTCTATGCATTGAGCATTAAAATGTCCAATGGTAGACACATATCCGAAACTTTCCATCTTTAAATCACAATGCATACACATACAAGCATGTCCTTTTCCTATACATGGTACATACATTAATCCTTAAAATTTGTACTTATTTTATATCTTAATTCTTAAGTTACTATATCTTTCATTGAATGCAATTATCTTTATATCATAAACATTTTTACAACTATACTTTAGTATTTTAGTTTTATTTATCAAACTATTTACTGTTAACCCTATTATCTTTCACCTTTACATCTATAATATTACGATGAATGATTTATAACATTAACTTGTTTATTTTCTTTATGTTGTATATACTTATATTACTATTTTCTAGTCACTATTAATCTTTTCTTATTGTTTACTTGTATTACATCTTTTATCTTTAACTTCTAATCATTCAAGTTTAGTTCATTTCAATTCTTTATTATTATGCTTGCCGATTGACCTATAACTGTATAAGTTACTATTCATTTGATTATAATTTCGACAGTATAACAGCTATATACCTTACCTACACTCCTGCAAAACAGACAATACCACAACCCATCACGGGCACAACAATCCAATATTATTCAAATATGATCAATTTCTAAATTAGTCATAGCATTAACGTATTTATTTCATAATATTGCTACATAATACACTAATCTTATTTGTATGCTATTTATTTTCGTCATTATACTTTTACTTTTATACATAAGATTTGATATTATTATTAGTCCAATTTCATATTATTTACTGCTCCATAATTAATTTTATTATTCTGTCAATAATGTTATTGTTGTTAGTAGCAATATCTATATTTCTTGTCATGATTACTATTGCTATAATAGTTATCATTATTCTATTGTTATTTTTTATCATTTTACTAACAGTTCTACATCCGTCACATTTGTATAGTTCTATCATTAACATTTTCATACACTATCAATTATTCATTTGGATTATTACTTCCACTTCTTATGTCCATTAATAAAAATTTTATTTACATTTCTCCTTTATTAACATTGTAGTATTACTGGTATTATCTCTAACATTAACATTAAATTACTAACCATATTACTATTTAATTTTACTCTACTAATTTTGCAAGTACAATATCTTAGAAGCATTAGGTTCCATAGTTTACATTCATATAGCTTAACCCATATTTATATTATTCATATCAAATATATTACTTTATTCATTTTCATTATTGAAATAAACTTAATTTATTCTTTAATTTATCTATTTTTCCAAAATTTTACAATCATGATTTCCTTTTCAATAATTCCTTGTTACCATGCTATCTTCTGATTAATTTACTAACATTACTATTATTTATTCTTGTTGCATTAAC
Source organism: Excoecaria cochinchinensis (assembly GCA_947683425.1). Classification (NCBI taxonomy): domain Eukaryota; kingdom Viridiplantae; phylum Streptophyta; class Magnoliopsida; order Malpighiales; family Euphorbiaceae; genus Excoecaria; species Excoecaria cochinchinensis. The sequence goes on from CANTUQ010000055.1 coordinate 6,031,551, forward strand.
CTTATTGTTATCTTTTAAAATCTTAATATAAATTTTATTACTATCATTGGTATCATTATTACAATGAACATTAACATTAACATTAGTTTACTCTCATCATCATCATCATCATCATCATCATCATCATCATTATTATTATTATTATTATTATTATTATTATTATACATTTTTCTACAATCATTATTTATTAAATATACTTAATTTTACTAACATCATTAAATACCATATACACGTTCAAATTTCCTTTTTGGTCCTTCATGTAACCAAAGCGCTATCAAATTATCATAAGCAGCTGTACTTTCATTTATTTATGGTTATGTCCTTATTTGACCACTAATTGCCATTTGCCACTATTTAATTATTTTTTTTACATTTAATTCATTCTTTGATACTTTAAATCTTTATTCTTTCATTTTTGTTATGCTTTATTATATAATTATCAATTATCTTTAATAATTATACGTATTAGTCATAATTTTTAATTATCTAATTAGTTCTTAACTTATGCATTCATTTCACACTATCACTTTTGTTCCTAGTAATATCCGGTAGAAATCTCCGAACCAGATACGCAGGACAGAACACTGAGTAGTGACCCCGAATGACCACCTGTATCACTCTCACTGTCGCTGGAACATTGTAATCATTATATCACTGAACACTAAAGTCACTGAGCACTATAAACATTGTATCACTATGGTAGACTATCATTAGTTTATCCGAGCGAGTTGCCATGACTTACACCGTGGTATGAGTGTCCCTATGGCTGGCCAATTATATACTAAGCTAGATTTAACTACCAGACTACTAAGGGCAATGTACGTTCACTTATGTCACTTTGCACTTATTCACGTATTCACTTATACACTTAATTCTTTCAATATTTACATTTATTTTACACTATACATTTTGCATTTACACATTTAACTTCATATCAATATGTTCACACTTATAACCATTTCATATTATCACTATATATATCATATTTTATTCAGTCATATCATATTTTCACTCCACATTTATTTCTCTTTTACATATCATAATTTTTATATCATCACTTATTTATTCTCACTTAACTATACTATTATTGTCACTAACATTATTATTTATTCCTTATCATGCCCTTATCTTTTTAATTTCACTTATTGTCCATTTTTTTGTTCAATTTACATTTTAGTCATTCTTTTAAAGCTAATAAGGGTAATTTATTACTTGGTCCCTTAAATTGCCCTTTATTTTCCTATAATTATGATTTTGCCACTACCTTTCTCCTTTCACTCTTAATTCATTATTCTCCATGTAAAGTATTCATTTTAGTCCCGAACTTTATTTTTGCATTTATTACAGTTTTATACATTATATTATACGTTTTAAAATATATTTTTTTTCCTTTTAATCTTCATGTTTCTTCATATTTACCATTTTTATTCTATTTCTTATATACCTACCATTTGGTCCATTAACTTCTAAATCTTTACATTTTCATCCCTTTTTCTTCATTTTCACTCATTTAATCTTTTTTTTAACCTCTTTTCTTATTTTCCATATTCATGTTCTTTTATGTACTTCCATAGCACACTTTGTTACATTTTTGTGTACTTCTTATTATTATATTATTATGTCTTTATTCACTTATATATATATATATATATATATATATTATACTATTACATTTTTATAGACATATATACACTACAATTTTACATTTAATATTCTTCCGTCCATTCGGCCATTTACACAATTTATTCCTCATTTTTTTTCTTGCACTAATTTCAATTCCATACTAGTTATTTATTTCTAATCCCAAGTGCACTATTACTTCATTTTAACCAAACCCATTCCATGTTCTTCATTTTATACATAATACATTAACAACTAAAATATATTCAAATAAATTCTAAAAATTCTCAATAATTTGTTATATACTCAATTTTAATACTATATTCATTTTCATGCTTTATATTCATTATATTATCAAAATACTCCATCATCCATCTTATTTGTGCATTCGGCCAAGGTTAGGTTTTAGGCTCAATTTTTATTTTTCTCACATTTATCACATATTCCATTCTTTCCTATACTAATTAACTTATATCTATAATTATATTACAATAATCACTAAGTATTCCATGTTAAAACCTAAACCTCCATTCGGCCACTACTAAGATTTCCTATCCAATTTAACTATTTTCATTTTTACAACATTTTCCATCATTTTCCAATTCAACTAACATGTTTCTACACTTATTTCAAATTATACATGCACAATTCATCCATACACACAAAGGCAAACACTTAAATATATTTAAAATTAATGGAAAATATAAGACGTTGTATCCACTAACATTTTATCCTTGGTCTTCACACTTAATTCTTACTTTTTCGTTCCTTTTGTCCTTAATTTCACCTCCTCTCTTTGATTCCCTAAGATGGCTAAATTCCTCCTCATAACAATTCCTCAAAATTCTTCTTCCATAATTCAATTTAAACACATAATAATGTTAATCACCTTCAAATCTACCCATATAATTAATTAAATCAATTAAATAAACCCAATTTCACTTAATTAATTTTGATGCCATACTTTTCTTTCTCATTTTCTTCCACTTTCTTCACTTCAATTGAGCCCTTGTGAAGCATATGTATGAAATTAGGGCTTGCAAATTGCTAGACGTAATTAATTAGAGTGGATTTGGCTAGAATAAAATGAAGAAAACTAAAGAAAATGGCATAGATGAAGATCACGGCATGAAGAATAAAGAAAGGAGGAGAATATTCCACATTGGTCTGACATTTTCCAATATTTATAGCCTCTTAACTGGCCTAGACTTGGGCTCAACAAATTGGACCAACCCCATTAGGCCCAAATAAATTAATTAGGTATTATTTTGGCCAGTTAATTTCTACCACCTTCCAAGCTCAATTTCTTATATAAAGGCATTTAAAATTCTTCAAATATATTTATTAGGCTCACGAATATTTTTGGGACAATTAGAGACCGTTTTTTGATCAGATAAATATTTACCAGTCCTCAGTGTCACTATAAAATTAATTTTTTTATTACCATATGATTCTCCATATTAATTTGAGGATGTCCATATTTTCGAATAATATTTTGGAGGTCCGTGATACAATTTAGAGCCCGGTCAAACTTTGATCAAACTGGTTCACCGCTGGGCCGATTCACTATTTGGGCAAGCTGTGACTCAGCTACTGAATGACGCCCGTGACTTGGCTGAGTCATGGTTACTATTTAATTTTGTCTTTTTTTTTTCACTTTTTAAGGTCCATTGGACCTCCGTTTCACTTCAAATTTCATCATTGGGTTCCTGCTAACCTACTCCTTCCAATGGTCCAATAAAATATATTTTGAGTTGGGGTGGTACTATTCACCCCGATGTCACTATTCTCGGCCTGAAAATCAATATTCACAAAAAGTACAATTTAGGGCCATTACATGTCATGCCAAAGCTGACTTAGAGTTAAGTGAAATATGGATCTTAGCCTACTAAATTATTACAATTGTTGTAATTAAAAATTGAGGGTTATTATTTTAGTAGGACTTTTATGTTAAAACCTAAAACAAAATTGGTACAATAATAATTATTTTGCGTATTTATAAATCAATGGTAATAAATAACACTTCCACATTATCACTGCGGTTTGTCCTTGAGAAGGACAAACTAAAAGGAAATGGCACAAACTTTATTAATTAGTTCAGAAACTTGATAATCGTTGTCAAGCAAGAGAGAAAGTTGTATGTGCTGGATGGAACCATCCCTAAGGACCTGCTTACTGATGCCTCAGGGGCTATAAAAGTAAAACATAAGGAACATGTTGATGATTATGTGGATGTTAGATGTCTTGTGCTAGCCACTATGTGCCCAGAACTTCATAAGGATTTGGAACACATGATTTATCCCAAGTAGACCTTCCAACATCAGGTAAGGCAAGAAAGGTATGAGATTATCAAAGCATTACATTTTTGCAAAATGGTTGAAGGTGCATCAGTTAACTTTCATGTTCTAAAAATGAAGGTTGTATTGATCACTTTGAAAGTCTTGGATTTCCCCTCAGTTTAGAACTAGCAACGAATTTGATCCTTAATTCATTACCTAATATTTGTGACTAGTTTGTCATGAACTATAATATGAACAATATGGAAAAATCTATCGCCGAGCTGCATACGATGCTTAAAATAGTTGAGCTAAGCGTCAAGAAAAAGCCTAGTTATAAACTTATGGTCAATAAGGGAAAGGGGATGAAAAATAACAATATGGCTAAGGCAAAAGTTATTGGTAAGCCTAAGGCACAAGTTAGGCCCAAACCCATGGCAAAAGCTCCAAAGTAGGGTGTAACACCCCGAAATAGCCCTAGAAGAATGATAGAATTTTTGTTCAAGAAAGATTAGTGTTGTGTGTGTGAGTCCTGTCGCGAGCGCGACAGAACCACTCCGGTGATAGGGTATTTAAATTGGCCTTTTTAATTTGTAACTTTGTAGGAGAATGACACATGGCTTGGTAGGGAAGTGACAAGTGGCAATAGATTAATTTATGTTAAGAAAGATTAAGAGTTAAAGAGAAGATAAACATGTAATTAATGGGTTAGATTAATGGATTTGTTTTGCCCATTCCTTCTTCTTCTTCTTTACATGTTTTGAGTGATTCATTTGGAGTAGCTTTGAGAGGGGTTAGTAGAGCTTGATTAGGTCTCCTAAGAAGGTAAGTAATGCTATTTAGTTAGTATTGGTCTTCTTCTTCTATCTTATTTCTGTTTTTGATTTAAAGTAAGGGGAGAAGAGTAACTTTGGTATTTTGAATGGTTTGTGTATGAAAGCTGTGGACAAGAGGCCCAATAAAGGCAAAGAGAAGGTCGGAGCCGAGTAGAGAGCGCAGTTCAACTCCTAGAGGTAGGGATCGTGTGCGATTTTTCTTTTACTTGTTTTGATTGCTTGTTGTGATATATGATGTTTGAATATGCATATGTTTTGGTTATATGAGTGTTAAATGAGTTGTACATGTTTTATAGTTGTGAAGTGTGTTATGGGTAAAATTCTGTTTAGTTGTTCATAGACCTCTGTGTGTTGTTGTGACCATAGGTAGCGTTTCAGAGCTCCAATTGAGTTGATTCTAGTCGTATATGAACCTGGCTAAAAATGTCTAATAGGGTGCTTGAGCTAATATTGGCTGTAAGTATCCCTAAAAGTAATTAGAACGTAGGTGACCCTGTTCTGGCGGGTTCACTGGAATAGTATAGATTGTTTGAATCATATTTGGAGTTATAGATGTACAAATGACCTAAAAATTGTTCCATTTGAAATATAACATCCTAGTGAACAATTCTTATGAATACCACTTTGCCTAAATATGTGTTCTAGAGGGTGGTTTTCGCGATACAAGTTTAGGGTAAAAAGCAGTCTCGTGAGGCACCAAAGGCGAGTCTCTGTCGTGATCGCGACACATGTCGCGACCTCGCGACAGAACAACTCATTTTAAGCTTTTTCTTCTTCTTTTTGAGCTCCTAGTTGCCATGGGTCAACCCCTTACCCTTCCCCTTAGCTTATTATGCGTGTTTAGGGTTAGCAAATGACTATAAAGTAGTTATCAACGGGGAAATACGTTAGAATATGTTTAAGATTTGTAATTCAACTAATAAAGATTGTATATGCATTTGGTATAATACCTAGAGTTTTTCTTTTGGCAATTTGGCTTCTGTCGCGAGCGCGACATCTTGTCGCCATCGCGATAGTAAACCTGGCTTCTGTCGCGAGCTCGACTCCTTGTCGTGATCGCGACAGTGAACCTTCTCGTCTTGTTCTATTTTAAGATATGTTTTCTTCTGTCTTAATTTATATGTTGATGCGATGAAGTGATAACATGTATACATGAATTAAGTAAATGAGTTGATATCTGTGTACGGTATGTGAGTTGTATCTGAGCCTGATTACCGTTATAGTGGATAGATAAGCATGCTTATAAAGGGTTAGAGTGCAGCTGCTAGAGTTGGCCTTAATTGTGCCCAGAGTTCGAATACCTCGTGTATTCCATAGAGTTTTGAGTTAATTCTCCACATGTAAGATACTGTAAACAGTATCTAGAGTTACCCGTATCCACCATGAAAGGAATTCAGGCTTATTGTTATTGTACAGTGAATATGAGAGAAATGTTTAAGTACATGACCGTTTATATATAAGTATATGTTTACAAGAATGTGGACACACGATAATATATATTTGAATAAATGATATGTACAAGTTATAGTGTGCATGAATATGTAAAAGAGTAGATGTTATGTACTTGTGAGTTCATAGTATTTGATATTTGAACATGCAACCTGTATATGTATAAGAGCTATATGCATGAGCTAGTTGCTTTTATTACATGAGTTCCTGTCACGTGAACTGTGTTATTTATTTGTGACTTCATAAAGAAGTCCTTTGCATTATTTTATCCCCACTAAGCGTTATCGCTTAGCACGGATGTTTGTTTCCGTGTAGGTTGACAGGTTCGGACTAGTGAGAGCGGCATCTGCAGGTCAAGGCCACTAGGAAGTTTTGCTATACCTTTTTGTATAAGTTAGAACTAAAGTTTATGATGTTTTGAGTAACATCATTATGTAATAAATATGTATAATTGTTCTATGTAATCGTTAAAAGTATATGTATATATGAATCGAAAAATGAACAAGTATAAGTATAAAGCTTTTGGTAATATGTACAATTTACATGTATAGTAAAAGTAATTTTGTTTGGGCCCAACTTATTTATAATTTATTGTTACCGCTTCCGCTAATGCATGTGCAAGTATACATAAGTGTCCGCGTACCGCCCCGATATTCCTTACCGGGGGTATGGGGGTGTTACATTTAGTGGTATCAGAGCTCTAGGTTAATTGGTTCAGGACTATAAGATGATAGAGTATAGTACTAGTGTATATGTTTGAGCTGTCTAGAATGTGGCCTAATGCAGATGTTGGTTTTGTAGGGTCTAGATGGAGTCCGACCCGAGTGAGCATGTAGGAGAGACTACAGGCAGTGTGAATCCGGTTCGAGTGGATCCACATGTACAAGCACAAGATAGAGAGGAAAGAGCAAGAGTTGTTCAGGACAACCCGGAGTTGATGCATGGGTTGGTACAGATCCTAGATAGACTGACAGCTCCTAAAGCTCCAACAGATTTGATAAGAAAGAGAGGAGCTAAAGAGTTCCATGGAACATCCCTAGATCAATCTGAGATAGCAGAATTCTGGTTAGAGAAAATAGAAAGAATTTTACAAGAGATCGGTTGCCCTCAGAACCAAAAAGTAGTTTGCGCCGTGTCATTGCTGCAGGGTGCAGCATATGACTGGTGGAAGTTGGTGTTGCAGAATCCTCAGAGACCCATGGAGTTAACCTGGGATTTCTTTGTACGAGAGTTCAAGGAGAAATTTATGACCAAAGCATATAAAGATGCCAAGTGGAAAGAATTTGTAACTTTTAAGCAGAGGAATATGACTGTTGCAGAATATGATAAAGAGTTTACTCGTTTGAGTAAATATGTACCGGAAGGAATGTTAACTGATGACTTCAGATGTAGGCAATTTGAAGATGGATTAAGAGAGAGCATAAGAGGACCGTTAGCCGCCATGGTTGCTTTACAACCAGTGGGTTATTATCCATTGGTGTTGGCAGTGATGAAAATGGAGGAATCTGAGTTGATAAAGCAAAAGAGAGAGCAGAAAAGAAGATTTCCAAGAGAAGATGAGGGAGTTGGTGGAGGAGCTAGAGTAGTAAAAAGAGGAAAGGATGAGCAAGCATCGGTACGAGTACCAACTTCGGTTGGAAGTGTGAGACCGCCTACTAGTAGAGGGAGTATGGCCCCAGAATGTGCGCACTGTAATAGACGTCACTGGGGCGAATGTAGAAAGCTCACCGGAGCTTGCTTCAAATGCAGTAGTACAGAGCATTTCCTTGCTCAGTGTCCTAAAATAAGAGAGAATATGGCATTACAAGTAAATAGAGAGAAAGGCAATGCTTCTGGAAACGTTAGAAGTGGAAGCGGACGAGGTAGAGCTGAAAGACCGCCATCGAAAACGGTTGAGAGGCCATTCCCTACTGAGGATCAGCCACGTGTATATGCCATGACGGCTGAAGAGGTGGAGGCATTGATCGGAACTTCTAGTAAGTCCTCTTATTAGTTTATACAGTATATAGTTTGAATTATTTGTTCGGTAACGGGGGAAATTTCGAGGACGAAATTTCTTAAGGGGGAGAGATTTGTAACACCCCGAAATAGCCCTAGAAGAATGATAGAATTTTTGTTCAAGAAAGATTAGTGTTTTGTGTGTGAGTCCTGTCGCGAGCGCGACAGAACCACTCCGGTGATAGGGTATTTAAATTGGCCTTTTTAATTTGTAACTTTATAGGAGAATGACACATGGCTTGGTAGGGAAGTGACAAGTGGCAATAGATTAATTTATGCTAAGAAAGATTAAGAGTTAAAGAGAAGATAAACATGTAATTAATGGGTTAGATAGCATTTAATAACCTAGTTAATTCTTGGATTTGCTTTGACCAATTGCCTCTCTATTTTCTATTCCCGTTGGTTTCTTTGCCTTGGCCATTATTCTTCTTTTCTTTTCCTTTTTCCTTGAGTTTCTGCCGTTCACTTGTTTTGCCCATTCCTTCTTCTTCTTCTTTACATGTTTTGAGTGATTCATTTGGAGTAGCTTTGAGAGGGGTTAGTAGAGCTTGATTAGGTCTCCTAAGAAGGTAAGTAATGCTATTTAGTTAGTATTGGTCTTCTTCTTCTATCTTATTTCTGTTTTTGATTTAAAGTAAGGGGAGAAGAGTAACTTTGGTATTTTGAATGGTTTGTGTATGGAAGCTGTGGACAAGAGGCCCAATAAAGGCAAAGAGAAGGTCGGAGCCGAGTAGAGAGCGCAGTTCAACTCCTAGAGGTAGGGATCGTGTGCGGTTTTTCTTTTACTTGTTTTGATTGCTTTTTGTGATATATGATGTTTGAATATGCATATGTTGTGGTTATATGAGTGTTAAATGAGTTGTACATGTTTTATAGTTGTGAAGTGTGTTATGGGTAAAATTCTGTTTAGTTGTTCATAGACCTCTGTGTGTTGTTGTGACCATAGGTAGCGTTTCAGAGCTCCAATTGAGTTAATTCTCATCGCATCTGAACCTTAAAATCAGTGGCTAAAAATGTCTAAGAGGGTGCGTGAGCTAATTTTGGCTGTAAGTATCCCTAAAAGTAATTAGAACGTAGGTGACCCTGATCTAGCGGGTTCACTGGAAGAGTATAGATTGTTTGAATCATATTTGGAGTTATAGATGTCCAAATGACCTGAAAATTATCCTATTTGAAAGCTAACATCCTAGTGAACAATTCTTATGAAGACCACTTTGCCTAAATATGTGTTCTAGAGGGTGGTTTTCGCGATACAAGTTTAGGGTAAAAAGCAGTCTCGTGAGGCACCAAAGGCGAGTCTCTGTCGCGATCGCGGCACATGTCCCGACCTCGCGACAGAACAACTCATTTTAAGCTTTTTCTTCTTCTTTTTGAGCTCCTAGTTGCCATGGGTCAACCCCTTACCCTTCCCCTTAGCTTATTATGCGTGTTTAGGGTTAGCAAATGACTATAAAGTAGTTATCAACGGGGAAATACATTAGAATATGTTTAAGATTTGTAATTCAACTAATAAAGATTGTATATGCATTTGGTATAATACCTAGAGTTTTTCTTTTGGCAATTTGGCTTCTGTCGCGAGCGCGACATCTTGTCGCCATCGCGACAGTAAACCTGGCTTCTGTCGCGAGCGTGACTCCTTGTCGTGATCGCGACAGTGAACCTTCTCGTCTTGTTCTATTTTAAGATATGTTTTCTTCTGTCTTAATTTATATGTTGATGCGATGAAGTGATAACATGTATACATGAATTAAGTAAATGAGTTGATATCTGTGTACGGTATGTGAGTTGTATCTGAGCCTGATTACCGTTATAGTGGATAGATAAGCATGCTTATAAAGGGCTAGAGTGCAGCTGCTAGAGTTGGCCTTAATTGTGCCCAGAGTTCGAATACCTCGTGTATTCCATAGAGTTTTGAGTTAATTCTCCACATGTAAGATACTGTAAACAGTATCCAGAGTTACCCGTATCCACCATGAAAGGAATTCAGGCTTATTGTTATTGTACAGTGAATATGAGAGAAATGTTTAAGTACATGACCGTTTATATATAAGTATATGTTTACAAGAATGTGGACACACGATAATATATATTTGAATAAATGATATGTACAAGTTATAGTGTGCATGAATATGTAAAAGAGTAGATGTTATGTACTTGTGAGTTCATAGTATTTGATATTTGAACATGCAACCTGTATATGTATAAGAGCTATATGCATGAGCTAGTTGCTTTTATTACATGAGTTCCTGTCACGTGAACTGTGTTATTTATTTGTGACTTCATAAAGAAGTCCTTTGCATTATTTTATCCCCACTAAGCGTTATCGCTTAGCACGGATGTTTGTTTCCGTGTAGGTTGACAGGTTCGGACTAGTGAGAGCGGCATCTGTAGGTCAAGGCCACTAGGAAGTTTTGCTATACCTTTTTGTATAAGTTAGAACCAAAGTTTATGATGTTTTGAGTAACATCATTATGTAATAAAGATGTATAATTGTTCTATGTAATCGTTAAAAGTATATGTATATATGAATCGAAAAATGAACAAGTATAAGTATAAAGCTTTTGGTAATATGTACAGTTTACATGTATAGTAAAAGTAATTTTGTTTGGGCCCAACTTATTTATAATTTATTGTTACCGCTTCCGCTAATGCATGTGTAAGTATATGTAAGTGTCCGCGTAGCGCCCCGATATTCCTTACCGGGGGTATGGGGGTGTTACATAGGGAGTTGGCTTCCATTGCAATGAACCTGGTCATTAGAAGAGGAATTGCAAGCTCTATTTGGATGAGGTGAAGAAGAAAAAGAAGAAGAGTAGTGAGATTACATCTTCAGGTATTTATGTTATAGAAATTAATTTATCTACTTCCACTTCCTCGGTATTAAATACTGGATGTGGATCTCACATTTGTACAAATGTGCAGGGACTCAAAGAGAGCAGAGAACTGAACAAGGGTGAAGTGCACCTACAAGTGGGGAATGGATCAAAAGTTATTGCCTTAGCCGTAGGAACTTATGAGTTAACTTTGCTAATAGGCTTTTGTTAGTTTTGAACAGTTGCTATTATGTTCCCACTTTGAGTAGGAATATTATTTCAGTTTCAAGTTTGGATGAATGTTTTTATTTTCTTACTAAGAATAAGAAATGTTCTATTTATTATCATGATTTGATTTATGGTATTGCTGACTCATATTATAGCATTTACTTCCTAAATCTAGAAAGATCAAACAATTAAGATGTCTATAACATAACTACAAAGAAATCAAAACCAAATGATTTAAATGCAACATATCTACGGCATTGTCAACTTGGTCATGTAAATGAGAAATGCACATCCAAACTACATCAAGGTGGACTTTTGGAATCATTTGATTTCGAATCATTTGAAAATTATAAGTCTTGTTTGTTAGGCAAGATGACTAAGGATCCTTTCATTAGACATAGTGAAAGGCCACTGACTTATTAGGCCTTGTACATACTGATGGATGTGGCCCATTAAGCATAAATGCCAGTGGAGGATTTTAGTACTTCATTACATTAACAGATGATTTCAGTAGATATGGCTATGTCTATCTAATGAAACATAAACATGAATGATTTGAAATGTTCAAAACTTTTCAAAATGAAGTACAAAATCAACTTGATAAAACTATTAAGATGCTTCGATCTGATCGAGATTGTGAATACTTAAGCCAAGAGTTTGATGATCATCTAAGAGATTGTTGAATGGTTTCACAATTAACTCCACCAGGCACGCCACAATGGAATGGCGTGTCTGAAAGGAGAAATCAAACTTTACTTGTATCACCCTATAACCATAGTAGGTATAGATATTGGATGTCTTATCGCTGCTACTATTATGAGTTACGTTACACTAGACAGCTCGGTGGGAATTTTTTTTTACCCCAATAATGTTTATGCACAAGTACTAGTATAACAATCCACACACAGTTCCATTTAACTTGTCTCTGTTTCCCTTTAAATGTTGGTCTTTCCACACGGTGGTCAGGAATTTCTGCACCACCATGTGGGGTGACTTACACGGCAGTAAGTGTGACGCGCGCCGAACCCCGTGGCCCTTCGAAGGCCCGCCTTTAGGGCGATCGAGAGAGGTTCATGAAAACTTGTAAGGTATTTACAAGTGCGTCTATTTTGGGCAACAAGGAGATTTCATGGAGTCGCCACCCAATAAAATATTAGGAAAGTTCGTCTCGCCTCAGTGAGCCTAAGACAGCGCATGCTATGTCCATTTTGGGCAAGCCAGAGGGGTCTTGGAGGTCCCATCCTAATAGAACATTAGGATGGCCCTCTCGCCTCATGGAGCCTAGGACTATGCAAGTTAAAGCCTTTTTACGAGACACAAGAGGTGTCTTGAAAGTCCCATTCTAATGGAACATTGAAATGGTCCTCTCGCCTCGTTGAGCCCAAAGACCAGAGAAGGTTCGGGACTCCCCATTTATTTATACCTTGGCTAAGTTTATAATCAAGTTTTGAATTTAGCGTTTCATCCCATTTCTCATTCAATTTTAATGCAATTTAATTAAACGCATATCAATCATATAATAAAAGCGATAAATAAAGTAAATGAAATCAAAATAAATTACAACAAAACTAGGGGCGGAATACAACCCCCATTTGTAAATAAAATACAATTCATACATAAATCGGGCTATTTATTAAAATGAGGACGTTGGTCCTCTCATGCATAATTAAAGAAAATAATTTTAAAGTGACACTTATTTTGGATGAAAAAAGTTAGGACATTGATCCCATTTTATTTAGAAAAAAACAAATTAATTAAGTAGAAATATTTTTATGGTTTTTTAATTAACGTGCATAAAAAATAATTTATTACAAATTACATATTAAATAAAATAATGAAAGCGAAGTAAGGAAAATAATAAAGAAATAACCAATCAACTCCCAAATTGATCTCCAAATCTTCAAGGGCTCCCACTTGGTATGAAAAATAGTCACATAAAAATAAATATTGAAAATAAAATAAAAAAAATAAAAGTGAAGTTAGTAAAAAATTAATTAAACATATAACATGAAAACAATTAAATTAAGGCAATCAAAACTGCATCCTATATGACAAGCCAATTAAAATGACATAATAAAAATATGCAATCTAATTAATTAACCATTTAACAAGCATAAAAGATAACATAATAATAATAAAATTCAACATGCATAAAAAAGCATAAAATAATGATGATAGAATTTAACATGCATAAAAATACAAAATAACAACAATAACATCCAATCATGCATGAAAAGCAAAAGAAATAATAAAAATTAGCATGCATAAAACATAAATAATAATAGTAATAATAAAATTAAACAAGAATAAGGATAATAATAATAATAATACTAATGATGGTAATAACTACAATAATACTAATAACATAATAATAACAAAGAATATGAACAATCAAATATAATAATAATAATAATAATAATAATAATAATAATAATAATAATAATAATAATAATAATAATAATAATAATAATAACAATGATAACAATAATAATAATAATAATAATAATAATAATAATAATAATAGCAATAATAATAATAATAACATCAAAGAAGATGAACAATCCAATTAAATATGGAGGAATAAAATGAAAATAAGATAAGCCAATGCTAAAACATGTTAAATGATAATACTAATACTATTTATGAACAAAAAATGATGACAATAATATGAACATGAACAATTAGATGAGAAATAAGAATAAGAAATAATAATATGAACAATTAAATAAAAATAAAAAAATAAGAAGTAAAAGTATGAACAATTAAATAATAGATCTAAAAGAATTTAAATGATAATTAATTAAATAAAATCAAAAGAATAAGAAAATAAGAAGAAAATGATAGAACTAAAAGAATTTACATGTTAACTAATTAATTGGAAACAAAAAAATGAAATTAAAAATTAAATTAAGAAACTAAGCCAAGAATGTTTACCATCAAAATTTATCTTGATGAAATGAAGGTAAGATCCAATTTCTTGTCATGATTGTAAGAATAAAGTTAGAAAAATAATATATTGAAAATGGATTTTTATTGAAGAACAAATAATTGATTTATTTGTCTCAAAGTAAAAATTGTTTGATGAAAAGAAGAAAAATTCCCAAAATCAAAAATTGTTATTTTTTGTCTCAAGAATTCACTTGGAAAAATTCTTTAGAAATTGAGAGAATTTGTTTGAGAGAATAAAGAAGAAGAAAAATAATTTTCTAAAGAAAATCCCCCTCAAAATTCTTTTAAAAAATCCTTTTTATAACCCCAAAATTTAGAATTTTTTAATTAAGAAATTAAATTGATTTAATTCCAATAACCACAAAAAACCACTGAATTTGATGAGTTGGAAGATAAAAAGCTTTTAGAATTAAATTATGAAAAAAAATGAGTTAAAAAGCATTAAAAATGAAGAAAATATGGCCAAAAAGGCCATTGGGGCTAAAACGGGCGCACAGGGGCGGGAGACGCCCGTCGGAACGCCCGACGGGCGTCTCCAGCGCACGGGGCACGCACTCAGCTGAGCGCGGTGGGCAGGCCGTCGCCCGCGCGCCAAGCTCTGTCGCAGCACGATATTCGCGCGGAATTTTTTTTTTTCCAAATTTTCTATAAAACACAAAAAATTATCATTTCCAATTTTCATTATTTTTGCCTATAAATCGGCACACTTAATTTCATCATTGGGTAATCCTGATCAAGGCTACTCGGGACCCGGTGTCTACAGTTGCCCCCAATTTTGGGGAGGCTAGTGTGTGGGTGCCTAGGTGAGCCAAAATTCAGGAAAAGGAAAGAAGCGCGTACCTGAGATTGCCTCCTTCCAGCTGCTCTCTCGAGAACAGTGCTGTGATTCATCCTCTTGAGTTGCACTGAGTCGCTGACAAGACTACAAAGTGCCAGGGAACCTTCCTAAGACGGTGATGCGCTGGGTCTGCTACAGACTACAAAAAACGCAAGAAGAGGATTGCACCGAGTCTGTTACAGACTACTAAAAGTGCAAATGTCATCCGTAGATGACGCTGCGCCGAGCCTGCTACAGGCTACAAAAAATGCAAAAGAAGGATTGCACCGAGTCTGCTACAGACTATAAAAAGTGCAAAAAGATGACTACACCGAGTCTGCCACAGACTACTAAAAGTGCAGCTGCCATTCGTAAATGGCGATGCGCCGAGCCTGCTACAGGCTACAAAAAACGCAAAAGGAGGATTGCACCGAATCTGCTACAGACTACTAAAAGCACAAGAGATGCCCTCTTAGAGGACTGCACCGAGTCTGCTACACACTACTAAAAGCGCAAGAGATACCCTCTTAGAGGACTGCACCGAGTCTGCTACAGACTACCAAAAGCGCAAGAGATGCCCTCTTAGAGGACTGCACCGAGTTTGCTACAGACTACCAAAAGCGCAAGAGATGCCCTCTTAGAGGACTGCACCGAGTCTGCTATAGACTACCAAAAGCGCAAGAGATGCCCTCTTAGAGGACTGCACCGAGTCTGCTACAGACTACTAAAACCGCAAGAGATGCCCTCTTAGAGGACTGCACCGAGTCTGCTACAAACTACTAAAAGCCCTCTTAGAGGACTGCACCGAGTCTGCTACAGACTACTAAAAGCCACAAGAGATGCCCTCTTAGAGGACTGTACCGAGTCTGCTACAGACTACCAAAAGCGCAATAGATGCCCTCTTAGAGGACTGCACCGAGTCTGCTACAGACTACCATAAGCGCAAGAGATGCCCTCTTAGAGGACTGCACCGAGTCTGCTATAGACTACCAAAAGCGCAAGAGATGCCCTCTTAGAGGACTGCACTGAGTCTGCTACAGACTACCAAAAGCGCAAGAGATGCCCTCTTAGAGGACTGCACCGAGTCTGCTACAGACTACTAAAAGCGCAAGAGATGCCCTCTTAGAGGATTGCACCGAGTTTGCTACAGACTACCAAAAGCGCAAGAGATGCCCTCTTAGAGGACTGCACCGAGTCTGCTACAGACTACTAAAAGTGCAGGGGTGTCATCCGCAGATGACAATGCACCGAGTCACTGACAAGACTACAAAAAACGCAAGAGGAGAACTGCACCGAGTCGCTGACAAGACTACTAAAAATGCAGTGGATGTCCTTCTCCGAGGACCGCACCGAGTCTGCTACAGACTACCAAAAGTGTAAAAACCGATGATCTTCATTTAGATATTTCCTGCAAAGTCATGTGCACAGAAATAAATACAAAAATTTAAGTGTATATAATATAAGATGTAAATGTTTGTATGCGTGTATGAGATGTAAATGTTTGCAAAAATAGATTGACCCTATCCTGGGTGGTTAAGGCTCTACTAAGGATATAGCTTGGCTGCTGCATCGCGCCTCCAAGGATCTGATAGAGTGGCATCTTGGCTTTATGGACTCTGACCCTAAAACATTTTCTGAGAGAGACATCAAGTGTGCATCTTTGCCCCCCGGCCAATGATCATATGCCCAGGATCTGACTCATGTATTATCTGACTAAAGAATGATCATTCGAAGTAATGCCACCTTATCGCTCCAGACATCGAATGTCATTGCTTTAAAGGTAGTACGTCCCTTATGGATTTTCACGCTAGCTTTTCTTTGTGGGAAATGCGTCCCTCTGGGGATTTTCACATAACCCTATGCCTAATTTTTGCCTGGAATGGACCCAACCCAATCCAGCAGCTTTTATTTATTTCATTCATTTTTTGTAGGGCAGACTGCCTGTTTCTAAGTTTTCACCCTACCCTTTGGCCTAACTTTTGCTTAGAGAGCCAGTTATGGTTTTCATCTCTAACGGCCTTTTTTTTGTTTTTTTTTTCATTTTTTTTATTTTATTTTTTTTTGTCCAAAATTCTTTTGGCTTTTTGAATTATGGTCGCATGGATTTTGGCTGACGAATAGCTCGAAGCCGATGTCGGGGCAAGTCTGCTGAAGGATCAAGATGAAAATGGCAATGAGGACCACTTATAGTAAATTGCACATATGCGAAGAAAAAACAATGTGCTACTTTTTATACTGGAACTTAAACCATTTTGAGTATGTAAGATAAATTGCTTTGCTTACATTAAAATATTATTGTATATATGCATATGTTCCAGTCTGATTTCATCACACATGATCATCATTTGGCATTAATCTCAAAAATACATGACCTTATCTAATCTCGAGATGGATCTTGAAATCATCAAACTCCTGTTATCAACTAGCTCTCGAGATGGATCTTGAAATCATTAAACTCCTGTTATCAACCAGATCTCTCGGATTTTCATGGTTGAAAATTTTCTCTCTGCTCTTAATTTTTGCCCGAATACTCTTTTTCTTGTTTCTTTCTCTAAGCACGTTGGGGACGAGACTCAACTCAAATGCATAAATGCATTCGTGGCTCCCCGCTTGAAGCTCAAGAAACACCATATGCCTCTTCATACGTACCAAACCATATTAAAAGGTCATCTCCGCTAATTGGATAAGACTGAACTAAGAATCAAAAGGTCTTACTTTGGTTGTAACGTTAGGCTTAAGTAGATGGCTATCAAAGAAGGATCAGGTTTCTAGAGAAAAATGGCCGCAATGTTCATTTGGATGATAGAACCATTTTCAAACTAATTTCATGCTGTCTAGAAATTCTCGAATTGGACTCGGTAATACTCTGACTTATCAAACTCAACGTATCAATTAAGCTAAGAAAGATAGCTACTAAACTCATCAAGGGGTATTATCTTGGGCCCTACTATTTTCCTTCTTTTTTCTTCTTTCTTTTTTTTCTTTTTCTCTTTTTTTCTTCCTTTTTTTTTCTTCTCTTTTTTTCTTCACAAATTTATGTCTCTAATTATCCAAAAGATTTATTGGTGATTTAAAACACCTTTCCTGAAGTGTAGCCCAAAAATTATCGATGATTACAAATTCATTTTCCAAAGGGTAGACTCATCCTTATCAGGATGATTTTTGGTAACCCAAAAATTATCAATGGTTGAAATTCCCTTCTCGAAATGTAGACCCATTTTCATAGGGACAAATTTTTAATGGCCCAAAGGATTGCCAATCGTAATGTACATCCATCCTTACTAGAGCGGCCATTCTTCTAAGGGGAGTCAAAATTATTTTAGGTGAAAGGTAGCTTTAATGTGTGTAATAACAAAATCGGTACACGTTTAGCATACCAAAATAAAGGCTCAACGGGCTAGCAAGCGATTACGGAATAAGGGTAGGAAATAGTCATTTAGAGAGCTATACAAAGAAATAGTGCCTAAATCATTTTCTAGATTCAGCCTTATCCAGGAGTCGCTTTGACGGGTAATCAGAAAAGTTCAAGTGCTCTTAGTGAGTTTTCATCCAATCCCCTAATTGCAACTAGTTTTTTTTACTTTCTCCTTTTATTTTCAGCTCTCAGGATTTTCCTCTCTTCAGGAGTTATATCAGATGCTACAAGATCTCGAGATTAAATGAAGGAGTATTCATTAAATTAAGATCAAATGTAAATGACTTGTGATTGTGATCATGCATAATGAAATCATGAGAACATAAACAAAAAGCCATTAATATAGTTAATGTAAACAGTACTGCATACATCAAGACTGAAAAAAGTTCAAATATGAAAAGCATATCTACTAGAAGGTTTCCTCCCCTATTTCTTGCGGCGCTCTGGATCAGTAATCTGTTTATTATCGATCAGATCTTGAATCTCATGCCTTAGCCTCACACAATTGTCCATCACATGCCCAGTGTGCTGGTGAAAGGCACAATACTGATCGGCCTTGTGATTGGGTTGTCCCTGGTTTCTGGCGGGCTTAGAAGGTAGTGGCTGTAGCTTACCTTTCTTCACCAATCTATTGAGTACCCAAGATAAGGATCTGCCCAAATTAGAGTAGTGCGTCTGACCCGCTTTGATTGCCGATACTTTTCTTGCCCTTTGGGTATCACTGCTATTATCATAGTAACCAACTCCTGGACTTGTGGGGCCAGCAATAGTCTTATTGAGAGGTGCCCGGGTAATTGCAAGCTTGGACTTCACAATCTCTTCTTCAAGATCAGTTAGTTTCCTTTCGGTGTTCGAGGGACTGAGGAGGCCCACTTACTGTAAAGGCTCTAGTCCCTTTTCTCTTCCTAGTAGCTTGATTGGTGAGTCGAATGGTGCTTTGTGCCTAGGTTCGGGAGTGGATGGGAACATTATAGCCGTCGTTGCACGAGCCTTTTGCATCGGGGTCGAGTTAACCTGGCTAATAGCTGTCGTCATGAATTGGGCTTGAAGAATAAGTGCCATGGCATCCATCCTCTCCTTAATCACGGTCAACAACTTCTTTTCTAGCTCTTCAAATCTGTAACACCCCTTACCCATACTCAGACGATCCCATCCGATGAGGAGAGAGATGTCGTAGGGGTAAAGGTGCCACCACGCAGATACATAACATACATACACAGATTCATAAACATACATAACAAAATACCAGGTAATTTAAAACTTTACAAAATCATTCATGAAAGCTGATCATGCATTAATATAATAGAAGCATTACATTACTGTTCTGATCAACTGAGAGAAACAATAGATAATTACAACCCCAAAATTACATATACAAAAGCGGAAGCTGTTACAAAATCATAAGAGAGTTCTTATACAAAGAATCATAACGCTACAAAAATAAGCCCTATTCTAAGACCCTGCTGTGTTGGCTTTGATGGCGACGACTCTCCCAAAAGCAACTCCTTCCTCACCTGCACGGGTAAACACACCGTGCTAAGCGATAAACGCTTAGTGGGGAAAACACACATAATATAAAGACAACCATTCACAACGGTCGTCAAGGCGATTCGCATGCGTACATACATATAGCCATTCATCAGAAGGTTCATATTAATAATCATATTCTCATAACAGATTGTACTTTTCATCATTGAATCCAGAAAGATAACACATGCATTTGCTCATATAACAAGTCATACAAGTACTTTAAACAATGAAAACCCTGCTGACTCAAGGTAGTGGATAACGAGTGAACAGAAAGTACTTTACGAGTACCAATCGAATACGAAAAACCATTTTAACTTTTCATTCACAAACATTTCCAGAAGGACCTTAAACAAGATCCAAACACATTACAGAAGTTCGCGAAGAACGAACGGGGACCTGATCGGGGTCCAAACAGAAATAACAGAAGCTGCAGCAAAGACTCTATTAGGCATGCCTAACTATCCACTGACTAGACTCTAGCAGGTCATACATAAACCGTTCAATCCATTTCGTGATTCCAAATTAATCATCATCAAATAAGCATAGTCATATCATAATTACACTTGCATATCATTTATAGGATATCATGCATAAATCTCATAACTGCTGAAGTAAACTGAAGTTCAAGGAACAGGCGAAGAGAGAGAACTCATTCAGCATACAAGGGACTGTCGCGCTTGCGACGTCTGTCGAGCTCGCGACAGAGACCAGAGTCTCTTCGCTGCGCGCGCGCGACAGATCTCGCGACCGCGGGGAGGACGGAAGAGCCAGGCTCTGTCGCGCTCGCGACGGATGTCGCGATCGCGACAGAAGGCAAAGGGTGCTGTCGCGATCTCGCGACGGATCGCGTGGTCGCGATAACACCTGGCAACAATACTCTCTGTCGCGATCGCGACAGTTGTCGCGCTCGCGACAGAAGGTATACAACACTTCGGCTGTCGCGGGCTCGCGACGGATGTCGCGTGCTCGCGACAGCGAAGCTCCCACTACCGATCTCTGTCGCGACCTCGCGACAGTCGTCGCGATCGCGACAGAGTCGGGATTTTGAAAATCTGCAGAAATTCTGCAGATTTTCCTCTTCCAATTCTTCCTCCAACCACACAAATCTCGATCAAAGGTTACTTACCTCAAATCCAGCCATCCAAAGCATAAACAACCATGTCATAACATTTATTCACAATAAACTTCATCCAATCCATCAATTTGAACATTTAATTTCAATAATCATTCACAAACTCCATTTATGCATCAAATTACTTCAAATCCGAATTCATCATGATTAATTCATAATCTTGCAAGTTCCACATTCTAAAACAAAGACCCATAGCATAAATATCAAAATAAAGGACATCTAACAACCTAATTCCAAGAAAACATCAAGAACACACTCATGAACATTTTCACATAAAAAGGAAGAAATTCCCAAACCTCAAAATCCTTAGCTCCTAGTGTTTAGTTCCACTTGATCCAGCAACTTCCTTGCCTTTAGGATCCCGGGGAGGCTCAACTAGGAACCCAACCAAAAACAAGCAAACACAACAAGAATCCAAACTTCAAACCCATTTCGAAAATAAGAAAAATAGAAGAAGATGGAGAACTTAAACAAAGGCAAAATGGATGCATAATACTTACCAAAGACTACTAAGAGATGATCAAATCCCCACTAGAACTCTTGAATCTCAACCAATGTCCAAGAGAAGAAGACAAGAAGAAGGAAAGAAGAGGGGCGGCGTGAGGAACGGGAAACACAAGTGAGGAAAAGAAAAATCTGATTTTCCCCTTTCCTTTCTTTTCCTTTTCTCTTCTTAACCTAGACACATGTCAAGATCCTAGTGGAGGGATTTGGTCACTCACACCCTAGCTAAGTGCATCACACATACACACAAAACTCTCCCAACTAACACATACTCCACAATTGTATGCACAACACACACAACCATAACCCACTAGTGCATATCCTACTATGGTGCACTCATGCACACACACAACTCTAACCCAATTAATTCACACCATGGCACCATGCATGCACCCACATGCAAGAAAAACTCTTATAACATGCAAAATTACCAAAATGCCCTTATAAACCAAAACTCATGCAATTGCATACACATACAAATATGGCTCATTCAACTAGGGGGCAAACGGGGTGTGACAAAATCTCTCATCTATCTCTTGGGCCATTAGGGCGCGAACATCTTCAATTTGTTGTGATGGATCAGCCATTTCTAATGCCTGTGGATATTCTGATAAAGATACTAGATCTCTGCCAACCAATTTGAACTTTATTTGCCCCTCGAGCAACTGCGGGGACCCCAAAACCTCCCAGGTAAATGGTCTATAGTGGCTGAAAAATCCAAGGGGTTAGAATGATACATGAATGGCATGTAATGTATGATCGTGCTGTGCAGATGGTCCCCGATGAGCGAAAGATCAATAGTTTACAATAATACAATGCGATGCATGGAAAAAATTGTACGTAGGACGATATGTACATGTGAAATAAAGATAATAAAATGATATACACACACAAAAATGAAATGCATAGATTTTTTTATTTTTTATTAACACGCATGAATGACACACGATGCATGAGCATGCCGTGTAGCATCCACAACCACATGCAAGCAGATAGATCCCTACAAACTTATCACTCCCCCACACGAGGTCAATTGGTCTCTTTCCTAGGTGGGCCTTATCCAAGGATTATCAGGGAACCCATTGGACGCTTATAATGCACGGTGAAAAGCCAACAACATAACCTCTCCTATCTAATGTACATACATATGGGTGCTTGGCCATTATGTATTTAAACACCTCAATTAAATCAAGATGTGCCCACCGGGGCATGAAAGCCTTTGACGAAGACCATTTAATTTAACTGATTTTGTTCAATATATGATGGCGCAAGTAGCAAGCACGGTATTACGGTACATTTCACCTAGTGAAAGTATCTCTTGCCAATACATGAGCTTTGGTCAAATGGTAATGATACTTTAGGGCTACCCAAGCATGGTCCCTGCCAACGGGTCTAGCTCATCATGAGCATAACGATCGATTGGGTCACCATTTGATATACCATAAGGTACGAGGCTTGGGCTGATGATTATCCTTAACACTACCCCACATTGAGTGAACGTAGGGTCGTGCTTCGGGAACGCACCGGGGTTAAGATAGGGACCAAACTAACATAATCTAAGGCTCTAATAATATGCTATGCAATTTCGAAAAGGGATGAAATTTCTAAATTAAAAGTCAATTGTAAATTTTAGCCAAGGTACTTTCGAAGGGAAGTCTCTTTGGTTCCCCAGCGGAGTTACCACTGTGACGCGCGCCGAACCCCATGCCCCCTCGAAGGCCCACCTTTAGGGCGATCGAGAGAAGTTCATGAAAACTTGTAAGGTATTTACAAGTGCGTCTATTTTGGGCAACAAGGAGATTTCATGGAGTCGCCACCCAATAAAACATTGGGGAAGTTTGTCTCGCCTCAGTGAGCCTAAGACGGCGCATGCTATGTCCATTTTGGGCAAGCCAGAGGGGTCTTGGAGGTCCCATCCTAATAAAACATTAGGATGGCCCTCTCGTCTCATGGAGCCTAGGACTATGCAAGTTAAAGCCTTTTTACGGGACACAAGAGGTGTCTTGGAAGTCCCATTCCAATGGAACATTGAAATGGTCCTCTTGCCTCATTAAGCCCAAAGACCAGAGAAGGTTCGGGACTCCCCATTTACTCATACCTTGGCTAAGTTTATAATCAAGTTTTGAATTTAGCTTTCATCCCATTTCTCATTCAATTTTAATGCAATTTAATTAAACGCATATCAATCATATAATAAAAGTGATAAATAAAGTAAATGAAAGCAAAATAAATTACAACAAAACTAGGGGCGGAATACAACCCCCATTTGTAAATAAAATACAATTATACATAAATCGGGCTATTTATTAAAATGAGGACGTTGGTCCTCTCATGCATAATTAAAGAAAATAATTTTAAAGTGACACTTATTTTGGATGAAAAAAGTTAGGACATTGGTCCCATTTTATTTAGAAAAAAAACAAATTAATTAAGTAGAAATATTTTTATGGTTTTTTAATTAATGTGCATAAAAAATAATTTATTACAAATTACATATTAAATAAAATAATGAAAGCGAAGTAATGAAAATAATAAAGAAATAACCAATCAACTCCCAAATTGATCTCCAAATCTTCATGGGCTCCCACTTGGTATGAAAAATACTCACACATAAAAATAAATATTGAAAATAAAATAAATAAAATAAAAGTGAAGTTAGTAAAAAATTAATTAAACATATAACATGAAAACAATTAAATTAAGGCAATCAAAATTGCATCATATATGACAAGCCAATTAAAATGACATAATAAAAATATGCAATCTAATTAATTAACCATTTAACAAGCATAAAAGATAACATAATAATAATAAAATTCAACATGCATAAACAAGAATAAAACAATGATAATAGAATTTAACATGCATAAAAATACAAAATAACAACAATAACATCCAATCATGCATGAAAAGCAAAAAAAATAATAAAAATCAGCATGCATAAAACATAAATAATAATAGTAATAATAAAATTAAACAAAAATAAGGATAATAATAATAATACTAATGATGGTAATAACTACAATAATAATAATAATAACACAATAATAACAGAGAATATGAACAATCAAATATAATAATAATAATAATAATAATAATAATAATAATAACAACAATAATAATAATAATAACAATAATAATAATAATAATAATAACAATAATAATAATAATAACATCAAAGAAGATGAACAATCCAATTAAATATGGAGGAATAAAATGAAAATAAGATAAGCCAATTATGCTAAAACATGTTAAATGATAATACTAATACTATTTATGAACAAAAAATGATGACAATAATATGAACATGAACAATTAAATGAGAAATAAGAATAAGAAATAATAATATGAACAATTAAATAAAAATAAAAAAATAAGAAGTAAAAGTATGAACAATTAAATAATAGATCTAAAAGAATTTACATGATAATTAATTAAATAAAATCAAAAGAATAAGAAAATAAGAAGAAAATGATAGAACTAAAAGAATTTACATGTTAACTAATTAATTGGAAACAAAAAAATGAAATTAAAAATTAAATTAAGAAATTGAGCCGAGAATGTTTACCCTCAAAATTTATCTTGATGAAATGAAGGTAAGAAAAAATTCCTTGTCTTGATTGTAAGAATAAAGTTAGAAAAATAATATATTGAAAATGGATTTAATAATTTATTGAAAATGGATTTTTACTCAAGAACAAATAATTGATTTATTTGTCTGAAAGTAAAAATTGTTTGATGAAAAGTAGAAAAATTCCCAAGAACAAAAATTGTTATTTTTTGTCTCAAGAATTCACTTGGAAAATTTTTTTAGAAATTGAGAGAATTTGTTTGAGAGAAGAAAGAAGAAGAAAATCCCCCCTCAAAATTCTTTTAAAAAAACCTTTTTATAACCCCAAAATTCAGAATTTTTTAATTAAGAAATTAAATTGATTTAATTCCAATAACTACAAAAAACCACTGAATTTGATGGGTTGGAAGATAAAAAGCTTTTAGAATTAAATTATGCAAAAAAAATGAGTTAAAAAATATTAAAAATGAAGAAAATATGGCCAAAAAGGCCATTGGAGCGAAAACGGGAATTGAAGAAGACCCAACACAAAACTAAGTCACACTTACCTTTTTAATCCTTTAATAACCTCTTCAAACCATCCAAAGTAGAAATCCACATACAATCAAAGCATCCAAAAGATAAAGGAGAAGAAGGGAACCTGTGGAACACAAAAGAAGAAAGAAAGAGGGAAAAACTGCATGCAAGGCACAAATGAAGACAGATTTTCCCACTCATATCACTTATATTGCATGCAAAAGTCCAGTTGGCACATCCTTTCAAAGCCACATGTCCAACTTGAGACATGTGTCCCAAAACCTTCCAAACCCCTTGCATGACTGCCACATGTCCAACCCAACTCAAAATCCACTTAAATTCCCGCTTAAAACACAATTCATCAAGCGCGTCTTGTCGCGCTCGCAACAGAGCCAAAACCTGGAATCCCAAAAATAAAGCTTGATCAATCTTCTAACCAATGCTTCCACTAACCCAAACAATCATTCAAAAGTGTTCTTTCTTACAAACACACACCCATATACATACCAAATCATCACAAATCCTACTAGGGTATATCTGGGTTGTTACAATCTCTCCCCCTTAAGAAATTTCACCCGATAACACAGATAGCAAAACACTTATCACAACAAAGCTTGTACAAATCAAACACAATAACATAAACTTACCAGAAGGACCCACTTGCTCATCTTCTTCCTCTCTAATCATAGCATAACATCGAGCTGGAACAACCAACGGAATCGGCTTCTTAATCGTTTCCGATATATCATGTGCTGCTCGACCTCTTCTTCTTCCACCTCTTGCAGATCCAGTCATTCCCATGTTCCCTCTATTACCTTGCTGAACCGTGCTCTCTTTCATTTCTGGACAATTGACGAGCATATGCTCCATGCTACCACATTTGAAACACGCTCCAGAAATCTTCCTACACATGCCTCAATGAAATTTCTCGCAATGTATACACTTTGGCACAGTGCTTTCCTTAGTAGAGGGTGCCAAGACACTTCCCTTAGATTCTTGCACTAGACCTAACCATTGAGTATGCTATCCACTAACTCCATCACGAGTTCTCTTACTACTAAACACATTACCATCGGTTACGTTTCTTTTGTTCTCCACCTTTTGCTTGATCCCTTCCGATTCTTCTAACTTTATAGCTGCTGCCACCAACTGGATTCATTACTGCCATATCCGATAACAGACCTCTAATCACTTCTCTTAATCCATCTTGGAAATGTTGGCATTTGAAATTCTCAGTCATCAAAGCAGTAGGCACATACTTGCTCAAACGACCAAACTCTTTCTCATAATCGCTAACCGACAAGTTCCTTTGCTTTAAACTTATAAATTCCTTCCACTTTCCCTCCCTATAGGCCTTAGTAACATACTTTTGCTCAAATTCTTTCACGAAAAATTCCCATGTCAATTCAGCCGGTCTCTGCGGATTGAGAAGCACGAGCTTCCACCAATCATATGCCGACCCTTGCAAAAACGTATGGCACACACCACTCGCTGATGCGGAGGGCAAGATATCTCTTGTAGAATCCAATCAATCCTCTCTAACCAGAATTCTGCCATATCCGATTGGTCCAATGAAGTTCCATTGAACACTTCTGCTCCCCTTTTCCTCAGAAGCTCAGAAAGAGACTTGGGAGCAGTCAATCTGTCTACCACTTGAAGTAAACCTTGTACTAACGCCGGATAAAAACCAAAACCCTGACCTCCTACTGTTGCACGCTCACGTGCAGGCCTATCCTGTCCGACCGGATTACTTCCAACCGAATTAACACTTTCCATCGTGTCACATATACTCACTCAGATCCGACTCCATAAAAACACTACACAAGACAACATCTGCATTAGGCCACAACTCTAGACAGACTCTTATGTAAAGACTCTATACTCAAACAATCACATAAAACCAGAACCGACTAAATCGGTGCTCTGATACCACAACTTGTAACACCCCAGTACCCCTCGAAAGGAATATCGAGATGTCACACACAACACAAACATTCAAGCAAGAGCTAAAGCAGAAGCACTCATGAATAATCATATAAACTTGCATAACTGAACTTATAAAGTATACATATACTAAGTCATTACATTACAAATCAAAATTACATGCCTTGCAAAACGTTACAAAACGTATAAGCAAAAACTGGACTATACAACTTAGCCCTATACTAGTACAAAAAGAAGACTTCAATGGCCAGTAGATGCGCGACTCCAAAACAAAACCAAACCTACAAGGAAACAAACATTCATGCTAAGCGATAACGCTTAGTGGGGATGTACAAAAACAAAGGACTGCACAAGCATGCATAACAGTATATACATATCATGCAAAGGCGTAAACGCAAAGTCAATTACAAAATTATAACATGTATAATTCAATCTTATCAAATCTAACATCTTCAAAGCACCATAACATTCTTATTTACGTAACACATAATGGAATTTAACAATATCAAGTCCACTTGACAAACATAACTGAGCCAAAAGCATTACTATGAAATGCTCAAAACAAAATAATCATTCCATCATCAAAAGCATAAGCTCAGTCATCACAAAAGCAAACAAGAAGCCTGAAATCTCATGGACTGTGGATACGGGTACAAAAGATACCGATGAAATTCGGTATCTAAAACAAAAGAAATAAGTCTGAAAACATTTGAATACCCGAAGGTAACAAAAGAGACTGAGTCTCTAGACAAAAGACCATAACGGTCTACAAAGCAGCTGCACAAAACCCTTCATAAGCATGCTTATCTATCCACTAACTTGACACTTTAGGCTTGCTAACACTCTAATTACTACAACACATATTCACGTATCCAATCGCAATCACATCTCACTCAATTTATGTGCATGCTAAACAATCCAATAAATATATATAATTCCTACTAGCAAATAATACCTATGATATATAATATGCATGTTCAAACATATTCATATACTCATCACATAATGTTAAACATGAATTGGATAAGTAATAGGAACTTGTAAAGAAGTTTGGGTGCATTTCGGGAAGGATAAATACACAAAAATACTCAAATTAGAGAGGGGTAAAGGTGGGAAATGATTCATGCCATCCATGGGATCAAAATGTGAATGAAAGTCCATCAAATAACTTGTTCTATAGCGCTCATGACCCCTATCGCGCTCGCGACAGTAGGCTCCAACAGGTACCCAACGAGACTGCTTTTCATCTCAAACTTGAGCAGTAAAAACCAACTTATAAACATCATTTTTAGGCAAAACGTCCTTCTTAACAATTGTTCCCTAGGATGCTAAGTTTATAATGGGGCAAGTTACAGCTCATTTGGACATCTGAAACATAAGATATGACCTAAACAAACTATATTGTTCCAATGGACCCGCCAGAATAGAGACACTTATGTTATGGCTATTTTTGGGACACTTAGATCTAGAATTCGATCATAGTCATTTCTGGGACCTATATAGATATGGAAGTCTTGGTTCTAACGGAACAACATTAACTTAATTTGGAATTTCAAAACTCCACTTATCACCAAAACATCACACGGAGGTTTGATACAATCTGGGAAGAGTTTTCCCCTACAACTAGGGTTCATACATGATCACTAGATTATACTCATGGCAATTTAATTAACACTTCAACACACATCCATTATACATTAAATTATATCAAATATCAATTAAAACATTAACATGCATCAATTGACACTACATCACAATTTCACTACACATGCAAAAATCAAAGGGCACACGATCCCAACCTCTTGAAGTGGCAGCCGAAACTCCCAATCTCAAATCTTGTCCTTGCCCTTCTCAATCCTTCTATCCGGAACTTCAAACACAGCAAAGAACACCAATACAACACCTCTTAGTCCATTACACAACCAGCTCAAACCAAAACAGAAATGGAGTAGAAGGAGACCCAACACAAAACTAAGTCACACTTACCTTCTTAATCCTTTAATAACCTCTTCAAACGATCCAAAGCAGAAATCCGCATACAATCAAAGCATCCAAAAGATAAAGGAGAAGAAGTGAACCCGTGGAACACAAAAGAAGAAAGAAAGAGGGAAAAACTGCATGCAAGGCACAAATGAAGACAGATTTTCCCACTCACATCCCTTATATTGCATGCAAAAGTCCACTTGGCACATCCTCTTAAAGCCACATGTGCAACTTGAGACATGTGTCCCAATACCTTCCAAACCCCTTGCATGACTGCCACATGTCCAACCCAACTCAAAATCCACTTAAATTCCCGCTTAAAACACAATTCATCAAGCGCATCCTGTCGTGCTCGCGACAGAGCCAAAACCAGGAATCCCAAAAACAAAGCTTGACCAATCTTCTAACCAATTCTTCCACTCACCCAAACAATCATTCAAAAGTCTTCTTTCTTACAAACACACACCCATATACATACCAAATCATCACAAATCCTACTAGGGTGTATCCGGGTTGTTACACTTTTAATTCTAAATTTTGTCAACTTCGCTAATCAACTTACATTTTAGTCCCTACTTTAAATCTAATAAAGTCCATTTACAATTTAGTCCTTTAAATTTTGCTACTTTACGATACTACCCTTCATTTTCCCATAATTTACCATTATGCCGCTATTTTACTACTTTTCACTCATATTTTCTTATTAGACATGTCATATATCCATTTAGTTCCTAAACTTTACTTTTATGCTCAATTACAATTTTGGTCCTTTCTCACTTCATTTCCTCTTATTAGTGCTTATTTGTTCATTCCAATTCATTTTCCTTATTTTACCCCTAGTATCAATTCGTTAGAAATCTCTGAACTGAATACATGGGACGTGGACTCCATAGGTCCACTGCAGTATATAGTAAATAGTATACAGTAATCTCAGTATCAGTACGGCAGAATGTCATTAGCCTACCCAAGCAAGTTGCCATGACCCGCACCGCGGTATGGTATTCATAAATTAAATGGAAATTAAGGGATATTGTATCCACTAACCTTGTATTCTTGTTCTTCACACTTTACTCCTCCTTTTCCTTATCTTTTCCTTTAGAAACCACTTCTCCCATCTTTGAACCCACTAGGCCGAATATATACCCATTAGTTTCCTTTAATTTCTTTCTTCCCTAATTTAATATAATCACATAATCATTCTATTTACCCCTAAATCTATCCATAAAATTAATTAGATCATTTAGTTTCAACTAAAATCACTTACTTGAATTTTGACACCTTACTTTCTCTTCTCACTTTCCACCAATTCTTTCACTTCAAATGAGCTCTAAAGATAAAGATAATTGAGTTTAGGAGTTGAAAATTACCTAGAACAATTTATTTGCACTACAAGAAAATCAATTTTTAGCGACAGAAATTTAGCTATGGAATGTTTTTCGTCGCTAATTAGCGACAGGAAGGACTTTTCGTCGCTAATTAGCGATAAAAAATCAATTTCGTTGCAATTTAGAGACGGTAAATAAATTCCATCACTAAAAATGGGGGGAGTATTTTCCCTTCAATTTTAACGACGAAAATTAGCGACGAAAAAATTTAACGTCACTAATTGTTGCTAGAAACAGAATTTTGCGATGAAATTTACATTCCGTCGCTAATTAGCGACGAAATTATGTTTTTGTCGCTAAAATATTTTATAATTAATAATATACATTTTTAGCGATGGAATGCGATTTTCATCGCAAAAATTAGCAACGAAAATTGTACTTTCATCGATAATTAGCGACAGTAATGCTTCCATCGCTAAATTTAGCAACGGAAGTACAAATTTCGTTGCTAAATTCACTTTAAAATCTACTTTTTCTCTCTCCTCCCCCCTCTCTCCTCTCTCTCCTTTCTCTCTCCCCTCTTTCCTGTCTCTTCCTTCTCTACCGCGCGACACAGCACCATGGCACCTCCGGTGTGCCTCCACCGGTACAGATCAGCCCTCCCCTTTCCCTCCAGCACGGGTCCGACCCCCTTCGCCCCCCCCCCCCTCCCCCGGCCGATGACTTCCTCCCCTCCCTCTCCCCTTCCTTCCTGCTTCCCCTTTCCTCCTCTATACGTCGCGTCCTTCCTCCATGTCTCCCTGCTTCGGCATGGTGGACGGTGCTTCTCCCTGGTCCGATGCCTCCCCGCCGTCCGTTCCTCTCCGCCAGCGTTAGGTATTTATTTCTTTATTAATTTTTTTTTATGGTGTAATTAATTAATTTTTTTTGTTTAGTTTAATAATTATTATTATTATTATTATTATTATTATTATTATTATTTAAAATATTATTATTATTAAATAAAAATCTGAATAATATATTATTTTTTATTGTTCTTATTGTTAGTATTATCATTATTTAATTATGTTAATTATTATTATCATTATTATTAAATAATAATATGAATAATTTTTATAAATTATATTATTATTATTATTATTATTATTATTATTAGATTATTGTTAAATAATGAAATGATAAATTTATTATAGTTAGTATTATTAAAAAAATAATAATCTTAATAATTTATTTAAGAATATTATTAGTATTATTATTATTAATGAATCAGAAAATCTGAATATTTGAGAAAATAAGTTATTTGTTAATATTATTGTTGTTATTATTGTTGTTGTTGTAATGATGATGATTATTATATGACAAATTTCCATCGTTCTTTTTTATTTAGCATAATAAATAGCATAATTAAAGTTAAAATGGCCACCAATTGCCTCAAATAATTTTGTAATAATCGTGGTGTTATGAATTTATCATTTTATTAACTTTTATATAGTCTTTTTTTTATTCCAGCTGCACTCCCTTCTCAGGCGGCATTTGTCTATTGGACGGCATTTGTCTATCGACGTGGTGCACCTTTGGTCTTCCTGATCCAGCCCCGATCTGGGCTTAAAGTAACCAAATTTTGTTATTTTATTTTTTTGTTTTATATATTTATTTATTAATTAATTTAATTATTATTATTATTATTATTATTATTATTATTATTATTATTATTATTATTATTATTCAACATGTTATTATTATTAAATAAAAATCTGAATAATTTAGCATTGTTATTATTATTGTTATTATTTAATTATGTTAATGATAAATTAATTATTATTATTATTAGTATTATTATTAAATAATAATATGAATAATTTACGTAAATTATATTATTATTATTAAATAATAATCTGATAAACTTATTATTGCTATTATTATTGTGGTTGTTGTTGTAATGAAGATGATTATAATATGACAATTTTCATTTTTCTTTTGATTTAGCATATTAAATAGCATAATTAACATTAAAATGATCAACAATTGTCTGAAATAATTTTGTAATAATAGTTGTTTTTCGAATTTCTAATTTTATTAACTTTTATATTTACTTTTTATTTGTAACTAGATATATTTAATTCTAACTACGAATTCACTTTGTTCATTTAACAGTTTCGCAATAATTATGAGTAACATAGATAGATCTTAGATGTATAGAAGAAAAATACCCTATGGTTATATTAATTCTTAATTTGTGGAAGGTGTTCAGTTGTTTATTGAATATGCAAGTTCTCAACCTGCATACATGGATACGCCAAAAATAAGATGTCTATGTAAAAAGTGTAAATGCCTTAGTTATCTTCCAGTTGATGAAGTGCATTTCCATTTGTTAAGAAAAGGATTTTTTTTAAATTATTTTGAGTGGACACGACATGGGGAACCATTAATTTGTAGCACCTCGATGAGTAATATGGGTAAAATGTCGGTAAATGTGGGTTAAATTGAAGGAGAGGGAGAATTTATGACATATGATGTAGGGGTAACTAATCATCCGTACGTCCAAATGGTTTATGATGCAGCTGGCTGTGATTTTAGGGAAAATACACCTCTTGTAGAAGAAGCCAATGCAAATGGAACAAAATTTTATGATTTACTAAATTCAGTCGATTAAGAATTATGGCCAAGCTGTGATAACATGACTCAATTATCTGCGATCGCTCGAATATTGAACATAAAATCTGAAGGTAGTATTTTTGATAGAAGTTTTGATAAAATTCTTACTTGGTACAACGAATCATTGCCTCCTGACCATAAAATGGTTGATAATTTGTACAATATGAAAAAATTGATTAGAGGTTTAGGTTTGCCTGTTGAGAAAATCGACTATTGCATGTTGGGATGTATGTTGTTTTGGAGAGATGACGTTGACTTACATGAGTGCAAATTTTGTAGTCAACCTAGGTACAAATCCAGAAATTGCACTAAGAAGCAGAAATTGGTACCTTGGAAACATATGTATTTTTTTCGCTAACCTCGAGGCTTCAAAGACTATATGCATCTGAAGTTACTACACCTCACATGAGATGGCATCATGAGCATGAAAACGCAGATGGAATAATGAGCCATCCATCGGATGTAGTCGCATGGAAACATTTCAATAACACCCAACTTAATTTTGCTGCTGAACCTCAAAATGTTCGGTTGTGTTTGAGAACTGACGGGTTTCAACCTTTTGGTCAATCAGGGCAACAGTATTCATCATGGCCAATCATAATTACTCCTTATAATTTGCCTCCATGGATGTGTATGAATGAGGCATCTATGTTCTTGACGGTGATTGTTCTAGGACCTAGGAATCCGAAGCATAAAATTGATGTATATTTGCAGCCCTTGATATATGAATTGCAATACCTTTAGGATATCGGTGTTAAAACATATGATGCATCACTTAAACAGAATTTTATGATGAAAGCAGCATTAATGTGGATGGTCAGTGACTTTTTCGCTGATACTATGTTGTCTGGTTGGAGCACGATTGGGAAATTAGCTTGTCCTTACTGTGGCGATGATTCATATGCTTTTTATCTTCAAAATGGGTGCAAAATATCTTGGTTTGATAATCACAGGAAATTCCTTCCACCTGATCACCCATTCCGATGCAACAAGAACAAGTTTATTAAGAATAGAGTAGTACAAGCAACACCTGCTGTTGACAGAAGTAGTGAGGAAATATTGCAAGAGATTGATGAGTTGGGTTTGCTTAAAGTTACAAAACTTGATGCTGAAGAAGTGAATGGCAAAATCAACAAAAACTTTGGTTGGAAAAAGAAAAGCATCTTTTGGGATTTGCCATATTAGAAGTCTAATTTATTACGACATAATCTAGATGTGATGCATATAGAAAAAAGTAATTTTGACAATGCGTTCAACACAATTATGAACATAGAAGGGAAGATAAAGGACAATACGAAATCGCGAGCAGATTTAAAGTTGTACTGTAGAAGGACTGAGTTAGAAAAAGATGCTTGAACCAGAAAGTATCCCAAAGCATGCTATAATTTGGACAAAAAACAAAAGGAAGTATTGTGTGAGTGGTTAAAAAGATTAAAGTTTTTGGATGGTTATATATCGAACTTGGCAAGGTGAGTCAACATGCGAAAGTACAAATTATTCGGAATAAAAAGTCACAATTGTCATGTTTTTATGCAAAGGCTACTCCTAATTGCATTTCAAGAGTTATTTCCGATTAAAGTGTAGGAAGCTATAACCGAGCTAAGTTTGTTTTTCAAAACTTTAACATCATCTGAGATAAAATTGGCAGACATGGCAAGATTGGAATTGGAAATTTATGAAAATTGTTGTATATTCGTTTGAATCCTTCAGCAAAGTGCTCACTCTCAATGACAACCAAGTTCAAGAGCAGAATAGAGTACGATGGTTATGTCAGGAAGAAAGTGTCACAAGAAACAAAGAATTTTTATTTTGAAGAATTCAAGGTAATAAATTATGATAATATTAATTATATAACAAATTGTAATTTACACTTATTTACAATATGTTTTATGGTTCATTCTCATGATAAAAAATTTTATTGGGACTCGGCGTTTAACGACATCATGTATGAAGTATGGGAGATTCGGGCTCGAGCGCGTTACAGAGACTTAGCGTGCCTATTACACACTGGTGGTGTACGACCTCGTTATATAACTAAAGATATATGGGCACACTGGCAGTAGTATTGGACCACACCCGTAGCCCTTTCTATTTCAGAGCGGAATACTGATAATAGATGGGGAGGACCTGAGGGAGTCAGTTCATGCTTGCATACTGGTGGATCATTATCCCATCGCGAGCATGTAGATAGACTTGAAAGTATTGCAAAACATTAATGTCATTTCTATTATTACTATTTAAGATTACTTTTATTACAATCGAGGTGGATGGGAAAGACAAAATTGTGTTAGGAGTTTGTATTATTGTTGGATGCCAGTACATAATTGAAAATTAGAAGTGCTTTTATGTCTTTGTCTACAGGAGATTTGGTTAAAATTTAGGGAAAACTCTGCCGAAATTTTAGTAGAATCTTGTAGGAATTGTTAATAAATTACAGTTCAATTATAATTCTTTATTTGTTTGTAGGAAGCATCGATGGGCCGACTGCCTACGCAAGGTGAGGTCTTTGTTCACACTCACACCAAAAATCATGATGGTCAAACATTCGTCAATTCACGAGCTAGGCATTTACACGTATGTACAAATTATTATATTTTACTAACATATAATATTAGTTATTATTAGTCATTAATTAATATAAAGCATTTGTTTTACGACAGGAACAAGTGCAACAGACAATTCAGCAATGTTCACAGAATTCAGATAATGATGATGATAATCAGATTTATTATGACATGGTTGGTGGTAGAGACCAGTGAGGACGGGACTTTGGTTAGGTTCTTTCTCCAAAACCTGTTACTCGCATTCTTTTAGCTCAAGTAGAGTGGCATTTAATAGACGTTCTGCCTCCCTCAAAGTAAATGAACTTCGAAATACTGTACATGTGCTACAATCAGA
Source organism: Excoecaria cochinchinensis (assembly GCA_947683425.1). Taxonomy (NCBI): domain Eukaryota; kingdom Viridiplantae; phylum Streptophyta; class Magnoliopsida; order Malpighiales; family Euphorbiaceae; genus Excoecaria; species Excoecaria cochinchinensis. Next base: position 6,068,010 of record CANTUQ010000055.1, read on the forward strand.
ATTGCAAGAATCAGAAGCTCGGTGCAAACAATCAGAAGCTCGGTGGGAACAATCGCTCGACTTCATATCTCGGCTACGCAACGAGATGGCTAATTTGAAGCGTATGGTCGAGTCAGAAAAAATGATTTGTTTTTACGGAATCCTCTTTCCTCCACCACCATCAGCTTAGTTAGGATTTTGTAATATTATGACATCGTTAAATAATTATTAACTTTATGATAAGTACAATTATTATATTATATTATTTTCGGATATTAAATTTTAGATATTATCTTCATTATTCATTATTCGGATATTAATATTACAGGTTAAATTTATAGTTTTTAAGAATTAATTAAAAAATATTAATTTAAAAAATTATTATTTTACCGACGAAAATAAAATTTCTGTCGGGAGAAATCTCGATGGACTATTTATTTTCATCGAGGAAGTTGAATTTCCATCGGCAAATTACCAACGAAAATGAAAGTTCCGTCGGCAAAAATACCAACGATAATTTCCTTACAATCGAAAAAATTTTCGTCAAAAAAATTCTCGATGGAAAATTTTTCGTTGGGCATTTTCCCTACGCCTCATATGCCAATGGAATTGTTTTTCATCTGCAATTCGGTTTCTCAACAGAATTTCCCTATTTTTCGTCAGGAACCTAATTTTTTCTTGTAGTGTTGGGTAGGATTTGTGGAAGAGAAATCAAAGAAATCATGGAGAGAACAAAAATAAGCATTCGGCCTTCATAAGGGGAGGACAATGATGGAGAAGAATGAGGAGAGTTCTACACAAATGCAGATTTTTTTCATCTCATATAGGTTTCTTGAGTGGGCTTAGGCTTGGTACAACCATATGGGCCAACCCAATCTTAAGCCCAAATGTATATAATTACCCATTACTTGGCCTTAATTTATTTCTCATACTTCTCAAGATCAATTTATCATAAAAATGATTTCATAATTCTTAAAACATATTTATTAGCTTACATAAATTTTTTTGGGTCAATCGGAGTCCGTTTTCGGTCCGATTCACCAATACCGGTCCGATTAACCAATTTTCAGTGTTACAATAAAATTAATTTTTCATTGTGAAATAATTTCCCATATTATTTAAAGTCAATATATGGTTTTAGATAATTTTTCAGAAGTCGTTAGCTATTTCTAAGATCCAGTCAAACTTAGGATCAAACGAGTTACTATTTGAATCGAAACTGTGCCTTTTTCTTATTTTCGACTTTTGAAGATATATTTGACCTCCGATTTACCTCAAATTTTATCTTTGGACTCCTGCTAACCTGTTCTTTCCAATGATCCAATAGAATATGTTTTGACTCTGGGTGGTACTATTCACCCCAATGTCACTATTCATTGCCAAAAAAATCACTATTCACAAAAGTTGAAATTTAGGGCCATTACATTACTAGATATGGTTCGATCAATGATGAGTCAAACAAATCTTCCATTTTATTTTTGGGGTTATTCATTAGAAATAGCCGCTTTCACTTTGAACTGAGTTCCATCAAAAGCGGTTGAGAAGACACCATATGAGATATGGATTGGGAAAACTCCTAGTTTGTCTTTTGTCAAAATTTGGGGTTGTGAGGCTTCTTTCAAATGACAAGTCATGGATAAATTAGCACCAAAATCTAACAAATGCCTTTTTGTGGGATATCCTAAAGAAACTGAAGGAAATTACTTTTATAATGCCCATGAGAACAAAGTGTTTGTTGCTCAGAATGTTGTCTTTCTAGAAAAGGAATTTATTTCTAAAAGAACCAGTGGGAGCAAAGTACCACTCAAAGAAGTTCAAGAACCATAAGATAGCACAAAACCATCAATGGAAACTCAACAAGTTTCACAAATAGTTGTGGAACCTATACCTATTACACAAGTATCATGCAGATGTGATAGGATACAACATGAGCTTGAAAGATATGGATTTCTCATGACAAATAGTCATGAAGTAATGTTCATGGATCAAGATGAGCCTACTACCAATCAAGATGCTGTGTCAAGTCTAGAAACTGAGAAATGGCTAGTAGCCATGAAATCTAATATGCAATTTATGTATAATAATCAAGTATGGAACTTGATTGATTTACCTAAAGGAATTAAAACCATTGGGCGCAAGCGAGTTTTCAAAATGAAAACTGATATGGATGGAAAAGTGCATACATTTAAAGCAAGACTTATTGCAAAAGGCTTAAAACAAACTCATGGTATTGACTATGATGAAACATTTTCACCAGTCGCGATGCTTAAATCAAAAAGGATTCTTATTGCCATTGCACGTATTATGACTATGAAATATGGAAAATGGATGTCGAAACAACATTTCTTAACTGAAACTTACTCAAGGATGTGTATATGACACAACCTGAGGGTTTTGTTCATCTTGAAAATTCTAGAAAGGTATGCAAGCTGCAAAGATCCATTTATAGTTTGAAGGAAGCTTCTCGGAGCTGGAATCTTCATTTTGATGAAATAGTCAAAGAGTTTGGATTTATGAAAAATGAAGATGAACCTTGTGTATATAAGAAGGTTAGTGGGAGTGCAACAATGTTTCTTGTGTTATATGTAGATGACATATTACTCATAAGAAATTACATCCCTGTCTTGTAAAAGACCAAGGATTGGTTAGGGATGTCTTTCTCATTGAAGGATTTAGGCAAAGCTTTTTATATCCTTCAGATTAAGATCTATAGAGATAGATCTAAAAGTATAATTGGTCTAAGTCAAAGTACGTATATAGATAAGGTGTTAAATAAGTTCTGCATGCAAAATTCTAAAAGTGAATTTTTGCCAATGTCTTATGGCATTTCTCTTAGCAAGAATAAATGTCCCATGACATTTGATGAATGAGATCGCATGAGTATGATTCCTTATGCTTCAGCTATAGGGTCTATCATGTATGCCATGTTATGTACTCGACTCGACGTTTCATATGCTTTGAGCATGACGAGCAGATACCAGTCAGATCATAGTGAGAGTCACTAGACAGTAGTTAAGAACATCCTTAATTACTTGAGAAGAACTAAGGATGCATTCTTAGTGTATGGAGGATTGGAAGATGAGCTAGTGGTAAATGGTTGCACTAATTCAAGCTTCCAATTTGACAAATATAACTATAGATTACAGTCATAATATATGTTTGTGCTAAATAGAAGTGTTGTAAGTGTAACAACCCCTACAAGTATCCTAAAACCTTGATTGATAACACAGGGTTACCTGTAGGTAAGATGTTACACCACAATATACAAATACCATAATCTTACTAAAAACTTTTTCTTTAACTAGTTACAGACTACACATTCCAGACAACTATAACTATCATATACAGATCCATATCTTCCTGCTGAGTTAATATAGATTAATTACATTTATAGATTGATGGTTTGTACTACTTACATGTTATATTAACAGATACAAAATCACAATTATAATTCCAAAATGAGTATTACATATACATTGGTTTTAATCCCAAAAAGAAACCTACAAAAAGACTCTCATCCTATATCTTAGTTAGCTTTCGACCCTGCGGATTGTCCTTGTGAGCAAAAATGACACTGGTAGCCACACGGATTAAAAACTCATGCTAAGCATAAAGCTTAGTGGGGAATTCAAAAATAAAGACGACCACTCATAGTAGTCGTTAAACCAAACATACAAATCATGATATTCGTAATTACATAATAATATATTAAGCATACTTCAAAGCAATAAAGTATATTTTGTTAAAACATACATAGCATGTTCAAATAATTTAATCACAAACAGATCATATATCAGATTTTAGAATCAATATTATTATCTATTACACCCAGACCATGTTGCATAGTTGTGCATTTCATTCACTTACTCGTTATAAGTTCTGTCTTTCGCTTATACTCCTATAAATGTGGGTTTTTTACTTATACCCATTCCTTAATGTATAAATTATATATATACCATCCCATGTATATCTAAATTTACACATTTATTATACATAGTCCATATACGTACATATAATCTGTCTAGTGAATGTAGTTACATATTTTTCATATATTCATGTTCCAAGTCTAATTCCTAGTTATACTACATGTGAATATATATATATATATATATATATATATTAAATAGTTCCGAGCAGGTATTAAAACAAACAAATTTGCTAAACGGATATTAATAAAATCACATTTAAAACAAAAATAGCATGAAATATGTTAATCATATTAACATCAATCAAAATCGTAGCCTTTATACATAACATTAATGATATCATTCAATTTATTTCGTTCATATCTCATACAAACAGATTATTTTTCACAATTAAAAATAGAAATTGTTTTCATGTATCATCATACATTCCGATCGATAATCATGCCATCAGATTTATACATATCACATATATACAAAACACAGTATATTTGAATCAATTGAATCCGCAAGTGGATTTGATACCACTATTGGGTTTTAGTGCAATAATTTAAAATTAACGCAGCGAAAATAAATCAAAAACCCAAGCAGAATCCAAGAGATACAATTGCTTCAAAAGGAGGGATAATGGATTACCAGACTGTTGGAGCGCAAAAACAATAATTTAATACCTTAAACCCGACTGGAATGAATATTTCTTGCATCTATGCAAACACTTTGCTCCAAAGGTTGAATTAAACTCCAATTTCTATACCAAGGAATTAACACCCTCTGCCAGTATCCACACACGAACGAATGCATGATTTACAAGGGTGCTAGCTCCCTTTCTTTGCAACTAGGATTAAAATAATTCTCTTTACCTTTTTCTTTCTCAAGGAATGACGGTAAAGAAAAAGATACGCTTTCTTTTCTGTCTCTTTTCTCTAAAAGACGACAATAAAAGAATGATTAGGTTATTAGGGCTAAAGCCATATCCTTTTATATTTTTCATATGTTGACAACGTGGAGAGATTTTAGTAAGGAATATATTTAAATAATAAGGAATATTTTCTTATCTCCACAACGTTATTTTGAATTTAATATCCGCCATATTTAAATTCAAAATGCCCAAATTAAACCCAGCCCGTTCATTAAGTTCTTAGTATGCAACCCAATAGGTTCATATTATGTTGGCATGAGCCCAATCCTATTATAGGCCCACAAGTCATAAGTGGGCTCTAACAAGACATTATGACTATCCAAATAATAAGAATATCGATAGTCTGATTTTAACCTAACCAGTATAACATGTTATGATCCTTTTGTCACATGATATCTTGCTTGAACATAAGTCATGGTCCAATCACACTTATATTATTCAAACATATAATTTCTCGATTACTAATTAAACTAATAAAATCAAATGACTTTGATCACACTATCAATTCATTTGAGAACGGCCATGCATTTCTCAGTCCTACTTATCAAGGGGCCTAATAGATATCTCTCTCAAAAGAGAGGGACAAATTCCATCTTGATTATTCACTTTCCTTTGCATAATTCTCGTAATACCCAATGATAACCTTTATAATTATCCAATTAAAGATAACGTTTGATTATATCAAAGCATGATGTTCCTTATGTAGGAAACTGTGACAATCTCAATTCTAGGAATTGAATAACATAACTATTATGAGATCACTTATGACACTAACCCATGTAGCGATCTCATAGTGGGTCTATCCAGTACCTTATTCTCTAACAAGTACCTACAAGACTAACTTTTAACACCATATATAATAATCTCATGATTATCAATCAAACCCATACTAGTCTTAATTTATCATAATGCCCTTTTGTACTAAATGACTATGATAATTAGAATAACATTAAATAGTTATTCATACACATTACAATAACGCAACATGCCAATAATATATTAATGTGAAGAAACCCCCCCCCCTTTTAAATGAAAATATGACATTACATTAAGTTCCAAATTTTTAGCCTAAGCCATAACCACTAACAAAAGCTTCTAATCAAAAGTGTTTCTTTAATTCCTGACATCCATAAGTCCAAGCTTGGAAAACTCATTTCCATTTACCCTTAAGTGGGCTAGTAGGCCTGGGCTGACTAGATCAATTAAGGTGAACTAGCAAGTTTAAGCCAAACTAACCAATTTTCACTTACCAAACTGTTCGGCTTTCCCTTCCCAAACTAGCCAATCTTCACTTACTAAACTATGACATGTGCCGAACCTCGAAGGCCCCGAAAACTAGCTTTTAGGGAGTTTGAGAAAGGTTTATAAGACCCGTAAAGATTACGGGGCCGTCTATTTTGGGCAACAAGAGGTTTTTTTGGAGTTGCCACCCAATAGAACATTGGAAAAGTTCATCTAGCCTCACTAAGACTAAGATAATGCACATATGTCTATTTTGAGCAACAAGAGATATTTTGGAATTCCCATTCCAATAGAACATTGGAAAGGTTCATCTAACCCATGAAGTCTAAGACGATGCGTGTAAGTCTATTTTTGGCAAAAGGAGATATCTTGGAATTGCCTTTCTAATAGAATATTGAAAAGGTTCATCAAGCCTCAAGAAGCCTAAGACCAGAGAGAGTTCAAGACTTCACTCTTATTCATACCTTAGTCAGAGTTACAATTGAGTCTTCGTGATTAAAATTCCATTCCTTTCCTCACACAATTTAATGCAATTGATTAAAATGCAGTCTAATCAGATAATGAAAGCCGTAAATAATGCAAAATTAAGATAAAGTAAATAAAGGTACATTAATTTACAATAAAACTAAGGGCATAATACAACCCCCAATAAGAAGGGAAACATGAATCATGCACAAAATAAGGCATTCGCTGAGGCGAGGACATTAGTCCTCGCATGCATGTTCAAAAGAATGATTTTAAAATGATAATTTTGTTTGGAGGAAAAAACTAGGACATTGGTCCTATTTTATTAAATAAAGCCTCATTTATTCGTAGAAATTTTTAGGTGCTTTTTTTATTAACGAGTACTATAACGACATTTATAATGGATATGAATAGGAAAAAAACAAGCTAATAAGAGAGATAGAGTAAGAGAAATGAACTGAATCGGTGTCCTTGAATCATCCTAATTAGTCCACTTTCCTGGCATCCAACATTCAGTAAAATAAAACTCACAAAAAAATGAAATAACATGCTAGTAAAATAAAATATCATAAGCCAAATAAATGATGGAAACAATAAAAAATGTTGAGATAAACTACTTATATCTAGTAGAAACAAAGCATGAAGAAAAGGGAATTAAAAACAACTAAAAAGGGGAGAGGAAGGGCCTAGGGACGGCTGTCCCTAGGCTGACCAACGGGAAGAAGAGGCCCTCCACGACGACCCATTGCTCGCTTGAGCAACGGCTGTCGATAGGGCATCTAGCCCGTCGGTCACCTCCAAACCTAAATAAATGGGAAAAATCGATTAAAATTCAAGTTTCCACATTTTGAAACCTTTTTTCATGCAATATACTACTTATGAAGCAAAAAAACTGATAAAATGGATTAATTAAACTGAATTAATTCATGTTTTGAAATCAGCTTATATGCCCTGTGCCAAAGATACTACAATTACAACAAGAATGGTGAGATCTCCCTTGAATTCTACAAGGATCAGTTAACTAACGGAAACTATTAAAGACAATTTCCTTAAAAAAATTGTTCTTTCAAACAAATTGGAATTTTCTGGAAGGTAAATCAAGAGAAGAGAATTTATTTTTCTTTCTCGATTTTGCTTTTGTCTTTTGCAAACAATTTCGAATTTTAGAAGGATAGATCAAGTGAAAAGAATTGTTTTCATTTTCTCGAGTTCTTCCTAATTCTTTTTAAAGAGTTTTTAAAAGAAAAATTCGATCTAAAAAGAAAAGTTTTGCTTATGTAAACTGATTTTCTAAAATCCTTAACTTAAGAAATTTTCAATCTCAGAAATTTCCAAATCAAAGATTTCCAACCCCCTCCTCGATCATCAGCCTGCTATTTATAGGCTAACTGAAGATGAAAAGGATAAAATCAAATCTTTTTAAAATTCAAATCATCCTTAAAGATAGATATCAAATCTTTTTGAATTCAAAAGATTTTTAAAAGATAAAATGAAATCTTTTCGAATTCAAAACATCTTTTAGAGGATAAAATGAATTCTTTTCGAATTCAAATTGTCTGTTAGAAGATGAAATGAAAGCTTTTTGAATCCAAATTATCTTTTAGAAGATAAAATGAAATATTTTCGAATTCAAATTATCTTTTATAAGATAAAATGAAATCTTTTTGAATTCAAATTATCTTTTAAAACATAAAATAAAATCTTTGATATTTATCTTAAAGATAAACATTGACAAAATTGCATTTATCCACCAAAATTGCCACTAAACCCCGATCAACGGGCATCCCTTGGCCTATCAATAGGCATCGATTGAAAGGAAAGGCCTGTCTTTTGAGCAGCTGGCACCCGCTCCGTCGCCCATCAAGCGAGAGAGATGGGCACCCGCTCGCACGAGGCAACGGGCATCTCTTGCCTATGAGAGTAACAGGCGCCTGCTCACGCTAGGCTACAGGCGTCCCTCGCTTATGCGAGCGTCCCTCAAGCATGAGCGACGGGCCCACTGTTGACCGATGGGCGTCAATAAACTAAAAGATCATTTTCTCTTAACAAAATGGCTCCTTTCAGCACATGAAAATATTTAGTCACCAAGATCCTTTAAGTTTATGAATTCTAAGGGCGAAAACCTACAACGTTGCTCATTTTCCCGTGAAACAGGTACCGATATCTTCATCGGGTAACTCTGATTTGGGTTACCTTGGCACTCGGTGTCTACACAATCTAGGCAGTTTTTCCTTACCAAACTGGCCAATTTTCCTAGTACAATCCTTATTCAAGTAAGATTTAGACAAAACCTGCCCAAATCTTATAGGGACAGAAAAATACCTATTTCAGTCCCTATTGTTACCTTATAAATACCTGAACATTTAATGTGTTTAGGGTTGGCTAGGAGATTGGTGGATTGGCCATTTTACACACATCCTTAAGTTTTTAGGTTCCTCTATGTAACACCCCCTACAGGCCCATATAACACAAGCTCATAAGATGGAATAGAATAGCAAGGTTGTCACATAACATATCTACAACCTGGCTTATTTATCCATTCTCATACATGAGTGTAAGCATATTCACTCATATTAAAATTTTGCTTCGATAATCATGCTAATCGAGTGACTTCCATTAAATAAAGTTTGTTACAGGACTTATATATATATATATATATATATATAGATAACACACACACACAAATTCATTAACAATATTACACAGTATTACGGATATAATATTTACAATACAAAACGATCCATACATAATTTCTATATTCACAAATAAAAAGTAAACCTACATCAAGCAATTCCTAATCTAGCGCTGGCCCACATAAAAAATTCTTTTAATTCATGCAAGTCATAATTTAATAAATTTTTACCTTTGTCACACTTGCCAAATCTTTTTGATTAATGATAGTTACATATTTTCGACACAACCATCAACAACTCAAACATATTCGATTACCGGCGAACCCTAATCATACCTTAATACGATTAGGGTATGTTTTGGGGCCTTACTCTTTACCTTGAGAAAACCCTAAAAATTCCATACCCAATTCTCTAAAAATAAATCTCTAACAAGTTTGGACTTTGGGCATCAAAAACAATAAAAACCCTCATCCTCAACACTAAGCTTGAGGTGAAATCTGAGGATCATTCATCTAGTGGCATCCATTTGTTAATTTCTAATTTCTTTACCTTGCATGTAAATAGGTTGTATTGTAGTTTTCTTATACATGTATGTATATTTGTAATTATGTACATGAGCATGGTTTATGTATTTACATGATAAAAGTAGTATTAAACAAACTCCTTTTTGCATCCTTTATCATTAGAATGCCAAAATGATAATGTTTAACCATATTAAACCCACATTTTCAAAACATTACTTTTTAGTGTTTAAAGTTTATGTTTTGTGCCTATGAAAACCTACAATCTAAAATGGATGCTACTAGCTACCAAAAAATCCATAGGATTCGAAATGGAGTTTAAAGCTAAAAAACCTAACTGGCTAGTTCTATGTAGTGAACTGGCTAATTCTATAAAATTTGAATGTTGAAGTGTTTTGCAAGGAAGCTCTAGAGACATTATCCCAGTTTGCACTCAACTAGCCAGTTACCTTGTAACACCCTATACCCGGTATAATGAATGAGTTGAATAAGAATGCTACCGTCTATTTTTAAAATTCATAAAACACAAGCAGCAAAATTTCTTTGCAAGACTACAATTTACTATAAGTTGTATTATTAATTCTAAAGAAATTTCAGCAAAGTTTCCTCTATAATATTGCCTCTCCCCCTATAAAGAAAACTTCTTTTACACTTCTAAATCAACATTCATTTCCCCATACTCCAAATCAAACTCAAACACAAGTTTTTTTTTTCCCATCCTCTTTTACACAATCAATCATACACATCATATAAGTCATTTATTCCATCAGCGTTTGATATTTATTTCAATTGTATAAAATACATAAAGAATAATATAATACTTATCCATTATAAAATACACTTATCTATAACTCATTTACGTATAATATAAGAATCTCCTGCATAAGTAGCTTCAAACATCATAAACTAGAAATTTACATACAACTATTCGATACAACTTTTATTTCTAATAATGTTTTAGCTATTTGTCTAGTGTACATGTCAAATTTAGAATGAAATCTAATTCACAACATGAATCTCCCTTTCAGTGCATCCACTTTTCCTTTACTCTAGATATGACTCTAGCTCGATTACAGACCTATTGGACTGCTCATTTCTGTCTCTTGAATGCCGTTCGTTAACCTATACATGGAAAAAGAAACCACGCGCTAACCTAAAAGCTTAGTGGTGACAACCAAATTTGCTTTTCCAATTCTTAAGATATTAAATATACACAAAAAAATTCAAAAACACATACATGGTTATGTTTTTATACAAAGGTTACTGATTTCCACTTCATAGCATGCAAACAACATATATTTCTTTACATTCTACATGTTATACTTAACTCCCATTTTCTTTAGCTTGCATAAACATTCAATTACACCCTTTTTTATATTAAACGATTCAATATGAATATATTCTTCGTAGTTAATATACCAATTATTACTCTATTATAAGTTATTCGTATAAGCTTCATAATACACACACATTTCGTACAGTAAAATAACATCTCATACAATACATGTAACATCCCAAATTAGGGCCTAGTTGGAATTTGCTCGAGTAATTGGATAATTAAGGGTATTTCGATATTTGTGCAAGTGAAATTGGATTTAATTGAGGACTTAATTGAAGAGTAATTAAAGTATTTAAGTGAAGGATTTATTTTAGTGACCAAGTGGTAATTATTAAGGGCTAAGTGGAGAATAGCTAAGGACCAAAGTGAAATAAGTCAAACATTTTTATTTTTGGACCAATGAGATTGGGACAAGTGGCTAGGTAGGTGAAGAGCATTTAATTGAAGGAAAGAGAGAAGAGAGAGGGACAGCAAAAATTCTTGCTTCCCGTGGAAGCTTTAGCTGCCCTTCCCCTTCTCTTTTCCCATTCTCTTTTCTCTTTCTTATTCATTTTCTGCTCTTTACCTTTCCTTTTGTGTGATTCTTCAAGTTTTGAGCTGGGTTATTAAAGGGAAAGAGCTGGATTTCAAGAGGTAAGTGGCTGGGTTGATTTGGGTTTGCTTTTTCTTCTCTTGGTTTGGGTTTGACGTACGTATATTGTTTCGGTATTCATGGATCGATTGAGTGTTTGTTTTGGTTGGGTTTATCCAAGAATCTACGGAAAGAAGGAAGAGCAAGGGCAAGGAAAAGGTTCAAGCTTGAAGAAGAGTTGCATTTTGAGCTTCAAGAGGTTTGGGAGTTTTCTTTTGGTTGTGTTTAGTTTGGGAGTGTTTTGCCCTATTCTCGTTTCGGATTGTGTGTGTTTTGTGTTGTTAATTTTTGGAATTTTGAGTGCTATATGTGTGTAAAAGTATGTGTTTAGTTGAGTACTGATAATGGCATGAAATGTTAGTGTTGTGATGGTTCGCATGTTGGGTTTGAAGTAAAATGGCATGAGTTAGTGTAGTTGTTTATCTTAATGATCTTGAGCATGTTATATGTGTATATGCATGTGTTAGTTTAGGATGAGAATGAAATGGTATGAAATGCTAGTGTATGATTATTGTGCAAATTATGTTTATATGATCATAATCGTGTTTGGAATGCATTTGAGTGATGAGGTGAGTGTTATTGGATGATTGAGTGGTTTTGAATTGATTTTGGAAGCTATAGTTTTTCGGCAGATTTCCAGAGATCTGGAAAATGCGAACCTATCGCGAGTGCGAAGGTCATCGAGATCGCAACAGAGCCGAATTTCCTCAGCTTCTCTTGGATGCCTTGCACGAGTCATGAAGGGGGATTGCTCTACTCTGAGTCACGAAGGCCAGCACGACTCGGCATGATCTTTTGCGAGCAAGAGTCGTGCACATGAGCACGAGTCATTTGTGGCGCAATTCTGGCTTCTGTCGCGATCGCGACAGAGACTCCTTTCTGCCTGCTCTGTTTTTCAAAAATGATTTTTGTTTCTCACTTTGCATGGGTTCTACCTAGTGCATGGCACATGTTTTTGCTCATATCTTGTTAATATTATTGTTCTATAATTGTGTATATAATTATGATATGATAGTTTTTTGATTCTTGATTCTGATATGCCTTCAGTAAGTGCTTATTGCTATGATAGTGTTTTGACTTGTGATTTTGGTACTGTCAAGTGATGGGTTTGGAGTGAGTGAGTTGAGCCTAAAGTGTCATAGTATTGGATAGATAAGCATGCTTATAAAGGTATATATGAGTGCAGCTGCCTATGTTGGCCCCATTTGGGTCTTACGGTCGACCTCCGTTATGGTCTTACTTAAAAATGTTTCCGAGGCTTCGGTCTCTCCTGCTACCTTCGAGTATAAAAATGTTTTTATTGAGGCTTTGGTCTCCCCTGTAGTGTGTGATTGAGGCTCCAGTCTCTCACTTTTGATACTGTTCGCAGTATCCTGCGTCCTGTAGTGTACCCGTATCCTCCGCTAGTGACTTCCAGGCTATTGTATGAGATGTTTGGTTTGCTGTTCAGTGTAATGTTATGGTTTTTAAGTGACATCGTTTAGTGTTTATTTTTCTATGATCCTTGCCATTATTTTATCGTCCTAAGTTAGTGATATGCATATGATACCTCGTGTTTTTGCCGTGGTATGAATTTCAGTGTGTGTGGATGCATTTGAATTCGCATGATTTGGTTATATTCCTGTATAGTGTATTGGTTTTGTTTTGTCTGTTTTCCTCCACACTAAGCGTTATCGCTTAGCACGGGTGTTTTTCCGTGTAGGTAGCAGGTTCGGTTCGGTTTGTATCGCACATCTACAGGTCAGCCACTAGGAGTTAGAAATATTATTTTGTATTTTAGCTCCTATAATTTTGTATCATTTTTGTTATGCATTTTTGTATCAGTGTTATGTAAATGTTATACGGATCATTTTGTAATGTATTCTATATATATATATAATCTTCTTATGTTTATTTTATGATTTTATTTATTTCCGCTTTAGTACTTCCGCTTGTATGGATGTTTTGTGTGCTTGTGTTTATGAGCGTAGCGCTCCAGTATCCTTTCAACGGGGGTAGCGGGGTGTTACAATACATTTAACACTCATAACAAACAATTGCAACTTCATAAAACATCTATAATCGGGTTTCTAAATCAATAACCTAAACCTCATTTCATATTGATCATGCATAAAACATATTTATGATGTATAAGTATGCTAATTTAAGGGATTCCCAAATAGTTAATTTGAATAGCATTTAAATTTCCATTTACACGTCAAGAATTATTTCATCTTATATCTTATACGATAAATATAAACAACATACATACATATATGTTATGGTTACTTTTAAACATGTAATTCAAATGCATACATAAAAATTGTATATTAATATCGTTTATTTAACTAGGATTTTTTTTATCATCACAATTATCATTTTATTTCTTATTCTGTAATCTTATTATATAATTGCTATCTTTCTACTTAAATTTCTTTCTTATTCTCTAATTCTCTATCTTATTCCTTAATTAACTTGTTACTTAAATTTACCAATTTCCTTTTGTTTTATTTCCATTTCCTTATTTAGTTATCATTTTACTCCTTTTTCTTCTTATTTCTTATTTAATTATCATTTAGTTCTTTAACTTGCATTTTTTTTGTTTCGCATTTATCGTTTTGTCCTTAAATTACCATTTGCTCCTTTTAATTCTTAAGTCTTTACATATTTACCTTTTTCATCTCATTTTCTCTACTATTGTTCCATAATTTCTCATTAAATCTTATTTCCTTGTTTTGCCCCTAGTAATATTCGATAGAAATTTTCGAACTCGATATGCAAAACGTGGACCCCATTGGGCCGAAAGCAATAAGAGGTAGTGACTACTAAGGATCACTAACTCTGGGAGCCATAATAGAAAGTGACTACTAAGGATCACTTACTCTGATCCACAAAAGAGAGCCATAAATGAGCCATATGTTCGTAAAGCCATAATGGCATAGATCCATACATAGTAGACCTCCATTCGCCTACCCATACGAGTTGCCATGGCTTGAACCGCAGTATAGGTGTCCCTATGGCTAGCGAATTATATCCTATACTAGATGTAACTACCAAAACACCTAGGGGCAATATTTATTTATCTTTTATGTTCTATATTTACATAATTCCATGTCACCTCTTATTATATTCTCATTCTTTATTCATACATATAACATCATGTACTTACATATATTACATTTTATAGCATTTCTATGTTTACATAATCATAAGCATCTCATATCCTCATTTTGTACATCATGAACTTTTCGGCCACTACATGTTTTTACCTTACATTTTATTTTCCTTCCATGTATTATAATTCCATAATATTGATTATTTACTTCTCACCGAATTACACTATTATTGGATTTTAAACTTACATATTTCATTTTTAACAATTAGTACATAATGCCTCCATAACATATATATATATATATATATATATATATATATATATATATATATATATATATATATATTCTTAAAAATTCCCATTAAATTACTACAAGTCTATTTTTAATCCTACTTTCATCTTCATGCTTAAAATCCAGTAAAACATCAAAAATCCTCATGTTTTACCCTATGGTACCATTCGGCCATACCTAGGGTTCAGTATTTACTCTATTATCTTACTACACGTACTATTTTGACATGCTCAAACTATTATTCCATATATTTCTTTAACATTAAGCCCTTTTTTAACCAAATATCGTAATATATTTAGTACACATATATTGAGGTTTTCATGCCATTATGCCACCATGATTACCTGTATTATACTAATTTGATTTTCATACATTTCATTTAAACTTATTATAATTCGAAGGCTATTATTTAGGGCTACATATATCAATTTGGCTAGACGCATATATTATTCCATTACATGCATTTTACCCTTAATTCTCACCTAAATTTAGACTTTACTCCTTAATTAATAACTAAATATGAATCACATATATACTTGATTTAAGATCTTTACTAAACATGCTATAATGTAAGTTTAAAAGACATGTTATAAAGATTTAAATAATATTTCATGCTGTACAAATTCAAAACTTGAACAACTTTGATTTTGTCTAACAATATAGAACTCAATTCACGTTCTTCCAATCCCAAAAATTGCATGTGTTAGTTTAATTTTCAGTTTAGCCAAGCTAATTCATCAAACAACATAACAAATTAATTAATTTAACTAACCACATAATCTCATAGACTGTATTTAAAGAAAATTCCCTAATAAACTTAATTTAAATAAAAAAAATATGGAAAAGTTATTTTGGTAGTCACTTACTATTTTTCCAGCTTAATTATGCCATTTGGGTCCCCTTCGCTGGCCACCGAAGCTCCGCCACTGTCGGGATGGAGCTCAATGTATCGAGACTTTTTTACTAGTAGTCACCCACCCTAACTGCCGGTCATTGGGCCAGAATCGATGTCGGAAGCTTTCATCAAACCCTTCTCCGATCTACTAGTTGCCGGTGAGTGAGAAAGATCTAAAGACACCAGAAGAATCGCCTAGCCATTAGGAGTTCACTAGTGACAATCATGTTACCATTGCTCATCAAATCTGGCCGAAAAAAGGGAGAAGATACTTTCGGTTTGGAGAGAGAAAAACATCAAAATGGAAGGAAAACCAAATATCGCCAAGCACGGTAGAGATGATGGTGGAGGCAGCGATCATTTGCAGTGGGAGGACAGCGCTGGGTTATCGCCGATGATCGCTTACCACTCCTTTCCTCTCTCTCTAGTTTCGGTTTTCTTCCCCTCCACTATTTTTCAATTTTCTTTCTTATTAATTCCTCCTCTCTTTCTTTCTTCTTATTTATTTTTCTAGAAAAATCTTGGATTATGAAGAATTTTATTTACACATTTTTATTTTATTATTTACTTACTCATTTTTATATATAATCATATATTTATTTATCAATTTAACTAAAATTATTTATCTATTTATTTGACTATAATTATTTCTACAATTAATTATGTAGATTCTGAGAAAATTTTAAACCTTTAGGTCAAAAGTTGACTTTTAATCAGTGTATCCAGGGTAAAAAGCACACCCGTATGTGAAAATTATTTTATTGGACTATTAAAAATAACAGGTTAATAAGAGTACAAGGATGAAATTTGAAGTAAAATTGAGGTCAAATAGGTTTCCAAAAGTTATAAATGAGAAAAAGACCATTTCGGTTTAAATAGTAATCGGGTTTGACTGAAGGTTGATTGGACTATTAAAAATTGATATCAACCTCCAAAAATTTATCTAAAGGCATAGATAGACTCTAAAAAAATATTTAGAATTTTTTGGCAATAAAAAAGTATTTTTAAGGTAACACCGAAAATTGAGCTATAAGACTAATTTGAGTGAACCGGACCGAAAATGGATTCCAATTGGGATGAAAATTTGTGTGTAGCCTAAGTAATATATTTTATGAATTATGAAATTGATCTTGGCAGAATTTAAACTTGGGAAGAGAGATAATTAATTTAAGAGTATAAATTAGGCCATAAAAGTGGTTTGGGCTTTAGATTGGTTGTCCCAACTTGGTAGGACCTTAAACCAACCCAAAAACCCACCATATAAGGGATAAAAGCTGCCTCTTTACGTAGATTTTTAGCTCAGCCTCTCTCTTCTTCTCTTTTAAACCCGAAACTACCATTCCTCTCCCTCTCAACGTGATTTTCTTCATTTCTTTTTCCGTTCATCCTTTAATCCAAGCCTTTTTTATGTTATTCAGCCCCTAATGAAGATTATTTGCAGCCCTATACTCTTAATTTGGTGATTTCAAGAGAGAAATCAAGAAATTTAGGATTTGGGCAAAATTCAAGGTAAGCTAAATTGATGGTTATAAATTGTTTTTATGGTTTAAATAGTTATATTGGGTTGTGTTGAGTATGATTATATTGTTAGATTTAAATATTGAAACATATTTTTAATGGGTTTTTGTTTGAGGATTTTCGATCAAGTATGGATTTTATGGAGGGTTATGCTTCTTTAATGGAGATATGGTTAGGAGAAGAAGATTTAAGTGTGAAAATCAAGGATTAAAGGTTAGTGGTTATAAAATCCTAACTTTTCCATGTATTTTATGTGATTTTATGTTATGTTTATAATGAAGTTATGTGATAAAAGCTTAATTAATTAAAATTGATGCTATAATTATGAAATTGGAGATTAGAAATAATGATTTGAGTGATTAAAATTGAATAAATAAATTTGAGTGAAGAACACTAACTTTGGCCGAATGCATTATGTAACACCCCAATACCCCTTGGGAGGATATCGGGTTGCTACACACACATACACATACCATACACTCATGCGGAAGTGAAATAATAAATCATACACGTCACACTTGCAGCAGAATGTTATCTCTAAACACATAATACTATACATGCATATACAAATAACCTTATCATATGCTTTATTATACATACTATAGCAATATTAATGTCCTTATACATCATGAGTATTCCTTTAATAAACATTTACATGACTTATACAAAATACTATATCAAAACAATATTCAAAAAGAGACTTCAACTTGCTCCTAGTGGCCTTGACCTGCAGATGCTCAACTCCTCACTAAACCGGCAACCTACATGGGAAAACACCCGTGCTAAGCGATAATGCCTAGTGGGGATAACTCAAATAAAAGACTTCTTGCAAAGTCGCAAGCATTAACAATATGGCATATACATATCTAGCATGTTAATCATATAACAATATTCATTCCAAGTATAGTATTAGGAACATGAATTTAACATATAATAACATGTTAAACACTAAAATCATGTGTTATACATTTACCTTTGACATTTGATAACTTTATTTATGTCTTTGCTTTCTAACTTTACTTATACAATATTAGCATGTCAATACATCTCATATTCATACATATACTTATAAGCACATAGCACATCTCTTGTATGATCGTATACAATAATAGCTTTGCTTGTACTCTCAAGCAATAGTGCAAATACACATTTAGCATGCCATTCATATAACAATATTCATTGCTGAACATATCTAAATGAACATGCAGTTTTCATATCATATCTCAAAAAAATAGACTATATCATGTGCATACTCTCTAGCTTTAGTTATAGGCAGCATAACATGAACATTAAGTCACTACTTCTCAAGTACTTTCATATGCATATAACCACAGGGGTACATCTCTAGCATTTTCATGTACAAATCTTAGCTTTTCATATACTCTTGCAATCATATATTGGTATCTCTGGTACGATAGTCATGTACAAATTATAACAGTTTCGATAAATCTTTAACATGTGATAGCATCCGATATACTTATAAACATATAAAACAAATAGCCTGACTTCATAATGATAGTGGATATGGGTACATATAGATACTTTAAATAGTACTAAACATATAGAGACCGGAGTCTCAATTCCTCTAGATACCAAATGGTACCAACATATAGACACCCGTCGGTGCCAACATATGACACCCGTCGGTGCCAAACATCTAGACACCCGTCGGTGCCACTCTAGCAGCTGCAAATCATCTAACTCTTTATAGGCATGCCTATCTATCCACTTTTATGAACAACTCAGGCTTGTAATAAACACTTTGTACACTTTTCCACATACATTACTTCTATTCAAATATCATATTATACTATTGCTCATACTACTCAATAAATACATATATTAACTATTCATAACTATAAACACATTCATATAGTTCATCATATAAGTACTCATACCATTGTTCATACAAGTCAATGAATACATGTACTAACTATAAACACATACATACAGTTCTACATTCAAATTCATATTCATTACTTATTTCCTCTTCATATATACATATATGTGTAGACATCGGGTCCCGAGTAGCCAAGATCAGGATTACCCAATGATGAAATTAAGTGTGCCGATCTATAGGCAAAAAGAATGAAGTTGGAAATGACGATTTCCTTGTCGATTTGTTGTTTTAAAATTAAATAAAAATGTATTCTAAAAATAATTTTTAAAGTATTTTAAAATTTATTTTGTGAGGAAAAAAAGTGAGTTTTTAAATTATTATATTTTACAGGAATTTAAAAAAAAATTAAAAATTAAAAAAAAATTAAAAAAAAAATAAAAATAATTCCGCGAGGGACGGGCAGCCCGTCGGTCACACCTTCAGACGGGCAGGCCGTCGGTCGCGCCTTCAGGTGGGCAGGCCGTCGGTCGGCCCCTCCGCACCCCTGTTCGTCCGTTTTGCCTATTTTGGCCATTTTGGCCATAACTTCTTCATTTTAAATGCTTTTTAACTCATTTTTTTTGCAAAATTTAATTCTAAAATCCTTCTATCTTCCAACCCAATAAATTCAGTGGTTTTTTGTAATTATGAGAATTAAATTAATTTAATTTCTTAATTAAAAAATCTGAATTTTAAGGGGGAATAAAAAGAGTTTTTAGCTGGAATTAGGGGGGATTTTCTTTAGGAAATATTTTTCTTCTTCTTTCTTCTCTCAAGAACAAATTCTCTTAATCTCTAAAGAAATTTCCAGCAATTCTTAAGGCAAAAAATAACTATTTTTGTTCTTGAGAATTTTCTTACTTTCAATCAAATAATTTTCTACTTTGAGACAAACAAATTAATTGTTTGTTCTTGAGTAAAATTCATCTTTCAATATTTTATTTTTCTAATCATATTCATCAAATCAAGACAAGGAATTGGATCATCTACCTTCATCTCTTCAAGATAAATTTGAGGGTAATTATTCTTGGCTCAATTTCTTAAATTAATTTTAATTTCATTCTTTTGTTTTTTGTTTAATTAGTTAATATGTAAATTCTTTTAGTTCTATCATTTTCTTCTTATTTTCTTATTCTTTTGTTTTTATTTAATTAATTATCATGTAAATTCTTTTAGATCTATTATTTAATTGTTCATATTTCTTATTTTTTTATTTAATTGTTCATACTATTATTTTTTTTTTGTTCTTATTTCTTCTTTAATTGTTAATGCTATTATTTTTATTCATATTATTTTTATTTAATTGTTCATGTTGTTCATGTTGTTCATCTTCTTCTATTATTATTATTATTATTATTATTATTGCCATGTGCTTATGTGATTGTCCATGTTATTATTGATATTATTATTATCATGCATGTTTAATTGGATTGTTCATATTCTTTGGATTTATTATTATTTTTATTTATTATTATTTTTATTTATTTATTTATTATTATTATTATTATTATTATTATTATTATTATTATTATTATTATTATTTATTATCATTCCATGCATGTTTAATATGATTGTTCATCTTCTTTTATTATTATTATTATTATTATTATTATTATTATTATTATTATTATTATTATTATTATTATTATTATTATTATTATTATTATTATTATTATTATTATTATTATTCTATTTGATTGTTCATATTCTTTGTTATTATTGTATTATTATTATTATATTTGATTGTTCATATTCATTGTTATTTATTGTGTTATTATTATTGTAGTTATTATCATCATTAGTATTATTATTATTATCCTTTTTCTTGTTTATTATTATTATTATTATTATTATTATTATTATTATTATTATTATTATTATTGTATTTGATTGTTCATATTCCTTGTTATTTATTGTGTTATTATTATTGTAGTTATTATCATCATTAGTATTGTTATTATTATCCTTATTCTTGTTTAATTTTATTATTACTATTATTATTTATTTCTTATGCATGTTGATTTTATTATTACTTTTGCTTTTATACATGTTGCTATTATTAATATGTTTTATGCATGCTGAATTTTATATGTATTATACTTTTTATGCATGATTGGATATTATAATTATTATTTTATGTGTTTTTATGCATGTTAAATTCTATCATCATTATTTTATGCTTGTTTTTGCATGTTGAATTTTATTATTATCATGTAATTTTTTTATGCATGTTGATTTTGTTAATTTGTTATATTGCATATTTATTATGTCATTTTAATTGGCTTATCATATATGATGCAATTTTGTTTGCCTTAATTTAATTGTTTTCAAGTTATATGTTTAATTATTTTTATACTAACTTCATTTTTATTTTCTTTTTTTATTTTCATTTTTCAATACTTATTTTCCATATGTGAGTTTTTGTCAAGTGGGAGCCCATGGAGATTTGAAGATCCACTTGGGAGTTGTTTATTATTTTTGTTGCTTTTTATTATTTTTGTTTAATCGATTATTATGTAATTTGTAATAATAAGTTTATTTTCATGCACGTTAATTAGAAAATCACCAAAAATATTTATATTAAACTAAATTGGATTTTATTTAATAAAAATGGGACCAATGTCCTAGATTTTTTATCCAAAATAAATTATCACTTTAAAATTATTTTCTTAAATTATGCATGAGAGGACCAACGTTCTCATTTTTAATAAATAGCCTGATTTATATATGATTTGCATTTTATTTACAAATGGGGGTTGTATTCCGCCCCTAGTTTTATTGTAATTTATTTTGCTTTCATTTACTTTATTTATCGCTTTTAATATATGATTGATATGCGTTTAATTAAATTGCATTAAAATTGAATGAGAAAAGGCATGAAATACTAAATTCAAAAACTCGATTATAAACTTAACCAAGGTATGAATAAATGGGGAGTCCCGAATTTTCTCTGGTCTTTGGGCTTAAAGAGGCGAGAGGTTTACCCTCCAAGACACCTCTTGTGTTACGAAACTTGGCGTTAGTCCTAGGCTCCTTAGGGCGAGAGGTTTACCTTCCAAGACCCCTTTGGTTGGCCCAAAATGGATAATAAGCGCAGTTTTAGGCTCTCCGAGGCGAGAGAAACTTTTCCAATGTTCTATTGGGTGGCGACTCCATGAAACCTCCTTGTTGCCCAACATAGACGCACTTGCGATTTATTGCAAGCTGTTAACGGACCCTCAAGTGCCCGATCTCCCTCAAGCGGGCGGTCATAGGGGCGGCCGAGTGGACATCCGGCGCGCGTCACAATATGGATTCATAGATTTATTACATTAAAGCTCATGATTAGCATTATTAACTTATTACAATTTCCATTTGGCATTCAAGTGTATTTTCCAAGTGATAACTATTCTCATACTCATTTAATAATCCTAAACATGCATCGGATAGATTCCAAAAAGTTTTGATGCAATACGGGTTCAATTTGGGAAGAAAAACACATAAAATAGTCAAAATAGAAGGGGCCACGGTGGCAATGACTTTGTTGTGACCATGAGATACAAAAATATCCAATTATGCCTTCTCTCGACATTGGTCACAGTGGCAATGAATTGGTTGTCACCGTGACATACCAAAATTTAGCAAAACAGAAGCAAAAACTCAGGACTGCTTCACTACTCTATTTTGTTCAACTAAAACCAACATCTAAACCTCAAATATTGGCAAGACTTCCTTCTTAACAATTGTTCCCTAGGATGTTAAGTTTCAAGTGGAACATGTTTCAGGTAATTTAGACTTTTACAACAAGCTATATGAATTAAACAATATATACTGCTCCCATGAACCAGCCAAAGTACAGACACCTCTGTTTTGGCCATTTTTAAGGGTCTTAAAGCAAGAATTAGTTCATAGTCATTTCTGGAATTATTATACGTATGGAATTCATGGTTCTAAAGGAATAATAATCACTTACTTTGGAGTTCGCAAACTCTATTTATGACCAAAATATCACACGGAGGTCTGGTGAAATCTGAGCAGAGTTTTCCCCTAAAACTAGGGTTCATACTTTTGTCATAAACTCATGGCAATTCAATCAACAATATCAACACACATCAATTACACATCTCAACTTATAACATCTATCAATCATCACACAAGTACACATAAATCTCAAACTAATCAATCATGCATTTTAATCAAAGTTGACATAGAATCTAATCCCAAACCTCTTGAAACTCTCCTTCCCTCTTCACTACTCAAATGGCCTTTTCCTTTCCCTTTGGCTTTCTACTAGCTTCTTCAACTTACAATAAACATACATACACATTCAAAGCTCAATTAGAACTATACTCATAAATTAAAATTCCAAATCAAGAGAAGAAGAAGAGACTAAACTCAAGTTACCCTTAAACTGACTCGGCTTAGCATTCAAAGAGCTAACAGCCAATTCTAACTAACTCTAAAACTAAAGAAATGGTGAAGAAATGAAGAAGGAATTTACAGGTTTTTCCTTATAGAATGTCCGGCCAAATGAGAGACAAAAGTGACCAATTCCTGTCTCTTCTCACCACTTAAATATGCATGGCAAAACTAGGTGTCAAGCTTAAGTAATCCCAAAGCTAGGTGGCATAAGATGGTTTTGACACATAGAATTCCACTAACCCTTAATTAACTTTAATTAATCCCACTTAACTTAATCTAATCCTCCACTTAACTTAATCAAGCAAAATTACACTTTGGTCATTATACTACTTTTATTTTATGCAATTGGGTCCTTAACTTTCTATTTTGATTTAGTCAAAATTTGGAAATCCTAATTTTACACTCACTTAATTACGCTAATCATACTTAATACTACTAGGCTAATTTTCGGGCTATTGCACATTAAGTAAGCTTTTTAATGTGTATTTTGTTAATTAAATTATTATAATGCTTAACAATGAATGTAGAGATTAAATGGAGTGCATAATAATTTCATTGGGAATTTTTTGGAATGAAATTGAATATAATATATGTTGGTTTTGTATTATTTTTTAAAAGAAAATAATACAACATGGTAAGTTTAAGTGAAATAAGGGTATAATTAAAACTAGGAAAGATAAGTAAGTGATTATAATAGAAATTAGTGGAAAAAAAAGTAATTGAATAAAGAGTTGGTATAGGTTGGCTGTATAGTATTTAAAAAATTGAAGTTGTGATTTTCAGTGTTCAATGATGTATAATTGTGTAATTGTACTAATTGACATGTAAATTAATAAAATAAGTGATAAATGAAATAAAAATGTTTATATATATGTATAAAGGTGTATTTTGTGTTTAAATGGAATTTATATGTTATATACAAATATTAATTGATGAGTAATTTAATCAATTATATGAATGAAATTTGAAAAAAAAAAATGAATTCTTGAGTAAGAATTGTATGATGGCCGAATTGAATGTGTTTGAATAATAATATGTATATTTGTTAATTGTTAAGTGTTAAACTATAAAATGCACATGAACATGATTTGGATGTATATAAATTAAATGAGAATTATCTAAATCTATTTGGTTATTTTATAATAATTTGTGCGTTATGTTCATTATGGATATAGTATAATAATTGATGTTAAAGTGAAAAATAATAGTATGTTTGATTTAAATTTGAATAAATAATGATTTGAATTGGAATATTGTGGGAAAAGAATTTATGGAATGTGAAAATACCATGTTGGCCAATTGGTACCTTAAATGATATAATTATGTAAATTGAGTTCATATTATGTATTTAATGTAATTGAATTCAGTGAATTTTATGGAAAAGAATCTAATGTGGTGAAGTTACCTTGATGGTTGAATGGTAACTTTAATATGTTAATGTTGTGAATTAAATATATGTTATATATTTAATGAAAATCCAATGAAGTGGATATTTTAATTACCCTTACTAGTAGTCTGGTGGTTAAATCTAGCTCAAGATATAGTCAGCTAGCCATAGAGACACCTACACTGCAGTGCAAGTCTTGGCAACTTGCTTTGCTTTGGTAGATTCATGATGATCTACCATAGCGATTCAATGTTTAAACTGCAGTGCTCAATGATAAAGTAATTGAAATGAAATGAAAATGCTTAAGTGGTCCTTCAGGATTACTCTAAAATGTAGTGGACCTGTGGAATCCACGTCTCGAGTATCCGGATCGGAGATTTCTACCGGGCTTATACTAGGAGCATAATTGAACAAAAAAGATTAAATGAAAAAAGTGTTTTAAATGGTAAAGTGATTTTGATATGTGATTGTGACGTGCGGGAACCCCCACTCAGCATTCGGGTTGCTCTCGAAAGTCCGGTTTTAGGACTCAAGACCAGATGGAGGTTCATTAGAACTCGTGAAAACTGGTCGCTTCGCAATGGACGGGGATTCACCCCCATTCCATTGTTGGCAATCAACCTACGAGGGCGCCTATTGGGTATCATAAGGCAGGTATCATGGAGTCGCCACCCAACAAAACATTTTGGGACCTCACTCTTATTTATACCTTTGGTTAATGTTATATGATTGAGTTTTTAGAGTTAATTATTTTATGTCTCTTCTCACACGATCATGTAATAAAATTAAAGCGTGTTTCAAGCATCTTTGGAAATAGTAAAGAAAGTAATAAAGAAAGCAATAAATAAATTACAAGTGAAAATATGGGACAAAATAATCCCCCAAAATAATCAAAGTATAAATAAATAAAATTGCCCCAAAATTAATTACAAGAGCCCAAAATAAATAAATACATAAAGAAGAATGAAGTAAAATACATCATAAATGAATCGGGGAATTTATTAGATTTTAGGAACATTGGTTCCTTCGTTAACTTAAACACTGAGAGTTATTTTTGGGCGCTAAAAATAATAGGGATAATTGGATCCCGTTTTATGAAAATTAACTCTCTTTAGAAAGTGAAAGTTTATTGGATAAAACCAGGACATTGGTCCTATTTTATTAATAAAAATCCCAATTTTTATTATCGAAAAAAGATGTTAGTTTCTATAGAACAGACACATTTAAAATATTATTTTGCATACAATACAACAAAATAAAGGAAATACAATAATTAAAATGCAAACCAAACTTTGGAGGTCCTTAATCTCTTGATTCTCCGGCTTGCCCAGGAGCATTACTCAAAGTAACATAAATGAGTTTGGTAGACAACAAAACAAGAATAAAAATAATGTTAGTAAATTAAATCAAATGTATAATAAAAATAAGCATTTCAATGAAGCAAGTAAATAAATAATTCTAATTGAGAAACATATTTGCAATTATTAGAAGAATAACATTTGATAAAAAATGCGGGAAATTAACAAAGTGGATTAATGAGCTAAAATAGAATCACAAGGAAAGCATAATTATCACAGAATATCCTATAGATTTAAATTATGTTGCATACATCATGTAAATAAATTGATTAAATTATTCTAAGTTCAGGTTAATTATAACAGACAATAACAGATACACTAATAGTAATTTAAATTATTTTACAGTGGAGAACACAGTTGAACGACACAAAGCAAAGAGAAAGCGAAAGGTTTGGCACTAACCCATATATTTACCCTCAGAAGTTTTAATTCTGGATGCAAAAGAAGAAAGGACTGATTTCCTCATCGATTGCTTGAAAAAAGAAGAATTAAGAAAGCCTGTGTTGAAGCTATCTATCACCAAAATTAAAGCTAAAAAAACTCTTATTTTTGAAGAAAATAGGTGATCAAAATTGAAACTTAAAAACAAGAAATTAATTTCCTTGGCTCAAGAATAATTTAAGAATTAATTTCTTAGCTCTCGAAAATATTTTCTTTCAGAATTTTTGTGTTCTGTCATTCTAATATGAACCCCCCCCCCCCCCCCCCATTTATGGAGTTCTAACTTTTCTTTTTATATCATCATTGAAAAATTAGGTTTTTGGAGTTTTAAACTCATTCAAATTCTATTTTATGCTTTAAAAATAAGCTTTATCTCTTTCAAAATCGAAAAAGATTGAATTTAATTTTAACTGAAATTCAGTGAAAACAGTGAAAAATGGAGTCCGCGCGAGGTAGGAGACGCATGATGTGCGGCCATCGCACTTGAGACCGTGCCTCTCATGCGCGAGGAAGGCCTCAGGCGAGGAAGGCCTACCTCGCATACAGCCCTACACGGGAGGCCGCATCTCACTGCCTTCGCTGGAGGCCGCACCTCGCATGCCTCCCAGTGAGGTGCAGCCTCGCGCAAGAGGCTACCTCGTGTGCGCGAGGCAATGCGCGTACCTCCACGGGACTGTGTGCACACACCTATGCAAGACTATGTGCAGGGGCTGTGCCTTGCACGTGCTGCCAACAGGTGATGCGTGGTATGGTTGCAAGTCACTGAAAACACCAAAAATAATCTTTTTTTGTTTAAAAAGAAGAGTCGATAAGGAAATCATAACTTCTAACCTTTTTGCCTATAAATAAGTATCATTTTCATAACTGGGTAACCTTGGTCTGGGCTGTCTCAGGACCCGGTGTCTACAATTGCCCCCAGTTTTAGAGAACGTAGTGCATGGGTGCCTAGGTGACCAAAAACTCAAAGAAAGAAGGAAGAGACACATACCTGAGGCAGCTATCTTTCCGATCTGAATGAAGTTGTTATCGTTACTTACCATCAATTTATCAATGTGTTAACCCTTGTTGTTTTGACATCTAACCTGTGCGGTGTCTAGCCTCTGCAATTATGGTCTATAATTGACTTTGATGCGGTGTCTAACCTCTTCCATTGTGGCATCTAACCTGTGCGATGTATAGCACCAGCCATGTCGGTGTCTAACCTATTGATACGGTATCTAACGTCCTCCATTATGGCATCTAACATGTGTGGTGTATAGCCCCAGCCGTGTTGGTATCTAACCTATAATACGATGTCTAACCTCATCCGTTGTGGCATCTAACCTAGGCTGTGTATAGCCCCAGCCGTGCCGATGTCTAACCTTGTTGATACGGTGTTTAACCTCCTCCGTTGTGGCATATAACCTTTGCAGTGTATAGCCCCAGCCATGTTGGTATCTAACCTGTTGATGCGGTAGTGCCAAACCTTCCGTAGAATGGTAGTGCCACCATCGAGCTAACCTTTCTGAGATTTGAAGTGGTGCCCTCTAAGAGCCCTTATTGCCCCCTGAGAAGTCTTTGGTTAATTGCCCCCTAGGAGGTCTTTAGTTAACTTGCCTCTTAAGAGGACTTGGAAGGATTTACCTCTTAAAAGGACTTTGAAGGATTTGCCTCTTAAGAGGAGTTGGGGATTTGACCCTATGTAGACTTTCTCTTGGTTTGATTGTCCATTATGGGTGAGTGCCTATGTTGTGTTGAAGTTGTCCTCGACCTGCTTTCGTGCGTGTGGTCTTTACTTGGACTTTTCCTGCAAAGTTGTGTGCGCAAGAATATGTACAAAAAGCCGTGTGTGCCGGTGAAAAGTTATATGCAAATGTTTACGAAAGAATTGTATGACATGAAATGCATGCAAAAATGAATAAACTGGGTCTTGAGTAGTGGTCGCTCACACTATTTGATGCTCCCTAAAGGCCTAGAGGAGTGTCATATTGGCTTAAGAATTTTGACCCATAATCTTTCAAAGAGAACCGACCCGTGAGCATCTTTGCTCCCCTTTCAATGAGCATTTTGCCCCCAAGTTTTTAACTCATCCCCTGAATTATGCATTATCTGCTTAGAGGGAGACTATTTGGGCTGCCTTATCGCTCCATGTACTGTTAGTCATTTATTAAAGGTAGTGCGTCCCTTGTGGATTTTTGCACTAGCTTTTCTCTGTGGGAAATGCATCCCTTTGGGGATTTTCACATAACCCTGTGCCTTATTTTTGCCTAAAATTGACCCAACCCAATCCAGCGGCTTTTTTTCTCTTTTCTTTTCTTCTTTAAGGATAGACTGCCTGTTTTCAGGTTTTCACCCTATTCTTTGGCTTAACTTTTACTTAGAGAGCCAGTTACAGTTTTCATCTCTAACGGCTTTTTTCTTTTCATTTTTTTATTTTTTTTAACGGTTGCGTGGATTTCAATTTTTTCCATAAACGTGCTGCATGATTAGCTCAAGATAATGACGAGCAAGTTAGCTGAAACATCAGGATGATGATAGCATTGAAGGTCATGTAGGAAAATAGAAACAATGTTCTACTTTTTATGCTGAAGCTTAAATAATTTTGAGTATGCGGGATAAGGTGCTATGTTTATATTAATATACTATGGCATAAATGAGTACGTTCCAGTCCGATTTAATCACACATGATTGTCATTTGGCATTAACCTCAAAAATACAAAACCCTATCTAATCTCGAGATGAATCCCAAAAACATCAAACTCCTAATATCAATCAGCCCTCTCGGGTTTTCATGATTGAACATTTTCTCTTTACCCCTAATTTTTTCCCAAAATGCCTTTTTGGTTTTCACCTTGACGGGGTGCCCAATTGTAGCAAGGTCGCCTTTTTCGGGTTTTCAACCCGCGGGGCATTTATTATTTATTTCTCCTTTCTTTTTTTTTTAGTATATACTTTTTAGCCTTTGCCATGGAACCTCCCTCAGTCCATCAGCATCAATTGGTTTCTTTGGATTCTCTTTCATCCTTATTAGCCAGGAAGGCTGCTTCTTCTGACAGTGCCTCTTCTTTAGCATTAAAGGCTTTTTCTTGACCCTTGTGCAAACTGGCTGATAAGTTTTCCATTTGGAACTTGAATATGAAATCCTGCAA
This sequence comes from Excoecaria cochinchinensis, assembly GCA_947683425.1. Lineage (NCBI taxonomy): Eukaryota > Viridiplantae > Streptophyta > Magnoliopsida > Malpighiales > Euphorbiaceae > Excoecaria > Excoecaria cochinchinensis. The sequence goes on from CANTUQ010000055.1 coordinate 6,098,055, forward strand.
CTTATTTTTATCGGCCTTAGTGGCTCAATTTCTAAAGTAGCCTTTAATGGTTGCCATTGGGTTACAAGTTGGCCTCAGGCGGACAAAACTGTTTTTTTTGCTTTTTGTTTTATTTTGCTTTTCTTTTCTTCTTCTTCTTTTTTTTTTTTTTTTTGCTTTGCTTTTTGTAAAGGTAATGAGCTCTCCTTCTAAGTTTAGATATAAGTGCCCACACCTTGCACATCTTGATCCCAGATGGTTAAAAGTCAATCTTGATTGGCTTTGTAATAAATCTCTCAAATGGTTAGGGAGAAAGGAATTCTAAGGCTTAGTTCTAATGAGCTACTTCTTGTGACGGCCCAGAGTTTCATTTGTTTAAGCCTTCTAATGATCGGAGTTTGACTTTATCAGGCTACATCGTATGCGTCCTAGACTTTGAGGAAGCAAAGGAATGGCTTTTGAAATTTTGCTCGTTGTCATGTCAGCGTGTTGTAGCAGTGCTTGTTCCAATAATGCCCTTGTCAATGTCATTCTAGGTCCAGGCAAAGGCTTTTATCTTTTTTTTTGCATTATCTTTCAGAACTTTCCTCTCTTCGGCAGTGATATCAGATGTCAATGGGATCTCGAGATTGAATAAGGCAGTATTGATTAAGTTAATATCGAATGTAAATGACTTGTGTTTGTGATCATGCATAGTGAAATCATGAGAGACATAAGCAAAAAGTCATTAATATAATTAATGTAAATAGTGCTGCATACATAAAGATTGAAAAGTTCAGCAATAAAATGAAAAGCACATATAATAGAAAGTCTTCTCTCCTAATACTTGCTATGCAGTAGTCACTTTGTGACACCCCAATGCCCCCTGGAAGGATAAGGGAGCGCAACACAGCACTATCATGCAATTATCTTATTAACTTTTCTTACATTTTAACATTTCCATTTCTTATAATTCATGCATACCACCACACTATAAGTTTATCGGATGTTCTTCACTATACACTATTACAAGTTACTAGCTTCACTACTATACGTTACACTTAACACTATACATATACAAAAGAATAGCTTTTACAAAATGGAGCTCCAAATACAAAACTATACACCTGAAGAGACACTTCACGCTCCTAGGGTGGCCTGCAGTACTTCTTCAAAAACTCGACTCCAATTCACAACCTACACGGGAGACAAGCACCCGTGCTAAGCGATAACGCTTAGTGGGGATGTACAAACAGATACGAACACAATAATCACAAAGCATTACACAATAGAGAGCATGCTTAACACATATGGCATATGATGTACACTCACTAGATCAATATTACGCTATCATGTCAATATGCTGTAACTCATGTTAATCACAAGCCATAAGCTATCTATAACATGCTTAAAATCGCTATTCACTTACCAGGCTCAATATTCACCTCACCAAGTTAATGAGGAACAATAAGTCACTATCATTCAATATCCATGTACACTGCTCATTAATCACTACACTAAGCCAATCGTAGGCTCATTGCATTATTTCAAATTCAATAGCATGTCATAAATATCACACTATCATCAAGAACAATAATTCCAATACACATTTATCATGAACACATACAATATTCTTGTTAATCATTAATAGCCTGTATAGTCTTAGGAATGGATACGGGTACACTGATCAATAACACTAGAGACCGAGGCCTCGAACACTATATCACTAAGACAGAAGTCTTGATCGCTATATCACTAGACACCCGTCGGTATCAATCACTAGCAGCCGCAAATCACTAGCCCTTCATAAGCATGCTTATTTATCCACGACTCGACTACAGGCTTATTACTTTATTCACACATTACGCATTCATTCTCATGGCATTATTCATTCGCATATTACATTCATTCGCATGATTTGATTCTCCTCACATGTTCATAACTCGCATGATAATGCAAACAAGCTTAGTTAGGCTGTCATGCATTTGTAATTCACATTGTTATATGTTCGCATGATGATGCATTCAAGCTTAGTTGGGCTATCATGCATCTCTAATTCACATACTCACATAGTTGTATGCACATATACTTCATTTATCATTGATATAATGCTCATACAATAAGGCTCCTAGTTATAGATAAGATTGCACAATTTATACATTCATATGTAATAGGGTTACATTGCCAAGACAGAGGGGTCACGGTCACAATCAATGTGGTTGTCACCGTGATATACTGAATCCCCAAAACAGAATGTAGTTTGTGATAGGTCACGGTCACAATCAATCTGATTGTCACCGTGACTTATGACCAACTCACGGGCAGAATGCATGTCTGGGGTATGTCACGGTCACAATGAGTTTGATTGTCACCGTGACATACTGCACTTCAAAACAGAATGCTCATTTTGATGCCTCACGGTCACAACCAATTTGGTTGTCACCGTGACGCATGCCAAATTTCCACTTCACAGCTGTGTTTTACCAAGACACAGCTGTGCTTTTTCTCATACTTGGCATTCTTGCATTCACATGCTTGGGCAACCCTCTTCACCACACAAGCATACTTTACCTCTTCATTTACATGCCATGATACACAATCAATTTGAGCATGCCAATAAATATTACAAATCACTAGATGCCATTAACACTAATATCACTATCATAATCACTTTACACTTGTTCACTATTCAATTCAATATCAATAACAAAATCAGTATCACATCTCATTTACAAGAGCTTCAAACACACTAAACACATCAAAACACAACAAATCCCTAACCTCTTGGAGCACTCCTTCTTACTCTTCTATATCACTTTCTCCTTCCCTTTTCCAGCTCTACCTGGCTCTTTAACTCATAACACATAAGCACACAACACATTTAAGTCCATTAGAATTTACCCATAACAATTATGAAGCAAATAGAAAGATATGAAGAAGATGAACTCAACATCAATATACCTTTTCTAGACAATAATGCACAATCTTCTATCTATCAATATCTACCCTTTGGTCTCCATGGTCAAAGAGAACAAATGAAAGAAGAGCAAAAAGGAAGAATGAACTCATGAGAGAGTGAGGTCCGGATCAAGGGATCAAAATACAGATTCATTCCACTAAACCACCTCATGCTTGCATGCATGAATGAGGTGTCAACCTCTCAATCCCCTTATGCTAGGTGGCTCCCTTAACACAATCCACTTGGACTCCACTAAGATACAGCTGATCCCACTAACTATTGACTAACTTAATTAATCTCCACTACACTAATTAATCTTCACTTGTTAGCTAATCATGCAAAGTGCAATTCAGCCACTACAATACTTTATTTTTCTTCAATTGGGTCCCTCACTTCACTTTTTCACTTAGGTCCAATGCTGTAAACCCTAATTATCATGCACTCTATTACACTAATGACACTTAATTCTTCTAGGGTGATTTTCGGGGTGTTACACACTTTCTGGGACTCTTTATTAGCGTCTTGAAATATTTTTATGCCCTCTTCCTCTTGTCTCTCCTCTCAGGGTCAGTGATCTCCTTGTAGTCAATAAGATCTTGGATCTTGTTCCTCAAAGTTCGGCAATAATCTGTCAGATGCCCAGTGTGCTGATGGTAGGCACAGTACTGATCATCTCTGTGCCCTAGCTATCCATGATTCATGGCTGGCCTAGGTGTTAATAGTCTCAACTTGCCCTCCTTTGTCAATCTCTCCAATACCCAGGACAGAGAGCGGCCTAAATTAGAATAGTACCTCTGACCTTGTCCATCTTCGGTGGCTAAAATCTCGGCTGTCTTGCCACTTCTGTTATTACTGTTCCCAGCACCACTCGATTTGTACCCTGATTGGTTCCCGAAGTTACTTTGGCTTACTTTCTTTACTAGGTACTCACCTTCTGCTTCGATATCTATGTCCTTTAGAGACTCCTAATCTTTAAGTCCCTTCATCTTTAGCCCTTCCTTGAGATATAGACTAGCATTTTGGATGAACAACCGAATCTGATCTTGAGTATTCGGCTTCCTCTTCATCTCCATTACCCGATTTCTCCATCGAGTAAGATACTCATGAAATAACTCATTAGATTTCTATTGAAGTAGTTCCAAATCCTTCAAAGTGACCTCCATTCGGGTGCTACAGTCATACTGTTTGAGGAACTCTTTAGTCAACAGGTCCCAATCTTCTCTTGTTCTCCTATCCAAATTGTGGTACCAGTCTATAGCAAGCCCAGTCAAGCTGAGGCAAAAATATTCTACCTTCTTGGGAAGCATAGTCCCTTTCATCACAAGCATGTACTACTTGATCTGAGCAGACGTATCTAATGTGCCGTCAAACTTGGGCAGATCGAGCATTATAAACCTCTGAGAAAGCATCTCCTTATCATCCAAATCCCTATCCTCGGGGCTTATCCCCTTTCCAGTAGATAGTAGGTGGGTATCGCCTCAACTCTCTATTCTATCTTCTTTAGGGCAACATCCTCTTTGAGAGGCTTAGCTCTTACTACCTTGGATTCCTCCTGCTTATCCTCTACGAAATCCTCTTCAGGTTTATGTCCTCCAACTCTTCTAGGCTCAACATATGTAAGAGCTCTAGGCTCAGTAGTAGGAGGTGGTTCTACAACAGCTAGCAGGGGTGCCTCCCTGATCAAAATCTGTTCGACCTGTCCCCCGGCAAGAGCGGCAGGTTGTTGGCCAGCTGGCAGTACTAAGGTAGCAGCTAAGTTTTCCATCATTGCCATCATTCTATGTTCAAATTCCTTAAATCTGCGCTCCATTTCTTGGAACCTTCTGTCCATCTCTTCGGTGACCATAGCCCGGGTGGCATTTGAATCTATGTTAGCCATGTCCAGTGATAATTCTGAAGGCAAGGATTCAGTGCTGTCTGAAAGTGACTCTGAACCCCAATATGACACTCGTTCTTATGACTCGAAGAATGGGTTTCTCCTTACCAATCGGCCATTAGGACCCCTAGAGCACTGATTTGTACCTATGATGGCTGAAAGACTCAAATTGTTAGAATGATGAGTGAATGACATTAAAGATGCATGGTCTTGTTGATGCAGCATAGAGAACCACGTATGAGCAAATAGGTCCTTCCAACCTTGTTACTCCCACAAAGGAGGTCGTGCAGTCTCTTTCCTAGGTGGGTTTGACCCATGGGTCAGCGGGGAACCCAATGGACGCGTATGATGCATGGTGAGAAACCAGCAGCATAACACTCTTAATTTAAAATAGATGCGTATGGGATTTGGCCATTATGTATTTGGACCTTTCAAACAGACTGAAAATGGGCCCATCGGTGCATGAGAACCTTTGATGAGTGTCCGATTAATATGTTTGAATTTGTTCAATATATAAGGGCCCACGTAGCAAGCACATTGTTAAGGCACGTATCACCTAGTGGAAGTTTCTATTGCCATTACATGAGCTTTAGTCAAGGGCGGTGTTACTTTAGGTCTACCCAAGCATGGTCCCTGCCAATGTGTCTAACTCATTGCGACCATAATGACTGATTGGGTCACCATTTGATATACCATTGATGGTACAAGACTTGTGCTGGTGATTATCCTGAACACTTCCCTACAATGAATGAAAGTAGAGTTGTGTTTCAGGAAAGCACTGGGGTAAAATAAGGGACCAACTAACATAGTTCTAAGTCTTTAATGAATGCAATGCAATTTTTTTCAAAAGGAGATAAACTTTATTAACCCTAAACCCATTTATATTACATTAGCTAAAGGTACTTTTGGAGCAAAATCTCATGATGTCCCCAGTGGATTCGCCACTGTGACGCGCGAGAACCCCCATTCGGCATTCGGGTCGCTCTCGAAAGTCCATTTTTAGAACTCGAGACCAGATAGAGGTTCATTAGAACTCATAAAAGTTGGTCGCTTCGCAATGGACAGAGATTCACCCCCATTCCATTGTTGGTAATCAACCTACAAGGGTGCCTATTGGGTATCATAAGGCAGGTATCATGGAGTCGCCACCCAACAAAACATTGGGAGATGAACTCTAACCTTATTAGGCAAAAACCAGAGAGAGTTCGGGACATCACTCTTATTTATACCTTTGGTTAACGTTATATGATTGAGTTTTTAGGGTTAATTATTTTATCTCTCTTTTCACACGATCATGTAATAAAATTAAAGCGCGTTTCAAGCATCTTTGGAAAGCAGTAATGAAAGTAATAAAGAAAGCAATAAATAAATTACAAGTGAAAAATATGGGACAGAACAATCTCCCAAAATAATAAAAGCATAAATAAATAAAATTGCCCCAAAATTAATTACAAGGGCCCAAAATAAATAAATACACAAAGAAGAATGAAGTAAAATACACCATACATGAATTGGGGCATTTATTAGTTTTAGGAACTTTGGTTCCTTCGTTAACTTAAAAACTGAGAGCTATTTTTGGGCGATAAAAATAATAGGGATAATTGGATCACGTTTTATGAAAATTAACTCTCTTTTGAAAGTGAAAGTATATTGGCTAAAAATCAGGACATTGGTCCTATTTTATTAATAAAAATCCCAATTTTTATTATTGTAAAAAAATGTGAGTTTCTATATAATAGATGCATTTAAAATACTATTTTGCATACAATACAACAAAATAAAGGAAATACAATAATTAAAATGCAATCCCAAACTTTGGAGGTCCTTAATCTCTTAATTCTCCAGCTTGCCCAGGAACATTACTCAAAGTAACATAAATGAGTTTGGTAGACAACAAAAACAAGAATAAAAATAATGTTAGTAAATTAAATCAAATGTATAATAAAAATAAGCAATTTAATGAAACAAGTAAATAAATAATTCTAATTGAGAAACATATTTGCAATTATTAGAAGAATAACATTTGATAAAAAATGTGGGAAATTAACAAAGTGGATTAATGAGCTAAAATAAAATCACATGGAAAGCAGAATTATTACAGAATATCCTATAGATTTAAATTACATTGCATGCATCATGTAAATAAATTGATTAAATTATTCTAAGTTCAGGATAATTATAACAGACAACAACAAATACACTAATTGTAATTTACATTATTTTACAATGGAGAACACAGTTGAACGACACAAAGCAAAGAGAAAGACAAAGGTTTGGCACTAACCCGTATATTTAACCTCAGAATTTTTTATTCTTGCTACAAAAGAAGAAAGGACTAATTTCCTCGCCGATTGCTTGAAAAAAGAAGAATTAAGAAAGCCTGTGTTGAAGCTTTCTGTCACCAAAATTAAAGCTAAAAAAACTCTTATTTTTGAAGAAAATAGGTGATCAGAATTGAAATTTAAACACAAGAAATTAATTTCCTTGGCTCAAGAACAATTTAAGAATTAATTTCTTAGCTCTCGAAAATCTTTTCCTTTAGAATTTTTGTGTTCTGCCATTTTAATATTTCCTCCCCCCCGCCCATCTCTAGAGTTCTAACTTTACTTTTTATATCATCATTGAAAATTTTGGTTTTTGGAGTTTTAATTTCATTCAAATTCCTATTTATCCTTTAAAAATAAGCTTTATCACTTTCAAAATCGGAAAAAGATTGATTTTAATTTTAACTAAAATTCAGTAAAAAATGGAGTCCGGGAGAGGTAGGAGACGCACGAGGTGCGGCCTTTGTGGTGGAGAATGTGCCTCACGTGCGAGAGGTGCAGCATCATGTGAGGCAGGCCCGACCTTGCACAAGGTAGGTCGTGCCTTGCGTGTGGCCCCGCACGGGAGGCCGCACCTTGCGTGCAGCCTTTGCGGGAGGCCGCACCTAGCGTGCCTCCCTGCGAGGAGTGGCCTCATGCAGGAGGCCTCCTCGTGCGTGCGAGGCAATGCATGCACCTCCATGGGACTGCACGCATGCACCTGTGTCGGGCTGTGTCCAGGGGCTGTGCCTCGCACGTGCTGCAAGTAAGTGCCACGCGGTGCGATCGCAAGTCACCGAAAACACCAAAAATAATCTTTTTTTATTGAAAAAGAATAGTCGACAAGGAAATCATCACTTCTAACCTTTTTTCCTATAAATAAGTATCATTTTCATCACTGGGTAACCTTGGTCTGGGCTACCTTAGGATCCGATGTCTATAGTGATTTTTGAGACTAAATGGTAAATTGCATGCCAATTAATAAAATAATGTGATTATAAGGTTAGTGATGACATTATTGAAATTATGTGAAGTGGGTGGCAATAATTTTTGTTTGAGTGAAGGCTAGGGACGATTATGTACTTTGTTTATAATAAGGCTAATTGGAGGGTTAGTATGCAATTTGACTAGTAAAAGTGAACAAAGTGACAAAAGTGTTTTAAAATGGTAAAAGTAATTAAATATGTAATGTGCAGGTTAAATACAAATTAAATTGTAATTGGCATGTTATGTAACAACCCGATTTACACCCTAGGAGGATTTTGTTATGTTAATTGTGAATTGTGGGTATAAGAGTAATTGTATATGTATGATTTATGGGGTTGAGCAAGGGTATAATTGAAAGGAAATAAAGTTAATAAGAGAAAGAAATTAGTTTAAGTGCGTAAAAGAGGATTTTACATGGACAAAAAAGACATTTGCCAAGGATTTATAAAGTTTGGCCAATAGGAGAGTGACTAAAGAGTAGAGTTCTTTTATTTGAGCCTGAATAGTCATAGTAGTGGATAGATAAGCATGCTTATAAAGGGCTAGAGTTTGCAACTGCTAGAGTTGACCAGCAAGGGTCTAGAGTTGGCCCGCAAGGGTCTAGAGCCTGTTACCTTCGGGTAACCATAGTATTTGAGACTTCAGTTTCAAGATGTTTGATACTGCTTGCAGTATCCAGAGTACCCGTATCCACCACCGATGGGAATTTAAGCTATTGTATGACTATAAATATGCATGATATGCCTAAGATGTGTTTAGATGTATATGCATGCATTTGAGATGTATTGAAATGTTATAACAGGTTCTTCATGATAAAAGTTAGTTTATATACATGTAAGGCTATATGAATTGTTCATGTTAAAAGTAAGATACATATGTTATTTACGTACTCGTGTTTCAATGTTTGTGGATAAATGTTATTATGTGATGAGCATGCTATAAGATAACATATGTGATGTTTGTGACTTTGTTAGAAATTTTTTATTTCTGTTTCTCCCCACTGAGCCTTCGCTCAGCACGGGTGCTTTTCCCTTGTAGGTTGCAGTTTCGATTTTGAGTTGTGCATCTGCAGGTCTTCCACTAGGAGTTTGGAGCTTATTGAGAGTTCTTTTTGTTTTTGATATGTATATCTTTGTATAGGCAAAGAATTGTATATGTATTAGATACTTTTGTTATGTATAAAGGATATTGTTGTATATGTAATATGGATGATGTAAATGTTATAAGGATGCTTTTGTAATTTTTAATGATTTTTTTTTTATATATTTAAGTATGTTCGCTTGTCATGTTTTATTTCTTCCGTTTCTATATATATATATGTTTGTGCTCTCGTGTGTGTGTGGCGCTCCGATATCCTCCCTAGGGGTATTGGGGTGTTACAGTTTTATTGGTATCAGAGCCTAGGTTTAGGCGATTCGGGACTTTAGGATGATATAGTATAGAGTATATGCATGTGAGTTTGTATAGAGTCATGGCCTAATGTAGATGCTACCTTGTGTAGCATATAGATGGAGTCTGATCCAAGTGAAGAGATAGGTGAGACGACGGGTAGTGTTAATCTAGCAAGAGTTAATCGGCCTGCACCAGAGCGACCTCCAGCAGAAGGTCCGGATCCTGCTTATGATAATCCAGCATTAACGCAAGGGTTATTACAGTTGATGGATAGATTGACCACTCCTAAGGCTCCTACGGACCTTTTGAGAAAGAGAGGAGGGGAGGAGTTTAGTGGAACCTCCTTGGACCAATCTGATGTAGCTAAGTTCTGGTTGGAGATAACTAAGAGGATATTGCAAGAGATCAATTGTCCCCAGAACCAGCGAGTACCTTACGCAGTGTCACTGTTGCAAGGGATGACATATGATTAGTGGAAGCTGGTGCTTCGAAATCCTCTAAGACAAGTTGAGTTGACTTGGGAGTTCTTCGTTCAAGAGTTCAAAAAGAAGTATGTTACTAAAGCATATAGAGAAGCAAAGTGGAAATAATTTATCAGTTTGAAGCAGAGGAATATGTCGATCAATGAGTATGAGAAGGAGTAGATTGAGCAAGTATGTGCCGGATGCCTTGTTGACTGAGGACTTTAAGTGCCGACTGTTCGAGGATGGGTTAAGAGAGGTAATAAGAGGGCCTTTATCAACAATGGCGGTTATGCATCAAGTGGGCTATTATCAATTGGTTTCAGCGGCCATGAAGTTGGAAGAGTCAGAGTTTGTGAAGCAAATAAGAGAACAAAAGAGGAAAGTGCCGAATAGTGGTGTAGTTGGTAACAAGAAGGCTCGGGATGTTATGAGTGGGCAAGTTGCTAGAGGGTCGGCTCAAGCGCCGTCAGAGGTAGGAAGTGTTGCACCGCCCTCTAGTAAAGATAGTAGGGCACCTGAGTGTGAGCATTATCAGAGATGCCATTGGTGTACCTGTAGGAAGCTCACTGGAGCATGTTTTAAGTATGGCAGCATAGAGCATATGCTTGCCAAGTGCCTGGAATTGAATGCAAGTAGGGATCAGCCAAGAAGTAGAGCTAGTAGAGATAGATCTAGAGCAGTGAGAAGTGGCAGAGGAAGAAATAGGGTGTGATGCACGCCGAACCCCAGAGGCCCCGAAAACTCGCTTTTAGAGTCTTCGGGAGAGGTTCTTAGAACTTGTAAAATATTAGAAGGGAGTCTATTTTGGGTAACAAGGAGGTGTTTTGGAGTCGCCACAGTGTCTTCTAGCCTCACCGAGCCTAAGACAGCGCATGTGTGTCTATTTTAGGCAATCAGAGATATTTTGGAATCCTCCTTCCAATAAAACATTAGAAAGATTCATCTAATCTCGTGAAGCCTAAGATAATGTATATATGTCTATTTTGGGCAAGCCAGAGATATTTTGGAATTCCCACCCCAATAGTACATCTTGATGGTTCATCTAACCTTATGGAGCCTAAGATAATGAAACTTGGGCCTCTTTTGGGCAACAAGAGATATTTTGGAGTTCCTACCCCAATAAAACATTGGGATGGTTCATCTAAGCTCATTAAGCTTAAGACCAGAGAAGGTTCGGGACTTCCCATTTATTCATACCTTGATTAAATTGTAAGTGAGCTCTAGAGATAAAATTTCATTCCTTTTCTCATTCGATTAAATGCAGTAATTAGAGCACATATCAATCATGTAATGAAAGCAGTAAATAAAGTAACATTAAAATAAAGTAAATAAAAGTACATTAATTTACAATAAAACTAGGGGCGGAATATAACCCCCACTGTAAATGAAATGTAAATCATACATAAAACGGGGTATGTATTAAGGATGATGACATTGGTATTCGCATGCATACTTACAGAAAATAAATTTAAAATGACAATTTTTTTGTATGGAAAACTAGGACATTGGTCCTATTTTATTAGAAAAAAACTCAATTTATTAATAAAAATATTTTTTATGATTTTCTTCTAAACGTGCAAAAAAAAAAATTTACTAGAAATTACATGGCAAAATAAATAAAAAGCCTAATAAAGAAAATAATACAATGATAGAAAATTAAAAAGTCAAGACAAACAAATCTCCCTATTTGCTTGCGAGAATTGTAACACTCTTATACCTTATGTACACTAATACGAATACCGGTACAGCAACCGGATAATCAGATGCTACAAGAGACAATTCAATAAAAAAATTTTGCATTCAAACATCAATTATACTCATAAGCAAATAATAACAATAATAAAGTAGTCCACAAATAATGTTGTCTGTAAATTCCATATCTAACATATCTGTGATCCATAAATCTTATAGTCGACTGAAAATCGTATACATGCCATACCTATGCTCACATATCTGCATTTGTTCCTCGTCTTGATTGTCAATGATATTTTGACCACTTAACAACTTCCTACCTTCGCAACCTGTGCGCAGCAACAACACTACGTGCTGAGCATTGAAATGCCCAGTGGTGGATACATATCCTAAATTTTTCACACTAATACAACATGCATGCATACACAAGCATTTTTCTTTATTCCCATTATCTGAACATTAATTTCTGAGTTTTTTAAATAGTTATGACATACTTTTACTTTAATCATTTATCTTTTACCTTTGTCATTATTACATCAATCAAATTATCATTATTATTGCTATTATGACACTGTTAACTTGACAATATTATCATTACATTCCATCAGTTAATCTGAGGACCAGTTAGTGATAGTTTTGCAAATATCTTATAAATGTGTCCATTTGTTTTTCTTTACTTGCTTATAACTTATTTACATTGATTACAGTTACAATTACATATTTCATTACATTTCCTACTATATTCTAATCAGCTACCTTTCTTATTATACACTTGCTTTGTCTATACTATTTCTCAATATACTAGCTTATTGAGTACTTAATATTTCCATTTTTATTCTCCTAATTTTACAAATAATTTCTATTGACATTAATTAACTACTTTATATTATTAACTGTCTTGAATAACTTTTATCATTACCAAAGCTACCATTAATATTATTTTAACAGTACTTGCATTACTCATATTATTAAATTTTATCTTTAGGTCAGTTATCATTATTATTCTATTAGCCTATAGCATTTTATAGTTAGACTTAAATCCTTTTATACCCATAAATATATCACTAACATTCTCATTTGGCCTTTATAATTAATTTACTATATTACTAACATTATATAACTTAGTCCATTATTGATTAACATTATTACTTATATTCTTATGTCCATTTATTATACTATACATTTATATTACCTTTTTTAGGAACATTATGGTGATACCCACCTAATACTTAGCAATTTCACTTACCAATTTGTCCATGTTATTAACTAGTTTGCCTAATGAAATTTACACATACAATAGTCTAGGAGCATTAGATCTTCATGGTTAATATTAATTCAATTAACATTATTTACATTAGCATAACATCAACACTATTATTATTTTTATTATTAACAAACCACTGATTTCCCCATTAACATTTCATTATTCAATTAATATTCATATTATCTATAAATTATATTTAATCCCTTAATTTGGGTTTATATTACAAATTTACTATTTTACCCTTCACTGTCCACTTATTTACATTAATGCCATTAGTTAACTTATTATTATTCTTATTTCATTATCTAACATGCATTAATATTTTTAATGTCAATTAAGTCACTCAATTAAGATAATAAACATATATAGTGCACATAAAATTACATATTTATATTTAGATCCCTTAACTATGGTATAATTGCAATTAGGTTCTCATATTATACCATATTTACATCTAGGTCCTTTAACTATGCCATATTTACACTTAGGTCCTCAACATTTTCAATAATTCCAATTATGTCCTTATCTTTTCCAATAATTCCATATAAGTCCCTACTTTTTTAATAATTTCATATAAATCCCTACTTTTTCAATAATTCCATATATGTCCTTTCTTTACCACTTTTATACTAAATTAACATTTTATCCCTATATTTTGGCTAAATTACAAAACTACCCTTATGTTTACACTTTTTACCTAACTTAAACCCCTTTTTACCTACTAAGTGTAAATTTACCATCTTTCTCCTAACTTCCTCATATTTACCAAACATGGCAAAATTACAATTTAGTCCTCAAACTTTTTTCACAATTACAAAAATGCCATTAGTTCATTCTTTTTACCTTTTCAATCATTATTTAATATGCAAATTACATTTTGTTCCTTAAACTACAATTTTTATGCCAAATTAGATTTTAGTCCTTAAATAATAACTAATTTACCCAATGAGTCATTAAATTACATTTTTTTTCCTTTTATTAAGCCTTGATTAACCATTTAAGCTTAAATTACCATTTTATCCTTATCCCTATCTTTATCTTTATCCTTATCCTTATCAGATCTTTATCCTTATCACATATTTATCCTTATCCTTATCATATCTTTATCTTATCTTTTCACTTAATTGCATGTATAACCATTTAATTATTCATTTTTTCATTATTACCCTTATTAACCTTTTTATGGTCGAAATTACCATTATGCCCTTAAAAATTTTGTTATTCCAATTAAGTCCATTTTTCACACAAATATCGTTTTAATCAGCAATCAACCATATCAAGCTTACTTTTGCCATTTGCCCCTGTATAAAACTGGCACACATCTATGATCAAGATAAATGAGACGTGAACCCTAAAGGCTCACAAACATACCAGAGGGACCCCGAAGGACCACCGCTATCTTTACCAGAGGGACCTCGAAGGACCACCCCTGTCTTTACAGAAAATAAAAATACAGATAAATACAGTATTAAAATAGAATAATATACAGAATAGGATCGTCATTGGCCTATAATAAGTGAGATGCCATGCTCACACCCACGGTCTTATGTCCCTATGGCTAGCCAGCATATCCTGAACTAGACTTGACTACCAGATTACTACATAGGGCATCAAAATTCCACTTTTCACATTTTTTTTTTAGTTGCCAGTCGTACTTTTCTTAGAATTTAATCATTCTATTCCATTCTTTTCCATACAATTTGATCATTATACATTTAATTTTCATCCATGTGTCATCTCATGCCATAAAACTCAAGTCATAATCATGGTACACATGGATACACATATACATACCATTCGGCCATGATGTCAATTTTTTCACCATTAATTCTTTTCAACACTTTTAACATTTATTTAGGTGATTTACATGTCAAATATAATAGCCATGCCAATATTTCACATCAAAACACATCAAAATCATATCTTTACATACATTAATCAATTCGGCCAACATGTTCATCATTCATCATAAATTCTCTTCATCACCTTTATCATTCATTTAGGTAAATTACATGTTAATTAACTTATTTATATCATTAGTTTGCATTAAAACATATCAAAATCACATTTTTACTCACTTATTCAATTTGGCCAAAGCACAATCATCCATCATGTGAATTTTTGTTTCTCTAATTCATTCCATTAGCTAGATTACATGTTAATTTATCTAGTTATATCATTAAGTCACATTAAAACACATAAAAATCTCATTTTTACCTATATATACTATTCGGCCTACATGTTATCCATGGTATATATTTAATTTCATTTCATTTTAATCATTCAAAATCTCATTTGTAACCTTCCTAAACATGACTATATGGTTTGATTTAATTAAACATGCATATTTCACATACTTTATATTTAAACATAACTAAAAATCATACTTTTAACAGGGAAAAAGGAGGATATTGTATCCACTAAACTTATTTTCTTATCCTTCACATCTTGAGCTTGATTTCTATTCCTTTTCTCCTTGAAACACCACCACCTCCATTGATTTCCTCAAGTGGCCGAATATACAATCCAAAGAAATCATCATAAATTTTCTTCCTTTATGTAATATATTTACATAAACATCATCTACATATCCTCAAATACCTATTGGAAACTTTAAACCAATTTAAAAATATCAACTTTAAATACCTCAATTTGATACATAAACTCTTCCACTTATTTTCTTCCACTTCTTCCACTTCAAATGAACTCTAATTACCACCATTAGATTCTAAAGAGGCTAAATTTTGCTTAGGAGGCTTGGATTTGGGGAGAGATGAAGAGAGAATTGAAGAAAATGGAGAAAGAATCAAGATAAACAATTATGCCTTATGGAGGAGGAGGAGAGTTGCTAGAAATCTAGGGATTTCTCTAGAGAAATCTGATATTCCAGCCTTTATATAGCCTCTCTTAATGGGACAAATCATGGGCCAATCAATTGGGCCAAATCAAAAGCCCATCTAGGTAATTTAAGCCCATTTTCCAACCAAAAATAATTTCTCTCACTTTTCAAGCTCAATTATTCCCAAAATAAATTCCATAATTCCTAAAATATATAATTTATCCTTCACATAAAATTTTAGCTCAATCGGAGACCATTTCCTGATCCGATAATTTCTTACCAGTCCGATAACTCAATTTTATGTCTCACCGTAAAATTTATTTTTCATTACCATTTGATTCTCCATAATATTTTAAGCAAATCCATACTTTCAGATAATTTTTCTGAAATCAATAACTCAATTTAGAGTTCGATCAAACTTTGGTTAAATTAGTCAAACCAAAGTCAACTAGTCCGACCTGTCCGATTCACTGGTTGAACTGGTTTGGTTAACTTTTCATCCTTGATCTTATTTTTACTCTTTATAACTTATTTGACCTTGGTTCTATCTTAGTCAGGGGTCCATTTTTGATCCAATTCAATTAAATCGGTCCGATTCACCAATTTTTCAGTATCACCATAAAATTACTTTTTTACTACTAAAATGTACTACACACTATTCTAAATCTATCTCTGCCTTTAGAAAATTTTTCAGAGGTCATTTACTATTTTTAACGCCTTGCTCAAATTTCGGTCAAACCTAGTTACTATTTGAATCGAATTAGAGGCTTTTTTCAGTTTGACTTTCGGGAACCTATTTGACCTCATTGTCACTCCAAATCATACCACCAGACTCCTTATAACCTATACTTCCAATGGTCCAATGAAATATTTTTCACTACTGGTTTCCCGGGAGGTCACCTATCAGGGGCCTTCCTTGGTCTGAGTACGTTTAACCTTCCTTCTCCACTGTCTTTTACAGCACAATCACTGATATTTTCACACAAAATTCATACTATAAACTCTACAAATCTATTGATCACTACTAACCCGATATTCAGGCCATTACAGGAATGTCCAAACAAGAAAGACAGATATTGGAATCAAAAACAAATACGAATAAAATTGAAGTTAGTAATTAAATCAAGAAAATCAATTAAACACATAAAAGGTAATAAATTAATATATCAAAATAAATGAAAAAATGCATTATGAATGACAAATAAATTAAATGACATGATTGAAACAAATAAATCAACATATTGACGAATTAATAATAATAATAATAATAATAATAATAATAATAATAATAATAATAAAATAATGATAATAAATAAATAATAATAATAATAATAAAAGAAGAATGAATAATCAAATAAATAAAAAAGGAACAAACAAAAAAAATTAAAAAATGTTAAACCTATATCTAAGATCACATAAAATAAATAAATATACAATAGGTCTAAAGATTTACATGATAACTAATTAAATATGAAGAAAAATAAATGAAAGAAAATAAAAATAAGGGATCGAACCCAGAATGTTTACCCTTAGAATTCGAATTCAATGGAGGGAAAAATATGATTGATTTTCTTGCTTTGATCAAAAAATTGGAATTGAAAATAAAAATTTGAGTTTTATTCCAAGAAAGAAATTTTGCTAAAAATAATCGAAGAAAATAAAAATAAATCTAAGACTATTTTCTTTAGTAAAAATAATTGTAAAAAAATTTTTTTTTTAGAAAATCAAATGAAAATTTGGATTTTAAGAATAAAGAATTATTTTATTTGTCCCAAAATCAAATTTTCATCAAAAAAGGATTCAATGTAAAATCTTTAAAAAAGTTTAATTGAAAAAAATAAATCAAAAAAAAAGTGAAAAAATTGGATTTTAAGAGCAAATAATTATTTTATTTGCCGCAAAATTAATTTTTCATCAACAAAATTCCATGTAAAATCTTTTAAAAGAAATTTTATTGAAGTAAAAAGAAGAAGAAGAATTGAAAGAGAAGAGAATTTTTTGAAAAATAAGAAAAGAAAAATTTGAATTTTTTTTCCTTTTGGTTCCCCCTCTATCTCTCTCTAAATTTTTCTATTTATATAATTTAACAAAAAAAAATCCTAGTTGATTAGGAAAGGAAATTAAATTTTAAATCAGATTCTTTGTTATCTTAATTTTAAAAACTGAAAAAAATCTAAAAATCCTAAAAAAATGAGAAAAAAATCAAATTTGAAGAAAAAATCCCGGAAAAAATCAATTTTGGCCGAAATCGGCAAATCTGGGCGAGCTACGGGCGACTGACGGGCACCCTTGGCGAGGGACACCTGTCAGTGGGCACGTGCTGCTGATGCGTGCCAGGTCGCTGGCGGCCGAATTTTTTTTTTTTTAAAATAACAATTTTTACTAAAACACTATAAT
The DNA here is from genome assembly GCA_947683425.1 of Excoecaria cochinchinensis. Lineage (NCBI taxonomy): Eukaryota > Viridiplantae > Streptophyta > Magnoliopsida > Malpighiales > Euphorbiaceae > Excoecaria > Excoecaria cochinchinensis. Next base: position 6,116,186 of record CANTUQ010000055.1, read on the forward strand.
TCCAAACTCCCTTTTTTATTTATATTTTTTATATTTTTTTATTTTTTTGGTTCTAAAAAGCAATCTTAATAAGAAAATTATAACTTCCAACCTTTTTGTCCATGAACAGGCGTCTAATAATTATTGGGTAATCCTGATTTTGACTGCCTCAGGACCCGATGTCTACAATTGCCCCCCAATTTTGGGAAGGGGTGCCTAGGTGAGCCAAAATTCAGAGAAGATGGAAAGAAGTGCGTACCTGAGGCAGTCCTTACCTTTTTACTGTGTTGAAGATCATGACGAGTTTGATTAACGCCCATTTGCTGACATGCTGAGCCATTTTCTTAGTGGTCGATTGACGTCATCTTATTGGCACTTCAAATCCCATTTAATTTGGTGTTGAATGGATGCCTCCTGAAGGGCTAGTTGTTCCCTGGAGAACTATTCACAGAATATGAATATCATCCTTGAGTTGCACCGAGTCGTTATCTAGACTACCAAGTGCGGATATTCTTGATTCTCACCGAGTCGTTATCTAGACTACAAAGTGCAGACATTCTTAAAACTCACCGAGTCGTTATCAAGACTACAAAGTGCAGACATTCTTGAAACTCACCGAGTTGCTATCTAGACTATAAAGTGCGGACATCCTTGAAACTCATCGAGTCGTTATCTAGACTAGAAAGTGCGGACATCCTTAAAACTCATTGAGTCGTTATCTAGACTACAAAGTGCGGACATCCTTGAAACTCACCGAGTCGTTATTTAGACTACAAAGTGTGGGCATCGTTGAAACTCACCGAGTCATCATCTAGACTATAAAGTGCAGACATCCTTAAAACTCACCGAGTCGTTATCTACACTACAAAGTGCAGACATCCTTGAAACTCACCGAGTTGTCATCTAGACTACAAAGTGCTGACATCCTTGAAACTCACTGAGTCATTATCTAGACTACAAAGGGCGAACATCCTTGAAACTCACCAAGTAGTTATCTAGACTATCAAATGTGGACATCCTTAAAACTCATCGAATCGTTGTGACGCATGGGAACCCCCGCTTGGCATCCGTGTCACTCTTAGAACTCCGTTTTTAGGACTCGAGACGAAATGAAGATTCATTAGAACTCGTGAAAGCTAGTCGCTTCGCAATGGACAGGGATTCACCCCCATTCCATTATTGGCAATCAACCTACGAGGGCGTCTATTTGGTATCATAAGGCAGGTATCATTGAGTCGCCACCCAATAAAATATTGGGAGATGAATTCTAACCTTATGAGGACAAAACCAGAGAGAGTTTGGGACCTCACTCTTATTTATACCTTTGGTTAATGTTATATGATTGAGTTTTTATGGTTAATTATTTTATCTCTCTTCTCACACGATCATGTAATAAAATTAAATCGTGTGTCAAGCATCTTTGGAAAGTAGTAAAGAAAGTAATAAAGAAAGCAATAAATAAATCACAATTGAAAAATATGGGACATAATAATCCCCTAAAATAATAAAAGTATAAATAAATAAAATTGGCCCAAAATTAATTACAAGGGCCCAAAATAAATAAATACACAAAGAAGAATGAAGTAAAATATATCATACATGAATTGGGGCATTTATTAGATTTTAGGAACATTCGTTCTTTCGTTAACTTAAAAACTGAGAGTTATTTTTTGGCGATAAAAATAATAGGGATAATTGGATCCCGTTTTATGAAAATTAACTCTCTTTTGAAAGTGAAAGTTTATTGGATAAAACTAGGACATTGGTCATATTTTATTAATAAAAATTCCAATTTTTATTATTGTAAAAAAAACATGAGTTTCTATAGAATAGATGCATTTAAAATACTATTTTGCATACAATACAACAAAATAAAGGAAATACAATAATTAAAATGCAAACCAAACTTTAGAGGTCCTTAATCTCTTGATTCTCTGGCTTGCCTAGGAACATTACTCAAAGTAACATAAATGAGTTTGGTAGACAACAAAAACAAGAATAAAAATATTGTTAGTAAATTAAATCAAATGTATAATAAAAATAAGCAATTCAATGAAGCAAGTAAATAAATAATTCTAATTAAGAAACATATTTGCAATTATTAGAAGAATAACGTTTGATAAAAAATGCGGGAAATTAACAAAGTGGATTAATGAGCTAAAACAGAATCACATGGAAAGCAGAATTATTATAGAATATTCTTTAGATTTAAATTACGTTGCATGCATCATGTAAATAAATCGATTAAATTATTTTAAGTTCAGGTTAATTATAACAGACAACAACAGATACACTAATTGTAATTTACAATAGTTTATAGTGGAGAACACAGTTGAACAACACAAAGCAAAGAGAAAGAGAAAGGTTTGGCACTAACTCGTATATTTACCCTCAGAAATTTTGATTCTGGTTGCAAAAGAAGAAAGGACTGATTTCCTCGTCGATTGCTTGAAAACGAAGAATTAAGAAAGCCTGTGTTGAATCTTTCTATCACCAAAATTAAAGCTACAAAAAACTATTATTTCTGAAGAAAATAGGTGATCAGAATTGAAACTTAAACACAAGAAATTAATTTCCTTGGCTCAAAAACAATTTAAGAATTAATTTCTTAGCTCTCGAAAATCTTTTCCTTTAGAATTTTTGTGTTCTGCCATTCTAATATTTCCTCCCCCCTGGAGTTCTAACTTTTCTTTTTATATCATAATTGAAAAATTAGGTTTTTGGAGTTTTAATCTCATTCAAATTCCTATTTGTCCTTGAAAAATAAGCTTTATCCCTTTCAAAATCCGAAAAAAAATTTGAATTTAATTTTAACTTAAATTCAATGAAAAATAGTGAAAAATGGAGTCCGCGCGAGGTAGGAGACGCACGAGGTGTGGCCCTCGCGCTGGAGGCCGTGCCTCGCTTGTGTGAGGTGTGGCCTCGCACGAGGCAGGCCATGCCTCCCGTGCGGCCCCGCGTAAAGGCCGCACCTCGCTGCGCAGGAGGCCACACGTCGCGTCAGGCCGATCTCTCCTCTGTCGCGCTCGCGACAGAAGAGTCATCTCCCTTCTGAAAAAAAATTTTCTGCAAATTTTTATCCTTGTTAGTAGAAACAAATTCATTAGTATAGGATTTACCTGACCTCAATTTAATTGCCTTAAGATGTTCCCTTGGATTTTCCTCTGTATTACTTGGTAAATTTCCTTGTAATCGTGAAGGTAGTGCCTTAGCAATTTGCCCTAATTGCACCTCCAAGTTATGGATAGATGAGGCATGATTTTAGTGATTTGATCAAACTTTGTCTCTAGCCTCTTTTGGTTCTCTTCTTGTGAACTAAATTTCAAATTAATGCCCTCTAAGAACTTATCCATGTTAACCTCTAAAGCTCCAAACCTATCTTGAGGTTGCTGAAACCCTACACCTCTATTCTGATTGCTACTATTTCCCCATGAAAAATTTGGATGGCTTCTCCAGCTAGGGTTATAGGTAGTTGAATATAGATTCCCACGCCCTTGTCCTTGGAGAAAGCTCACTTATTCCTCCGTACTAGCCATTCCCAAATTACACACTTCACTAATATCACCTTGTTGACCACAAATGGTGCATGCATTTGGTTGACTTTCTCCCATACCTAGGCTATTAATCTTGTGAGTCCAACCCTTAACTTATGCCTGCAATGCTACCACCGAATCAATTGAATGTACCCCTCTAGCATTAGAGGAATTTGATTCCCTTATTCTTTCGGTTGGCCACATGCGATTGCTCATGGACATCTCCTCAAGCAACTCAAATGCAGCTTCCATTGTTTTTCTCATAAGAGAACCACCGGCTGTAGCATCTATTGTTACTCTAGTTGTGGGATTCACTCCAATATAAAATGTTTGCTTGAGCAACTCCCTTGGAAGGTTATGATGCGGACAACTTCTCTGTAATTTTTTAAATCTTTCACATGCTTTATACAAAGATTCATTGTCATTTTGCACAAAAGTAGTGATATCTTTAATAATCTTTGCATTTTTGGCTAGAGGAAAATATTTAGATAAAAATGTTTGAGCCAATTTGTCCCAAGTTGTAATAGATCCTCTAGCAAGTGAATTCAACCAAGCTTTTGCCTTATCCTTCAATGTGAAAGGAAAAAACCTAAGCTTGATTGCATCTGCAGAAACTCCATTAATTTTAAAGGTATCAAAAATTTCTAAGAAATTTGCCAAATGAGCATTTGGATCCTCATTAGCCAAACTATAAAATTGAATACTATTTTGAATCATTTGTAAAAGAGATGGATTAATTTTAAATTGATTGGCATTTACTGTAGGCCTTACCACTCCTTGTTGAGCCCTACTCAATGCTGGTGTAGCAAAATCTATCAATCTTGGTGGATTCTCCTCTTCATCTATGATTGGTCTCCTAGTCTTATTCTTTTTCTTATTAGATTTACGGTTACATGAAAGAAATCTTTCTATCTCTGGATTCAATGGTTCAAGTTCTTCTTGAGAACTCCTTGTACTAGGCATATACTTGAACTATCCAATCCTGTAAAAACAAAATAAAATGGACAAACAAAACTAATTAAGTAGTATAATCCAAAATCAAAAATCAAGATTTATAATGGCAATAAATTCAATCATACAGTTCCCTGGCAACGGCTCCAAAAACTTGTTAGGTGCTACAAACGCTAACTCTGCACGTCCACGGTTAACCGCTCATAGTACTTAAGATGTCAATCCCACAGAGAATGTAGATTAAATATCGCCCACTACTACTACTTGATTTTATCTTGTTTACAATGTGTGACGCACGCCGAACCCCGTAGGATGCCCCGAAGGCCCGCTTTTAGGGCTTTCGAGAGAGGTTCATGAAAACTTGTAAGGTATTTACAAGTGCATCTATTTTGGGCAACAAGGAGTTTTCTTGGAGTCGCCACCCAATAGAACATTGGAAAAGTTTGTCTGGCCTCAGTGAGCCTAAGACGGTGCATCTTATCCATTTTGCGCAAACCAAAGGGGTCTGGGAGGCATTCACCCCAATAGAACATTGGAATGACCCTCTAACCCTATAGAGCCTAGGATTGTAAATTGAGTCTTTCGGTGGGACACAAGAGATGTCTTGGAGATCCCATCCCAATGAAACATCGAAATGGTCCTCTCGCCTCATTGAGCCCAAAGACCAGAGATGGTTCGGGACTTCTCATTTATTCATACCTTGGTTATTTTATAATTAAGTTTTGAATTTAAGTTTTTATCCCTTTTCTCATACATTTCGATGCAATAATTAGAGAGCAAGTTTGATCATTCAAGGAAAGTGATAAATAAAAGGGTAAATAAAATAAAGTACATGAAAATAAAATACAACAAAACTAGGGGCGGAATACAACCCCCATTGTAAATAAAATACAACGTCATAAATAAAACGGGGTATTTATTGAGAATGAGGACATTGGTCCTCTCATGCATAATCAAATAAAACAATTTTGATGGTGACAATGTATTTGGATGAAAAACCAGGACATTGGTCCCATTTTATTAGGAAAAAACTAATTTATTTTATAGAAATACTTTTATGTGATTTTTTTAATTAAGCGTGCATAAAAACTATTTCATTTAACAATTATATAACAAATAAATCAAAAATAAACAAAGGAAAATTAACATGCACAATAAAATAATCAAACCCCGAATCTCCTCCTTCGCTTGCATGGATGCTCAAATAAGAAAAAATACGGATTTGAAACAAAAAAAAAAAAGACAAATAAAATTTATGTTAGTGATTAAACCAAAAAAATTAATTAAACGTATAAAACAATAAATCATATATTAGAATAAATAAAACATGCATTATATATAACAAGTCAATTAAATAACATATTAAAATAAATTGATTAACATATTAAATAAAACAAATAATAATAATAATAATAATAATAATAATAATAATAATAATAATAATAATAATAATAATAATAATAATAATAATAATAATAATAATAATAATAATAATAATAAAATGAGATAAGACAAAAATAATATTTATAAATATTAGATCTATGTACAAAAACACATGAAATAAATAAAAACAAAATAAATGTAAAGATCTACAGGTGAATAATTAAATATAAGCAAAATAAATAAAAGAAAAATAAAAGTTAAGGGATCAAGTCTAGAATATTTACCCTCAGATTTGGATTCGATTGATGATGAAAATGATTGATTTTTCTTGTTGCAATTCACAAAATATAGATAAAAATGAAAATGATAAAAATTGGAATTTTAATCCAAGAGAAAAAATTGATTAAAAAAATTGGAAGGAAAGAAATTAATTATTGAAGACAAACAATTGATTTCTTTGTTTCAAAAAATAATTATTTTTGATAAAAAAGATGAAAAAGATGAAAACAAAATTAATCTTCAAGAACAAAAAATTATTTTCCAAAAAATACGTTTGATAAAAAGATCCAAGATTCAAGAACAAAAGAAAGATTTTTCTTGTCTCAATAAAAATTCTAGATCAAAAATTGAATTTCTTAATCTTAGAATTTTATTTGGAGAAAAGAAGAGTCAAAAAAGATGGAGAGAATTCTTTTTTTAGAAGAAAAGAGAAAAAAAGATGAAAAATGATCTCTCCTCTAAAATCCTCCAATTTTCCCACATAAAATGAGAAAAAAGGAAAAAGATTGATTTATGGAAGAAAAATCAGATTTTTAATTAATTCCCTTGACTTTTGGTGTAAAAAAGGAAGAAAATATTCAAAATCCCGAAATTTGGGTGAAAAAGGTCAAAAATTGAGGAAAAAAACGAAAAAAAAAATGGGAAAAAACACGGTTTCGGCGGATTCTGGGCGAGATGGGCGACCGATGCCCGTTGGCATGCCCGACGGGCCTCTGCCACTCGCAGATCACGCGCGGTAGGCGCGAGCGACGTGCAAGGCGCCGCTGGCGTGTCGCCCAGGCTGCACGAACGCAGCACACTGCGAGCTGGCTGCCGCGCCCGACACTCGCCGAAAATTTTTTTATTTTTTTTTATTTTAAATATGACTAAAAAACACCAAAATTTTCAAATATCAATTTTAAAACTAATCTTTTTAAAATATTTTTAATATTTTCTTTTTTTATTCTAAATTTCAAATTTTGCAAGGAAACCATTAATTTCAACGTTTTTCGCCTGTGAAGGCAATTATCATCACTAGGTAACTTCGATCTAGGCTGACTCAGGACCCGATGTCTACAGTTGCCCCTAGTTTAGGGGAATCTAGTACACTAGTGTCTAGGTGAGCCTAAACTCAAAGAAGAAGAGGAAAGGGACACGTACCTAAGGCAGCCCTTACCTTTCCGAAGCGAGGAACCTGTGGTGGTAGTTGTTGCCATGTTGTAGGCGTGTCATTGTTTGTTGAAGCGGTAGTGCCGTCATCGTGCTAACCCTCCGTGGAGCGGTAGTGCCGTGATCGTGCTAACCCTTCTGCGATGTCGCCCCCTGAGAGGTCTTCGGGTTTCGCCTCCTCAAAGGCTTTCAAGATTTGCCTTCTCAAAGGTCTTCGGAATTTTCCTCCTCAATGGTCTTCGGGATTTGCCTCCTCAAAGGTCTTCAGGATTTGGCTCCTCGAAGGTCTTCTAAATTTGCCTCCTCAAAGGTCTTCGGAAATTTGCCTCCTCAAAGGTCTTCTAAATTTGCCTCCTCAAAGGTCTTCGAAAATTTGCCTCCTCAAAGGTCTTCGGGATTTGCCTCCTCAAAGGTCTTCTAAATTTGCCTCCTCAAAGGTCTTCGAAAATTTGCCTCCTCAAAGGTCTTCGGGATTTGCCTCCTCAAAGGTCTTTGGGATTTGCCTCCTCAAAGGTCTTCGAAAATTTGCCTCCTCAAAGGTCTTCGGGATTTGCCTCCTCAAAGGTCTTCTGAATTTGCCTCCTCAAAGGTCTTCTATTGATGCTTGAATTGATGTTGTTTTGGCTGGTTGCCTCCTGAGAGGTTTTTGGTTGGTTGTTTGGATTGATGTCGTCACTCGGCTTCTGTCAGTGTCCGCATCAAATTTCTCTTTCTGCAAAATAGGGAAACTAAAATATGCAGGAAAAATAGTGAGCATGCAAGTGAAATGCATGAGTCATGCAGGAATGCAGGGTAAGAATTCATCTATGTGGACTTGGAGACGATAGCCGGGCAAGCTGCAATTTGCAATAGGGGCGATGCCTTTTAAGCTGCTTTTGAATTTCATGCCCTTTGGGATTGCGAGATTCTCATCTGATACCTGTAGTCATTATTTAAAGGTAGTGCATCCTTTACGGATTTTTGCCTGGAATGGATCCAACCCAATCCAGCGGATTTTAATCATTTTTTTTGAAGGATAGACTGCCTGTTCCCAGGTTTTCACCCTATCCTTTTGCCTAATTTTTGCTTAGAGCGCCAGTTACGGTTTTCACTATAACGGCTTTTTTTTTTGAGATTCTCCTGCCTTTTTGGTACAGCTGCAAGAAAAGTTGAAGCTACTATCAAAGCCCCTTCCTAGGGTACTCAGCAGTTATTCTCTAAGGTATTTCTCTCTAGGCGTCAGTTGCATTCCATATGTTGCTAGATCAAGTGAGGTAGTCGATGAGGATTTAGTTCTTGAAGGCCTCATGAGGCTACCTTTTACACTACCATCTATTGTGCTTGATAATTCAGAGGGATTAACGATGTAGTGAGATATTCCCTATCCTTTCAAGGTGGGGTCTTGTCTTCAGCCTTTGCTTCTCAGTATCATGATCTTTGGACTGGACAACCAGAGAAAACTACTATACCCTTTTCTGGGAATCATTCTGTAACTTCTACCAGCATATATAAAGGATGGACACCTAGCCCCGCAGTTGACAACAGGACCTGGCTACTAAGGCACCTGGCTGGCGAGCAATAGTAAGGTCTAGTTCAGATTTGTATGCATTTTAAGCAATATGTTCCTTTTTAGAACAGAACTAGGAAATAATATCAATGAATGAATTTAGTTTTATTTCATTTCACAACATTGTGCCCATTTCAGTACGATTTCAATATACATGATCACCATTTAACACTAATTCAAAAATGCCAAACTACATTCATTCATAGAGCCAAATCTTGATAGCATCAACTCCTATTACCAATCAGCCCTCTCGGGTTTTCTTGATTGGATATTTTCTCTCAAGCCTCTAATTTTTGACCAGGATGCCTTTTTTTGGTTTTCATCCTGACGAGGTGCCCAATTTTAGCAAGGCCGCCTTTTTTTGGTTTTCGACCATCGGGGCTTTTATTCCCTTCTTTTGATTTTTAATTCTTTAGCCATGGACCCTTTTTGAGTCTGTTGATGTTGATCGGTTCATGGACATCATTTTCACCACTTCTGTTGCTGCTATCCTGGATAACGGTCTCTAAAGAACAACGGGACCTTCTCATATCGGCCTGAACTTGCCTCATTCATCTGAAACATTGGACTCATTTGCTGAAAGACAGAATCTCCCTATTTTCACGGTTGCTTTTTGACTTCCTTCCTAGATGATCGAGCAGAGTATTTTCTAGTGGATCAAACTGTGGCAGTAATCTCGTGACCTATCCTTGTCTGATGTGTTTAACTACTGATGCCATTGCTGCACTAGTTGGCTTCTAAAACATTTGGGCTTCTATGGCTGTGCTTAAAGATTTGATTTCTACCACGCTCGGTCATACTGCCTTTGCCCCCCTTTTAAAAGGTGAATCTTATAGAGGTTACAATGGTGATTCTCTAGCCTTGGAATGGGAAAGGCAGCTTCTCTGCCCAACCTTTGTAGTTTTGGATCATCTTGGTTGAGATCTTCTTGTTAGCAGCCTCTCCTGCCCCATTAGCTTGAGGGAAACACAGAGAGGGCTTATGGTCTTTAATGTCACACCTCTGGAGCAGTTTCCCAGCCTTAACCATAAATTTCCCTTTCTCCCTTGAACCATGCGTAGAGTAGGAGACTACCTTGGCATGACCCTGTCCGTTGGGACTGTAGGGCGCACCTCTCCTGTGATTTCTATTTCCATGCTCGAGCAACCTGTATCTATTGCAAGTCGATATAATCTTTTGTGGTCTTTTTTGGAAATCAAGAAAGATGGCAAAATACGGGCATGTGTAAATCGACGGGATTTGAACAAACCTTGCCTCCAAATAGCATTCCCTTGCCCCCTGATCAATTCTCTCTTTTCTTCTTTCTCTTTTTTTTTTTTTTTTTGTTTTTGTTTTTGTTTTTGTTTTTTTTTTGCTCCCCAATTTTCTTTCTTTTAATAAGCTCCGCTCAAATCTTGAAGTTTACACATGTGCGCACTTTTTGTCTTAACCATTGGGACCACTGTTGTTCAATCTAGTTGGGCATTATATTTCAGTATGAATTTTGGTCCCATTCCTACTTATGGATCTCCCCTTTCAACCATTTCTACCCATTTCAGCTTGAATCTTCTAAGCTTTTGTGTCATCTATCAATGATTAGGATATGTTTGGCATAGCTTGCTCGGCGGCTTCATAATCATCTTCTGGCATGTCTTCATGGGTCCAGGCAAAGACCTTTTCGTATTTTGTTTTAATTCTCTCAAATTTTCTCACTCTTCAAGAGTTATGTCAGATGCCATCAAGATTTTTGAGGTTCCAAGAATAAATAGAGTAGCATCAATCGAGCTAATGTCAAATATAAATGGATTATGATCATGCATAATGAAATCATTAAAAAAAACATCACACAAGTTAAGGAAATTGTTCGATTAATTAATAAAACTAAAAGACATCATTAACATTATTAAAAAAAAGTTCAAAACTAAGAAGGAAAGTCTAAACTATCATCTTCCTCTCTCTGCCAACGAAGGTGTTGTTGCCGATGGTCCATAATCAACTTCAGGGCCCATCCTTCCTTCCTTTGAGCTCCTTGTCGATGAGGCCTTGAACCAGTTCCCTCAAAGCCCAACATTCATCAATGTCATGTCCAGCTTGCTGATGATAGACGCAATATTGATCTGCCCGATGTCCTGGACGCCCTTGGCTTTTGGAGGGTCTAGCTTATTTTGATTGCAACTTCCCTTGCTTAACAAAATAGGCAAAATGCTTCGATAGAGGCTTTTCTAAGATGATGCGATCACTTCGGGTCACCTCCCTAGCCAGCATCTTCATGTCTCCACCACTTAGTCTACTGTTATTGCCATAACTTGGGCACCCTTCAGTAATTCTAGACGGCTCAAGATCTTGAACTTATTTCCTTGGGATTTTCCAGTCATTAAATAGACCTGTGGCATACTGATGAGGATCCATTATCCCATAACCCACAGTTGGCTTAGTTGACCTCATCTGAGGGAAAGACTCACCTAAACCAAAGCAATATTTCTGGGCCGCTCCAGCCACTGGCACTTTTTTGATCTTCTGAATGCCGACGGAACTATCACCTCTGCATAGACCACTTTTTCTCTCCGAGTTTGTAGTACCAAAGCTGAGCCTCTTGTTGGAAGCTTGGGCAGTAGCATGTTTGGATCGCTGAATTGCCTCCTCGAGGACGTCCATTCTTCTCTTGGGGCCACCCATCGTTGTCATCTTAAACCCCTCATTACAAACATGTCCTTTGCCTTTTTGCCTTGACTGCAGAACACAAGGCATCTTTTCTCTGAACCTGATTTTTGACATGTATGCTATTGCAGCTGAGCCCTGTTTGCTCTGTGGCATGGCAAAACCAGTATGTTGTGCCTTGGTAGACGGTGTCAGCAGCAAAGTCTTCCTTTATAGTCTTCATCCTGGCTTCAAATTCTTTCAGCCTGCTCTCTAAGTCCCGTGCTTTCCTATTCATTTCATCAATAATGAGGGCATGGGTTGTACCCGGTCTTCCTGAAGGATTGGCCATGTTACTTTCTATCAAATATTGTAAAAGGAGACGACTTGTCGTTCTCTGAACCCACGTATTCTGCTCCTCAAAATGGAAAGACAAATAAATTGCTGATTAGTCACCTGTCAGGACCTTTAGACCACCTGGACAGATCTATGATGGCTACAAAAAATACCTGTTAGGATGATGCATGAATGACATATAAGATGCATGATCGTGCTATGCAACATCCATAAATCACATGTAAGCACATAGGTCCTTCCAACCTTGTTACTCCCACACATGAGGTCGTGCAGTCTCTGTCCTAGGTGGGATCGACCCATGGGTCAACAAGGGACCCGATGGGTGCGTATGGTGCACGGTGGGAACTCGGCAGCATAACCTCTCCTAACTAATGCACAGGCGCATGAGTTATAATCATTGTGTATTTAGGCAGTCCGAATAAATTGACATGGGCCTATCTGGGCATGAAAGCTTTTGATTAGGTGACCATTCAAATTACTTGGGTTTGTCCAATACATAATGATCCATATAGAAAGTAAGGTATTATGGTTCATACCACCTAGAGGAAGTATCTATTGCCATTACATGAGCTTTGGCCAGGGTGATGATACTTTTGGTCTACCCAGGCATGGTCCCTGCCAACGGGTCTAGCTCATCACGAGTGTAACGACCGATCGGGTCTCCATTTAATATACCATGATGGTACGAGGCTTGGGCTGGTGATTATCCTTAACACTTCCCTACATTGAGTGAACGTAGGGTCATGCTTCGGGAACGTACTGGGGCTAATAAAGGGACCAAACTAGCATAGATCTAAGGCTCTAATGATATGATATGCAAATTTCAAAAAGGGATAAAAAATTTTAAATTAAAACTCAATTATAAATTTTAACCAAGGTACTTTCGAATCGAAGCCACTTAGAGGTCCCCAATGGAGTCGCCACTGTGACGCGCGCCGAACCCTGTAGGATGCCCCGAAGACCCGCTCTTAGGGCTTTCGAGAGAGGTTCATAAAAACTTGTAAGGTATTTACAAGTGCGTCTATTTTGGGCAGCAAGGAGTTTTCTTGGAGTCGCCACCCAATAGAACATTGGGAAAGTTCGTCTCGCCTCAGTGAGCCTAAGACGGCGCATCTTATCCATTTTGGGCAAACCAAAGGGGTCTGGGAGGCATTCACCCCAATAGAATATTGGAATGACCCTCTAACCCTATGGAGCCTAGGATTGTAAATTGAGTCTTTTGGTGGGACACAAAAGGTGTCTTGGAGATCCCATCCCAATGAAATATCAGAATTGTCCTCTCGCCTCGTTGAGCCCAAAGACCAGAGATAGTTCGGGACTTCTCATTTATTCATACCTTGGTTATTTTATAATTAAGTTTTGAATTTAAGTTTTCATCCCTTTTCTCATACATTTCGATGCAATAATTAGAGCGCAAGTTTGATCATTCAAGGAAAGCGATAAATAAAAGGGTAAATAAAATAAAGTACATGAAAATAAAATACAACAAAACTAGGGGCGGAATACAACCCCCATTGTAAATAAAATACAACGTCATGCATAAAACGGGGTATTTATTGAGAATGAGGACATTGGTCCTCTCATGCATAATTAAATAAAACAATTTTGATGGTGACAATGTATTTGGATGAAAAACTAGGACATTGGTCCCATTTTATTAGGAAAAAACCAATTTATTTTATAAAAATACTTTTGTGTGATTTTTTTAATTAAGCGTGCATAAAAACTATTTCATTTAACAATTATATAACAAATAAATAAAAAATAAACAAAGGAAAATTAACATGTACAATAAAATGATCAAACTTCGAATCTCCTCCTTCGCTTGGATGGATGCTCAAACAAGAAAAAATACGGATTTGAGACCAAAAAAAAACAAAGACAAATAAAATTTATGTTAGTGATTAAACCAAAAAAATTAATTAAACGCATAAAACAATAAATCATAGATTAAAATAAATAAAACATGCATTATATATGACAAGTCAATTAAATAGCATATTAAAATAAATTGATTAACATATTAAATAAAACAAATAATAATAATAATAATAATATGAGATAAGACAAAAATAATATTTAGAAATATTAGATTTATGTACAAAAACACATGAAATAAATAAAAACAAAATAAATGTAAAGATCTACATGGTTAATAATTAAATATAAAGCAAAATAAATAAAAGAAAAATAAAAGTTAAGGGATCAAGTCAAGAATATTTAGCCTCGGATTTGGATTCGATTGATGATGAAAATGATTGATTTTCCTTGTTGCAATTCACAAAATAGAGATAAAAATGAAAATGATAAAAATTGAAATTTTAATCCAAGAGAAAAAATTGGAAGGAAAGAAATTAATTCTTAAAGATAAAGAATTGATTTCTTTGTTTCAAGAAACAATTATTTTTGATAAAAAACATGAAAAAGATGAAAACAAAATTAATTTTCAAGAACAAAAAATTACTTTCCAAAAAATACGTTTGATAAAAAGATCAAAGATTTAAGAACAAAAAAAAAGATTTTTCTTGACTCAATAAAAATTCTAGATCAAAAATTGAATTTCTTAATTTTAGAATTTTATTTGGAGAAAAAAAGTGTCAAAAAAGATGGAGAGAATTCTTTTTTTAGAAGAAAAGAGAAAAAAATGAAAAATGATCTCTCCTCTAAAATCCTCCAATTTTCCCACTTAAAATGAGAAAAAAGGAAAAAGATTGATTTATGGAAGAAAATCAGATTTTTAATTAATTCCCTTGATTTTGGGTGTAAAAATGGAATAAAATAATCAAAATCCCGAAATTTGGGTGAAAAAAGGTAAAAAATTGAGGAAAAAAACGAAAAAAAAAAGGGGAAAAAACACGATTTCGGCGGATTCTGGGCGAGATGGGTGACCGATGCCCGTCGGCGTGCCCGACGGGCGTCTGCCGCACGCGGGCGATGTCCTGCGCGTCGCCCGCGCGTGCCTGGGCGCTGCCGCGCCCGACACTCGCCGAAATTTTTTTTTGTTTTTTTTTTAATTTTAAATATGACTAAAAAATACAAAAATTTTCAAATATCATTTTGAAAGCTCATTTTTTAAAAATATTTTTAATATTTTTTTTTTCATTCTAAATTGCAAATTTTGCAAGGAAACCATTAATTTCAACGTTTTTCGCCTGTGAATGCAATTATCATCACTGGGTAACTTCGATCTAAACTGACTTAGGAGCCGGTGTCTACACAATGTTCAATAATTTTTAAGTTAATTCTATACTACTAGTGTCATGCAAATTAATTAAACCTATTTAACAATGATCAAAGGAGACAATGTAGATGATGAAGAACTAATGATTATGAAACTTAATTCCATCTTTTTATTATAATTATAATCCTATCAGCAAGCCAAATTGGAATCATATTCTAATTCACTCTCTCGACATGAACTAGAGTGCCTAAAACATGGAATTACAATGCTAATCCTTAACTCTCATTAATGAACTAGTTAATTCTAATTACATATTCTCAGATTAATTACCAATTTATATCAATTATCTTTACATACTGATCTCTCAAGTTATGTTTTGATAATGAAGTTCTATTAGTTGTAAGATAAAGTGAATCTCTCAACTCTACTTTAACTTATAATGATCATGCAATTATACCAATAGAGAATTCTACATTCAAAGACTATTAACATTGATGGAAATAGAAATAACATTGATATCATTAAAGTTTCTTAAATAACATTCATTTAATGTTTACAAAGAAGAAGTAAAGATTAGAAATAGAAGAAGGAGATCTCTCAACCGTTTTTCCTTTCACAAAGTATGATCTTCTTCCTTTCAATTGACTTCTCTTCAGAACATAAAAACTAATTTAGAACTTCAACTAAAGAAATCATTCTCTGCCAAACTAATAGAAAAATACTTCGTTAAAAATTCCTCTTTTTCTAATTACGGTTGAACTTAATATATATAATGTTCTAAAAGTCATGTCCCTTGATAAGCTTCTTCAAAAGGGTAGCACAAGTTCGTGAGAAAGCATGACCCTTCAAGTGACTTTTTGAAAATAACTACCCAACGGATCTCTCTATCACGATCGCGACAGAGCACGGCCCTTTCTCCCTTCCTTCTCTTCAGCTGCGTTGGCTATTTCTCTTTCCTTTGCATCTCATCGCGCTTAAGACAGCACACAGCTTCTCCTTTGTTTCTTCTCTTTCTCTTTTCTCTTCCCTCTTCTTTGGCACCTTATGTCGTGCTCGCGACAGAATCATCTTCTCTTTCACAATTTTGCTAACTCCGTAAGTGCACAGTTAACCGCTCATAGTACTTAAGATGTCGATCCCACAGAGAATGTAGATTAAATATCACTCACTATTACTACTTGATTTTATCTTGTTTACAATGTTCAATAATTTGTAAGTTAATTCTATACTACTCGTGTCATGCAAATTAATTAAACCTATTTAATGATGATCAAAGAAGACAATGTAGATGATTAAGAACTAATGATTATGAAACTTGATTACGTCTTTTTATTATAATTATAATCTTATCAGCAAGCTAATTGGAATAATATTCTAGTTCACTCTCTCGACATGAACTAGAGTGCCTAAAACATGCAATTACAATGCTAATCCTTAACTCTCATTAATGAACTAGTTAATTCTAATTACATATTCTCAGATTAATTAACAAATATATATCAATTATCTTTACATACTTATCTCTCAAGTTAGGTATTGATAATGAAGTTCTATTAGTTGTAAGATAAAGTGAATCTCTCAACTCTACTTTAACTTATAATGATCATGCAAGTATACCAATAGAGAATTCTGCATTCAAAGAATATTAACATTGATGGAAATAGAAATAACATTACTATCATTCAAGTTTCTTAAATGACATTCATTTAATGTTTACAAAGAAGAAGTAAAGATTAGAAATAGAATAAGGAGATCTCTCAACCCTTTTTCCTTTCATAAAGTATGATCTTCTTCCTTGCAATTGCCTTCTCTTCAGAACATAAAAACTAATTTAGAACTTAAACTAAAGAAATCGTTCTCTCCCAAACTTACAGAAAAATACTTAGTTAAAAATTCCTCTTTTTTCTAATTACAGTTGAATTTAATATATATAATATTCTAAAAGTCATGTCCCTTGATAGGCTTCTTCAAAAGGGTTGTACAAGTTGGTGAGAAAGCATGACCCTTCAAGTGACTTTTTGAAAATAACTACCCAACAGATCTCTCTATCGCAATTGTGATGCCTGTCGCTCTTGCGATAGAGCATGGCCCTTTCTCCCTTCCTTCTCTTCAGCTGCGTTGGTTGTTTCTCTTTCCTCCGCGTCTCGTCGCGCTCGCGACAGTGCACAGCTTCTCCTTTAGTTCTTCTCTTTCTCTCCTCTTCCCTCTTCTTTGGCACCTTTTATCGCACTCGCGACAGAATCATCTTTTTTTACAATTTTGCTCATTTTTCCATTATTTTCTCCAATTTCTCCTATATTCACAAAATATAGAACAACACATAAAACATACCTAATTCTAACACAATTAACTACAAATAAAAATTAATTTAATCACAAAACATGGACTAAATATGAGCTATTTAGGCTCATATCAAGCCCCTACACTTAATCATTTGCTTGTCCCCAAGCAAAATATAACAAGCAGAACAAACAAAACACATACACAAAACAACATTCACACAATTTTGGATCTTGTATCTATATTTGACAAACATTTGGAAATAACATGAAATAGCTTTCATCTCTTAATACATTAATCTAAATATGCAAATTCTCAAACAATATCATTGTCCATTAAACTTGAACAACCAAGCACATTAGGAAAATCATGAAGTTGTAAAACACAAGAATGTTTGAACTCAGGAAATTTAATATCTTAACACATGTATAGATTATTTGGAACAGAACATTTCCTAAGATAATTCTCAGTCAAACACTATATTCTTAAATCACTCAATGTATTTAGGGTTAGTGTTTCTCTCCTTCCTCAAAAATGCCATTACATACCATAAGCTTGTAATGGGTAAACCTCTCCACTACTAGTAAAAGGTAGTACATGATATCAAAAGGTCTTATTAAAGGTTGTACCTTGGCTTAGGTTAAGGTGGGACAATTTGGTTTAAGTAACTCATAATGTGTAGAGAAAAAGTATCACCATAACCTAAGAGACTTAACATCTAAGCATAGCATGATTTCATAACATTTAACTTACTATTCTAATTCCCTTCTTAGTGGCTATTTTTTTACTAATTTTTTTTTTTAAAAAATAGAAATATTATGGGCGCATTTTATGCTCCATCCTACTTTGTTCTTTCTTTCTCTTTTTGTTTTTAAAAAGTAGCCTTTTTGTAATATTAGACTTTAAAAAGAAGGGAATTCTACTAACAATTCAACTAACATTATGCTTACACTAAATACAATTTATCTCCAATGATATAGCAATCCTAATTCTCTCCACAAAAAGGGTAACAAAAAGAAGTAGTCCATTGTTTAGCAAAGGATTTAGGCTAATTAAGTGCTTCACAACAAAAATAGGTTAAAGACTCAAAATCGGCTACCTAAAGTCAAAAAGGGTAGTTATTTAAGCAAGACAAAATGGTTTAATCTAAGTCCCCTTATCGTGTTTCATGCACATCTTATACTAAATGTAGTCTCAAAATTTACCAAAAACAAGTTGTAGAGGATATGGCATATCAAGGCTCTCATACAAAGAAAAATTTCAATGTAAAGGCTTCAAAAGCTCACTTGGCTATAGATGAAACTACCCTAAGCAATGAATTGCCAAAATAATCCTTTTTAAATGTGAAAAGATACCCAACTTAAAAAGAACCTACACTAAAGTGCTTTGCCAAGTCATGACCCTTACTATGTACATTAAATTGTCAAAGTAAAATAAAAATTACATTCCTAAAAAATTTGTCCAGTTAGACTAAATTAAAAAAAAAATCAAGCTATAGCATGTACATATTTCCAAATAGGCATCAAATATACCATCTCCAAAATTAAACAAACTCACAAACAATCTACACATATAAACCTATAGCACAAATTTACTAACAATATATATACATGCAAAACTATACCTAAAACTAGCATCTCATGCACATCCACAAGCTACACTAAACACATAAACAAGTCACACGAACATAACATGCATTCCCCTACAATTAAAGGACACAATGTCCTCATTGTGTAAGAAAATCAAACACAAACGAACACTAAAAAGAAAAACTATCAAAACACAACACACAAAATAAACAAAATAAACATAAAAGGTAAAAAATAAAAAATAAATAAAAAAAGGAGAAAGCTAATCTCAATTCCCACTTGGGGAATCCGGTGGAGACGGTGTAAACTCCACGTTTTTCTTGCGGAAGAAAGAAAGAAGTTTGCGACTCAAACTCTTGTGGCTCTTGTGCACTTCGCGCATTGTGGTCTCCATCAGGTCCATTCTTGCTACCATGCTTTGGTTAGCAGCCTCCACCCCATCCAAACGTGTTAACACTTGCTGCCAACTAGCAAAATCATCCCTTTTACCAGCAGAAATCCTAGTTCCATCCTCAGCAGAATCCTCTGCCTCGGAATTCTCTCCTTCGGCAGCTACAGTAGAAGTTTCAAGTGCTTTGCCCTTGTCCATACTAGGGCCTCTAACCTGCACACCACGGTCAACAAACTTTAGAGGCCAGCCACCTCTTGTTAATACGTTAGCATTCCTTAAATATTTGGCATCAAGCAAAGCTACTCTTTCATGCTCATCTAGGACAAAATTATGCAATTCCCCCAAACATCCTAGTACAATCCCAGTCACTATATGGCTCATACCTATTGTTTTAGTTTTTGCAATTGAAGCATGATAGAGACCATCAAAAATAAAATCAATAGAGCATGGTGTTTTTCTAGATTGTATAAGGTCTAAGACAAATAAATCCTTAGTTTGAACTTTGTTACTTTTCACTCGCCCAAATAAAGCATGACATATATATTTATGAAACAAAAACAAAACATCATCTTTAAATTGACGATTAGTGGAATTCTTATTATCGAATACATCCAAACCAGTTAATTTCTTCCAAACCGGAGTAGGATTAAAAGTGTGAAAATCAAAGCGTTTGCCATTCAAGGTAAAACCAAACCACTCATGCATTTCATCAAAACCAAATACATATTCGGTTCCTTGGTGCCTAAATTTAAAACTGATTTTTCTCTTGTTTACACATTCAAGGGTTACAAAAAATTCAATAGCCCACTCCTTTCTAATAGGCAAATTTAAATGCACAATGTAACGCCCATTCCCAACCACTAGGTTAGCTCCGGTAATGCAGTCAGGAATGGTCGTTACACACAGAAACTCACACAAGCTTCACTATCACAATTTCATACCAACAGCACAAATAATAAAATTTCATCATCAGCATACATTCCCATGCATCTATATCATAAGTTCCCATGCCATCCAACTTACTCATGTACTTACTTATATACAGGCCTTCATTAAGTTTACAATACTTAGTTATATCAGCTTTACATATTTTCCATTGCCAAAAATAATAACTTACATAACTTGTACAAACACATAGTTAAACCCCAAAACCTACACTAAAGATGTAGCCCTAGTGTTGACCATTGCTAATGCAGATGTGTCCTTCCAAAATAACCTCGCGTCTGAGCCTACACGGATTAAAAAGAACCCGTGCTAAGCGATAATGCTTAATGGGCAACACATATAACATACAGGCTCAAACATAGCTTTAATATTAAGCATGCATCATACTAGAATCATGCTTAGACTTACAAGTCTAAAACATTTATATATAATTATATTCATAACATTTGCTTGGCGTATACATAATACATAATCACATGACTGAATAGCTTACATAGGGTTTGCATAGATTCATCAAATACAAAGCATTCACACATTAACTTAACCATTAAGATTATCTTTATCCTTTATATTTAGGTTTGCCTGCAATTCAAAGATGTGGATAACGGGTATCACATTGGTACCCCTGAGGTACTATAACTTCATTGTATCCGTGGATACACACATTTACGCATTTGTACCCTAAGGTACAATAACTCAATAAGATCAATATTCCACATTAAAGAATCTAGCAAGGATTTATTTCGCATTGTGATTCCAGAGGAATCGGACTCATTGGGCTGCAGCACTTGACCCTATAGGCATGCCTATCTATCCACTACTTGACTCGCAAGCTAAAGTTGATTAATTTCATTATTGATTTTATAATCATTAATTCCAATAATACATACATAAACAAACATCAAATTCTTCCCTTTGCATATTTACAAAACATTAACAAATCCACATTATTCTTTTACACATCTTATAACTCTTGGATAACTTGCAATTAAATCATTAACCAATAAGTATTTGCATTCTTTAATCATCATATTTATATGTATATATGCCTCATATAACCTTGATATCATGCTCATATAAAATAGCTACAAGCTTAGTTAAAAGCCACACAATTATCAAACCAAAATAAATTAGGGTTACTTGCCAAAATAGGGTACCTCACGGTCACAACCATTTTGGTTGTCACCGTGACATACTGAGGTCTTCAAAACAGAAAGCAAGCCAAGGTACCTCACGGTTACAACCAATTTGGTTGCCATTGTGACATACCAAGCACTCCCAAAACAGAATGCAAAATGAGGTATCTCATGGTCACAACCATTTTGGTTGCCACCGTGAGATACATCACACTTGCGGCCAGAATGCAAACTTTGGCACCTCACGGTCACAACCAATTTGGTTGTCACCGTGACATGCCTTGCTCAGTCAGGCAGAATAGAGTTCCTACATACCTCACGGTCACAACCATTTTGGTTATCACCGTGACCTATGTAAAAACACCAAAACACGGCTGTGTTATATCAAAGTACAGCTGTGCTCCCTGTCTCAATTCTCATATCACTTTCAAGACCTCAAAGCTCATTTCCTTTTTGTCATTCAAACCAACTCATTTTACAACAATAACAATTAACACATACCTGATTTCCATTAAGCCAATCTTATTCAATTGATCACAAATCACAACCACTTTCACACCATTCACATGACACACTTACATAGCTCAATACTATCATTCCACTCAAATCTTCATGAACACAACATTAGTTTCATAACCTATTAAACCTAATCAACTTATTCATTTACATCTTTAGGGATTTCTACTACTAATTTAGTTCATGCTTAGTCAAATTATACAAACAAATACAAAACATGCTAATACACTTATAGGGTTAGTTCCCAAACCTCATCGCCTATGCTCCTAACATTCACTGAGCACTAGCTTCTCCGATTTTTTCCTTTTCCTTGTCTTTCTTTACTCCTTCCTCTACAAATACCATTCCAATTTCCAGAATTGGACACAATTCATCAATCCTCAATCCACATCAAACCAAAACCAGAAAGAGTAGAAGATGAATTACAAATAACCACTTACCTTTCAATCTTATAAACTTAATCCTAGTCCACAAAGCAACAATTCATAAAATCAACTTAACACTTCCTACGAAATCACACGGAAAGAAGAAGAAGAGAGAGCTTAATTGCAAAAAATGGAAATGGCTTGAAACATGCACTCATGGTCCTTTCTCTCTCCTCAACGCAATATATATGCATGTAGATAGTGGTGGTGGCAGCACAATGAAGTGCCACCCGGATTCCACTCACATTCCTGCCTCTCATTTAATTAGTTAATCTCCACCTAAATGTTAGTTAATCCACAATTAGCTTAATGATGCAAACTTATAACTTGGCCACTTAACTTTCCTTTAGTTTCTCAATTAGGTCCTTCTTTTATTACAATCAAGTCCACATTACACCCTTAGTTAATCCAATTATACCAATTACAACTAGGGTACATTTTAGGCCATTACAACTCTCCCCTCCTAAAAAGAATTTTGTCCGCGAACTTCATACTTGAGTCAAATAAGTGAGGATGTTGTTCCTACATAGCAACTTCATGCTCCCATGTTGCCTCTTCTACTCCATGGTGTTGCCAAAGCACTTTTACAAGTGAAATTTGTTTATTACGAAGCTGCCTTACTTCCCTTGCTAGAATTGCCTTCGGTTTCTCATCATAAGAAAAATCTGGCTGAACTTCCACTTCTTGCACAGGTAACACATGAGATTCATCCGATCAATACCTTCTCAACATGGACATATGGAAGACATCATGAAGATTAGCTAAAGCTGGAGGCAATGCCAACCGATAAGCCACTGAACCAACTCTATCTAACACTTCATATGGTCCAATGAACCTTGGACTCAATTTCCCTTTCTTGCCAAACCTCAATACCTTCCTCCAAGGAGACACTTTTAAAAACACTTTATCACCTATTTCAAATTCAAGGTCTCTTCTTTTCAAATCTGCGTAGGACTTCTGTCTGTCACTGGCTGCTTTCAGTCGCTGCTGAATAAGCTTTGCTTTCTCTTCAGTATCTCATACCAATTCTGGTCCAACAATTCTGTGTTCACTCAATTCTATCTAGCAAACTAGTGTACGATACTTCCTTCCATATAAGACTTCATATGGCGCCATGCCAACACTTGTCTGATAACTGTTGTTATAAGCAAATTCCATGAGCGGAAGATACTTATCCAAACTCTTCAAAAAGTCCAGAACACATGCTCGCATTAAGTCTTCTCGTACTTGAATAACCCTTTCTGACTGTCCATCGGTCTGTGGATGAAACGTAGTACTGAAATTCAACTTCGTACCCAATGCAGCCTGTAAACTCTTCCAAAATTTAGAAGTGAATCTTGGATCTCTATTCGAGACTATTGATAGGGGTATACCATGCAGTCGAACAATCTCCTTCACATACAATTTTGCTAACCGATCCACTGAATAATCCATTCGAACCGGTATAAAGTGAGCTGACTTTGAAAATCTATCCACTATTACCCATACTGCATCATGCTGCTTTGAAGTCAAAGGCAGTCTAGAAATAAAATCCATGGTAATATTGTCCCATTTCCATTGTTGGATGGAAAGATGATTCAATAACCCATGTGGAACCTAATGGTCCGCCTTCACTTGCTGACATGTCAAACACTTAGACACAGAGTCTACTATATCCTTTTTCATACCTGGCCACCAATACAGTTGCTTCAAATCCTGATACATTTTGTTCCCACCTGGATGCATAGTAAAAACAGTATTATGGGCCTCATACATCAATCTCTTCCTCAACTCTTTGTCATTTGCCACACATACTCGATTCTTATAAAGTAACACTCCATTTTCATCCACTGAATAATCAGTCTTATCACCATTTCTAACCAACTACAGAGTTCGTTGAGTTCTGGGATCATTCCTTTGTGCAGCTAACAATTCATCCTTTAATATCGATCTTGCTTTCAGCTGAGCTAGCAATGCTCCATCTGGAGTAAATCTCCACCTCACTGACCTTAACTGTAATGCTGAAACAGATTTTCTACTTAACGCATCAGCTACTACATTAGCTTTACCCGGATCATAATCCACAATGCAGTCATAATCTTTAAACAACTCAAGCCATCTACGCTGTCTCAAGTTCAATTATTTTTGGGTTAACAAATACTTCAAGCTTTTATGGTCAGTGTAAATTTTACACTTCTCACCATACAAGTAATGTCGCCAAATCTTTAAAGCGAACACTACTGCCGCCAGTTCCAGATCATGAGTCGGGTAATTCTGCTCATGTGATTTTAATTGCCTAGAGGGATATGCTACAACCTTCCCATCTTGCTTTAACACACAACCCAAACCTATACCAGAGGCATCACTGTACAAAACATATTGTTTGCCAGAGATAGGCTCTGTGAGGATCGGTGCTTCCATTAACATCCCCTTCAGCTGATCAAAACTCACCTGGCACTTTTCTGACCACTTAAATTAACTCCTTTTCAAAGTAACCTTGTCAATGGAAAAACCGTTTCACAAATCTTCTATAATACCCAGCCAACCCTAAAAAACTGCGAATTTCGAGCACATTCCTAGGTGGCTTCCAATTCACAATGGCTTCAATCTTAGCTGGATCCTCCTTAATACCTTCAGAAGATATCACATGCCCCAAAAAAGATACCTCTCGCAACCAAAACTCATACTTACTCAATTTGTCATATAACTGATGTTCCCGTAATGTCTAAAGTACAATTCTCAAATGCTGCTCATGTTCTTTCTCATTCCTCGAATAAACCAAAATGTCATCGATAAATACCACCACAAACTGATCCAGATATAGTCTGAACACCCTATTCATCAAGTCCATAAATGCAGCAGGCGCATTAGTCAACCCGAATGGCATTACTAAGAATTCATAATGTCTATATCGAGTCCTGAATGCAGTCTTGGGTATGTCCACTTTCTTTACTTGCAATTGGTAATACCCAGACCGTAGGTCGATCTTAGAAAACACACCTGCCCCTCTTAACTGATCAAATAAATCCTCGATCCTAGGTAGAGGATACTGATTCTTCACTGTTACTTTATTCGACTGCTGATAATCAATACACATTCTCATAGTCCCATCTTTCTTCTTAACAAATAGGACTGGTGCTCCCCAAGGAGAAACACTAGGTCTTATGAAACCCCTGTCCAATAATTCCTGCAACTGAGCTTTTAACTCCTTCAATTCAATAGGAGCCATTCGATAAGGCGCTTTAGACACAGGCACTGTTCCGGTTACAACATCAATAGACAGTTCAAACTCCCTTATTGGTGGCACACCACTCAGCTCTTCCGAGAACACATCAGGAAACTCCCATACCATGGGTATATCCTAAATCCGTACTTGCTCTCTTTTAGAATCTAACACAACAGCCAAGTAAGCCTCGCATCCCTTCCTCAAACATCGGTATGCTTGCATTGCCGATACCACATTTATAAGAGGATTCGCACTATCTCCCCTCACTAACACTTTACTTCCCTTACAATCATGGAGTACCACTCTCTTCCTCTTACAGTCCACTACCGCATTATATTTTCTTAGCCAATCCATACCCAATATCAAATCAAACTCATCAAAAGGTAACTCAATCAAATCAACTGGAAACACACTATCCTGAACTGCCAATGAACAACCCCTATACACTTTGTTCACATTCACATTATTTCCCAAAGGACTTGATACACATATGTCATATTTCAAACATTCAGCATCAGGCATTCTATCACATATCTTTTTAGAACACACATACGAATGAGTTGATCCAGGGTTAATTAATGCCAATATTTCTACATCATAGAGTATAAAAGTACCTGCTATAACTTCAGGTGCATCCTGCTCCTCTCGCATAAGCCCGAGGTGGTGCCATAGTAGGTGTGTTCACTGTTTCTGAATCAGTTGCACCTCTGGACTGGCCACCTCTGCCTCGTCCTCTATCTCTTCCTCTATTAACTGGAGGTAAATTAGAACCACCTCTGCTCTGCTTCTGCTGATTTCTAGTTACATTATACGCCTTTGGACAGTTGGCTAAGAAATGCTCAGTACTTCCACACCTAAAACATGCACCGATTACCTTCCAACATTCTCCTCTATGCCTTTTACCACAGTGGGGACACTCACGCAGTTCATTCTTGGTACCAGATGTACCTCTACCAGATCTAGATACAGAAGGTGCTCCTCGCTTCTTACCCCTTGCTGCTGAACTAAACATAGATTCTGCCGGTGTTGCCATCTGAAAATCTCTTGGTCTCTTGTCCATATTAGACCCACCTCGATTAGAATTCCTTTTCTACAGCCTTTCCCTTTGTACTCCCAATGACCTCTCAACTCGCATAGCTGCTTGAACTATCCGATAGTAGCTTACATTCTGCTTAGTAGTCAGCGAGATCAGTAACGCCTTAATCTCTTCAATCAGCCCTTCTTCAAACTGCTGACACCTGAACTCCTCAGTCAATACACCCTTTAGTGCATACTTACTCAGTCGGTAGAACTCTTTCTCATACTCTGCTACAGTCATTGTTCTCTACCTCAAATTCAAGAATTGCTTCCAGTTGGCCTCTCTATATGCCTTGGTCACAAACTTATTTCGGAACTCCCTTTCAAAGAATTCCCAGGTAATTGGATTCGGGAGCATCGGATATTGCAGAACTAATTTCCACTAGTCGTATGCTGCACCCTGAAGTAGCGATACTACACATTCTACTTGTTGATCCAGAGGACATTTGATCTCTCCTAGAACCCTCTGCACCTTCTCTATCCAGTATTCTGCTTTTTCAAACTCATCCAACCTTGTACCATGAAACTCTTCCGCTCCATGCTTTCTTAATGATTCCACTGGAGCCTTCGGTGCTGTCATTCGATCCAGCAGTCTAGCCATGTCTTGCGACATCTTTAACAGAGCCTCCATTGGAACCATCGGAACCTCATTTCCAAAACTGACTGGCCTTGACTAAGCAGACCCCATCATGTCTACTTCCCGGGGGTTAACGCTTTCGCCCGTTTCCTCTCTCAAGTGGATTCTCTTCTTCAGCCATGATTCATCTCCTAGTCTTATTCTTCTTCTTATTGAATTTACGGTTACTTGAAAGAAAACTTTCTATCTCTAGATTCAATGGTTCAAGTTCTACTTGAGGACTCCTTGTACTAGGCATATACTTGAACTATCCAATCCTGTAAAAACAAAAAAAAAACATACAAACAAAACTAATTAAGTATTGTAATCCAAAATCACAAATCACTACAAGAAAAATGTTCTTTAACGAAGGGAAATCCGGTCGTTAAAAGTTAAAATCCGATCGTTAAAAACTTTTAACGACCGAAAAATCTGGTCGGTAAAAGCCCCTTCGTTAAAGGTATAGACAACCGGATTTTGCATCCGGTCGTTAATGTCTTTAACGACCGTAATATTTTCGGTCGTTAAAAAGGGATTTTTAGCGACCGGATTTTCCCTTCGCTAATTATATTCACTTTTAACGAAGGGATTTCCGGTCGTTAAAGATACCTTTTAGCGACCGGATTTTCCCTTCGTTAATTGTATTCAATTTCAACGAACGGATTTCCGGTCGTTAAAGATACCTTTTAGCGACCGAATTTTCCCTTCGCTAATTGTATTCAATTTTAACGAAGGAATTTCCAGTCGTTAAAGATTCCTTTTAGCGACCGAATTTTCCCTTCGCTAATTATATTCACTTTTAACGAAGGGATTTTTGGTCGTGAAAGATATCTTTTAGCGACCAAATTTTCCCTTCGTTAATTATATTCACTTTCAACGAAAAAATTTTCGGTCGTTAAAGATACTTTGTAGTGACCGAATTTTTATTTCGTTAATTATATTCACTTTTTAACCTTTCCTGTCGTTAAAAATACTGTTTTACCGATCGAATTTTCCCTTTGCTAATGTTATTCACTTTCGACGAAGGAATTTTTGGTAGTTGATGATATTTTTTATCGACAAGTTTTTTCTTTCGTTGTATTCACTATAAATAAAATATTTTATTTGGCTATTACCTGTACACATCATTCACGCACATATACATATCCAAAATTATAATAAATAGTTTTTTCATAGATTGCAAAATATCAAATACAAAATATATCGATATTTCGAAATTGGTTGACATTGTATCATATACAAGTATAAAATATAAAAATAGCCCCTATCTATATCATTCTCTATTCACCTAGAAAATTCTAGAAGAATGCATAATGAACCTTATATCTTCATTGTCCATTGTTTTGTAAAACCTGTAGAATTTAAAACATAAATTTATAATTAAAATTCATGCACAAAGCCAATAAATCAAAAGGCCAAATAATTTAATATTTTTAATTTAAAATATAATTTACCTTAAGTATTCAAAATCTCCCAACAAACTAGTGTAATTATATATACACTTCAAAATATCCAAAGTCCATCAAGTGTAATTGTATAAGTCACCAATTGGAGAGATTTCTTATGATTGAAGGAGCCAGGCTGACATGAAAACCTGCGCATAAGGGGCCGCAATCTTGATAAATGAAAAGTTCGGATCAAAGTGTAGCCAATACCTGTAAGAAAGTAAAATCAAGGAAAGAGCAATATGGTGATGTAACTGTAGTTATCACTTAAACGCTGGCCAGCATCACAAGAATATACAAAAAATTTGATACACAATTTCTGCAATGTGTTTATTGAACAAGTCAGAACAAAATCAGCATAAAGTGGGTAGATGGTAAGAGAGACAGAACCTTCAAGTGTTGAAAATGCTCTTAGAACAAATGTAAAGGTTGATGGAAACCGAAAAGGTTGATCCAGAGCTATTGCAAATAAATCCTAAACAAAGAACGAGGAGTTAACAAACATTTCTGGTTTATCAATCCTAAGTCACGAAAGGATCATATCAATTGATCAGGGGCTAAAGGTGTCATTTCTTTTATTTTAATGGACAAATCTCCAGCTAGGGAAAAGCAATGTTCCTTTCTCCATAGCCCAACAAGACTAAATAGCAAAAGATTTTTTTTTTAATTTATTTTTCCTATCTAATGTAGAATAAAATTTAAAGTTCTCCTGTGTATGAGGTAAACTAATAATTTTCCTTCATTTCCAATTCAGTTCACTGTCCAAACATAGAGTAATGCACCATGCAC
This sequence comes from Excoecaria cochinchinensis, assembly GCA_947683425.1. Classification (NCBI taxonomy): domain Eukaryota; kingdom Viridiplantae; phylum Streptophyta; class Magnoliopsida; order Malpighiales; family Euphorbiaceae; genus Excoecaria; species Excoecaria cochinchinensis. The sequence goes on from CANTUQ010000055.1 coordinate 6,145,574, forward strand.
ATGACTGTAATATCAGTAGCATTTTCATGCAGGTACTCATTTATTCTTTAGGTTTCCTTACCTCACCAAATGCAGCAAAAGTCTACTACTGATGACAAATCTCCAGTGGGCTGAAGTGCTCCAAGATCTATGAGGCTTTGCATAACCTGCCAGGCAGATGCCTGATAATTAGATCTATCAAGTAAACAAAAAAATTTATTGATAAAGCTTTTCTAATAACTCTAACCGTGGGCAAGAGACAGAGAAATGAGGTTACAGTTCTTAAGAAAGAAAAGAAAAACTGATTGCGAATTAATTGATTAAACTGTATGAAGTTACATTTCTTAAGAAAGAAAAGAAAAAAGCGACTGGGGAATTAGATTCATTAAAATGGAGAATTGGGGTGGTCAACCCCAACCCTGCAAAAAATAAGGCAGAATAGCAATGACTTCAGCTTCCACAAATATGAGCTAGTGTTGATGTGCCAAAAAAATTGTAGCATTTGGATTTAGAGAAAACTAAGTGCAAGGAGTTGTCCTCTGGTGTCAAGAAAAGAATAAATGGAATGGATAACCTCCATACGAAATTAAGACAGAAACCAGACCTAACAGAACCATGCAAATGTTAGAGATCACTGTGTAATTCTGATATTAGCATCTTTCTCAAGTTCTCTCTTACTATTTTTCAACAGGTTCAAAGTTACTGCTAATACTAGCCAGTTTGTGTGATGAAAATCTATGAATACAGTTCTACCTCCTAGACTTTGGTTTTGCTGATTCCTTCCACTCTGATGTCTTATGACTTGTAACTGGTAGTTTTGTGAACCAATGAAATCACTTATCAAAATAAAATAAGAGAGAGAGAGAATGAATCTTTTAAACACATCTCCCATCATATTCTGCCACTGTGTTTCGGATCAAGTGTGTCACATATGCATACTTTAGACCATTCTATTATTGACTGTGTGCTTTAAAATTTTACATCACTTTGCAAATAGAATGTGTCAATAATCCTATCATTTAACATAAAGTCAGAAAAATTCCACAAATAGCCTAGAACAGTATCAGGAGATGGGAAATCAATGTCAAATAGCCTCTTGAGACTAGGCCTCTGAACTTTCACAACTACTTTCTCCCCGTTATGCAGAACAGCCCGATGCACCTAAAGACAGAATATGGATTCATTCAATAGAAGTGACTTACATTTAATAAAGAAAATCAGTAAAAAGAAGAAAAGCATCAACAGTTTGAATTTAGTACAAGGAACCATTAGGGTCTCTATTGTCTGCTTTTAATTTAACTACAGACACTTCTATTTCCAACTTGTACACTTCTCATATTTTCTTTCAAGAAAATTCTTCTTAGCAGGTTTTTGATAGAGGAACCCGAATATCATAGTATTATCTTATTCTTTTTCAAGCTCAAGGGTAGAAATAACATTAGGAAACTTTTGACGGTGGATTCAAACATTTTAGTGACATATTAAAGTTTACATGGGAAATTGAGGTCTTTGCCAAGAGAAGAAACAACATTCCAACAGAATTATGCATTTATATTATTTAGCTTCTATATATTGATTCGATTGAATTGACTTGTAAGGAGGCCATAAATTGGTAGATATACAGTTTTCTTTTTATACGATACTGTTTTGTTTTAATAACTCTGAAAATGGAAAAGAAAACAATAAGCCTATGCTATTAACAAAAACAATAGTGATATTAATTAAGTTAAAGGCTGAGATGCAATTTATGTTTTCCTTTCTTCTTGTTTTACTTTTCCCTTTCAACAAATGGAACAGAACAGGGAATCAAAACAAAACAAAACTAATTGAGTATTGGAGAAAAACTAATAAACTTACAGAGAAGTTATTGGGTAGATTATGAAACTAGGCAACCATGACATAGTTTGAAACTTCATACATAGGATTCAACCGGGCACCACAGTACAGAAGCCTCTAAGCAATGCCTAACCCCTCTCTACAGGGAGATTCAACCAGGCAGCAAAATAACTAATACTGAACTCAGATGTAGAGAGAGAGAAAAAGAAATAAATGTAATATAACCAATGTCAACTTATAGCCCATCCATATCAGAATATACAAAATACTAACATAGATATTCAATCACCTCATACAACATTACACAAACATAGATATCCAATTACAACTTTATGTTTGCTGAGAAAAGACTATACAAGACGCAGTAACAAGATGTCTCTAGAGCTAACACTAATCACAAATGCCAACAACAAGAACTTTATCCAATTTAAGTACACAGCAATTAGGCAAATAACTAAGTATCTGCTGAGATCAAATTGAACACAAATTGAAGAGCATACTAAGTGAAAAACTGGTCGATAGATAAGCAAAAAAGCACAATTAGGATGTCTCAACAGGTAACACCAATTACAAATGCCAAAGACAAGAACTAGATCCAATTGAACCATTTAGCAATTCGGCAAACAACTTAATATCTGCCACTTACAATTTTTTCTGCTATTTTTAGTCCCTTCACCGTCGCCGAAGTCTCGCCGGAGCTCGACCGGAGGCACCGAAACCACCAAAAGGAAGCTCAAAGCATTGGGGTTGCTTTTTCGATGGTCACGTGCCATGACTGCCCTTCATTTCGCCGGAATCGACGTCGGAGAACTCGGTTCTTCCCAACGCCGATCTACTCATCGCCGGCGATTGAGGACCACCCATGAGTACCGGAAGATTCGCCTGCCCTCCAGGAGTCCCGTCGTGCAATTTTTGTCGTCGTTCGCCGCCGGAGGTGGCCGAAAAACGCAGAAGAAGCTCCCCGTTTTCCTCCCGCTCTCCTGGAATGGCGACGTCGCGACGGGGAATAAGACGCCGAGATAGGCGTTGCGAGGAGCCGGTTGCTCGTCGTCGACCGTCGCCAGCCTCCTCGCCCCTTCCGCTATGCTCCGCCGTCTCTCTCCCTCCCTCTCTCTCTCTTTCTCTTCCTCGGTCTCTTTCCGGTTCTGCCTCCCTTTCGTGACTTTCCCTCTCTTTTCTTTTTCTACTTCTCATCATTTCCACTAATTCACATCATTAACCACCGGATTTTTATTGTTTTAACGACCGAATTTAATCCCTTTGCTATATAATAATAAAATTTAAGAACTAACGACCGGATTAATTTCCCTTCGTTATTTGTATATTTTAACGACCGGATTTTTATTGTTTTAACGACCGGATTTAATCCACTCGTTATATAACAATAAAATTTAAGAACTAACGACCGGATTAATTTCCCTTCGTTATTTGTATATTTTAACGACCGGATTTTTATCCCTTCGTTAAATTTTGGTCGTTAAAAGTCAATTTTCTTGTAGTGAATCAAGATTTATAATGGCAATAAATTCAATCATACAGTTCCCCGGCAACGGCGCCAAAAACTTGTTAGGTGCTAAAAATGCTAACTCCGCAAGTGTACGGTTAACCGCTCATAGTACTTAAGATGTTGATCCTACAGAGAATGTAGATTAAATATCACTCACTATTACTACTTGATTTTATCTTGTTTACAATGTTCAATAATTTGTAAGTTAATTCGATAATACTCGTGTCATGCAAATTAATTAAACCTATTTAATGATGATCAAAGAAGATAATGAAGATGATGAAGAACTAATGATTATGAAACTTGATTCCATCTTTTTATTATAATTATAATTTTATCAGTAAGCCAAATTGGAATAATATTCTAATTCACTCTCTCGACATGAACTAGAGTGCCTAAAACATGCAATTACAATGCTAATCCTTAACTCTCATTAATAAACTAGTTTATTTTAATTACATATTCTCAGATTAATTACAAATTTATAGCAATTATCTTGACATACTGATCTCTAAAGTTATGTTTTGATAATTAAGTTCTATTAGTTGTAAGATAAAGTGAATCTCTCAACTCTACTTTAACTTATAATGATCATACAAGTATACCAATAGAGAATTCTGCATTCAAAGACTATTAACATTGATGGAAATAGAAATAACATTAATATCATTCAAGTTTCTTAAACAACATTCATTTAATGTTTACAAAGAAAAAGTAAATATTAGAAATAGAAGAAGGAGATCTCTCAACCCTTTTTCCTTTCATAAAGTATGATCTACTTCCTTGCAATTGCCTTCTCTTCAGAACATAAAAACTAATTTAGAACTTCAACTAAAGAAATCATTCTCTCCCAAACTTACAGAAAAATACTTACTAAAAAATTCCTCTTTTTCTAATTACGGTTGAATTTGATATATATAATGTTCTAAAAGTCACGTCCCTTGATAAGCTTCTTTAAAAGGGTTGCACAAGTTGGTGAGAAAGCATGACCCTACAAGTGACCTTTTGAAAATAACTACCCAATGGATCTCTCTGTCGTAATCGCGACGCCAGTCGCGCTCGCGACAGAGCACGGCCCTTTCTCCCTTCCTTCTCTTCAGCTGCGTTGGTTGTTTCTCTATCCTCCGCGTCTCATCGAGCTCGAGACAGCGCATGGCTTCTCCTTTGGTTCTTCTCTTTCTCTCTTCTCTTCCCTCTTCTTTGTCACCTTCTGTCGCGCTCGCAGCAGAATCATCTTCTCTTTCAGAATTTTGCTAACTCAACAAGTGCACGGTTAACCGCTCATAGTAATTAAGATGTCGATCACACAGAGAATGTAGATTAAATATCACTCAGTATTACTACTTGATTTTATCTTGTCTACAATGTTCAATAATTTGTAAGTTAATTCTATACTACTCGTGTCATGCAAATTAATTAAACCTATTTAATGATGATCGAAGAAGACAATGTAGATGATGAAGAACTAATGATTATGAAACTTGATTCCATCTTTTTATTATAATTATAATCTTACCAGCAAGCCAAATTGGAATAATATTCTAATTCACTCTCTCGACATGAACTAGAGTGCCTAAAACATGCAATTAAAATGCTAATCCTTAACTCTCATTAATGAACTAGTTAATTCTAATTATATATTCTCATATTAATTACCAATTTATAGCAATTAATTTGACATACTGATCTCTCAAGTTAAGTTTTGATAATGAAGTTCTATTAGTTGTAAGATAAAGTGAATCTCTCAACTCTACTTTAACTTATAATGATCATGCAAGTATACCAATAGAGAATTCTGCATTCAAAAACTATTAACATTGATGGAAATAGAAATAACATTAATATCATTCAAGTTTCTTAAATAACATTCATTTAATGTTTACAAAGAAGAAGCAAAGATTAGAAATAGAAGAAGGAGATCTCTCAACCGTTTTTCCTTTCATAAAGTATGATCTTCTTCCTTGCAATTGCCTTCTCTTCAGAACATAAAAACAAATTTAGAACTTCAACTAAAGAAATCGTTCTCTCCCAAACTAACAAAAAAATACTTAGTTAAAAATTCTTCTTTTTCTAATTACAGTAGAATTTAATATATATAATGTTCTAAAAGTCATGTCCTTTGATAAGCTTCTTCAAAAGGGTTGCACAAGTTTGTGAGAAAGCATGACCCTTCAAGTGACCTTTTGAAAATAACTACCCAACGGATCTCTCAGTCGCGATCGCGACACCTGTCGCGCTCGCGACAGGGCACGGCCCTTTCTCCCTTCCTTCTCTTCAGCTGCGTTTGCTGTTTCTCTTTCCTTCGTGCCTCATCGCGGTCGCGACTCCTTCGCACACTCCACAGCGCATGGCTTCTCCTTTGGTTCTTCTCTTTCTCTCTTCTCTTCCCTCTTCTTTGGCACCTTCTGTCGCGCTCATGACCGAATTATCTTCTCTTTCACAATTTTGCTCCTTTTTCCATTGTTATCTCCAATTTCTCCTATATTCACAAAACATAGAACAACACATAAATCATACCTAATTCTAACACAATTAACTACAAATAAACATTATTTTAATAACAAAACATGGACTAAATATGAGTTGTTTAGGCTCATATCAATAAATAAGAGTGATATTTGTAAGTAAATGCAATTAGAGTGGAAGAATAGTGATTTAGTTAAATGAAAGAGATAATTGATAAGTATTGAGCCAGTAGGGATTAAATGGTAAATTGCTAATAAGAACAGCAAATAAAGGATTATAGTGTAAAATGACACTGAGTGAAATTGTAATGAGTGATTTAAATGATAATAAGGAATTTGTTAAGTGTAGTGTATTTTTATGCATGTGTGCATTTGTTAGCATTGGAAATTTTTAGATTCGTAATCACCACTGAGCATATTTAATGCTTAGCGCATAATTTATTTGACTATGTGTAGGTACTAAGTGGAGCGTCTGTGGAGCAGGCGACCCTTTGACTCATCTTTCTGTCAAATTGATGTTATTGTACGGATGAATCGAGGATGACATTAGGTCATGATTGTGCCAGAATGCAAACGATCTGTAACTCAAATTTGGAGTTCTTGTTTTTGGAGAAAGATTTTATGATATATGTAATGACATTCTTAGGAATGATTTTGACTGTATAATAATGAAAGGTGGCATATTGTAACAATGACAGTTGATGCTGATTTGAGTGAATAGCATCTTGACTATATGACTTTGGTAAATTTCGAGGACGAAATTTTTTTTAGTAGGGGAGAATTGTAATGGCCTCAATACCGGGAATAATATTTTCCAATAATGAATAGTGATACCGGGCTGAATAGTACCTCCTGAAATCCAAAAATATTTTATTTGATTATTGGAGAATATAAGTCACGATAAGTTTAAGGTTAAAATTTGGAGTGAAATCGAGGTTAAATAAGGTCTCAAAAGTTGAAAATACGAAAAAGTAGCGGTTTCGGTGTGAATAGTAACTAAGGTTGGCTTAGGGTTTGACCGGACCGTAGAGGATACTACGGATCTTCGAAAAATGATTTAAAAATATGGACGTACTCGTATTGATGAGTAGAATCATATCGTAATCAAAAATTAAATTTTGGAGGCACTAAAAAATTAGGTTATCGGACTGGTAAATAATTACCGAACCAAAAAATGATTTCCGATTGACCCCAAAATATTATTAAAATCTAATGAATATATGTTAAGAATTATAGTGTCATTTTTATGAGTAATTGACCTTAGGAAGTAAGGAAAAAGATGTGATTTCGATTTGAATAGCACTCAGTTGACCGGAGGTTTGACCGAGGCTTTAAAAATAGGAAATGATCTCCAAAAATTGCAAGAATTTCCAGATAGGCTCTAAATGATATGTAAAATATTTGATAGTAAAACGGGAATTTTTCGAGAACATTGATAATTATTGAACAGGACTGATTTGATTAAACCGGATCTGAAACGGACTCCAATTGGGCTAAAATTTTGTGTACAACCTAATTTTTATATGATTTGAATTATGGAATCAAAGTTTGGAGTGATTTGGAGTTGGAAAATGAGAAAACCATAGAAAAGTGGCATAATAGGCTTAAATGGCTAAGTGGGCTTTATAGGGTGGACCATTGGTTGGACCATTTTGGGCCACTATAAAAGCAATTGATGGCAAAAAAATTAGGTGCATGATCCTTATCTATTCTGCCTTCTCTTCCCCTTAGTGTGGCCGAAGTGCCTCTCTTGTTCTTTCTCTCCATTTTCTTCAATCCTTACTTGATTTCTTGTTTAAATCAAGCATTCTAAAATTAATTCAGCCCCTCTTTGAGTCTATAGCAACCTCTAGTGTCCAATTGATGGATTAAAAGCTAAGAAAAATAAAGATCAAAGATTATGTCTCAAAATTGAGGTAAGAGATTTAAGTTGATTTAAATTAATTTAATGATTTTTATGAGTACTCTAGGGTGTCTAGAGTATGTTTATGACGTTTGATTTGATAAAAGAAGAAAATTAATGGATTGTTTGTTGTGTTGGAAATTCGGCCACCATGAGGATTTTGGAGGAAATTGACTTTTCAAGGGCTAAAGGCAAGAAGTGAGGAGCTTGTGATGCTTATAGCATGGATATGAGGTTTGTGATTACACTATCCATGAATTTCCTTTGAAATATTAGGGTTTGAGGTAATGTTTATATGTGACTATGTGTAATTTGTATGTATAATTGAAATTGAGGTGATAATTGAGTTTAAGGAAGTGAAATATGCTAATTTGAATGATTAAAATGGAAGAAAACTAAGTGTGAGTTTTGGACATAATATGACATAAAGGTGTACTTAGGTATATTATTGGTATACCTAGTGATTTAGTGAAATTAAATGGTATATATGTATAAATTGAGGCTTAGTTTAGTGAAATAAGCCATGAATGAGAGATAAATAAATTATTATTGATAAACCCTAAGATAGCCGAATGGCTAAAGTGAGGAGAATTGATAGGTTATATGATATATATGCCATATGAGATGTGAATTGAATAAGTAATTGAATTAGAAGCGAAATGGAGAATTATATGTAAAGAAATACATGAAAATAAAATGATTGACTTGAGTGAAAATTTAGTTAAATGTAAGCTTAATTGAGTATAAGCTTAGAAAAATGATTTTGAGCCTTTAAAATGACATTTGAAATGCGTGAATGAAACTAAAAGAAATTGTAATGTGAAATGATCACATTGGCCGAAGGGTACCCTAGTGTATACTAGGGTATATTTTAAGTATAATTGAAGTGTAATGATCTAAAATGAATTTAGACATGAAAACAAGTGTCCATAAATTTATTTGGAATTTATAGAATATTTATGAATATTTTGAGTACGATATCCCATTATGTTCAAAGTGGAAATAATGTTAAACATTGAATAATTGAATTTAAAATGGCAAGAAAAGAATGAAATCAGTTTTGAAATGAATTTGTAGCCAGTGCATGGCTTCAGTATACTTATTATGAGAAATAAGTATATAGTGAGAACTATGCCTAATTGATCAGAATAGTGATCGATTAGGATATTAAAACGATAAAGAAGTGAAAGAAATGAAAATGAAAATGAAGTAACTGAAGTGAAAATGAAAATTTTAAGGTGCAAAAATGTATTGATAAATCATATGTTATACATTACATGCCATATGTAATATAAAAGTGTTAAAAGTACGAAAGTGGATTTGAAAGTCTATTTGAAAAGGTAAATTTTGATAATTGTGAAAGTTTTGCTCATAGTAGTCTGGTGGTTTATTCTAGTCCATGATATGTTTGGCTAGTTATAGGGACACCATTAATACAGTGGTGCAAGTCATGACGACTTGCTTTGCTATGATAGATTCGCGATGGTCTCTCATAGCCCTCTGTTATATGTCATACGTCATGCTTTATACGTCACACATCATATGTTACATGATGGAGTGATCCTTCGGAGTCATTCTCTAGTGCAGTGCAATGGGACTTTGGGGCCCACATCCCGTATATCCAGTTTGTAGATTTTCTACCAGGATTATACTAGGGGCATAAAAGTGATATGATTGAAAAATATTTCGAAAGTGTAAAAGGTAAAATGATCAAAAGTAATATATTATAAGTGTAATGAGGTATAATGTAATATGATAAAATGTAATATGGTAAAACATAATATGATAAAATGTATCATTGATGAAAAGAAATGTAATATGCCAAAGTGTAACATGTAATGGTCAAACTAACAACCAAAACAAACACAATCATTCTATTACATACTTGAAATTAAAGTTCAATTAATCACATCTCAATTCACAATTTCACATCCAAATCACATTCATATCATTAACATACACAATTCGGTTTGTTCCCAAACCTCAAACTCCTATGCTCCTCAAGCTCACTTGTTGCTAGGCTCTCCAACCTTAGCCTTTCCTTTATCTCTCTTTGATTCTTCTACCACAGCTAACACCAAATCCAGAATTTGGAAAACAAGGATCAATTACCAATTCAAACTCAAAACACGATCAAGAAAGGAGTAGAAGAAGACAAAGGCTAAACTAACACTTGCCTTGCTCAAGAACTCAATTCTGAATTCACACTCCTAACTTAATCAATTGGCCAGCTAATCATACATGTAAGTTCAATTCTATGAATGAGAAAGACATAAGAATGGAAAGGAAGTAGCTGAAGAAGAAGAAGAAGAAGAAAGCCTAAGCAGAATTGGACTTTCTCTCTCCTCAAAACCCTATATATATGCATGTGAAGGGTGGGTTGGCTAAGCCTAAGCTTGCCACCCGAAATCCACTACCTCTTCACTAATCCACCATTAACAAAAGCTGTCTTCCATTAATACTAATCAACCTTACTTAACCTTAATCATGCACATCTACCTATAAGCCACTCAAACTTATTATTTTATGCAATTAAGTCCTCAATTCTTTACTCTTTAGTCCAATTTTAACAATGCTTAAAACAAACTTACCCTAAGTACCCTAATTAGGTCAAAATACTACTAGGGTATAAACTAGGCCATTACAACTCTCCCCTCCTAATAAGAATTTCGTCCGCGAAATTCATACCTGATTTAAACAATTGGGGATACTTGTCTCTCATAATTACTTCTGATTCCCAGGTTGCCTCTTCAATTCCATGATGCTGCCAAAGCACTTTCACCAATGGAACTTGCTTACTTCGAAGCTGTTTCACTTCTCTGGCCAAAATTTCTTTAGGCTCCTCATCATAAGAAAAATTCAGCTGTACTTGTATATCTTGCACAGTTAGAACATGCGACTCATCCGAACGATATCTCCGGAGCATTGACACATAAAAAACATCATGAAGCTTACCCAAAGCCGAAGGCAAGGCCAATCTATAAGCCACTATTCCCACTCTTTCTAATACTTCATATGGACCAATGAACCTCGGATTCAATTTTCCTTTCTTCCCAAACCTTAACACTTTTCTCCAGGGAGATACTTTCAAGAATACTTTATCACCCACTACAAATTCAATGTCTCTTCTTTCCAGATCCGCATAGGGCTTCTGTCTATCATTGGCAACTTTTAATCGTTGCTTAATAATCTTTGCTTTCTCTTTTGCATCTTTTACTAAATCAGATCCAACAACCTTATGCTCATTTAGTTCAGTCCAACATATCGTAGTTCGACACTTTCTGCCATACAGAACCTCATACGGTGCCATACCAATACTCACCTGATAACTGTTGTTATAAGCAAACTCCATCAATGGAATATACCTATCCCAACTCTTAGAGAAATCTAATACACAGGCTCGAAGCAAATCTTCTAACACTTGAATTACCCTTTCCGATTGTCCATCAGTTTGAGGGAGAAACGTCGTGCTAAAGTTCAACCTTGTTCCCATTGCAGATTGCAAACCCTTCCAAAACTTGGAAGTAAATCTCGGATCTCTATCTGATACTATAGATAAAGGAAGGCCATACAATCTGACAATCTCTTTCACATACAACTCTACCAACCGATCCATGGAATAGTCCATCTAAACAGTTATAAAATGAGCCGACTTAGAGAATCGATCCACAACTACCCATATTGAGTTATGTTGCTTTGATGTCAACGGCAATCCAGTAACAAAATCCATGGTGATGTTGTCCCATATCCACTATAGAATAAAAAGAGGATTCAACAGACAATGTGGAACCTGATGTTCCGCCTTTACTTGCTAACATGTAAGGCACTTAGAAACATATTCTACTACATCTCTCTTCATACCTGTCCACCAGTAAAACTGCTTTAAATCCTAATACATCTTATTTTCACCAGGATGCATAGTGAAAACTGAATTATGTGCCTCAAACAAAAGCCTCTTTCTCAATTCCTTATCACTAGCTATACATAACCGATGCTTATAAAATAGAACACCTTCCTCATTCACTAAATAGTCAGTCTGATCGCCATTCCTGACTGACTGTAGAATTTGCTGTAGCTTATTATCACATTTACGCGCTTCTATTAACTCACCTCGCAATCCAGGTCTTGCTTTCAACTGTGCCACTAAGGCACCATCTGAAGCAAATCTCCACCTAAATCGCTGTAAAAGCAAAGCTGAAATTGACTTCCTACTCAGCGCATCAGCCACCACATTAGCTTTAACCGGATGGTAATCCACAATACAATCATAATCCTTGAACAATTCAAGCCATCTTCTTTGTCTTAGGTTCAATTCTTTCTGCGTGAGTAGATACTTGAGACTCTTATGATCTGTGAAGATCTTGCATCTCTCACCATACAAGTAATGACGCCAAATCTTTAAAAAAAACACTACTGCAGCTAATTCCAGATCATGAGTTGGATAATTCTACTCATGTGGCTTCAGTTGACTCGAAGCATAAGCTATTACCTTTCCATCTTGCATTAGTACACATCCCAATCCAATACCAGAGGCATCACTATACATTGCATATTCTTTGTCAGAAATAGGTTGAGTCAAAATCGATACCTCAATAAGCATTCTCTTTAACTATTCAAAACTTGTCTGACACTTGTCTGACCATTCAAATCTAACTTACGAAACAGTCTGGTCAAAGGTGTAACACCCCAAATCGGACCTAGTCGGAATCGGAAAGCTAAGTCTGTTAAGTGAAGGGTATTTCGGTAATTTATGCATGAGTAATATGGATAATAAGGATTTAGTTGCTAAGAAATTAATTAAATAAAGTAAGTAAAGGAATTATTATGGTGTGTTAGTAGTGTATGGTAGTAGGATGTTAATGGGCTAAGAGATTTCATTGAGTGATTTATGAGTATGGTGCCTTGGAGATATTTGCATAAAAGAAATAATTATCAAGTGGATTATGGGTATGGAACTAAAGATGTAGGATATTTTTATGAGAAGTGATTTAGTGTGTGTATGTGTATGGTGACTAGAAATGAGAAGTCAAAGTGAATCATGTGGACCTATAGGAAGGGGACAAGTGGAATGGGTAGGTGTGCATTAAGTGTGAAAAGAAGACTAAGTGTAAGGAGGAGGAAGTCCACGTTTTTGCCCTTTCATCTTCCCTATTCTCCATTTCTTTTCCTTTTCTTCCCTTTCTTTGCTTAATCTCTTGGTTTTGAGTGAATTAGAAGTGAGTTGGTGGAGCTTGGGAAGTAAGATTGAAGAGGTAAGTTGGGGTTTTTAGGGTTCCTATATTTGAGTTCTTTTTCTTCTTCTAGTTTTGTTTAAGTTATGGTTTGAATTAAGAATTCTGGATTTGTTTGTGCAAGTGATTGATGATAAGAAGAAGCAAAGTAAAGGAAAAGAGAAGATTAAAGCTTGAAGAGAGAGAGAGCAGCTATTGTGCAACAAGAGGTTTGGGAATTTGATTCTTACATTTGAGTTTTAATTTGTCTATGCCCTAAATTCTTCTTGGATTATGAATATACATTTGTATATGATTTCCAGTAAATTGAGTGTTTTGATATGAGTCTTATGCATGTATTTGTTTTGATAAATGTATTAGTAATGCATGATGTTGCTTAAGTTGAACGTGTGTGAGAATTGAAAGTGAAGTGCATGATTGGGTAAACTCTGTTTAGTTCTCATCTGACCCCTGTACAACGTTTTTGTCATAAGTAGAGTTTTAGAATTCCACACCATGTGATTCTTGCGCCATTAGAACCAATACTTCCATATCTTTAAAAGTCATAGAAATAGCCTTGGGCAAATTCTTGCTCTAAGACCCTGAATTTTGGATAACACCGTAGTGTCTCTTTTTGTGTCGGGTTGTTTGACCAGTATAGGTTGTGGAATTAATATCTGGAGTTATAGATGTCCAATTGACTTGAAACATGTTCCTTTTGAAAGTTAAGACGTAGGGGAACATTTGTTAAGAAGACCACTTTTCCTAAAAATGAGGTTTAGAGGTCGGTTTTCACGATTCTAGTTTGTAGTAGAAAGCAGTCTGTTAAGGTAGCTGAGGCGAGCTTCTGTCGCGAGCGCGACAAGGGTCGCGACCTCGCGACAGAAAAACATATTTTGAGCCTTTTCTTCTCTATTTTTGAGTTCAGGGTTGACTCGGATCAATCATCAGTTATTATGCATGTTTAGGGTAATTAAATGGCTATATAAGTAATTATCGTTGGGAAAAACTTAGGAGTATGATTAAGATTGGTGATTTAGCTAGTAAATATTAATAGATATAACTTTGTGAAGGATGAGGATTAATATGTGTTGATCTCATGAGTAACCTAAGCATGATATATCATATGTTTGAATGCATTTAACATGGGTGCGATTGAGATGAATGACGAATAATGTTGTTATTATAGATTGTGTAAATGGATATTGTTAATGGTATGTTTTATCGGAATTCTTGATACGGATGTGGTGTTTATATTGTCAATGATGTGTGACTTGCTGGAGATGAGGTAAGTCGACGTTTTGATGCTTGGTTTAAGAATTGGGTGTTGTGAAGAGGGAATTTTCTGCATAATTCTTGTAAGGGTTGGAATTCCTGACTCTGTCGCAAGCGCGACATCGTCGCGAGGTCGCGACAGAGTCCAGTGAAAGCAGCCCTCACACGCGTCTGAATGCTCCGCCCAGCCATGCAGCAGAGCCTCTGTCGCAAGCGCGACAGAGAGCTCGGTTGCCGAATTGTTGGGTTGGCAGCTCACTGTCGCGAGCGCGACAACGAGATGCCCTAACTCCCTCGCGAGATCGCGAAGATTGCCGTGATCGCGACTTGGGCCAAGTTGCCTCTGTCGTGATCGCGACATCCGTTGCGATCGTGACACTCCTGGTTTCCAAATTGAGTTTTTGTTTGTGATGCCAATGTGTGAATTCCGAACTTGTGATGCCTTTAGGTTTATTCTTTGACTATTTTATGAAGTATGTTAATAAAATTGAATGTATTATGCATATCTATACTTATGATCTCTCTCTAAGATTATTATGTTATGCTTAAGTGTAAATTGTATGATGCATGATTGACTTTATGAACTTATTCATATGTCTCACCTATTGCTGATTATGTACAATGATATAAATTATGTGATTTGAAATATGATTTGTATGATGTATGACCTGCGAGAGTCAGTTTAGTGGATAGTTAGGCATGCCTAATAGAGTCTGTATGTGTAGCTGCAGTGCTCCTTTGAACGATTTGGACCCTGATCAGGTCCCCGAATGGTTCCTCGTGAACCCTATTATGTGTATGTGTATGGATCTTGTTTAAGGTCCTGTTTTGGGAAATGCTTTTGAAATATGGAAAGTGACATTACTTTGCGATTTGTACCCGTAAGGTACAGTTTGTTACTCGTTATCCACTATTTTGAGTCAGCAGGTATTTCGTTTGCTTTATCTGATATAAACATGAGAATATGATATCCGAATGTGTAAGATTTCGGTCATATGAACCAGCTATGAATATAAGAATGTGATGTCAGTATGAATATGATTTTGGGATATGGGAATGTGCTTACAAATCTCCGAGTAGGTTTAATGTAACTCTAACCTGCATAATGTACATTTGTCCTTATCTGTAAATGATCTTGTATATAGTATGTGTGATTGAAGTCGGTGTGGCATATAATGTTGACACTACATTTCTGTAGAGTAATGTGATAAATTAACATGTACACGAATGCGAGTTTGAATTACTGAATACGACGGTTGAAGTAGATGTATATTAATGTGAATATGTATTGTTAGTTATTAAGACTAAGTACACCGATTCGCATACTTATGAATGTGATCTTGAACTAGCATATATGACAAATTTTATACGGTGCTATATAGTTCCTTATTGTTAGTTATCGTAGTAATTTTGTTATATTAGAATGTGTTTACGTTCTTGGCATGATAATTGGATATGTTAATCAAATGAGTATATGACCGCAGTTAGGAACATTTGGAATGCGTGGCTATTGTATAAAGCATGTATAATTATCTGTTAGGACTTTATGCATTCGATGTTGTGTATGTGTTATACTTTGGCGACCGTTGTGAATGGCCGTCTATATTTTTGTATATTCTCCCCACTAAGCGTTATCGCTTAGCATGGGCTCTTTTCCCCGTGCAGGTGGCAGGTTTGCTTTTGTTCGAGTCGCGCATCTGCAGAGTCGGCCACATAGAAGCTAGAAGTTTTGTATCTTGTCAGCTTTTGTAATTTGGAATTTTTGTATAGTTGTGTAATATGTATATGTAATAATAGGTAAAGATTCTGATGTAATATTTTAAGCTGTGTAAATATTTACACATTTATGTATCTTTCTTATTAGGTTTCTGTTGTATGATTATAAGTATACATGTGTGTATATTTTCTCTTAGTGTATGTGCCTTGGCATAGTATGTACGTTCAGCTTCCTCTCTTTAAATTTGAAATTCTTCTGTATTTTTATATACTTTGTACTGCTTCTGTTCGGTAACACACCTACTCGTACAGCTTCCTACTCCCTTGCGGATGGGTTCGCCTACGTATGGGTTGGGGTGTTACAAAAGGAGACGCAATTACTGAAAATCCTTTCATAAAACGCCGATAATATCCAGCTAGTCCTAAGAAACTACGAATTTTTGGCACATTATTGGGCAGGTTCCAGTTCACAACCGCTTCTATCTTTGCTGGATCAACTTTAATACCATCCGATAAAACAACATGACCCAAGAAAGATACTTCTTCCAACCAAAACTCACACTTACTGAGCTTAGCATATAGCTGATGCTCTCTCAAGGTCTGAAGCACAATCCTTAGATGCTGATCATGCTCTTTCGCATTTCTAGAGTATACCAAAATGTCATTAATGAATACCACCACAAAACTGTCCAAATATGGCCTGAACACTCTATTCATTAAATCCATGAACGCTGCAGGCGCATTAGTCAACCCAAATGGCATTACTAAGAATTCGTAATGTCCATATCGAGTTCTAAATGTCGTCTTAGGTATATCCTCCCTCTTAACTTGCAACTGATAATACCCCGATCTCAAATCTATCTTAGATCCCTTCAATTTATCAAACAGGTCTTCTATCCTTGGCAATGGATATCTATTCTTCACTGTCTCTTTATTTAGCTGTCTATAATCGATACACATTCTCATACTCCCATCTTTTTTCTTAACAAACAACACTGGTGCTCCCCAAGGAGACACACTTGGTCTTATGAAACCCTTATCCAGTAACTCCTACAACTGGATCTTCAATTCTGTCAGCTTTGTTGGAGCCATTCTGTAAGGTGCCTTTGACACAGGTGCTATACCAAGTACAGTATCAATTGACAACTCCACATCCCTGATAGGCGGTACACCAGCCAATTTCTCAGGAAAAACATTAGAGAATTCTCTCACTACTGGTATATCTTAGATCCTAACTTGTTCTCTTTTCAAATCCAAGACAAGGGCTAAGAAAGCGTCACATCCTTTTCTCAGACAATGATAAGCACGCATAGCAGAAATCACATTTACTAATAGTTGAGAGCAAACTCTCTTTACAATCACTTTTAACTGTCCAGAACCACTCAACACAACTGTTTTCTTTTTACAGTTAACTATAGCTTGGTGATTACTCAACCAATCCATACCCAATATTACATCAAATTCATCAAAAGGTAACTCAATCAGATCTACTGGAAACACTTGCCCTTGAACCATTAAAGGGCACTTTCTATATACTTTATTCACAGTAACTCTATTACCCAATGGGCTAGTTACACAAATATCATAATCTAGATGCTCAGGTACTAACATCCTATCACATATTTTCTTAGAACATACATAAGAATGAGTAGACCCGGGGTCAATCAAAGCAAACATTTCTATATTAAAGAGTAGGAATGTACCAGCTATAACCTCTAGCGCATCCTGCTCCTCATGAGCCTTCATTGCATAAGCCCGCACTGGTGCTAAAGTCGGTTGGTCAACAGACTCTGACACTGCACCACCTCTAGACTGGCTACCTCTGCCACGTCCTCTGCCTCTTCCTCTGTTAACTGAAGGCAAATTGGATCCACCTCTACTCACTTCCTATTGATTCCCTGTCGCTTTATATGCCTTAGGACAGTTAGCCATAAAGTGATCTATGCTACCGCATCTAAAATATGCCCTAGTCAACTTCCAACACTCATTCCTATGACGCCTACCACAATGGAGACACTCGGCCACATCACTCTTATTACTAGATGCACCCCTTTTAGTACCCGATGCATAAAAGGATCCTTGCTCCCTGCCTCTAGTAGCTGGATTTCTTGCCGACACAGCTGGAAATGCTGTCCGAGTATCCCTCGATCTCTTCCCAGAATGTGTTCCACCTCTGTTAAGATTTCTTCTCTGTATCCTTTCTCTCTGAACCTCAAGAGATCTTTCTGCCCTCATGGCTGCTTGTACTATTTGATAGTAACTCACAGTCTGAGTAGTGGTCAGTGAAATCAATAACGCCTTAATTGGCTCATTCAGACCTTCTTCAAACTGCTGACAATGGAACTCCTCAGTAAGTATTCCCTCAGGTGCATACTTGCTGAGCCTACAAAATTCCTTTTCATACTCAACTACAGACATTACCCTCTGTCTATAACTCATAAATTGCTTCCAGTTAGCTTCCCGATATGCCTTAGTGATATATTTGTTACGAAACTCTTGTACTAAGAACTCCCATGTAATAGGATTCGGAAGCATCGGATGCCTTAAGACCAATTTCCACCAGTTGTAGGCAGATCCTTGAAGCAGTGAAACCACACATTCCACCTTCTGTTCTGTAGGGCATCTTATCTCATCCAATATCCTCTAAATCTTTTCTAAATACTCTGCCTTAACCGACTCATCTAGACTGGTGCCATAAAATTCCTCTGCACCATACTTCCTCAATGATTCCAACGATGCCTTTGGTGTTGTCATTCGATTAAGCACCCTCGCCATGTCTTGCGACATTTTTAGTAAGGCTTCCAAAGGAACCATCGGTACATCATGCCCTCTATTTAATGGCACAGACTGGCCAGATACAGACACTTTTTGATCTCATGGATTCACACTCTTGACAGTCTCTTCTATAACATCTTGAAAAGGTCCATCATTAAAAATAAAACATAAATAAGGATGTCCATATTAGGTCAACACAACTATACACATTCTATTTTACACTATAACCAGAAACGACTAAACCTATGCTCTAATACCACAACTTGTAGCGCCCCTTCCCAGCCACCCACACAGCTTTACTATAGTAGTCGGGAATGGTCACCACAACACACAGATACATATATCTATATACTATATTCCTGTAATAATAAATTTCTTTCACTACTGCAATCATATCATGCATTTCGTTTCACAGCTGAAGATATGCTATTACTTATATTACATGCCTGCTTAATTATTACATGCCAAGTCCAAAAAGACTATATACATATAAATATATTTAAGTACACAAAATACTCAAAACCTACACTAATCATGTAACGACCCGATTTGCACCCTAGTAGAATTGGTAGTGCAAATTTCTATATTTGTACAAGTTTAAGTGTTAGTAAGGACTTAATTAAAGGAATTATAACTTGATTGAAGGAAAAAGTGGATTAGAGGGATTTAGAGAGGCTTTTGCCATGGACTAAAGTGTAAGTTTGCTTGTTAGTGGGACAAGTGGCTTGGTTGGCCAAGTGGCAAGGTATGGGAATGCCACCTAAGATGAGACATGCATGATAAGGAGTTAGTGGAATTTTCTATCCCTTTGGGTTTTGCATGCAGTTTCCTTCTCTCTCTTGTTCCCCTTCCTCACGATTTCTGTCCTTCATCTCTTCTTTCTTTGAGTTTGTTTGGTTTTAATTTCTGCATTTTGAGGGTAATTGAAGAGTATAGACAAGGATTAAGGTTGAGAGGTAAGTGCTTTGGTTTTGAATTTTTGCTTCTACTCCTTTCTATGTGGTTTGTTGTTTGAGAACTTGGATTAAGGGATTGTATTTAATTGGGTTTTGCAAGAAGCTGAGGCTATAAGAAGGATTGAGAAGGGCAAGGACAAAGTCTAATTTTGGAAGTGTTCGGCTGCTCCAAGAGATTGGGATCGTGTGCCCTATAGATTGTGCATGTGTTATTGAATTGAGTATATATGATGCATGTTGTGTTAAGAGATAGGATTGTGTATATACATGTACTGTAGTTTGATTTTTGACAATCTTAGACCTGTTTAGAGTATGATTATTGAGCATGATTTGTTGTGCTTTTAAAAGGCATGAGTTCATGATTGGTTATTCATGTTCTTGCTTGAAATTGGTAGATGATTATATGTTAGATATTGATTTAGAGCCTTGAAATGTTATTGGCATATTGTTTGGTAAGTCTTTGATATACGCATGTGCATGGTTTAGAAGTATGTTGGTCAATTATGGCTTTTGAGTTGAGTGGTGGAGCAGTTGATGCAATTCTGTTTTGGGCATTCTTGCATAGGTCATGGTGACAACCAAGTGGTTGTGACCGTGAGGTATGCAAGAAAAGCTTCTATCCGTGGACTGTGTGGTATGTCACGGTGACAACCAAAGTGGTTGTGACCGTGAGGTACCCTAAGTTTGCATTCTGTTTTGCATCTTTGGTATGTCACGGTGACAACTAAAGTGGTTGTGATCGTGAGATACCTTTGATTGTTTACTGTCCGGATATTATGAGGTATGTCACGGTGACAACCAAGTGGTTATGACCGTGAGATACCCTATGTTGCTTTCTGTTTTATATCCTTGGTATGTCATGATGACAACCAAGTGGTTGTGACCATGAGGTACCCTATTTTTGCTCTATGATTTATTTTGACTTGTAAATGTTATGCATGAGTTTGAGCATCATTTTAACCTAGTTTAACATCATTCTATGAGGATTGATATGTGCTTAAAGCTATGCTTAGTATGATGAATTACTTGACTTGTTCATGAATTGATTGAAGTTGATCGTGCTTGAGTACATGAATAGAAGTTTGGTTACTTAAGTTGTTTGTCATCCTGATCGGTCAAGGTAGTGGATAGATAAGCATGCTTATTAAGGGTCTAGTTTTGTACCTTCGGGTATCTGATAATTTAGGCTTTGGTCTTCTGAAAATTGAGGCTTCGGTCTTCTGTCTTTGTAAAGTTTTAGAATTCAGTCTTCTGATACTGATAGCCAGTATTTTGAACACACGTATCCACCATCTTTATAACTCAGGCTATTTGTTCATTTGAATGTGAGGTCTTATGTAAAGCTGGGTTTGGTTATATGCTCTGTATACTCCTGATATTAGCAATTGTATGTTCTGATACTCCTGAGTTTTAGCAAATGTTATTGCTTTCAAATCTGCTTTGACTTGAGTATTGTACTTTCCCTGCTTGCTATGTATATGATGAGCTTCTGAATCTTGATTAGAGTATCTGTTACTGCTATGCATGTGTTATGTTATACTGTGACTTCTTCGGTGGTCCTTTGCTTCTGCTCATCCCCACTAAGCATTAACACTTAGCACGGATGTTTGTTTCCGTGTAGGTTTGCAGGTTCTGTTCGGGGCGAGAGTCCCCATCTACTGGCCACTAGGGTTGTCTTGAAGTGATCCTTTTGTATTAGTTGCGCTATTTCCTTTTGTATAGGACTTTTGTATAGCATTTTGTAAACATTCTGTAAGGCATGTAATTTTGATCAGTGGCATGTTATGATTTTGTATATGTATACGTTTTAAGTTCTATATATAAGTTTATGTTGCTTCTGAGTTGCTTTTGCTTCAGTGTTTAGCGTGTGTCTTTTGCGTGATTCCATTGTGGCATCCCGATGTTCCTTTCGAGGGGCATTGGGGCACTACAAATCAAGTCCTAGTGTTGACCCCTTTGGTTATGCGGAACTGTCCTTCCGGATCGTCTCACTTTGGAACCTACACGGATTAGAAAATAACCCGTGCTAAGCGATAACGCTTAGTGGGGAACCGCAAACAATATACAATAAATGTATAAAAGCACATATGCATCGATTAATTATCACTGTAATTAAAGTGAAATACTTATAGTCATGCCTATACAAACATGCCACAATAACACATCATATCCACAACTTAATACAACCATAGCATGTTATAACATTTCATTTTACGTATACACATGTATAATATTTCATATGCATTCATGCTATTAGATCATAATTATACATGCATCTCATGCCAAACTTTGTCACTTTGTATTCATATTCTCATCTTTATAACTTTCGTCCAAATGATCATAAATTATCATTAATCTTTCTTTCTTTGCTTTGCCTTGCCTGCAATTCAAAGAAGCGGATAACGGGTGATACTATTAGTACTCGAAAGTACCATTATCAGTACTCAAAAGTCCACTATTAGTTCGTATCGGTAGATACTCACCACTATTAGTACCCGTACGTACCACTATCAGCATATTACTATGCAAAGATGAACCCATTTAGGATTTAATAGAAAGATGATTTTCGAAGAAATCGAAAACTATTGGTCGTAACTTTAGACCCTTTTAGGCATGCCTACTTATCCTCTACTTGACTAGCAGGCTAATTATTATTTCCAGTTATTTGTATATCAATCACAATTTACATTGCTCATATAATCATATGGAATAGATCATAGTAGATAATAGCTCACATATATTTGTAAGCATACTATCATGTTCACATTCACTTCCATTTAAACACCTTTGAATAATTCATAATCTTTTCCCAAGTCTATATAATGTTGATATATTAGTATAAATCTCATTCCATAACATTATACATAGCTTTATAAAGAATTACTTTTCTTTCATATGCCTCACGGTGACAATCAAATCATTATGACCGTGACATAGACACAAATCAACAGAATGTAAATCGAAGGTATCTCACGGTGGCAACCATTTTGGTTGTGACCGTGACATACCTAAGTTTCAAAATAGAATGTCACTCGTACATACCTCACGGTGAGGATCATTTTGGTTGTGACCGTGACTTATGTAACTCTGCAATCCATAATGCAATCTGTGCATACCTCACGGTTACAATCATTTTGGTTGTCACCGTGACATATGTCCAACTATAGGCAGAATGCTAAATTCAAGCATTGAACCTATACATTTTGAACCACAAATCCTCACCTATAAACTCATGATTCTAACTCTCAAAATCATGCCATCAAACTAACATAAACACATCATTTCTTTGAGACTATAACTGTAACACCCCCTTCCCATACATAGGCGATCCCATCCGATAAGGAGTAAGATGCCGTATGAGTCAAGGTGCCACCAAACAGATGTAAAGCAATCCATACATTCATTCATTCATACATACCAAAAATACGGAATAAATAAAAACTTCAAAGGAAAAGAAAACCATAGCTGATCATGCATTAATATAATAAACCATTACAATAATGTTCTGATCAAACCAGCTGGTACAAAAGATATTACATAAACAAAATATAAATATAAAAGCGAAAGCTGAAACAAAACTAATACAAGAAAGTTCTATACAAAAAGAATCATCAAAGATTACAAAATTAAGCCCTACACTAAAACCTTCTGTGTTGGCTTGACGGCGGTGACTCTCTCAAAGCAAAACTCCTTCCGCACCTGCACGGGTAAAAACACCGTGCTAAGCGATAAACGCTTAGTGGGGAAACACACATTTGATATGGACGGCCACTCACAATGGTCGTCAAGGCAGAACACATTCACAATGGCAAAATGCAATAGCTCATAACATAATTCATAAGAACATACTCACAGTTTAAAGCCATACATTTCATCATTTCTCATTCCGACATCACATGTATATAGTCATAAGAGTAGAGTAAACCAATCGAACACCCAAAAGAACACCTGCTAACTCTGGGTAGTGGATAACGAGTGTACAGACGGTACTTTACGGGTACGAACCGATTACAGATAGTACCTTACGGGTACGAATCGAGAAAACCATTTTACTTTTAACTTTCACAAATCATTTCAAAAAGGGACCTTAAACAAGATCCAAACACATAATAGGGTTCGCGAGGAACCAAACGGGGACCTGATCGGGGTCCAAACGAAACAAAGGGCTACAGCTAAAAGACTCTATTAGGCATGCCTAACTATCCACTTACTTGACTCTAGCAGGTTATGCGTCATTCAAATCACATTTCAGTACACAACATATAATTCATCTGAAGAATCATGGTAACACTCATATCAAAGCATATAAAAATATGACATGCATCATACAGCAGTATAAGTCCATTCGGAAGAATTACGGAATTCATTGTTGAGTTAAAACCGGGAAATTTCAAAAAATAGGCCAAACGGAGGTGACCAATAAGGTTGGCCGGTCACGGGTCGTGACTGGCATCACAACTCGTGACTGGCCTCCTTCACAAGCCGGTCATGAGTCGTGACTGGGAGTCACGTCTCGTGACTGGCTCTCTTCCTTCGCTGGTCACGCGACGTGACATGTCCCTTCTCTCTCGCTGGTCACGAGTCGTGACTGTGTGTCACATCTCGTGACTGGCTTCTTTAGGGCTGGTCACGCGTGACTGTCTCAGGCCGGTCACGAGTCGTGACTGGGAGTCACGTCTCGTGACTGCCTTCCTCTTGGCTGGTCACGAGTTGTGACAGACAGTCACAACTCGTGACTAGCTTCTTTCTGGCAGGTCACGAGTCGTGACTAGAAGTCACGTCTCATGACTTGCCTCTCTTCTTGGGTAGTCACGCGACAGACACAGTAAAACAGGAATTTTCTACAGTAACACGATTTTCCAGTTTTCCAGAATTTTCCCAGAACACAGAAATCAACTCCAAACTTGAATCAAAATCACACAAATCAGTTCTTACCTTCCAGAAGATCATTCAAGCATCAAAATGACATATAACAACTTAATTCAACACTTATCACAATCAAAATCATACATAACCACATTCAAGAACATAAACCCTAGAAATTTCAGTAAGTTCAAATCCAGCACAATCCATAAGTAAAAATCCCAAACCTGAGATTCTAAGCTTCAATCACTTAGCTCCACTCGTCCCAGCAACCTCCTTGCCCTTGGGATCGCGAGGGGCCTCAGCTAAACACAACAAATCAAAGAACACCCAACAATGCAAACCCTAAGTTAAATCTAAACCCAAAGAAGAAAAGAAGATGAACACCAATGGAAAACAAGATGAGAAGAATACAATTACTTACCAAAGAGATGCAAAGAGATGATTAACTTCACCAATAAAGTCTTGAATCCACACCACAATTCTTAGAATGAAGAAAATGAAGAAGAAGAAGAAGGTGAGTGAAGAAGGAAACGTGAATCTGCCAATTCCCTTTCTTTCTTTCCTTTTTCTTTTTCTTTTCTTTGCCCTAAGCATGTGTCCATTTCCTATTGGTGAAGCTAACCACTCACACCAAACTAACATGCACTACACACACCTAATACACTCCCAACTAATGCACACCCTACAATGGTATGAACACACACACACAAGCATAACCCAACTTAAAACACCATAATATGATATGCTCAAGTGCACACAACTATTATCCTAATAATTCACACACTAATACCCTATATGCACCCACATACTAACGAAATCCAAAAACATGCATTTTACCAAAATACCCTTATGATATGCCGAACACATGCACATGCATGTTCACACAGACAGGCTCATTCTACTAGGGGGCAAACGGGGTGTGACAACTCTCCCCTACTAATAAAAATTTCATCCTCGAAATTCTCACCTGAACTGAACAACTGCGGATACTGAGCTCTCATTGACTCTTCTGGTTCCCAAGTCGCTTCCTCGACTCCATGATGGTTCCATAACACTTTTACCAAAGGGATCTGCTTACTCCTCAGTTGCCTCACCTCTCGAGCTAGAATGGCTCGCGGTTCCTCATCATAGGAAAAATCTGGCTGAACCTGAATATCCTGAATTGAAAGAACATGCGAAGGATCTGATCTGTACTTGCGAAGCATCGAAACATGGAACACATCATGCAACTTTGCTAACTCCATTGGTAAAGCCAATCTATAGGCTACAGGTCCTACCTTAGCCAAAATCTCATAAGGACCAATGAAACGAGGACTAAGCTTGCCTTTCTTTCCAAATCGAAGCACTTTCCTCCAAGGTGAAACTTTAAGGAAAACTTTGTCCCCGATCTCAAAATGCATGTCTTTCCTCTTTAGATTGGCATAAGACTTCTGTCGATCCTTGGCTACCTTTAAATTTCGCTGCACCACTCTGATCTTTTCTTCAGTATCTCTAACCAAGTCTGGCCCAATCACTGATCTCTCGGATAGCTCGGTCCAACAAACCGGAGTCCTACACTGTCGACCATACAAAGCCTCATATGGTGCCATACCGATACTCGACTGGAAGATATTGTTGTAGGCAAACTCCATAAGCGACACATATCTGTCCCAACTACCCGAAAAATCCAAAGCACAAGCCCTCATCATATCTTCTAAAATCTGAATGACCCGCTCTGACTGACCATCTGTCTAAGGATGAAATGCTGTACTGAAGTTCAACCTAGTGCCCAAAGCTCTCTGTAACTCCTTCCAAAACTTGGACGTGAACCTCGGATCCCGATCTGACACTATGGACAATAGCACACCATGCAACCGAACTATCTCATCCACATTGATACTGGCCAATCTATCCATCGAGTAGTCCACTCTAACTGGCAGAAAATGAGCTGACTTCGTAAGTCGATCCACTATTACCCAAACTGAGTCATGCTTCTTCTGAGTCAAGGGCAAACCAAAAACAAAGTCCATGGCGATATCATCCCACTTTCACTCAGGAATGGATAAAGGCGTAAGCAATCCTGAAGGAACCTGATGCTCGGCCTTTACCTGCTGACAAGTCAAACACTTGGACACAAAATCCACTATATCACGCTTCATACCAGACCACCAATAAAACTGTCTCATGTCCCGATACATCTTCTCACTGCCAGGATACATAGTAAAAACTGTACTATGCGCCTCACTCATAAGCTACCTCCTCAAATCCTCAGACTCTGGCACACACAAGCGATCTCTGAACATAAGCACCTCATCCTGAACTGAGAACTCTGACTGCTTACCCGATTTGACCTCTTGCACAATCCACTGAAGTCTCACATCATCCCTCTGAGCATCCACAATCCTCTGTCTCAAGGTAGGCTTCACACGCAACTGAGCAAGCAAAGCCCCATCTGAACCAAACCTCCATCTGAACCGTCTCAGGAACAAGGCTGAAACTGACTTCCGACTCAAAGCATCTGCGACTACATTGGCCTTACTAGGATGGTAATCCACAATGCAGTCGTAGTCCTTAAACAACTCAAGCCAACGGCGCTGTCTCATGTTCAATTCTTTCTGTGTGAGGAAGTACTTCAAGCTCTTATGGTCCGAAAAGATCCTACACTTTTCTCCATACAGATAATGACGCCAAATCTTCAAGGCAAAGATCACAGCTGCTAACTCAAGATCATGCGTCGGATAGTTCTTCTCATGTGGCTTTAACTGACGAGAAGCATAAGCCACAACCTTACCTTCTTGCATCAAAACACATCCAAGGCCAACACCTGAAGCATCACTATAAATAACAAACTCTTTACCCGAGATGGGTTGAGTAAGAATAGGAGCCTCAACAAGCAACTGCTTCAACTGATCAAAACAAGCCTGGCATCTATCTGACCACTCAAATCTGACCCCTTTCCTCAACAATCTAGTCATCGGAGCGGCAATCACAGAAAAGCCCTTAACAAACCGACGGTAGTACCCTGCCAAACCAAGGAAACTCCTCACTTCCTGAACATTTCTAGGCGCTTTCCAATCAACAATCGCCTCAATCTTGACTGGATCAACCTGAATACCCCTAGCTGAATTCCTTCGCTGAGCTCTCTCCCTAAGCAATGATTCCGACCTCTCTGCCCTCATGGCGGCCTCTGCAATCTGATAATAACTTACCCCAGGCATACACATCAATGAAATCAAGGCAATCTTCAAAGACTCATTCAACCCGGCTTCAAAGTGCTTGCATCTGAAATCATCTGTCATAACCCCACGCGGAGCATAGCGAGACAACCGGTTGAACACTTTCTCATAATCCGAAACTGACAAAGTCCTCTGCCTCAAACTCAGAAACTGTGCCCATCTTGCATCCCTATAAGCTTGAGTCACAAACTTCCTAGTGAACTCCTCACTGAAGAAATCCCATGTAACTGGATCAGGCATCTGAGGTTGCCTACTAACCAATTTCCACCATTCATAGGCTGACCCCTGAAGCAATGCCACAGCACACTCAACTTACTGATCGAGAGGGCATCTAACTTCTTTCAAAGCTCTCTTTACCTTATCAAGCCACTTCTCAGCTAACTCAGACTCATCTAGCCCAGTACCATAAAAATCCTCAACACCAGCTCTTCTCAAACTCTCAATAGGGGCCCTAGGAGCAGTCACTCTCTCCAAAACCCTAGCCATGTCCTAATGCAATCTGAACATAGCCTCAAAAGGCATGGCTGCGGCCTCGGGCTGGACCCTAGCATGCTGAGCCGACACAGAAATTGATGGATCTGCAGCTTGAGGGTTCACACTCTCGGCGGATTCCTCAAGTGATCCACGAGTAGAATTAGAAGCCATCTAAACAAACAAGAAACACCCGCATCAGCCAACACAGATCTAGACACATACTCATCTACACACTTCAACACATCAACAAAACAAACAACACCCAGAAACGCCTAAACCAGGCTCTGATACCAAAAACTGTAACACCCCCTTCCCATACATAGGCGATCCCATCCGATACGGAGTAAGATGTCGTATGAGTCAAGGTGCCACCAAACAGATGTAAAGCAATCCATACATTCATTCATTCATACATACCAAAAGTACGGAATAAATAAAAACTTCAAAGGAAAAGAAAACCATAGCTGATCATGCATTAATATAATAAACCATTACAATAATGTTCTGATCAAACCAGCTGGTACAAAAGATATTACATAACCAAAATATAAATACAAAAGCGGAAGCTGAAACAAAACTAATACAAGAAAGTTCTATACAAAAAGAATCATCAAAGATTACAAAATTAAACCCTACACTAAAACCTTCTGTGTTGGCTTGACGGCGGCGACTCTCTCAAAGCAAAACTCCTTCCGCACCTGCACGGGTAAAAATACCGTGCTAAACGATAAACGCTTAGTGGGGAAACACACATATGATATGGACGGCCACTCACAATGGTCGTCAAGGCATAACACATTCACAATGGCAAAATGCAATATCATAACATAATTCATAAGAACATACTCACAGTTTAAAGCCATACATTTCATCATTTCTCATTCTAACATCACATGTATATAGTCATAAGAGTAGAGTAAACCAATCGAACACCCAAAAGAACACCTGCTGACTCTGGGTAGTGGATAACGAGTGTACAGACAGTACTTTACGGGTACGAGCCGATTACAGACAGTACCTTACGGGTACGAATCGAGAAAACCATTTTACTCTTAACTTTCACAAATCATTTCAAAAAGGGACCTTAAACAAGATCCAAACACATAATAGGGTTCGCGAGGAACCAAACGGGGACCTGATCGGGGTCCAAACGAAACAAAGGGCTGCAGCTAAAAGACTCTATTAGGCATGCCTAACTATCCACTTACTTGACTCTAGCAGGTTATGCGTCATTCAAATCACATTTCAGGACACAACATATAATTCATCTGAAGAATCATGGTAACACTCATATCAAAAAATATAAAAATATGACATGCATCATACAGCAGTATAAGTCCATTCGGAAGAATTACGGAATTCATTGTTGAGTTAAAACCGGGAAATTTCAGAAAATAGGCCAAACGGAGGTGACCAACAAGGTTGGCTGGTCACGGGTCGTGACTGGCATCATAACTCGTGACTGGCCTCCTTCACAAGCCGGTCACGAGTCGTGACTGGGAGTCACGTCTCGTGACTGGCTCTCTTCCTTCGCTGGCCACGCGACGTGACTTGTCCCTTCTCTCTCGCTGGTCACGAGTCGTGACTGGGTGTCACGTCTCGTGACTGGCTTCTTTAGGGCTGGTCACGCGTGACTGTCTCAAGCCGGTCACGAGTCGTGACTGGGAGTCACGCCTCGTGACTGCCTTCCTCTTGGCTGGTCACAAGTTGTGACAGACAGTCACAACTAGTGACTAGCTTCTTTCTGGCAGGTCACGAGTCGTGACTGGAAGTCACGTCTCGTGACTTGCCTCTCTTCTTGGGTAGTCACGCGACAGACACAGCAAAACGGGAATTTTCTACAGTAACACGATTTTCCAGTTTTCCAGAATTTTCCCAGAACACAGAAATCAACTCCAAACTTGAATCAAAATCACACAAATCAGTTCTTACCTTCCAGAAGATCATTCAAGCATCAAAATGACATATAACAACTTAATTCAACACTTATCACAATCAAAATCATACATAACCACATTCAAGAACATAAACCCTAGAAATTTCAGTAAGTTCAAATCCAGCACAATCCACAAGTAAAAATCCCAAACCTGAGATTCTAAGCTTCAATCACATAGCTCCACTCGTCCCAGCAACCTCCTTGCCCTTGGGATCGCGAGGGGCCTCAGCTAAACACAACAAATCAAAGAACACCCAACAATGCAAACCCTAAGTTAAATCTAAACCCAAAGAAGAAAAGAAGATGAACACCAATGGAAAACAAGATGAGAAGAATACAATTACTTACCAAAGAGATGCAAAGAGATGATTAACTTCACCAATAAAGTCTTGAATCCACACCACAATTCTTAGAATGAAGAAAATGAAGAAGAAGAAGGTGAGTGAAGAAGGAAACGTGAATCTGCCAATTCCCTTTCTTTCTTTCCTTTTTCTTTTTCTTTTATTTGCCCTAAGCATGTGTCCATTTCCTATTGGTGAAGCTAACCACTCACACCAAACTAACATGCATTACACACACCTAATACACTCCCAACTAATGCACACCCTACAATGGTATGAACACACACACACAAGCATAACCCAACTTAAAACACCATAATATGATATGCTCAAGTGCACACAACTATTATCCTAATAATTCACACACTAATACCCTATATGCACCCACATACTAACAAAATCCAAAAACATGCATTTTATCAAAATACCCATATGATATGCCGAACACATGCATATGCATGTTCACACAGACAGGCTCATTCTACTAGGGGGCAAACGGGGTGTGACAATAACACAATTCACAACTAAATTACTCATACTTATCATCCTTCCATTTCACTTTTCATCATAGCCATCTCAATCTTTCTAATATAACTTTATGCCATTTTAACACATATTACTCTCTATTGATAAACACACAACCCATATAGGCTCTTTACTTCAATTCTATCATTCTCACATCTTATTTGCACAATTCAATTCAAACATACATATCTTGACTTATGCAAGTTCATGGTCAAACCAATAACCAAAACAAACACAATCATTCTATTACATACTTCAAATTAAAGTTCAATTAATCACATCTCAATTCACAATTTCGCATCCAAATCACATTCATATCATTAACATACACAATTCGGTTTGTTCCTATAGACACCGAGTCCCGAGGCGGTCCAATATCAGGATTACCCGATGATGAAAATAATACTTGTCACAAGTAAAGGTGTCAAAAATGATATTTTTTACTTGTCAAGACCCTCATTATTTTTTAAATAAAAATAGACAGATAAATATATATAAAAAAACAAAAAAAAATTATTATTTAAAAAAATTAAAAAAATTAAAAATTAAAAATTAAAAAAATAATAATAAAATAAAAGAAAAGAAAAAAAGAAAAGGAAAAAAATAGAGGAGAAGAATTTGATTTAAAAAAAATGCTATTTTTACATTTATTGGCAGTGTGTGGAGACCCTCCACACACGGCTATATGTGCATATGGCGTGTGTGGAGGGCCTTCACACACGCCCATATGTGCATAAGGGCCCGTGTGTGGAGGCTCTCCACATGCGGGCTTCCATGCCTTTTCCTCACGCGGCCATCCCTTTTTCGCGTGCTCTCTCGCCTGGAAAATTAATTTTGGGACTGGAAAAAATCAGTTTATCTTCATATTTTTGGTTATTTTGAAAGAATAAAATTAGAAAGTTAATTAGGTTTTTTTCCATTTTGGAAACAGAGTGAAATTAAAAGGGTTTGTCTTCATTTTTCATAGGGGGGCAGCTTGCTTAGAAAAAGAAAATTCTTCTTTTTCTCTCCAGAGGCAGACGAAAAAAACTTCAAAAATTCTTAGCAATTTGATATTTATTCTTCTCTCAAAAATCTTTTTATTTTTGGTTTGATTTGAGTAAGAAAAATTAATTTTCTTGACTTGATCACTCCATCAAAAATTATTTTCTTGAGTTTTTTGTGTTAAAAATTTAGTTTTTTTCTCCAAATATTTTGGTATTTCGCTACCACAAACTCGACGAGGGGACGGATTGAGACATTCTATTCTCGATCTATAAATTCTGAGGGTAAATATTCTTGGGCCTGTTCTCATATAATTTTGTTTTTCACTTATTTATTGTCAATATTGTTATTATTGTAATTATTACCATGTTTATTATTTATTCTTAGCATTTCTAATATGATTATTATTGTTGGCAAATTATTTGTGACTTAATTTGATTTTTGTGACTCCCGTTTGCTCTTCTTCTTCATTATTATTATTATTATTATTATTATTATTATTATTATTATTATTATCATTTTGCTTTTGGTTTTCTCCATCTTTGCCACTGTCAATGTTCTACTATTATTATTATTATTATTATTATTATTATTATTATTATTATTATTATTATTATTATATTATTTTTGTTAGTGTTATCACTATGTTATTATCATTATTATGTTATCATTATCATTGTTAATACTCTTGTTAGTGTGCTGTTACCTTTAATACCACTATCATTATTATTATTATTATTATTATTATCATCATCATCATCATCATCATCATCATCATTATCATTATTATTATTTTTATTATTCTTGTTTGCTTATTACTCTTCCATTGCTGTCAACTTTTTTTCCATTATTAACATTATTACGTTTTTTGTTTGCTGTTGACATTATTATTATTATTATTATTATTATTATTATTATTATTATTATTATTATTATTATTATTATTATTATTATTATCGTCATTATTGTTATCTTATTTATTTATTGTTAGTATTATTATTTCATGCTTATCTTATTTTATTTTATTATTACTATGATTTTTGCTTGTGTTATTATTATTATTATTATTATTATTATTATTATTATTATTATTATTATTATTATTATTATTGTGTTGTAATATTATTATTATTATTTTATCGTTGTTATTGCTATTATTTTGACATTATTTTTTATTATTATTATTCCTAGGCTTTTGCATGACTTTTTTTTATTTCCCTTGCATGTAAATTATTTGCATATTGAATCAGCATGTTCTATATTTTATTTAGTCTTTATTTGAATAATTTTTAGAATTATTACTAATATTTTTAATATTACTTTTTGTTTTGGGGATTTAAATGTGGTTTGCCTTGCATGAGTGTCCTCGTGACCACACGGATGGGTCACTACGCGTAAGAAACCCGCATCGCTTGGGTGAGATCTTTCCTATCCCTTTATGTGTTTATGTTTGCTTGTAAAATAAAATGGTTTTATCTTGTGCACATGTGCGGTAAAAAATCATGAAGATATTTTATAACTAAAATGGGATTTTATTAATAAAATTGGGACCAATGTCCCTTATTTTAGCCAATTAATATAAAATATCACGAGAGAAACGAAGAGTTAAGTTTTCCAAAAATGAGATCACTCATCCCGATTTTTCAAGCCAACAATCGAATAAACTCTTCGATTCCCTTTTAAATGAGCGCGAAGGAGCCAATGTTCCAAACCAAAATGAATGCCCCGATTTATGTATGTCTTTTTTCATGATTGATTTTGTTTGTTTGTTTAAATTTATATTCATACATTTTGGGCCCTTGTAATTAATTTTGGGGGCAATATTATTTAGTTTTCATTTGGGATTGTATTCCGTCCCGATTTACCCATTTTCAATCTTCTTTTAATTGGGGTTGTATTCTGCCCCAATTTCCCTTGTAATTGTATGGTTGGCGTGTTTACCGCTTTCTTTTATCGCTTTATTTTACTGCTTTCTTTACAGTCTTTTATTTATCGCTTTCTTGATGCTTGCAATGCGCCTTTTAATTAAATGCATTAATCGTGTGAGATGAGAGATTACAAATTTAAAAACTCATTTATAATTAACCAAAACATAAATAAGAGTGAAGTTCCAGACACCATATCTGGTTTTAGACCAATAGAGGTTAGAGACCTTTCCCAATTTCTTATAAATTGGGTGGCGACTCCAAAATACCTCAACGGTGCCTAAAAGGCACCGTGAGGCTAGATGATCCTTTCCAATATTCTATTGGGAAGGAGGCATCCAAAATGTCTCCTGGCGCCCAAGATCAAAAGACACGAACCAATCCCTCGAGCCTTAAAAGTGGGTTCAATGAGGGCCTTTGCTAGGTTCGACGCGTGTCACAGTTCCCAAACCTCAAACTCCTATGCTTCTCAAGCTCACTTGTTGCTAGGCTCTCTAACCTTAGCCTTTCCTTTGTCTCTCTTTGATTCTTCTACCATAGCTAACACCAAATCCAGAATTTGGAAAATAAGGATCAATTACCAATTCAAACTCAAAACACGATTAAGAAAGGAGTAGAAGAAGACAAAGGCTAAACTAACACTTACCTTGCTCAAGAACTCAATTCAAAATTCACAATCCTAACTTAATCAATTGGCCAACTAATCATGCATGTAAGTTCAATTCTATGAATGAGAAAGACATAAGAATGGAAAGGAAGTAGCCGAAGAAGAAGAAGAAGAAAGCCTAAGCAGAATTGGACTTTCTCTCTCCTCAAAACCCTATATATATGCATGTGAAGGGTGGGTTGGCTAAGCCTAAGCTTGCCACCCGAAATCCACTACCTCTTCACTAATCCACCATTAACAAAATCTATCTTCCATTAATATTAATCAGCCTTACTTAACCTTAATCGTGCACATCTACCTATAAGCCACTCAAACTTATTATTTTATGCAATTAAGTCCTCAATTCTTTACTCTTTAGTCCAATTTTAACAATGCTCAAAACAAACTTACCCCAAGTACCCTAATTAGGTCAAAATACTACTAGAGTATAAACCAAGCCATTACAATAAGCATCATTCAGTCAGTAGTGTTGTGACACCCGATATCCGTACTAATTGTGGTTATGGGGCGTTATAGAGTCCTTATCTAAACTACAAAGTGCGGACATCCTTGAAACTCACTGAGTCATTATCTAGACTACAAAGTGCAGACATCCTTGAAACGCACCGAATCGTTATCTAGACTACAAAGTGCGGACATCCTTGAAACTCACCGAGTCGTTATCTAGACTACCAAATGCGGATATCCTTGAAACTCACCGCATCATTATCTAGACTACAAAGTGTGGACATCGTTGAAACTCATCGAGTCGTTATCAAGACTACAAAGTGCTGACATCGTTGAAACTCACCGAGTCATTATCTAGACTACAAAGTGCAAACATCCTTAAAACTCACCGAGTCGTTATCTAGACTACAAAGTGCGGACATCCTTGAAACTCACCAAGTCGTTATCTAGACTACAAAGTGTCAACATCCTCGAAACTCACCGAGTCGTTATCTAGACTACAAAGTGCAGACATCCTCTTGGATTGAAAGGATTCAGAATATTTTGGAAAAACTTAATGCTCCAAAGTATAATGCTCCGAAGAGACTGAGAATGCCTTGAAAAAAGGACTTAAAGGATAATGCTTGAAAGAGACTGAGAATGCCTTGGAAAAAGCAATTAAAGATAATGCTCCGAAGAGACTGAGAATGCTCGAAAGATACTTAGATTGCTCATTGAGAGGCTTTGATTGCTCACTGAGAGACTTAGATGCTCATTGAGAGACATTGATGCTCACTGAGAGACTTTGATTGCTCACTGAGAGGTTTAGATGCTCACTGAGAGACTTAGGTGCTCACTGAGAGACTTTGATTGCTCACTGAGGGGCTTTGATCATTGAGAGGCTTAAATTTTGAGCCTCCTGAGAGAAAATTAGATTTGAGCCTCCTGAGAGGAAATTAGATTTGATTCTCTCTGGAGGAAATTAGATTTAGATGATGGCCTGTAGCCAAATAGATTTCAATGTTTTTGGTGTCTCTTAAAATAATTTTTTTATTTTTTTTTTTGCCTCTCGAGGGGGACTTTGTTTTTGTTTTGATTTGATTTTTTTAAAAATTTTTGGGACTGTCACATTTTTAATGTGTTTGAATTTTTACAGTACGTTGGATTTTCAAGGCATTGAAAATACTTTTTTTTGTTTTTTTTGTTTTTGTTTTTATTTTTTTTTAAGAATTTGTATTCTTTGTACATTTGAATTTGGATTTTTGTACACTTATTGTGTGGTATGTGTAACCATACATTTTATGATAGAGAAACTTACCTGATTGCCCCCAGCATGTGTGCATGAATAGGCTTGCTCTTTTAAATGTCCTCTTTTGCGTGGGTCTGCGGGATTCCTTTTCTTTGAGGAATTCATCTTGATCTAATTGTCTAGCATGGATCAGTGAAGATATTGAGCTGAAATTGTACCTCGGCCTACTTTCGCGTCCGATTGCCTCCAACTAAAGTACGTATAGGTAGTCCAGCTTCCCAAAGGATCTTCTTTTCTGTAAATTTGTGTGAATCTGGATTGCCCTCAGCATGGTGTGCCCGAGTAGGCTTGTTTTTCTTTGTGTTCCCCTTCTGTACTGGCCCATATGATTTTATGCCAAATTTCATGACCGACAATGTTGAGCTGAATCCATCTCTTGGATCACCTTTGCGCATGTGGTCTATTCGGACCTTTCCCTTAGAGTTATGTACACAGCAATATATACAAAAGATTGTGTGTGCATATGGAATTATGTGTGTGAAATATATACACAAAGCTATATACAGGAAACACATGCAAAGGATTAATGTACAAAAATTATGTGTACACAACTGTACATGTAAAGGATTAAATGTATTTGATATGTACTTGTGATATGCATGCTAAACATGTGCAAAGAATTGTGTGTTATATGTATGAAGAAATTATGTACACGAAATGTGCACGAATAATTGCATATGCAAGATATATACTGTAACACCCCTTACCCATACGTAGGCGATCCCATCCGATATGGAGTAAGATGCCGTAGGAGTAAAGGTGCCACCACTCAGATACAGAAATATACATACATTCATACATAAACATACATACCAAAATACAGGGTAAATTAAAACTTTACAATACCATTCAAAGAAGCTGATCATGCATTAATATAATATAAGCATTACATTACTGTTCTGATCAACTTAGAGATACAAAAGATAATTACATATCCCAAAATTTCAATTACAAAAGCGGAAGCTAATACAAAATCATATGAGAGTTCTATACAAAAAGAATCATAAGCTACAAAAATAAGCCCTACACTAAGACCCTGCTGTGTTGGCTTTGATGGCGACGACTCTCCCAAAATCAACTCCTTCCACACCTGCACGGGTAAACACACCGTGCTAAGCGATAAACGCTTAGTGGGGAAAACACACATAGTATAAAGACAACCATTCACAACGGTCGTCAAGGCGATTCACATGCGTATATACATATAATCATTCATCAGAAGGCTCATATTAATAATCATATTCTCATAACAGATTGTACTTTTCATCATTGAGTCCATAAGAATAAAACATATATTTGTTCATATAACATTTCATACAAGTACTTTAAACAATGAAATCCCTGCTGACTCAAGGTAGTGGATAACGAGTGAACAGAAAGTACTTTACGAGTACCAATCGAATACGAAAAATCATTTTAACCTTTCATTCATAAACAATTCCAGAAGGACCTTAAACAAGATCCAAACACAATACAGAAGTTCGCGAGGAACGAACGGGACCTGATCGGGGTCCAAACAGAAATAACAGAAGCTGCAGCAAAGACTCTATTAGGCATGCCTAACTATCCACTGACTAGACTCTAGCAGGTCATACACAAACCGTTCAATCCATTTCGTGATTCCAATTAATCATCATCAATTAAGCATAGTCATATCATAATTATACTTGCATATCATTTATAGGATATCATGCATAAATCTCATAACTGTTAAAGTAAACTGAAGTTCAAGGAACAGGCGAAGAGAGAAAACTCATTTAGCATACAAGGGACTGTCGCGCTCGCGACGTCTGTCGCGCTCGCGACAGAGACCAGAGTCTCTTCGCTACGCGCGCGCGACGGATCTCGCGACCGCGGGGAGGACGGAAGAGCCAGACTCTGTCGCGCTCGCGACGGATGTCGCGACCGCGACAGAAGGCAAAGGGTGCTGTCGCGATCTCGCGACGGATCGCGTGGCCGCGAGAACACCTGGCAACAATACTCTCTGTCGCGATCGCGACTGTTGTCGCGCTCGCGACAGAAGGTATACAACACTTCGGCAGTCGCGGGCTCGCGGCGGATGCCGCGTGCTCGCGACAACGAAGCTCCCACTACCGTTCTCTGTCGCGACCTCGCGACAGTAGTCGCGATCGCGACAGAGTCGGGATTTTGAAAATCTGCAGAAATTCTGCAGATTTTCCTCCTCCAATTCTTCCTCCAACAACACAAATCTCAATCCAAGGTTACTTACCTCAAATCTAGCCATCCACAAGCATAAACAACCATAATACAACATTTATCAACAATAGATGACATGCTAACCATTAATTTACACATTTAATTTCAATAATCATTCACAAACTCCATTTATGCATCAATTTACTTCAAATCCGAATTCATCATGATTAATTCGTAATCTTGCAAGTTCCACATTCTAAAACAAAGACCCATAGCATAAATATCAAAATAAAGGATATCTAACAATCTAATTTCATGTAAACATCAAGAACACACTCATGAACATTTTCACATAAAAATGAAGAAATTCCCAAACCTCAAAATCCTTAGCTCCTAGTGTTTAGTTCCACTTGATCCCGCAACTTCCTTGCCTTTAGGATCCCGGGGAGGCTCAACTAGGAACCCAACCAAAACAAGCAAACAAAACAAGAATCCAAACTTCAAACCCATTTCGAAAATAAGAAAAGAGAAGAAGATGGAAACTCAAACAAAAGTAAAATAAATGCATGAAACTTACCAATTACTACAAAGTGATGATCAAACCCCACTAGCAACCTTGAATCTCAACCAAAGTCCAAGAGAAGAAGAAAAGAAGAAGAGAAGAGAAGAGGGCGGCGTGAAGAACGGGAAACACAATGAGGAAATCTGATTTTTGCCCTTTCTCTTCTTTCCCTTTTTCTTTTCTTAACCCTAGACACATGTCAAGATCCTAGTGGAGGGATTTGGTCACTCACACCCTACATGCCTATATCACACATACACAAGATCCTCTCAACTAAAGCATACCCTACACTTGTATGCACAACACACACAAGTGCAACCCCTAATTCACACCTT
This sequence comes from Excoecaria cochinchinensis, assembly GCA_947683425.1. Taxonomy (NCBI): domain Eukaryota; kingdom Viridiplantae; phylum Streptophyta; class Magnoliopsida; order Malpighiales; family Euphorbiaceae; genus Excoecaria; species Excoecaria cochinchinensis. The sequence continues at coordinate 6,184,918 of CANTUQ010000055.1, forward strand.
ACAACCATATGCATGCCCACATACTAAATTAAACCCACTAGTGCACAACCTATTTGGTGCACTCACGCACACACCATTCCAACCCACTAACTCACACCATGGCACCACGCATGCACCCACATGCAAGAAAAACTCTTATAACATGCAAAATTACCAAAATGCCCTTATAATCCAAAACTCATGCAATTGCATACACATACAAAATATGGCTCATTCAACTAGGGGGCAAACGGGGTGTGACAACTCTCCCCTACTAACAAGAATTTCGTCCTCGAAATTCTCACCTGAACAGAACAATTGCGGATACTGCAATCTCATCGATTCCTCCGGTTCCCAAGTTGCTTCCTCAACCCCATGGTGATTCCACAAAACCTTGACCAAAGGAATCTGCTTATTCCTCAGCTGTCTTACTTCCCGTCTAGGATAGCTCTAGGCTCCTCATCATAGGTAAAATCTGACTGTACTTGAACTTCTTGAACCGACAACACATGGGAAGGATCCGATCTATACCGACGGAGCATAGAAACGTGAAACACATCATGAAGCTTTGACAATTCCAACGGCAAAGCTAGCCTATAAGCCACTGGACCAACTCTTGCTAATACCTCATACGGACCAATAAAGCGAGGACTAAGCTTCCCTTTCTTTCCAAATCGAAGCACTCTTCTCCAAGGAGACACTTTAAGAAAAACCTTGTCCCCAACTTCAAACTGTACATCCTTTCTCTTCAGATTGGCATAAGACTTCTGTCGATCCTTGGCCATTTTCAGATTCCGCTGCACAACTCTGATCTTTTCTTCTGTGTCTCTAACCAGATCTGGCCCAATCATTGACCTCTCAGACAACTCTGTCCAACAAACAGGAGTCCTACACTGACGTCCATACAGAGCCTCAAAAGGTGACATACCAATGCTTGACTGAAAACTGTTGTTGTAGGCAAATTCCATCAATGATACGTACTTGTCCCAGCTACCTGGAAAGTCCAAAACACAAGCCCTCATCATATCCTCTAAGATCTGAATCACACGCTCGGATTGACCATCTGTCTGCGGATGAAATGCTGTACTGAACTTCAACTTGGTACCCAAAGCTCGCTGCAACTCTTTCCAGAACTTAGATGTGAACCTTGGGTCCCTATCAGAAACTATGGACAGAGGTACTCCATGCAATCGCACTATCTCATCAACATACATACTGGCCAATCTACTCATCGAATAATCCATCCTAACCGGCAAAAAGTGAGCAGACTTCGTGAGTCGATCGACAACTACCCAAACAGAATCATGCTTTCTCTGAGACAAAGGTAAACCGGAGACAAAATCCATGGCGATGTCATCCCACTTCCATTCGGGAATAGACAAAGGCGTGAGCAAACCAGAAGGAACCTGGTGCTCAGCCTTGACCTGCTGACAAGTCAGGCACTTAGATACAAAGTCCACGATTTCCCTCTTCATACCAGACCACCAGAAGAACTGCTTCAAATCCCGATACATCTTTACACTGCCAGGATGCATGGTGAAAACTGAACTATGCGCCTCATCCAAAATCTGTCTTCTTAACTCTGCACTATCCGGCACACACAAACGGTTTCCAAACAGAAGAACCCCATCCTGAACCGAAAACTCTGACTGCTTACCTAAACCGATTTCTTGAACAATCCGCTGAAGTTTCTCATCTACTTTCTGAGCATCAACTATCTGCTGTCTCAAAGTAGGCTTGACCCTCAACTGTGCTAACAAAGCTCCATCGGAACCAAACCTCCATCTAAACCTTCTCAAAAACAAGGCAGAAACTGACTTCCTACTCAACGCATCCGCGACTACATTGGCCTTACCCGGATGGTAATCCACAATGCAATCGTAGTCCTTAAACAGCTCAAGCCAACGACGTTGCCTCATATTCAATTCCTTCTGAGTCAGAAAATACTTCAAACTTTTGTGGTCCGAAAAGATCCTACACTTCTCACCGTAGAGATAATGACGCCAAATCTTCAAAGCGAAGACAACTGCAGCTAATTCAAGATCATGCGTCGGATAATTCCTTTCGTGCGGCTTCAACTGTCGAGAAGCATAAGCCACTACCTTACCTTCTTGCATCAGAACACATCCCAAACCAACACCTGAAGCGTCACTATATATAACAAACTCCTTACCCGAGGTGGGTTGAGTTAATATAGGAGCTTCAACCAACAACTGCTTCAACCTCTCAAAACAAACTTGGCACTTATCCGACCATTCGAACTTAATTCCTTTCCTCAATAACCTGGTCATCGGAGCAGCAATCACTGAAAAACCCTTAACGAACCGACGGTAATAACCCGCCAGACCAAGGAAACTCCTCACTTCCTGGACATTCCTAGGCGATTTCCAATCTACTATCGCCTCAATCTTAGCTGGATCCACTTGAATACCCTTCGCTGAAACTATATGACCCAAAAACGACACTTCCTTAAGCCAAAAGTCACTCTTACTCAACTTAGCAAACAACCGATGCTCTCTCAAAATCTGCAAAACTAACCGAAGATGCTCTTCATGCTCGGCTTCATCCTTGGAAAATACCAAAATATCATCTATAAAAACTACTACAAACCGGTCTAAGTATGGCCTGAACACCCTATTCATCAAATCCATGAATGCCGCTGGAGCATTAGTCAAACCAAACGGCATAACAAGGAACTCATAGTGGCCATACCGAGTCCGAAATGCAGTCTTGACCACATCCTGATCTTTAACACGAAGCTGATAATACCCAGACCGAAGGTCAATCTTAGAAAACACACCCGCACCTCGCAGCTGATCAAACAAATCTTCAACTCTAGGCAACGGATACTTATTCTTCACTGTGACCTTATTAATCTGCCTGTAGTCTATACACATCCTCAAGGATCCATCCTTCTTCTTAACAAACAGTACCGGAGCTCCCCAAGGAGATATGCTGGGTCGAATGTATCCCTTATCCAACAGCTCTTGCAGTTGAGTTTTAAGTTCTCTCAACTCTACAGGAGCCATCCGATAAGGTGCCTTCGACACCGGTGTGGTACCCGGCATAATCTCTATGGCTAGCTCAACTTCCCTCTCTGGAGGCAAACCAGGCAAGTCACTCGGAAAAACATCACTGAACTCTCGAACAATAGGGATGTTCTCAATCCTAACTTGATCCCTCCTGGAATCCAAAACCACAGCCAGAAAAGCTTCACAACCTTTTCTCATAAACCTCTTAGCTTGAATAGCAGAAATCACATTGTGCACGGAACTCGCACCCAAACCTCTGACAAACACTGGAGCTCGATTCCTATCTCGAAGCACGAAAGTCTTCCTATGACAATCAACCACGGCTCTATGCTTACTCAACCAGTCCATACCCAGAATCAAGTCATACTCCCTGAAGGGCAACTCTATCAAATCCACAGGAAACTCAACATTCTCAACCATCAACGGACAATTCCTATAAACTCTACTCACACTGACACTATGCCCTAACGGATTGGTCACACAAATCTCATAGTCTAACTGTTCTACCACATGCAACTTATCAATAAACTTATGTGTGCACAAATATGAGTGTGTGGAACCAGGATCTATTAGAGCATATAATTCAGTGTCATGGAGTAGGAACTTACCAGCAATCACATCAGGGGCATCCTGCTCATCTCTGGCTCTCACTGCATAAGCTCTAACGGCACCCTGAGGAGGACGCTCAACTGTCTCAGAACCAGCTACATCTCTGGGTCGACCGCCTCGACCTCTTCCTCTACCTCTACCTCTAGGGGCCTGTGGAGCATTCGATCCAACTCTGCTAGCTCCTCCCTGAGGACCCGAGTCTTCACTCATCTGAGGACAATTAGCCACACGGTGTTCAGTGCTTCCACACCTAAAACACCCACCAGTAAGCCACCTACACTCACCCCAGTGAGCCTTACTGCAGTTCGAACAAACTGGAGCAGCATCAGACCGACCACCCCTACCAGAACCAGACACTGCAGCAGAACCTTGCCTTCTCCCCCTTGAAGCCGAACCAGCCGCAGGATCATCTTGCGGGTTCCTAGACCTCTTACCCGAAGATGAGGAACCACCACCTCTAGCTGAACTCCGGCGCTGAGCTCTCTCTCTAATCAAAGTTTCCGCTTTCTCTGCCCTCAAAGCAGCTTCAGCAATCTGATAATACTGTACCCCCGGCATACACATCAAAGAAACTAAAGCAATCTTCAAAGAATCATTCAACCCGGCCTCGAAGTGCTTGCATCTAAAATCATCCGTCATGACCCCACGCGGAGCATAACGGGACAACCGGTTAAACTCCTTCTCATAATCTGCCACAGACAAGGCCCTTTGCCTCAAACTCAGAAACTGCGCCCATCTTGCGTCCCTATACGCCTGAGTCACATACTTCTTAGAAAATTGCTCATCAAAGAAATCCCATGTCAAAGGGTCAGGCATCTGAGGCTGCCTACACACCAACTCCCACCATTCATAAGCTGAACCCTGAAGCAAGGCTACAGCACACTCGGCTTGCTGATCAGGAGGGCACCTGATTTCCCTCAAAGCTCTCTTAACTTTATCCAGCCACTTCTCAGCTAACTCAGATTCATCAAGCCCAGATCCATAAAAATCCTCGACACCCGCTCTTCTCAGACTCACTATCGGGGCTTTCGGGGCAGTCACTCTTTCCAAAACCCGAGCCATGTCTTGATGCAATCTAAGCATCGCCTCAAAAGGCATGGCAGCGGCTTCAGGCTGGACCCTAGCACTTTGAGCCGACACCGAAACCGAGACAGACGGATCTACCGCTGGAGGGTTCACACTTTCAGCGGACTCCTCGAGCGCACCGTGAGCAGAATCGGAATTCATCTAACAAACAAGAGGACAACCACATCAGCCAACACAGCCCTAAACATAGACATATACACACATAGCATCATATAAGCAATCACCCAGAAACGCCTAAACCGGGGCTCTGATACCACAACTTGTAACACCCCTTACCCATACGTAGGCGATCCCATCCGATATGGAGTAAGATGCCGTAGGAGTAAAGGTGCCACCACTCAGATACAGAAATATACATACATTCATACATAAACATACATACCAAAATACAGGGTAAATTAAAACTTTACAATACCATTCAAAGAAGCTGATCATGCATTAATATAATATAAGCATTACATTACTGTTCTGATCAACTTAGAGATACAAAAGATAATTACATATCCCAAAATTTCAATTACAAAAGCGGAAGCTAATACAAAATCATATGAGAGTTCTATACAAAAAGAATCATAAGCTACAAAAATAAGCCCTACACTAAGACCCTGCTGTGTTGGCTTTGATGGCGACGACTCTCCCAAAATCAACTCCTTCCGCACCTGCACGGGTAAACACACCGTGCTAAGCGATAAACGCTTAGTGGGGAAAACACACATAGTATAAAGACAACCATTCACAACGGTCGTCAAGGCGATTCACATGCGTATATACATATAATCATTCATCAGAAGGCTCATATTAATAATCATATTCTCATAACAGATTGTACTTTTCATCATTGAGTCCATAAGAATAAAACATATATTTGTTCATATAACATTTCATACAAGTACTTTAAACAATGAAATCCCTGCTGACTCAAGGTAGTGGATAACGAGTGAACAGAAAGTACTTTACGAGTACCAATCGAATACGAAAAATCATTTTAACCTTTCATTCATAAACAATTCCAGAAGGACCTTAAACAAGATCCAAACACAATACAGAAGTTCGCGAGGAACGAACGGGACCTGATCGGGGTCCAAACAGAAATAACAGAAGCTGCAGCAAAGACTCTATTAGGCATGCCTAACTATCCACTGACTAGACTCTAGCAGGTCATACACAAACCGTTCAATCCATTTCGTGATTCCAATTAATCATCATCAATTAAGCATAGTCATATCATAATTATACTTGCATATCATTTATAGGATATCATGCATAAATCTCATAACTGTTAAAGTAAACTGAAGTTCAAGGAACAGGCGAAGAGAGAAAACTCATTTAGCATACAAGGGACTGTCGCGCTCGCGACGTCTGTCGCGCTCGCGACAGAGACCAGAGTCTCTTCGCTGCGCGCGCGCGACGGATCTCGTGACCGCGGGGAGGACGGAAGAGCCAGACTCTGTCGCGCTCGCGACGGATGTCGCGACCGCGACAGAAGGCAAAGGGTGCTGTCGCGATCTCGCGACGGATCGCGTGGCCGCGAGAACACCTGGCAACAATACTCTCTGTCGCGATCGCGACTGTTGTCGCGCTCGCGACAGAAGGTATACAACACTTCGGCAGTCGCGGGCTCGCGGCGGATGTCGCGTGCTCGCGACAACGAAGCTCCCACTACCGTTCTCTGTCGCGACCTCGCGACAGTAGTCGCGATCGCGACAGAGTCGGGATTTTGAAAATCTGCAGAAATTCTGCAGATTTTCCTCCTCCAATTCTTCCTCCAACAACACAAATCTCAATCCAAGGTTACTTACCTCAAATCTAGCCATCCACAAGCATAAACAACCATAATACAACATTTATCAACAATAGATGACATGCTAACCATTAATTTACACATTTAATTTCAATAATCATTCACAAACTCCATTTATGCATCAATTTACTTCAAATCCGAATTCATCATGATTAATTCGTAATCTTGCAAGTTCCACATTCTAAAACAAAGACCCATAGCATAAATATCAAAATAAAGGATATCTAACAATCTAATTTCATGTAAACATCAAGAACACACTCATGAACATTTTCACATAAAAATGAAGAAATTCCCAAACCTCAAAATCCTTAGCTCCTAGTGTTTAGTTCCACTTGATCCCGCAACTTCCTTGCCTTTAGGATCCCGGGGAGGCTCAACTAGGAACCCAACCAAAACAAGCAAACAAAACAAGAATCCAAACTTCAAACCCATTTCGAAAATAAGAAAAGAGAAGAAGATGGAAACTCAAACAAAAGTAAAATAAATGCATGAAACTTACCAATTACTACAAAGTGATGATCAAACCCCACTAGCAACCTTGAATCTCAACCAAAGTCCAAGAGAAGAAGAAAAGAAGAAGAGAAGAGAAGAGGGCGGCGTGAAGAACGGGAAACACAATGAGGAAATCTGATTTTTGCCCTTTCTCTTCTTTCCCTTTTTCTTTTCTTAACCCTAGACACATGTCAAGATCCTAGTGGAGGGATTTGGTCACTCACACCCTACATGCCTATATCACACATACACAAGATCCTCTCAACTAAAGCATACCCTACACTTGTATGCACAACACACACAAGTGCAACCCCTAATTCACACCTTACAACCATATGCATGCCCACATACTAAATTAAACCCACTAGTGCACAACCTATTTGGTGCACTCACGCACACACCATTCCAACCCACTAACTCACACCATGGCACCACGCATGCACCCACATGCAAGAAAAACTCTTATAACATGCAAAATTACCAAAATGCCCTTATAATCCAAAACTCATGCAATTGCATACACATACAAAATATGGCTCATTCAACTAGGGGGCAAACGGGGTGTGACATATACAAAGTTTATGCATGTGTGAATGCATGTTAGGCATTGTGAAAGGCTATGCATGTGTAAAGTTGTACAAAGAGATATGCAAAAGATTGTACATGCGAGATGCACGTGAGATGCAAAAATAGATAGACCACATCCAAAGTGGTTAAGGGATTCGTTGAGGGTACTGCTCATACTGTCTGATACCCCTAGTGATCTAGAAGAATATCATCTTGACTTAGGAACTCTGACCCATAAGCTTTTTAGAGAGAACTGTCCTGTGTGTATCTTTGCCCCCCAGTCAATGAGCATACGCCTTTTGCCATGAGTTGTACAACATTTTTCTCCCAGGACTCTAACTCATGTCCTGAATTATGCACTATCTGCCTAAAGGGAAGCTATTCGAACTGCCTTATCGCTCCAAGCATAGGAAGTCATTGTTTGAAGGTAGTGCGTCCTTTGTGGATTTTCACACTAGCTTTTTTTTGCGGGAAATGCATCCCTTTGGGGATTTTCACATAACCCTATACCTTATTTTTGCCTGGAATGGACCAAACCCATTCCAGTAGCTTTTATTTATTTTATTTTTGTAGGACAGACTGCTTGTTTTCAGGTTTTCACCCTGCCCTATGGCCTAACTTTTGCTTAGAAAGCCAATTACAGTTTTCATCTCTAACGGCCTCTTTTTTTTTTTAAGGGTATGGCTGCGAGGAAAGTTAAAGCTACTATCAGAGCCCCCTTCTAGAGTGATTAGCAGTTATTCATTGAGGCATTTTCTTTCTAGACAGCGATTGAATTCCTTTGCCTCTTCTGACGAAAGTGTTGCTAGATTGGGCGAGGTGGCGGATGAGGACAATAGCTTCATCTGCTCCTGGCACCCCCTTTTTGCTGTGACTCTAGATGACTCTTCGGGATGCGTACCCTTGTGCGGATTTCATAAGGCCACTTTCTATATTACCACCCGTTGTGTTTGACAGTTCAGAGGGATTCAAGATGTTGTGAGGCATCCTCTATCCTTTCAAGGTGGCCCTTTATCTTCGGCTTTTACCTCTAAATACCATAGCCTCTGGGCACAGTTGCCGGTAAAGACTGTCATACCACCTATTGGGGATTGTTTCTCTGCTTCTACTTGTCACACCCCGTTTGCCCCCTAGTCGAGCAAGCAATATGTATGTGTGTGCATTTGCATGGTTTTGGCATATCATAGGGGTATTTTGGTATATATGCATATTTTGTGGGTTTGTTCCTGTGTGGTGGTGTATATAGAAATAAGGTGCCCATAAGTGGAGTTAGGATCACATGCATGTGAGCATATTATTATGTGTGTGTATTAGATGAGATTGCATTGTGTGTGTTGCTCATACATGTGTAGGGTGCATTATTGGAGTGTTTCATTGTGTGTGTGTGTGTAACATGTGCATTTAGTGTGTGAGTGAGTGGTTTCCACCACCAAGATTGTGACAAGTGGAGGGTGAGAAAAGAAAGAGAAAGAAGAAAAGGGAAAAATCAGAATTTGGGTTCCATTTCCCGTTCCCTCTTCTTCTTCCTCCTTCTTCTTCTTCTTTGTTTTCCCTAGCCAAGTTTTCCCTTGGTCCAAGCTTGTGTGGTGGAGATTGGTCACTCATTGTGTTGTTTTGGGTAAGTTTCTCTATATTTTCTGTTTTGATTTCAAGTTCCCTTCTCTTCTTCATCTTCTTTATTTAGGGTTTTTATTAGGGCTGCTTTGGTGTGTGTGTTTCATTGTTTTGGGTGTTTAGCTGAGCCTACAAGAGATCCTAAAGGCAAGGAAGTTGCTGGATCTAGTGGAGCCAAGTGATTAAGCATCTAATTTTGAGGTTTGGGAAATTTGATTATGTTTTGGTTTTGCTTGAGATATGATTTTGGGTTTTGTATGTATGTATGATTGCTGGAAATTTGAGTATGAAATTGGTTTACTCTATGTGGGTTTCAAGTTTTAAAGTGTAGAAATTGAATGATAGCTATTGCAAAATGTTTAATTCTCTTGATTTAATTTTCTGAAATTGTGGACGTTGAGTTCATGTATGTTTGGACAAATTAATGATATATTATGTTGTTTGAGTTGTGATTTTGGATGGCCAAGTTAAGGTAAGTTTGAGGTAAGTTTTTGGTGTTAATTTATTAGTCAAAATGTGTATATTTCGTTGTGGTTGATTGTGTGAAAATTTGGGAATCGTTGAAGTGGGAGTTCTGCAGATTTCTGGAAAATCCAGGAGTCACACGGCGGTAAGGCCTGATCTCACCGTTGTATGGATCGTGGGTTTTGCCTTGGAATTCTGGAGCTGTGTCTTTACACGGCAGTAAGGGCAAAGCCATACCACCGTGTAAAACCATTCTGCCCAGGTGTGAGGCATATCACACGGCGGTATGGCCTAAGCCTTGCCCCCGTGTGAGAGTTTTACACGGCGGTAAGGGTAAGGCCATACCGCCGTGTAAAACGGTTCTGCCCACTTCTTGCAATTTTTCCACTTCTTTCTTTTTCATTCCTTTTCCTCTCTTGTATGATTTTAAGTGTTATTTAGTGTCTTTTAACATGATTTATGTCTTTAAAATGGATATTTAGCTATACAATGAATGGATTCTATTATTTGTTTCCAATTAAGCTAATTGCTTTGCATATGATATATATATATATATGTGTAGAGTAGTAAATGACCATGCTATGTGAGTTGTTATAAATGATATAGAGGGTGATCACATGCTATATCATGCCATGATTATTTGTATTATGTGAATACACATGTTAAGCTATATAATTGCTGCTTTAAATTGGATTAATGTTTAATTGTGGATTGTGTTATGCATGACCTGCTAGAGTCTAGAAAGTGGATAGTTAGGCATGCCTAATAGAGTCTTATAACTGCAGCCCTCAGTTCCGTTTGGACCCCGATCAGGTCCCTGTTTGGTTCCTCGCGAACCCTTTAATGTGTATGGATCTCGTTTAAGGTCCCTTATGAAAATGTTTTGTGAAAGTTAAAAGTAATTTGATTTCTCGATTCGTACCTGTAAGGTACTGTCCGTAATCGGCTCGTACCCGTAAAGTACTGTCCGTATACTCGTTATCCACTCCCTCGAGTCAGCAGGTGCTTTGTATGAATTGTGATTTGAGGAAATGTATGTGACATATGTATGGGTTCAATGGTGAAAAGTATAATCTTTTATGAGGATTTGAATATTGTTATGAGCTTTTTGATGAATGGCTTTATTTATGTGAGCATAAATATATGTAATTGTTATGCTGTAATTATCGTATTTATATACATGAAGTACACGTGTGTTTTGCCTTGACGACCATTGTGAATGGTTGTCATTATGCTATATGTGTGTTTCCCCACTAAGCGTTATCGCTTAGCACGGTGTGTTATCCGTGCAAGTGCGGAAGGAGTTTGCTTTGGGAGAGTCGCAGCCATCGAAGCCAACACAGCAGGGTCTTAGTATAGGGCTTTATTTTTGTATTTTGAGGATTCTTTTTGTATAGAACTCTCTTACATCAGTTTTGTAATAGCTTCCGCTTATGTACACGTATTTTGGGATTTGTAATTATTGGTTATATCTCTTGGTTGATCAAACAGTAATGTAATGCTTCCGTTACATTAATGCATGATCAGCCTTAGTGCTTATGTTTCACAAAAGTTTTTAATTGCCCCGTATTTATGTATGTTTTATCTTTGATTGAATATTTATATATATTTATGCTTTGTGCGTTTGCACCCTGACTCGTACGACATCTTACTCCTCATGGGATGGGATCGCCTAAGTACGGGTAAGGGGTGTTACACTACTAGTGCATCCAAGAGATGGGTGATTAGTCATGCAGTTAATAACAAGACCCATCGACTTAGGCATCTGACTAGTGAGAGCAGTGGCAGAGCGTAGCTTATTAGATTTCATACATCCACTAATGAACAATGTCTTTCTTTTTAAAAGAGAACTAGAAGATAATGAACATATGAGTTGAATTGTTTCTATTTTATTTATTTTGCAAAGATTGTCTACATTTCAGTATAATTTCTCTATACATGATCATTATCTAACATAGATTCAAAATACAAAACTACATCTATTCCCAGAGTAGATCTTGTAAGCATCAAACTCCTGTTTCCAATCAGCCCTCTCGGGTTTTCTTAATTGGACATTTTCTCTCGAGCCTCTAATTTATCCCAGGGTGCCTTTTTTCGATTTTCACCCTGATGAGGCACCCATTTTTAGCATGGCTGCCTTTTTTTGCTTTTCAACCCACAGGGCTTCTATTCTCTTCTTTTGATTTTAGTCTTTAGCCATGGAACCTCTTGATTCTATCAACGTTGACCGGTTCCTTGAATTCGTTCCCATACTATCCGTTAGAATCACTGCTCCCTTAGATAAGAGCTTCTTAAGAACAAATGGACCTTCCCATGTTGTCCCGAATTTACCTCGTATGTCTAGAAGACCTAGTCACATTTTCTTGAAGACTAAATCTCCCTCTTTCAGCAATTGCCTTCTGACTTTCTTCTCGAATGACCTAGCAAGCCTTTTCTAATAGACTTGATTGTAATAGTAAGCTCGCAACCTATTCTCATCTAACATATTTAGCCACTGCAATCATTGCTGCGCCCAATTATTTTCTAGAATCTGGAATTCCATGACTACCCTTAAAGACTCGAGCTCCACTTCAATCAATAATACTGCTTCCGTCCCATATACCAAGGAATAAGGTGTGGCTCCTGTAGAGCTTCTGACAGTGGTTCTCTAGCCCCTAAGTGCAAAAGGTAATAACTTATCTACCAAATCCTTGTAGTTCTGAACCTTCTTGGCCAACATCTTCTTGACATTCTTGTTAGCAGCCCCTACTATCCTATTGGCTTGAGAGTGATATAGAGAGGACTTGTGATACTCAAAGCCATACTTCTAGAGTAGCTTTCTAATTTCAGCCATGCATCCTGTTATCAAACACAACATGGTGCAGTATCAAATTCTTCTTAATGAACTTGGCCATATCTACATACCAATTCTTTTCCTTCCTTTTTTTGACAAGCTTTGTTCAAATCCTGATAGTTCACACATACACGTACTTTTTCTCTCTTCTTGACTATTGGGACAACGTTGACCAACCAAGCCGGGTGTTGTACTTTGATAAGAAATTTGGCCTCATTTTCGCTTGTGGATCTCTTCTTTAACCTTTTCTGCCCATTCTGACCTGAGTCTTTTGAGCTTTTGCTTGACTATTCCATGATCGAGGTATATCGGGATAGCGTATTCAGCGATTTCACGATCAACTCCTGGCATGTCTTCGTAGTTCCAAGCAAAGACTTTTTCTTTCTTACTTTCTTTTATTCTCTCAAATTTTAATCTGTCTTCAGGAGTTACATTAGATGCTATCAAGATTTCCTTTTGGTTTTTCAAAGTTCTGAGATTAAACGGAGTAGCATCAATTGAATCAATATCAAATATGAATGAGTCATGATCATGATTATGCATAGTAAAATTATAAGAAATATCACACAAATAAGCAAAACCATTTATTTTATTAATGAAACTAGAATTGAAAGCATCATTATCAAATAGTTTTAGAACAAAAAAAAACATCTAAATAACTATCATCTTCCTTTCCCGCAAACACAGATGTTGTAGTTGATGGTTCGTTATCATCCTCAAGAACTATCTTCCCTTCCCACTTAGATACTTAATCTATCTTACTCTTTCCCTTTTATTTTTCTAAGTCAGCGATCTGTTTGGAATCAATCAGATCTTGAATAGCATGTCTCAAGATCTTGCAATTGTTTGTGGTATGCCCGGTGTGCTGGTGGAAGGCACAATACTAATCCGTCTTGTGATTGGGCTGTCCCTAGTTTCTGGTGGGCCTAACCGGCAATGGTTGTAACATCCCCTCCTTCATTAGCCTCTTAAGGACCCAAGACAAGGATCTGCTAAAATTAGAATAGTGCCTTTGATTCATTTTTATGGTTGGCGCTTCTGCTATCTTAACATTGCCCTTACTGTTGTTGTGGACACGTGAGCTTTCATTTTTCAGAGTAGGCATCATCGCGGGGTCTCCACCCTCTTTAGTCACAATGTTATATTCTAGAGTAGGCCTCTTATTTCCTTCTTACTCAACTAGTGAATCAAGTGGCATCTTGCTTCTAGTCTCGAAAGGAAATGGAAGCACTACGATCGTCGTTGTATAAGCCTTCCTAGCCGTGGTCGGTTGAACATGGTTAAGAGCAGTTGCCATAAGCTGGGATTGAAGAACAAGCACCATGGCATCCATTCTTTTCTTAATCATAGCCAACAGCCTTTTTTCAAGCTCTTCGAACCTTCTGTCCTTCTCTTGGGCAATTAGGGCACGAGTCTCTTCAGTCTGTTGCGAAGGGCTAGCCATTTCTAATTCCTGCAGACGCTCTAGTAAGGATGCTAAATCTTTGTCAGCCAACTCGAACTTTGATCGCTCTTTAGACAACTATCGGGATCCCTAAACCACCCAAGCAAATAGTCTATAGTGGCTAAAAAGTCGAGGGGTTAGAATGATGCATGTGATGCATAGAATAAACTTATGGACAAGATGACTTATACATGTGAAAATTATATGCACAGAATAGAATGTACACACATGAAGGAAATGTATATGTTTTTATTTCTACATGCATGAATGACATGTAATGCATGATCGTGCTATGCAAATGGTCATCGATGATTGAAAGATCTAGAGATTACAATGATATTTGTGATGCATGGAAAAAATTATACACAGGATGATATGTACATGTGAAAAATAATATGCAAATAAAAAGATATACACATACATGAAGGAAATTAATTTTTTTGTTTTTTATATATTTTTTTTTTGTGTGCATGAATGACACGTAATGCATGAGCATGCTGTGCAACATTCACAACCACATGCAAGCAAGTAGATCCTTCCAATATTATCACTCCCACACACGAGATCGTGCGATCTCTTTCCTAGGTGGGCTTGATCCATGGGTTAATGGGGAACCCAATGGATGAGTATGGTGCATTATGGAAAACCAGCAGCATAACATCTCTTATATAATGCACATACGCATGGGCTTTGATTATTGTGTATTCAGGCAACCAGAATAAACTAGCATGGGCCTATCGAAGCATGAAAGCCTTTGATCGGGTGACCAACCAATCTATCTGGGTTTGTCTAATACAAAGTGATTCATACAGCAAGCACAGTATTATGGTTCATACCACCTAGGGAAAGTATCTACTTTCATTATATGAGCTATGGTCAGGGTGATTATACTTTAGGTCTGCCCAAGCATGGTCCCTGCGAACGGGTCTAGCTCATCACGAGCATAACAACCAATCGGGTCTCTATTTAATATACCATAAAGGTACGAGGCTTAGGCTGGAGATTATCTGTAACACTTTCCTACATTGAGTGAACATAAGATCGTGCTTTGGGAATGCACCGAGGCTGATAGAGGGTTCAAACTAGCGTAGATCTAAGTCTCTAGTGATATGTAATGCAATTTTGAAAAGGGATAAAATTTTAAATTAAAACTCAATTATATGTTTTAACCAAGGTATTTTCGAAGCAAATTCTCATTTAAATCCTCAGCAGAGTCGCCATTGTGAAGCGCGCCGAACCCTGAAGGCCCCGAAAACCCGCTTTTAGGGTCTTCGAGAGAGGTTCATAAAACTTGTAAAAGATTACAAGGGCGTCTATTTTGGGTAATAAGGATGTGTTTTGGAGTCACAAACTAATAGAACATTGAGAATGGTCGTCTAGCCTCACTGAGCCTAAGACAGCGCATGTGTGTCTATTTTGGGCAATCAGAGATATTTCAAAATTCTCCTTCCAATATAACATTGGAAAGATTCATCTAAACTCATAAAACCAAAGACGATGCGTATACGTCTATTTTGGGCAAGCTAGAGATATTTTGGAATTTCCACCCCAACAGTACATCGAGATGGTTCATCTAACCTCGTGGAGCCTAAGAAAATGCAACTTGGGCCTATTTTGGTCAACAAGAGATATTTTTGAGTTCCCACCCCAATAAAACATTAGGATGGTTCGTCTAATCTTGTTGAACTTAAGACCAGAGATTCATACCTTGATTAAATTATAATTGAGTTTTAGAGATTAAATTTCATTCCTTTTCTCATTTGATTAAATGCAGTAATTAGAGCGCATATCGATCATATAATGAAACTAGTAAATAAAGCAATATTAAAATAAAGTAAATAAAAGTACATTAATTTACAATAAAAATAGGGGCGGAATACAACCCTCACTGTAAATGAAATATAAATCATACATAAAATGGGATATTTATTAAGGATGAGGACATTGGTCCTCGCATGCATACTTACAAAAAATAATTTTAAAGTAACAATTTATTTGGATGAAAAACTAGGACATTGGTCCTATTTTATTAGAAAAAAAAACTCAATTTAGTAATAAAAATATTTTTTATGATTTTCTTTTAAACGTTCATAAAATAAATAATTTTACTAGAAATTACATGGCAAAATAAATAAAAATCCAAATAAAGAAAATAATACAAATGATAGAAAATTAAAAAGTTAAGCCAAACAAGCCTCCTGGATCTCTCCATTCGCTCGCCAGAATGCCCAATCAAGGAAGACAAATATTGGAATAAAAAACAAATACGAATAAAATTGAAGTTAGTAATTAAATGGAGAAAATCAATTAAACACATAAAAAATAATAAATTAATAAATTAAAATGAATGAAAAAAGGCATTATAAATGAAAAATAAATTAAATGATATGATTGAAACAAATAAATCAACATATTAATGAATTAATACATAAAAACATAAAATAATAATAATAATAATAATAATAATAATAATAATAATAAAAGAAGAATGAATAATCAAATAAATAAAAAAGGAACAAACAAACAAAAAATGTTAAACCTATATTTAAGATCGCATAAAATAAATAAATATACAATAGATCTAAATATCTACATGATAACTAATTAAATATGAACAAAAATAAATGAACGAAGATAAAAATAAGTGATCGAGCTCAAAATGTTTACCCTTAGTATTCGAATTCGATGGAGGGAAAAATATGATTAATTTCCTTGCTTTGATCGCAAAATTAGAATTGAAAATAAAAATTGGAGTTTTATTCCAAAAAAGAAATTTTGCTAAAATAATGGAAGAAAATAAAAATAAATCTAAGACTATTCTCTTAAGAAAAAATAATTGTAAAAATATTATTTTTTAGAAAATCAAATGAAAAATTGGATTTCAAAAAAAAAATAATTATTTTCTTTGTCCCAAAATCATTTTTTTATCAAAAAATTATTCAATGTAAAATCTTTGAAAAAGTTTAATTCAAAAAAAAATCAAAAAAGTAAGTGACAAAATTGGATTTTAAGAGCAAACAATTATTTTATTTGTTTCAAAATCAATTTTTCATCAACAAAATTCCATCTAAAATCTTTTAAAAGAAATTTTATTGAAGTAAAAAGAAGAAGAAGAATTGAAGGAGAAGGGAATTTTTTTTTGAAGAAGAAAATAAATATCTGAATTTTTTTTCCTTTGGGTTCCCTCTATTTCTCTCTCTAAATTTTTCTATTTATATGATTTAATAAAAAAAATCCTAGTTGATTAGGAAAGGAAATTAAACTTTAAATCAGATTCTTTGTTATCTTAATTTAAAAAACTGAAAAAAATATGAAAATCCCAAAAAAAAAATTGGATAAAAAATCAAATTTGGGGAAAAAATCCCGGAAAAAATCAATTTTGGCCGAAATAGGCAAATCTGGTCGAGCTGGGGGCGACCGATGGCCATCCCTAGCGAGGGACGCCCATCGGCAAGCGATGTCCACACGCGCACTACCCGGGGCATGCTGCGCTCAGGCGAGCGATGCCCGCACGCTGCACACAAGCGAGCGACGCCCTCACGCACACGCTGCCGATGCGCGCTAGGGAGCTGCCGACGGCCGAATATTTTTTTTAAAATAACAATTTTGACTAAAATACAATAATTCCAAACTCCTTTTTTATTTTTATTTTTATTTAGATTTTTATATTTTTTTGTTTTAAAAAATAATTTTGACAAGGAAATCATCACTTCCAATTTTTTTGCCCGTGAACAGGCATCTAATCATCATTGGATAACCCTGATCTTGGCTCCCTCAAGATCCGTTGTCTACATAGGGCCTCTCAGGAGCCATCAGAGATAGTTGAGAAGCCAGCTGTTGCTGGTGGTCTTGCTAGAGTTTATGCCATGATTCTCCATCTAGTAAGCTCGTTTTTCATTAAGTTTGTATAAGTTATTGATATGGTGGTTTGATCGTATGTTTGTTAGTATAGAAATTTCAAGGACAAAATTTTTTAAGGAGGAAAGAATTGTAACAACCCGATTTATACCCTTGGAGGATTTTGCTGTGTTAATTGTGAATTAAGGGTATAAGAGTAATTGTATATGTATGATTTGTGGGTTGAGCAAGGGTATAATTGAAAGGAAATAAATTTAATAAGAGAAAGAAATTAGTTTAAGTGAGTAAAAGAGGATTTGACATGAACCAAAAAGACATTTGCATGGGATTTATAAAGTTTGGCCAATAGGAGAGTGACACCTAGAAGGGGTGGTTGGGAGCATTAAATGAAGAAGAGAAAGGAAGGTGGAGAGAGGGAGAGAAAAGTCAGATTTTTTTTCTTTCTTTTCCTCCTCTTCCTTACATGAATTTCCCGTTCCTCTTTCTTTTTCCTCATTTCGTGCTTCTTCTTTCCCTTCTTCCTTGGTTGATTCCTAGAGCTTTGAGTTGGATTTTAAGAGATTAAGTGTTGAGTAGCAAAGGTAAGTGGATGTGAAGATGATGCTTTGATTTTCTTCTCCTTTCTCGTTTTCATTTTTGAACGTGTTATGGGTTTGGATTAAGTGCTTTTGGATTGATTTGTGCAAGAATTCAGTGATAAGAGGAAAGACAAGGGCAAAGAAAAGATTGGAACTTGAAGAAAAGTGATTTTGAGCTTCTTTAGAGGTTTGGGAGTTTATGTTCTATTGTTGTGTTTTGTCTTAGAATTTTGAATTTTTGGAAATTTGAATTGAGAAGCATGTTTTTGTTTGTGTGCTTGAGTGGATTTTTGGTTAAATTTTGAGTAAAGTTGGAAGTGGTAGTGCTTAAATGTGGGCATGGTTCTATGTGCTTATAGTTAATTTGAGTGTGATTTAAGTTTAATTGATTATCTTGTTCAATTGTTAATTAATTGCTTGTTATGAGTGTATAATGATATTGGCATGATTATAAGTATGTTTTGGGTGCAATTACTCGGGTTTCGGGCTGCCATCGAGAGCTCGGGTTTTGAGCTGCCATCGAGAGCTCAGGGTCCGATCTCCTGTGGAGCACGCTCCATCGTGAGCACGTACAGAGCTCGGTCAGCTGAGCTCCTACCGAGCTGTCCTTCATCACGAGTGCGCTTATGTGCGCAAGCGCAACGGGACCACCCATCCTCTGTCGTGAGTGCGACCTTGATCACAAGCGCGATAGAGGCCTGCCAACTCCCTCTTGCGAGCGAGGAGCTTGTCACGAGCGCGACTTTGAGAGAGATTCGCCTCTGTTGTAGGCACAACGGGTCGTCGCGAGCACGACCCTCCCCTATTTTTCAAATGTATACGAATAGTTACACTTTGCATGGTTTCTCACTTATGATTAGTATGTGTTCTGAAATATGAACTATGTCATATTATTCCATATATGTCTTAACGGATTTATGTGCATTAAATTTTTTGGATATTTGATCAAATGTTAAAGTTAGTGATTAAAGAGTAGAGTTTTTTTGTTTGAGCCTGAATAGTCATAGTAGTAGATAGATAAGCATGCTTATAAAGGGGTAGAGTTTATAGCTGCTAGAGTTGACCCGTAAGGGTCTAGAGCTGGCCCGCAAGGGTCTAGAGCCTGTTACCTTCGGGTAACCATAGTATTTGAGACTTCGGTCTCCAGATGTTTGATACTGCTTGCAGTATCCAGAGTACCTATATCCACCACCGATGGGAATTCAGGCTATTGTATGACTATAAGTATGCATGATATGCCCAAGATGTGTTTATATGTATATGCATGCATTTGAGATGTATTGATATGTTATAACAGGTTCTTCATGATAAAAGTTAGTTTATGTACATGTAAGGCTATATGAATTGTTCATGTTAAAATTAAGATGCATATGTTATTTACATACTCGTGTTTCAGTGTTTGTGGATAAATGTTATTGTGTGATGAGCATGTTGTAAGATAACATATGTGATATTTGTGACTTCAATAGAAGTCTTTTGTTTCTGTTTCTCCCCACTGATCCTTCGCTCAGCATGGGTGCTTTTCCCGTGTAGGTTGCAGGTTCGGTTTCGAGTTGTGCATCTGTAGGTCTTGGCCACTAGGAGTTTGGAGCTTGTTGAGAGTTCGTTTTGTTTTTGTTCTGTATATCTTTGTATAGGCAAAGAATTGTATATGTATTAGATACTTTTGTTATGTATAAAGGATATGGCTGTATATGTAATATGGATGATGTAAATGTTATAAGGATGCTTTTGTAATCTTTAATGATTTTTTTTGATATACGTATTTAAGTATGTTCGCTTGTCATGTTTTATATTTTTTGCTTTTATATATATATGTTTGTGCTCTTATATGTGTGTGGCGCTCCAATATCCTCCCAAGGGTTATTAGGGCGTTACATGTTAATTATTGAAATTATTGTATTTAGGTGAAGTGATTGATATTTGTGCAATTAAGTGTAAAAGGATGGCAAAAATCATAATTTAATAGTAGTTAAGTATTAAAGCATAAATTGACTATAGCAATGTTAATTAAAAGACTAAAATGTAAAGATTTCTTAGAAATGTATTATGTTGTGTGTAAATATTAGGTAATTATAGACTTAATGGCTAATTGAAATTAAAGGAAAGAAAGAAATAAAATAAAGTAAATGACATGTGTGGGCCGAAATGTATATAAGTGAATTAGGAAATGATTTTATATAATTTATTAACCTAATTATGAACAGTGATGATTGATATAGTACTATGAGCTGGAATGATAGTGATGACAAGTATATTGTAAATAGAAGTGTACATACATGGAGAAATGGTATCAAGTGCTAATTGAATTATTTCACGTGTGCATTTATGGGAATTAGACATGGAAATGCAAATTTATAATATAAAATGCAAGTGTGTGTGTGACATACATGTAAATATGTAGAGAATTAAAATGACTTGTTGGGTTGGCATATTCCTTATACATTGGAATAAATTATGATAAAAAGAAATAATTAGTGTATCATAAATGTGGCTAATGTATGTATTAAGTATAATAATAAGAATTATAATATGTTAATACGATTAAATTATATTGATAATAGAAATATAGTTAAGTAATGAAATTATAAGGGTATTGTGGACATAAATAAATATAATAAAGTCAAGTAATAATGATTATAGTATACAAATGAATCTTTTATTGAATGGTGTGTAAGATTGAAAAATATATAAGTGTATGCACGTTTTAAAAAGGAATGTTATAAATATTTATATGTGAACTTATTAAGTGAAAATGGACCTTAATTTAGAAATGGCAATTTGTAGTTAGGACCAATATTAGAAATAATTAGAATTGATGCATGGAGTAAATAAGGTCATGATGTACAATATACGTATGTATGGATAATAAGAATAAAGTTGGTGGCTAATGTTAATATTAGATTTTAAGTTAGAACTAATATGTAAATTGTTTGAGAGAAAAGGTAAAAGAAAATTGGTATATTAAGTAATTGCATGGACTAGTGGTAGGGGAAACAATTTTTAAAGAAGATAGTGTTAATAAATTGTACGGCTAGTGATAAGGAAAAGTAACATAAAGAGATTGAAAGTGATAATGGAAGGAAGTAGTGATAAGTGATTGTATATAGTTAGTTATGTACTAAATTGATAGGTTGCTAGAAATGTCGTGTTTAATGTTTGTAATCCGTGTGATTAATTGCATGTATGTATGTATGCATGACTTAAAATAATGGAAACATTTGAATTTGTAATCAAAACTGAGCAACTTTAATGCTCAGCACGTAGTTTATATTGACTACGTGCAGGTACCGATATGATGATTGTTGAAGCAAGCATACCTCAAGTTGGAAATATTCTAGGTAAAGACTTTTGTTAAGGACACTTTTATATTGTAACCTAGAATTATGTATGGATTTGTTGGATTTTGATTAGGTATATGGCATGTATATGGACTTTTATGGACATTGGAACATATTATTAATTATTGAGGCTTAGAGTAGTGAATGTTGATTATTGGACTGAATTGTGTACACTTAATGATATATATTTTTATTGTGCCCCTGAGTAGGTTGGAGGTTGCTTGAATTGTAGGATCGGTAGGTTAAGATTATAACTGTTGTGCTGCAAAATTTTTGACTAAATGTATAGTAAGATAAGACACTTATAGGTTTATCGGCAAGATATAATATAATTATCAAGTGAATGGTTTATGCATGACTTATAAGGTTATATGATTTGGTAATGGACTAAGTTAACACTGGAAGTCTAAGTAATAAGTTGTTATACAAGTGAGAAAAAAAAATTTACCCGCGTTTGAAGTAAACAAGTGTTTATCAGATTTAAATCTAGTATGGTGATTGTCTAGTGGATGTAATGTATGTATAGTATGAACGAAGTAAGGGTGTTACATTTTTAACTTGACATAGATTGAATATCCATTTTAAGATTCTCTTAGCAAATCTCCAATGTAGTCACTTCTCAAATAAGCATCCATATGTTAACTTCAAGTATTACTATACTTATGCTTATGAGAACTACTACTTAACACAGTCAAGAAGTATAACATATGTTAATCTACACATATTAATAATATCTCATCTTGTTAATACTATAAAAGAATTTCACGGCAAATTCCCTTTCTGGGACTTAGAACGAAGCCTAATGCTTCTTTGAACCTAGTCTAGGCCCACTAAGGTTTTTAGGCCCCCAGTGAGGGATCAAGGCTCCCTAAAATCTATTTTATTATTTTATCAAAAAGAACTCTTGAACCAAGAAAAGCCTTTCTTCCTTTACAGAGGAATTTTCATCATAAGGTGATTCTGAACGCAGACAACACAACTTAGGTTATCTACAGTAGTGTATATTGTACTTCACTATTTATATTTTTTGAAAATTCCCTTTCTCGATCTTTTTTTCGCTCTATGACCTAATATGTTGCTGTACTTTTTTCGCTTATGGCTCATTCACTATCTTGCATCTCTGTTGTTGCTCACTCATGCTCTTTCGACTTTTTTCTGATTAAATCATTACATGTCAAACATGAAAGATAGACATCTCCTTCCTTTCTCTAGTATAACTTTCTATTCTAATTACTATTCCAAAGTTTTATTTAATTCATTCCTCCCTTTATCAATTGATAGGGAGTACGGCACACAAGTAGGAATAAAAAGAAAGAAAAGAATAAGGTTACGGTTTTATATAAATAAATATATAAAAGGGTATAAAACGACGTAATTTTACTAATAGTTTGGTTGGTTGAATATTAGAGGTTTTTAACATATATGATCGAATTTTTATTTTAAAACCAAACCAAATATACCAAATTGCTTATGATTCGATTCAATTTTCTATTTCACTCCGATTTTTAATCTTTAATTGCGACATGAAATCCGACAAGGAAAAAAGTGACTGATCCGACTCAACTAAAAATGACCCGAAAAATGACAATACGAAAATTTCAAAACCAAAAAGAACTAATCCAAAATTATTCAAATTCAAACCTATCCAACTCAATTGGCTGGTCTACTTAATATACAATATAAATTTTAAAGAGAAATTGTAAGAAAATATCTTCTTGGTGCAAAACTAAATACGTATAAATAATAAGCGGACGACAATTCATAAATTGAAATTATAATTGAAAATCAATGTAAAACTTATAATCTGAAACAAACGAAAATCGACTCATTAATCGAAAATTTCTGTTGGATTTAGCACTTTAATATATATCTATATATATATATATATATAATATTCTGCCATGTATTAAACAAGCAACATGAGTATGAAACATTGATGTGAGTTGCATTACACTGTAACTTTGTTGAAAAAGTTTTTCTGATAAAAGAAAAGAGAAAAGAAACAATGTGACTTGGAGGTAGAAAATGATAGGGTAGGAGCAGCCAGCAGACGTCAGCTTGTGTGTAGGTTAGTGCGTCAGCAAGTTCATCACCATTTCTTTTTCAATGTAAAACTTACTCTCCAAGTCTAGCTTATTACGCAGAAACTTCCCTCCGCTCGCTTTTTTGTTATTATTATTTTTTTAATTGAATTATTAAGAAACTTTCATTAGCATTACTCGATGCTTTTTCCTTTTTGTTTTTTTCAAACTTTAGCCGCAGCTAAGAAAGACACACACGTGTGCTCCGTGCACATATGTTCATTTACATGAAAAAGTAAGTTACGTAATTAGAACTTCCGTTTAAATATTTATTTTTAATGAGAATATCACTATTATTTGTCTAGCACTATTTAAGTGTACGCATATATATGGATTATCCGATTAATACAAAATAATTATTTTTATATTTTTATCTGACCAGTATCATAGCACCCTTTTATTTATCTATCAATTAATTTGTTCTAATTTATAGAGCTACAATTAGGATTTATTCATAATCTTAAAACAAAATTAGAGTAGAAAGGTGAAATTCATTGTGTCGAAAGAAAAAAAAATCATTGGAAGAAAAATTACAATAAAATAAAAAATAAGAAAATAATTTATAATTCTTTTTTGTTCTCAAATAAATAAATAAAAGTAATTGATAATACTTAATTACCATTTTATGGGCCTTTAAGCCCATAAAGATCCATGAGCCCAAAACAGGAAAAGCCCTTCATCTAATTCCAGCTGTGAACCAATATGTCTCATCGGACCGCTCGATTACCATATCCTGAAATCCTTTCTCAAATGGCATGTCAGAAAAGCATGCCATCCCTGAACTACCAGCATTGGCACTCAAATGCTAAAGTATGGACACCTTGCCTCCGCCACACTATATATAGCATATGAACTTCAATGGTTTAGGTTAGACTTTTTTTAGACTTTTTCTCACTAGAATTCTCTCAGTAGAAAGTTGCTAACTTAGCTATCGGGGTGCTTTTCTCTGATCTGACTAGGACATTCACTTATTTATTTGCAAGTCAATGATCATTTCAAAGCTTCCCTTTATCCGAGTAAATTCCCCCACTTTGGTCATTGTAGACACCGGATCCTGAAACAGTTTAGACTAAGATTATCCAGTGATGAAATTGATGCCTGTTCACAGGCAAAAAGGGGTGAAGATGATAATTTGCTTGTTAGATTTGCATAAAAAAAATTAATAGTGGTGGTCGCCCCTTATCCCCGCACCTCACAGGGGTAGGCAGTGCAACACGCTCACTGCCTGCCCCTCGTAGTGGCAGACCGCGCGATGTGCACGCCTCTCGCGAGGTGCCTGCCCCACGAAAGAGCCGGATGCGCTCGCCCCTCGCACGCAAGCAGCTTGAGGGCACCCGCCCCTCGTCTCCTGCAACCTCCTATTTGTGGTTTTTCTTCCTGAAAACGAGAATTTGAGTTTAAGATGGATTCTAATGCATTTTTTTTCAGGATTTCCAAGGATAATTTCGGATTTTGAAAGTTAAATAAGGTAGTTTTTGATTAAAATTCAATCCTTTCTCCTAAAAAACCTATGTTTTCTTCCTTAATGCATATAAATAGAAAGCTAGAAAGAGAAACAAAGGGGGTAAGCATTTTTCTGCGTTTTCTATTTCTTCTTCTAAAAGAAAAATCTTCTGCTCTTGAAAGTTTTCTTTTTTAAAAATCGAGAATCGTTCTTGAGGCAAAGAAATTGATTTTTTGTTCTTGAGATTCAATTGTTTGTCATTATTTTCTTTGAATAAATTCTTGAAAGCTTCATTATAGAGAGAGAAAGCTTGGATTTATTATTACTTTAATTTTTATTGTTTCGAATTATTGTCGAGGAAATTTAATCACTTTTCTTCCCTCACTTGAATCATTAATTCTGAGGGTCAATTTTTGGGCTAAAAGCACACCTTTCTCACTACATCTTATTTATCTGTATTTCACTATTAACATATGATTTTTGGTTCTAATACCATGCAATTATTTGTTGATTTCCTGTGCCTCTTGCATGAGATTTGAATTGTTTTTTTTAGTATTTTGTGTGAATAATGCATGAAACATGTAAAAAGTGCATAAAATAACGTTATTTTTACTTGAAATTTGAAGAAGAACTGTGAAAATGTATTTTTGGTGAATGCAGTAAGTGAGGGGTGGCCGCCCCTCACCTCTGTTTTCATTTTATTTTCATTTTTGTCCCGTTTTACCTCGTTTTCAATGCCATGATTATATACTAAGTATTTTTTGCATTATTTTGTCGTATTTTATTTATTTCATTATTTTTTGCGATTTAATTGATTTTTTAGATTTATTACTAACATTAATTTTATTTGGGTTTATTTTGTCTATAATACTAATTTTTCCTATTTGAGCATTGCTTGCGAGTGGATGAGGAGATCAAGGAGATTAGGAGACCACCTGTTGGTTTGATTTTATTATTTTGCTATTTCAATTATTTTCCTTTTGTTTTGATTTGTTTTATTATTTTGGTTTGATTTGTAATAGAATAATTTTGTTTAGAGGGAAGGAAGTGATTCTGTTGCGAGCGGGACTTAAGTCACGATCGCGATAGAAACACGTTCTTCAGAAGTTTGGCATTGTCCGAGTTATATTGTGTAGCATAACTCGGAGAGAAGGGGAAAGTGGGAGCACGTGATGTACTCCAGTTAAAGGAAGGAGTGAGCACGAGTCGTGCTCAAGGAGCACGAGTCGTGCTCAAGGAGCACGAGACGTGCTCATAGAGAGAGGGAAGTGAGAGCACGATACGTGCTCCAGTTGAATGAGGGAGTGAGCACGAGTCGTGCTCATGCTCTCTCCTTCTCTGTTGTTTCTGTTTTGATTCATTGCTTCTGTTCTAAGTTGATATATGTCTATGTGAGTTTTGTATATCACCATTTGTCCGTGTTTGGTTTAAAATTATCTTTTAAACCTCTTGCATGGTTAATACTAATTAAATGAACGTGATTAATAAAGATTGTACATGAATTGAATGCCTCTGAATTTGATGAATGCACTTGAATTATAGTTAATAAATTGATATCTATGTATAGAATATGTGAGTTGTTTATTGAGCCTGATTACCGTTATAGTGGAGATAAGCATGCTTATAAAGGGTTAGAGTGCAGCTGCTAGAGTTTGCCTTAATTGTGCCCAGAGTTTTGAATACCTTATGTATTCAGTAGAGTTTGAGTTAATTCTCCACATGTAAGATACTGTAAACAGTATCCAGAGTTATCCGTATCCACCATGAAAGGAATTCAGGCTTATTAATATTGTGTATTGAACTCAACACGATTAAAAGTATTGCTCTGAATAAATGTTATAGTACATGAGAGTAATATTTTAAATACATGACAGTTTCATATACAAGTATATGTTTACATGAATGTGGACACATGATTATTGTATATTTGAATAAATGATATGTACAAGTGGGAAAGTTATATGCATGAGCTATTTGATTATTGTTATATGGAAATAGTGTAATTTATTTGTGACTTCGTAAAGAAGTCCTTTGCATTATTTTCATCCCCACTAAGCGTTATCGCTTAGCACGGATATTTATTTCCGTGTAGATACAGGTTCGGACCAGTGAGAGCGTGCATCTACAGGTCAAGGCCACTAGGGAGTTTTGTTCATCTTTTTGTATATGTTAGAGATAGAGTTTTAATGTTTTGAGTAACATCATTATGTATATGTATATGTAAAGCTAAATGAGAACAGGTTATAATATGAACATGTATAAAGATGAATATGTATATATATATGTAATACATGTTGGGCCCTAGTGTAGTATTATTTCATTTTATTATTCTTATATGGTTGTGTATAATGCTATCGCTTCTGCTAGTATATGTGTATGTACATGTATACGTAAGTGTCTGCATAGCGCCCCAATATCCTTCCAGGGGGTATGGGGGTGTTACAATTTAGTGGTATCAGAGCTCTAGGTTAAATGGTTCAGGACTATAGGGTGATAGAGTATAGTATATGTGTATAAGTTTGCTTAGAGGGTGGCCTAATGCAGTTGCTGGTTTTGTAGGGTATAAATGGAGTCCGATCTGAGTGAGAACGTTGGAGAGACTACGGGTAGTGTGAATCTGATTTGAGTGGATCCAGATGTACAAGCACAAGATAGAGAGGAAAGAGCAAGACCTGTTCAGGACCACCCGGAGTTGATGCAAGGGTTGGTACAGATTCTGGATAGACTGACAGCTCCAAAGACTCCATCGGATTTGATGAGAAAGAGAGGAGCTGAAGAGTTCCATGGGACATCTTTGGATCAATCTAAGATAGCGGAATTCTGGCTCGAGAGAATAGGAAGAATCTTGCAAGAGATCAGTTGCCCACAGGATCAGAGAGTAGCTTGCGCCGTGTCATTGCTGTATGGTGCAGCATATGACTGGTGGAAGTTAGTTTTGAGGAATCCTCAGAGACCCGTGGATTTGACTTGGGATTTCTTTGTCTAAGAGTTCAAGGAGAAGTTTGTTACCAAAGCGTATAGAGATGCCAAATGGAAATAATTTGTGACTTTCAAGCAAAAGAATATGACTGTTGGGAAATATGAAAAAGAATTTACTCGTTTGAGTAAATATGTATGTTAATTGAGGATTTTAGATGTCGCCAGTTTGAGGATGGATTAAGAGAGAGCCTTCGGGGTCCCCTATCTGCTATGGTTGCTTTGCAACCAGTGAACTACTATCGTCTGGTATTGGCAGCTATAAAACTAGAGGAATCTGAATTATTGAGACAGAAGAGAGAGCAAAAGAAAGATTTCCAAAGGAAGATGAGGGTACTGTTGCCAGAGCTAGAGAAGTGAAGAGAGGAAAAGAAGAGCAAGCATCAGCGTTTGTGCCAACTTCAATTGGTAGTGTAAGGCCACCAGCTAGTAGAATAAGTGTAGCACCAGAGTGTGTACACTGTGGAAGGCGTCATTGGGGTGAGTGTAGGAAACTCACTGGAGCCTGTTTTAAATGTGGTAGTACGGAGCACTTACTTGCTCAGTGTCCCAAAACAAGAGAGAATTTGGCATCACAAGAAAGCAAAGACAAAGGGAATGCTTCTGGAAATGTTAGAAGAGGGAGAGGAAAAGGTAAAACTGAAAGACCGCCATCGAAAACGGTCGAGAGGCCATTCCCTACGGAGGATCAGCCATGTGTATATGCCATGACTGTTGAAGATGTAGAGGCACTGATTGGATCTCCTGGTAAGTCCTCTTATTGATTTATGCAGTATATAGTTTTAGTTATTTGTCAGGTATCGGGGAAATTTCGAGGACGAAATTTCTTAAGGGGGAGAAATTTGTAACACCCTGAAGTGGCCCTAGTAGAATTACAGAGTTTTTGGTTTGGAAAAAAAAAGAAAAAGTGAGCGTTGGAGTCCTGTCGCGAGCGCGACAGCACTCTCCCGTGGTAGGTTGGCTAAAATGGAATTTTGACACGTGCCTTGTAGGATAGTGACACATGGCATTGCAGGAGGGTGACAAGTGGCAAGAGGCCTAGTTGTTTTACATGAATTAAGAGGGCAAACGGAGAAGAGACACTTGTTTTAGAGAGAGAGTTAAGGGGTTAGTGGACTTTATTGTGAGTAATTAATCTTGAGTGGGCATTAATTGGGATGGATTAACATTGACCATCTGCCCTTTTTCTTTCTTCACGTTAGTTTTGCTTTGGCTTTTGGCTTTGTGTTCTTCTTTCTTTTCTTTGGCTTCTTGTTGTTTTCCTTTCTTGTTCTTTCTTTCGTTTGCCCTTAAGAGAATTCCTTGGATTGGTTTGAAGAGAGTGGGTTAGAAAGTTAGCTTAGTCCCCTAAGAAGTTAAATAACGTGACTTTATGTGTATTGGTCTTCTTTTTCTACTTGGTTCTTGTTTGTAATTTAAAATGAGGAGAAGAATAACTCTAAGTATTTTACATGGTTTGTGCATGGAAGCTATGGCTAAGAGAGTGGATAAAGGCAAAGAAAAAGCTGGAGGTGAATAGAGCATAGAGTTCAAGCTTCCTAGAGGTAGGGATCGTGTGCGTTTTGAATAATTTTGCTCGTGTTCTTGATTCATATGTTTAAATAGTAACATGATTGAATAGGGATGCATGAAGAGCTTTGATTAGTTCAATAGCTCTTAGAGAGTGTGTTTGATTGCTAACCATTTTGATTGCTTGCAGTGGTTGATAATTTTAGTTAATTTATATGGTTTAGGTGTAATTTTGATCATGAGCATGATTTATATGGCATTTGCATGTTAAAAGAGGAGTTTATTGCATGTGGAAGTGATGGAGTTGGTTTGGGTTTTGGAAGCAAGGGACAATGATATGTTTAGAGGGAAGGAAGTGATTTTGTCGAGAGCGCGACTTAAGTCGCGATCGCGACAGAAACACGTTCTTCAGAAGTTTGGCATTGTCTGAGTCGTGTTGTGTAGCACGACTCAAAGAGAAGGGGAAAGTGGGAGCACTTGACGTGCTCCAGTTAAAGGAAGGAGTGAGCACGAGTCATGCTCACAGAGAGAGGGAAGTGAGAGCACGATACGTGCTCCAGTTGACTGAGAGAGCACGAGTCGTGCTAGTGAGCATGAGTCGTGCTAGTGAGCATGAGTCGTGCTCATGCTCTCTCCTTCTCTGTTGTTTCTGTTTTTATTTGTTGCTTCTGTTCTGAGTTGATATATGTCTATGTGAGTTTTGTATATCACCATTTGGTCCGTGTTTGGTTTAAAATTATCTTTTAAACCTCTTGCATGGTTAATACTAGTTAAATGAACGTGATTAATAAAGATTGTACATGAATTGAATGCCTCTGAATTTGATGAGTGTACTTGAATTACAGTTAATAAATTGATATCTATGTATAGAATATGTGAGTTGTTTATTGAGCCTGATTACCGTTATAGTGGATAGATAAGCATGCTTATAAAGGGTTAGAGTGCAGCTGCTAGAGTTGGCCTTAATTGTGCCCAGAGTTTTGAATACCTTGTGTATTCAGTAGAGTTTGAGTTAATTCTCCACATGTAAGATACTGTAAGCAGTATCCAGAGTTACCCGTATCCACCATGAAAGGAATTCAGGCTTATTAATGTTGTGTAGTGAACTTAAGACGATTAAAAGTATTGCTCTGAATAAATGTTATAGTACATAAGAGTAATGTTTTAAATACATGACAGTTTCATATACAAGCATATGCTTACATGAATGTGGACACATGATTATTGTATATTTGAATAAATTATATGTACAAGTGGGAAAGTTATATGCATGAACTATTTGATTATTGTTATATGGAAATAGTGTAATTTATTTGTGACTTCGTAAAGAAGTCCTTTGCATTATTTTGATCCCCACTAAGCGTTATCGCTTAGTACAGATGTTTATTTCCGTGTAGGTACAGGTTCGGACCAGTGAGAGCGTGCATCTACAGGTCAAGGCCACTAGGGAGTTTTGTTCATCTTTTTGTATAAGTTAGAGATAGAGTTTTTGATGTTTTGAGTAACATCATTATGTATATGTATATGTAAAGCTAAATGAGAACAGGTTGTAATATGAACATGTATAAAGATGAATATGTATATATATATGTAATACATGTTGGGCCCTAGTGTAGTATTATTTCATTTTATTATTCTTATATGGTTGTGTATAATGATATCGCTTCTGCATGTGTATGTACATGTATACGTAAGTGTCCGCGTGGCGCCCCAATATGCTTCCAGGGGGTATGGGGGTGTTACAAATATCATATCAAAAGAAGAGTTAATTTTTCATTAAAATGGGATCACTCATCCCAATTTTCTCAATAATCCCTAAAAATAACTCTTCGTTTTTTTAGTGTGCATGAAAGAACCAATGTTCCTACTCTGAACAAATGCCCCGATTTATATATATTATTTATTTAATTGATTTTGTTTATTTAATTTTCTATTTTAGGGGATTGTATTTTTGTCCCATTCATCTTGTAATTTATTTTTGTTTTATTTATCATTTTTATTTATCGCTTTTCTCAATACTTGACGTGCACTTTGGTTTTAATGCATGACTGAGTGAGATGAGAGATAGAAATTTAATAATTAAAAACTCATTTATAGCATTAACCAAGGCATTAATAAAAGTGAAGTTCTGAACTACTATCTGGTTTAGACGCCGAGGTTAGATAAACTTTTCCAATTTTTTAAATTGGGCAATGACTTTAAAATACCTCAAATGTGCCTAAAGGTTTCATGAAATTAGATGAACTTCTCCAATATTCTATTGGGTAGGGATTTCAAAATATTTCATGTTACCCAAGATCTAGACGCGAACCCTCTCAGACCTTAAAAGCTGGCCTCTAGGACAACATACAGGTTCGACGCACGTCATAGTCATCTTTCACTTCTAGTAATTTGGGACTTATTACATGGTGCTTTCATTGAGAGCTAAAATGGAAGATTCTCTAAGACAATCGTGACACTTAGGAGCAGAAAGAGGCAACCAAACTAAGAAAGATAGATGGCCACGATTAATCGTCCGTAGAAAGAAGTCATCCAAAAACCTCTTTCCTGCCTTTAATGAAGAGGATTTAATTGACATTGGCAAGCATCTAGATTTGACTCTTATAATGATGAAAGCCTTGAAGTCAATTTTTGAAAGTTTTGGACACAAACTACAAGGCAATATAAAGCATTTGGTTCAAAAAGGGAAAGGACCTCAAACCTCAGTGAGGGATTTCGAGGTGGAAAGAATGAGATGAGAAGAAGAAAGAGTAAGACCTTATGATAAAGGAATTATGATCTAAGAAGGAAGGATTTGATCAGGAACCCAACGGGATGCTCATGAATTCTCCTATAGAGGAAAGGCAAGGAAAAAGAAATTCATTCCCATAATCAAAGCCAAGCCTATAACACATACGACATGACCTACGTGCCTTTGCTTTCACCCCTACTTTCCTTTAGAGATGACGTATCATACATGTGCACTCCAAAGGGAAAGATGCTAATGAGAATGAAAGAGCAATCAACCGATCCAATTGCAAACAAAGATAAAAGATTGCTGCTCCAAACCATAAAAAAGTTTGGACTCAGCCATCCGAAGAAGCCCATGTTTGATGGCAAAACCATTACTAAAGAGATTTAAAAAGCTAAACTTCCCAAAAGATTTAAAAAGATAAGGATGCCAATATATGCAAGTAAGACCAATCTGACATGTCACTTATTAGAATACCTCACTCATTCAAATGTATTCTTTTGATGACAAGATTTTTTATCGAGTGTTTCCCACAACATTAGCAAGAGATGCTTTAGATTAGTTCTATGATCTTCCTCTAGAATTGATCACATCCTTCAAACAAATACAAGACTTATTAACCACAAGATACATAGTTCAATTCAGAAAGTTAAAGACAACAAATGACTTATGCAACCTAGTGTAAAGATCTAATGAGAGTTGAGAGATTATGTAGACAGATTCCAAATTGGCATTTGAGATCAAAAACCTTCACTTGGAGATCTCAACATTTGACTTGGCATGAACTGTAAGAATTCTTCCATTGTTTAAATCTTTGACAATTGGACTACTTGTGGACTTCTCATACTTAATGGATAGAGCCAATTGATACATTCAATTGGATGATTCTCTGAGAGCTGATAGAAGAACCTTTAATACATTTGGCAACATCAATCAATCAGTCAGGGAGGAAGTGGAGCAAGAAGCCCAGAAAGAGTAAGCATGTCAAAAAAACACTGAGAAAATGACATAAATTAAGCAAGAAAGGTTTGATCACCATACGAATAATCTATCTACCTACATAATGCTCAATTCTTCTCCCACCAAAGTGTTGATGTGGATCAAAGAAAAAGAACAACAAGGTCAACTAGCCATAGAAAATGTCTGATAAGACATATGCAAAGAGAGACAAGACAAATTTTTTTTTTATTTCCATAAAGATGTAGGACACATAACAAATGAATGCAATTCCCTCAAAGATGAGATTGAGAGGCTTTTGCATAAGGGATCAATAAAAAGATTCATGAGACAATAACAAAGAAGTCCTTGCAAAACTATAAATACCAGAGTCCTATCAAATTCTGAGGATAAAGATGGAAGAAAAACTAAAAATGTCAAAAGACATAGAAACAAAGCCAAAATCATCAATATGATTATCGATGGATCCTTTTACCTTGAGGATTTTTCCAAAAGGGAAAAATAAGAGGCAAAGGAATATATTTCTCAGCCAAATCAAAGAAGTTTCCTATAGTCTCTATACGCCAAAAGATGTAGGTGACATCAAATTTCTCGATGAAGATGCTCTAGTAGTGCAAGCTACATTAATTAATTTGCTTGTTAAGATAATACTGGTGGATAATGGAAGTGATGTGAACGTGTTTACTTTATAAGCATACAAGCAGTTTTAACTCCCGATCAGCGAGCTCAAACCAAGTACCACTCATTTGATCGGGCTTAGTAATGCCATTATTCTGGTTGTAGGGCCTATCAACCTGTTTGTAGTTATGGAGGATGACGCTGCAATTCATACATGTAAATGCACTTTCATAATCATGGACATCTACTTTGCATATAATGCAATTTTTGGAAAGACCATTTTTATTCTTAATAGGAGTAGTTACTAGCATCAGATGCATGGTAATAAATATCCCCACTAGAAAGAAAGTTGCTATCCTTAAGGGAAATAAAAAAGGTTCAAGAGAAGCATATGTCACCATGATAAAGGAAAGAAAGCAAGCCTATGTTGTAAAACTCATTATAGAGGAGAAAGAGGCCGGGAATCTGAAGATGGATATAAAAGGGCATCTTATCATAAGAGAGTTATCCAAGGGAAAGGAGATCAAAATTGGATCAGATATGACATTAGAAACTAAAAAAAAAATAAGTCATACAAGTGCTAATATTAAGCTAAGCTGCTTTCACTTGGACATAAGAAGATATCCCTGGAATAGACCCAAATGTCATCATGCACAAGCTGAATGTGGATATGAACTACCCTCCTATAAAGAAAAGACTAATAAGGCATGCACCCAATTGAAAAACAAAATCATATATAAATCAATGGATAGATTGTTGAAGGCAAAGACGATTAGGGAGGTCCACTACCTCAATTGGCTAGCAAATGTAGTGCTTGTCAAAAAGAAGAATGGGAAACTCATAATGTGCACTGACTTTACTTACTTGAACAAAGCTTTTCCAAAGGATGACTATCATTTGCCTAATATTGATCAACTTATTGACACAATAGCCTATCACACCATCTATTCCATTTTTTACACTTATACAGGCTACCATCAAATCTTAATGAGGTTATTAGACAAAGAAAAAAATAAGCTTTATCACTCATGAAGGAACCTTTTGCTACAAAGTGATGCCTTTTGGCCTAAAAACTACTGGAACGACATATCAATGCCTCATGAATAAGATCATTAAGGAAAAGATTAAAAAGAATGAGGAGGTTTATTTAGATAATATGATCGTCAAAAGCAGAAGCTAAGAGGAACATGCTTTCAACCTAGCCAAAGTCTTCAACACTTTAAATCAATTTCAAGTGAAGTTGAACCTTGAGAATTGCACCTTCGGAGTACCTTCTGAGAAATTCTTGGGATTCATAGTCTCAAAGAGGAATTAAAGCTAACTTAAAAAAATTAAGGCAATCTTTGAAATGCAACCACCAATTAGTGTAAAAGACATCCAGAAGCTGAACAGAAGAATCATAGCACTAGGAAGATTTATATCTTCCTTAGCCAAATGTTGAACTCCATTCTTAAAGAAACTGAGAAAGTATGAGAATTTTGCCTGCGAAGAACATTGTCAAAAAGCATTCAAAGAATTAAAAGAATTCCTAACCAGAACTCCTTTATTGAGTTGACTGATCCATGGAGAAAAAATTTTCCTCTGCCTTCCTATATTAGGGGAAGCTGTTGCTGCAATCTTGGTAAGGGAAGAAGGAAATTAGCAGTTGCTAATTTACTATATAAGCTAGGTGTTAAAAGGATCGGAATTGAGAAAAATCCTAGCAAAATAATCGATTATAGCTCTTATCATGAGACGAAAAAGCTAAGGCAGTATTTTAAAGCTCATACAATTATTGTTTGATTGGACCAGCGTCTCAGAAAGATCCTTCAAATGCCTGATTTGGAGGGAAAGTTAATTGGATGGGAAATAAAATTGCAATATTTTAATGTACGATACAAACCCAGATTAATGATAAAAGCCCAGGCATTCGCAGATTTTATTACAAAATTTATAGGAGATGTGAAAGCTAAAAGACCCAAAGAAGTCTCCTAGGAAATTATTGTAGATGGAGTATCCAATGAACAGGAATTAGCATCGTGATAAGAGGACCACTAGACATAACTATAAGATATGCGAAAAAGTTGAGTTTCAAAGCATCAAACAATGTAGCAAAATATGAAGCACTCTTACAAGGCTTGAGGTTGGTTAAGTCAATCTAACCAGAAAATTTTAATATTAAAAGGGACTCACATATGGTCATGAGCCAAGTCCTAGAAAGTTTGAAGACAGAAAAAAATATAAAGAAGTATCTAAAGAAAGTAAAGCTTGCTCTAAAAGACCTAGAATCGCCATAGGCAACCTATAAGTTAAAAAAAGGCCCGTGAGAAGAAATAAGGCTGCCAATTTTCTAGCCAAAATGGTAGCTTCAAATTAAAATGTAATGGAGTAAGACATCATCATAGAAGAACAATTGTTATCATCCTTAGAGGAGGTTGAGTTGATGGAAATCAATTAATAAGAGGACAAATGGCTTACGCCAATTATAAAATATCTCCGATTAGGGAAACTTCGGTAGAATGAGGCCGAAGTAAGAAAGATTGAAATAAAGTCACTTAATTATTCTCTAATTGAAATGAAGTCACTAAATCCGAGCAGGCATTTATGGAGCACATGAAGCAAATAGGGCAATTGTAAGGAAGTTGTTACATATAGGCTATTATTGGCCTAAGGACCTGGCACACGAACCATTACTGAGACCAGTACACAAGCCGAAAGGATATATTTTGAAGCTTGGGAAAAGTATAATAGGTTGAGTCTTAACTTGATGTGATTGACAATGGTTGAAAATGTTAAACCATCGATGCCTAATACAGACAATGTGAGGAAATTTATGATGAAAATCAAGGAGTACTCACAATCAGACATAGCTGACAAGTCTATTGTAGGAAACTTGATGAGCGAATTAACAACCAAGAAGTTTGCTCGATCGTAACCAATCCACGATCATGTAACAGGCATGTCAAATTTGGCTACAAAGCTGAAATCAATGGGCATAGATGTGAGTGAGTCCTTCCTAGTACAATTCATTATCAACTCACTTCCTCCTAAATTTGGTTACTTCCAACTGTTATAATAATCTTAAGGAGAAATGGAACTTTCAAGAAATCAAGGCCATGTTGGTACAAGAGAAAGGGAGATTAAAAAAAATGAAGGAACACTCTATGCATCTTACAGTACACAGTGAAGCTAGCAGCAAAAGGGAAAGCCAGGAAAGGAGAACAACAAGAAGGATAAAGCCCCAATGAAGGTTAATAAGGGCCAAATCCATAAAGAGCAGCATTGTTTCTTCTACAAGAAAGCTGGTCACCTCAAGAAAGATTGCCTTAAGAGAAAGGGTTGGTTCGAAAAGAAAGGTAAGTACTATATTTTAGTATGTTTTGAAACAAACCTTATTGAGGTGCCCAATAATTCCTGGTGGTTAGATTCAGCTGCAACTCCTCATGTGTCACATGTTATGCAGGAATTCATTTCAATCCAAACCATAAAAGAAATTGAAAAGTTCCTGTATATGGGTAACAGAATGAAGGCATGAATAGAAGGAATTGGGACATATATATTGATATTAGACACTGGTTGTAGTCTAGATCTTAAAAAGTGTGTTTATGTTCCCAGATGTGCAAGAAATTTAGTTTATGTTAGTAAGTTGGATGAGATAGGTTTTAATTTCAATGTTGCAAACGGTATTTTTTCTTTGTCTAAATGATAGTAATATTATGGTTTTTGTACATTAATGGATGGTTTATATCGTTTTAACCTTAATATTAATTATTTTGAATCCTCGTTTCATGTTAAACATAATATTGGTAATAGTGCACATAATGAACACTTTGTTTACTTGTGGCATCAAAGGTTAGGTCATATATCTAGAGAAAGGGTGATGACGTTAGCGAAAAGTGAAATTTTACCTCAACTAGATTTTACTGATTGGGATGTGTGTGTGGATTGCATTAAAGGCAAACAAACTAAACACATATCTAAGAATTCAGCCATAAGAAGTACATAGTTACTTGAATTAATACACATTGATATATGTGGTCCATATATGTTCCATCTTGGGGTGGTGAAAAGTATTTTATCACCTTTATTGATGACTATTCATGTTATTATTATCTCTATGTACTACATAAAAAGTCACAATTAGTGGACATTCTCGAAGTGTTCATTAATGAAGTGGAAATGTAGTTAGATACAAAAGTGAAAGTAGTAAGGTGTGATAGAGGTGGTGAATATTATGGTAAATATGATGAGAATGGATAGTGTCTAGGTCCATATGCAAAACTTCTTCAAAGTCAAGGCATTTGTGCCCAATATACAATGCCTGGTACACCATAACAGAATGTTGTAGCTGAAAGGCGGAATCATACTCTTATGGATATGGTTAAGGGTATGTTAAGTTACTCTAATGTAAATTTATTTTTATGGATGTATGCATTAAAGACAGCTATATATCTACTTAATAGGGCTCCTAGTAAAGTAGTTCCTGTGACACCTTGTGAATTGTGGATAGGTAGGAAACCTAGCTTGAGGCACCTGCATGTTTGGGGTTGCCTAGCGGAAATAAGGATTTAAAATCCTCATGAAAAGAAACTTATGAAAGGACCATTAGTGGTTACTTCGTTGGTTATCCAGAAAAGTCCAAAGGGTATATATTTTACTATCATAACCATGGTATAAGGATAGCTGAGTCTAGTAATGCTAGGTTCATTAAAAATGGACAAATCAGTTAAAGTGGGGAACCGTGAAAGGTGGATATATTCAAGAGATTCAGGTGGAGAATCTTTCATCTAGTGTCTCTTCTGAAGTTATTGTTCCTCTTGTTGCGTTACAACCATGCAATATACTGGAGCAACAAGTTAATATTTCAAACACACAAAAAGAGAATATCAATAATGAACCAGTAAATAATTTGCAAGTCACAAATGATGAAATGATACCATAAGAAATAACATTGTGAATGTCTATAAAGGATAAAAGACTAATTATATCAGATGACTATGTGGTGTATTCACTTGAGCACTAGTGTGACTTGAGCACTAGTGTGACTTGAGCATTGATAAGGAGCCAATCTCATTTAAAGAAGCCATAAAATGTAATAATTTTGAAAAATGGCTCTATGCTATAAAAAAATAGTTAAAATCTATGGATGATAATAAAGTCTGGGAACTAGTTGAGTTACCTGAAGGCTCAAAGCAGGTGGGCTGTAAATGGGTCTTTAAGACCAAATGGGACTCGAAAGGCAATATTGAAAGGTATAAGGCCAAACTTGTAGCCAAATGTTATACTCAAAATGATGGCATTGACTTTAAAGAAACATTCTCTCTAGTTTCAGAGAAGGACTCTTTAAGAATTATTATGGCATTGGTAGCTCATTATGATTTAGAGCTTCACCAAATGGATGTAAAGATCGCTTTTCTGAATGGTGACTTACAAGAAGAAGTATATATAGACCAACTAAAAGGTTTTATGATTGCAAAAAAGAAAAATATGGTGTGTAAATTAAAGAAGTCAATATATGGTTTGAAACAAGCTTCCCGACAGTGGTATCTTAAGTTCAATGATACCATTACCTCTTATGGTTTTGTAGAAAACATTATTGATAGGTGTATATATATGAAGGTCAGTAGGAGCAAGTTCATTATTTTAGTACTGTATGTTAACGATACTCTTTTGGCTGCTAATGATTTGGGCTTGTTACATGATGTAAAGAAATTTCTCTCTAATAACTTTGAAATGAAAGATATGAGTGAGGCATTCTATGTGATTGGAATAAAAATATTCCGTGACAGGGCACATGGATTGTTAAGATTGTCTTAGAAAGGATATATTAGTAAAGTATTAGAGAGATTTAAGATGAAAAAATACTCAGCAGGGCTAGTTCTAATTTAGAAATGGGGTAAATTTAGTGAAATATAAGGTCCCAAAAATGATTTGGATCGAAAGGAAATGGAATCTATTCCCTATGCATCTGTAGTTGGGAGTCTGGTGTATATTCTGACTTGTACTCGACCGGACATCAGTTTTGCAGTTGGAATGTTAGGCTGATATCAAAGTAATCCCAAAATGGATCACTGGAAAGAAGTAAAGAAAGTCCTTAGGTATTTACAAGGTACCAAGGATTATATACTCACATAGATGAAATCAAATCATCTAGAAGTGATTGGTTATTCAGATTCAAACTATGTTGGTCGTGTAAACTCAAGGAAATCAACTTTCGATTATCTATTCCAACTAGCAGGAGGGGCAATTTCTTGAAAGAGTGGAAAATAATTTGTTATTGCTACTTCCAGTATGGAGGCTGAATTTGTGGCATGCTTTGAGGCCACTATTCAAGCATTGTGGTTGCAAAAATTTGTCTTAGGGCTAGTTATTGTCAACAATATAGCTAGACCGCTAAGAATTTATTGTGATAATTTCACAGTTATCGTCTTTTCTAAAAATGACAAGTACTCTATGGGTGCTGAACATAGAGATTTGAAATACTTATCAGTCAAATAAGAAGAGCAAAAACATAAAGTGTTAATTGAGCATATTGAAATTGGTCTAATGATAGCGGATCCTTTAACTAAAGGATTACTGCCTAAAACATTTATTGGTCATGTTGAAATGATGGGCATTATAGACAAGTCCTTGTTAGCATGAGATCATGTTATGCATATACATATGTTTGGTTATTTGCTATTATTGTTTTGACACTTATGAATCCAATTAAAGTTATATTTTTGCTTATTTGTTGGTTGTCACATTATGTAGTGTACATTCATCGTCTTACTGTAATGACAAATTATGTTTTAAGAAAAACATCAAAGTTCAGAATTATAGTATTTCTCTATTATAGTTATTTTGAATTGAGTTGATTGTGTGATACATGGAAGGAATCATGTCGCTAGATGACTTGTGACCGTCATGATCCCATCATTTTAATTCATTCAAGTTTGACGATTTTATAGATTCGATATATGGTGCATGCTTAAAATATTGTTGGATTGTTAAGTCGTAACATGAGTAAAGTGGTAGATTGTTAGATTAATTTTAATAATTATAAAAGTGCAACCCATATTACTTGAGTTAATTCTAATGTAAGGTGAGCCCAAAATAATGGTTATTAGGCTTCTAGAGAATTTTAGAATCACTAGGGTTTAATTATAAAAGGAGAACTCTTCCCTCTCCCTTTACATAATAAAATATATATATAAAAAAATATATAATTATCAAAATATGAAAAAGTTCGTTCTTGTGCCGTTGAAAAAGAATAAAGAAAAGTGAAAGAAAAGAGTGGATAAAATATTTGTAACCATGGATCCAAGTTAGTATTTCTTTTCTCTCTTATAATATGAATCCTAATTAAATTAGTTGAATCAATTGTGTCATCAATGATCTTGAAAGAATTCTAAGCTTGTAATATTATTTAGAAAATTAAAGTTTATGATTACATTTAATACATGCATAAATATAAATAATTTTGATTACTAGCCGACAACTATTAATTCACCTATACACATGATATATAGTCCTTCCATTTATATGTCATTTTTAAACTTTCAATAAAATATTAATTTATTTTTTCAATTTTCAATACAATATTAATTTCATATTTAATTTACAATATTATTAAACAAATTAGATTTAAATTAGAATTTTAAAAGTAATAAAAACATGGGTAATTTAGTCATTCTCTAATATATTTTAAATTCTAAATTTAGCCTTAATTAATGTTTTTAATTCTAACGAAAATAACAAAAGTGACATATATTATGAAATTGAGAGAGTAATATATTAAAAGAAAAGTTATTTCAAATATTAAATCAAAATAATGGCTATAAAAAAATAAAAAAAATAAAACAACTATAAAATGATATGAGAATTAAAAAAAACTACTAAAAATTGTAAACAAATGATAGAAAAAATACTAAAAAAAGTTATTTCAAATATTAAGTAAAAAACAGTGGCATTAAAATAATAAAAAAAAACATGTAATGAAGTTGCTTTTAGAGCGTGAAATGAACTGATCTGCAATTTATTTATACGAAT
Source organism: Excoecaria cochinchinensis (assembly GCA_947683425.1). NCBI lineage: Eukaryota > Viridiplantae > Streptophyta > Magnoliopsida > Malpighiales > Euphorbiaceae > Excoecaria > Excoecaria cochinchinensis. The sequence goes on from CANTUQ010000055.1 coordinate 6,226,946, forward strand.
TATCAATCAATTAGAAAATAAAAATAAAAAAAAAGGAAACATGTGCAGTATGTCGGCGGGACAAAGAAATAATGAGGAAGCAAATGTGGTAATTCGTACTTGTAGATTAACACAAATTTATATTTAATAAAATATATGCAATGGCATTTTAGTAATTAAAGTAAAAAGAGATGAACAATCTAGTAAAATCGAAAAGCAAACCATCTCCACAATTTATCTTTTGGGTTTAGTTACAGATGCAAAAATAGCTTTTGCCAAAACAACCTAAAATATTTTAGAAGCTCTAAGTTAAACATTTTAATAGCCTCTCTTAATCACCGGTATATAAAACTACACATTCCTAGTTTACCTAGTTGTTGCGTCTCTCTTGAAAAATCAAAGCATCATGCAAGCCTATTCTTTCTTAGAAAATACAAGGATGTTCCCTTCAACATCCTCTTTGCTATCCTTGTATGCTTCCTTCTCCACATCTTTGATGCTACTAAGAAATGCCTACCATGAACTTGTGCCCAAGAAACTTGAATCCTTCATCATCTCAAAAATCTACTTGCTTTTCTGTCGGAGAAACTTATCTCCTTCTTATGCTACTTTCATCATCGATGATTCTTGGGATGGTCTTGACCGTAACAAGCTCATAGATGCTTCAAGATTTTACTTATCCGCCAAAGTTGGTCGCAACAACAATGTAATTAGAGTAGGAAAGTTCAGAGGCCAAAGGAATGTGACCGCTGCTCTTGTTGAAGGTGAAAAGATTGTTGATGTTTTCCAAGGAATTGAAATTACATGGCGATTTGCTAAACAAGAAAACGACGATTGTCCATCTGGCAAAGCTAAAAAGGAAAGGAGCATTAACAAGGGTCAATTTGAGATTATTTTTGAAGAACAATATAAAGAAAAGGTATTTAATGAGTACTTGACTCATATTCTAGATACTTCTACGTTATTAACTGAAGGAGATAAGGTTTTGAAGCTGTTTACAAGGTCTAATCTGCGCTGGACTGGTATAGATTTTCGACATCCAGCTACTTTCGATGCACTCGCCATGGATCACGAGTTGAAGAAATCGATTATTGATGATCTGGAGAGGTTCTTGGGAAGGAAAGATTTCTACAAGAAAATTGGGAAAGCTTGGAAGCGTGGATATTTGTTGTATGGACCTCCTGGAACTGGGAAATCGAGCTTGATCGCGGCCATGGCTAATTACTTGAAATTTGATGTGTATGATTTGGAGCTTGGTAATATATTTTCTGATGATGATTTGAGGAAGGCTATGCTTGATATTGACAGAAAGTCCATAACTGTAATTGAGGATATTGATTGCAATTCAGAAGTACGAAAAAGACGCAAACCATCATCAGTATCACCTGATAAATCTGATGAGGAATCCACTTATGCCAAGGTTAGTACATATCCTGTGATTAAAAACAGAGAACTCTGATTCTGCTTTGCTCTGTTCTGTTTGATAATTTAATTTTTGTCTTGTTTTTTTGAGGAACAGCAATTTTCTCTTTCATCTCTATTAAACTGCATTGATGGGTTATGGTCAAGCTGTGGAGAGGAGAGGATTATAGTGTTCACAACTAATCATAAAGAAGTATTAGATCCTGCATTGCTTCGACCGGGTCGAATGGATATGCACATTCATATGTCTTATTGTACTACTCGAGGATTCAGAGTTTTGGCCTCTAATTATCTTGGAGTTAAAGATCATCAATTGTTTGAAGAAATTGATGATTTGATTGAAAGTGTAGAGGTGACACCTGCTGCTTTGGCTGAAGAGTTACTGAAGAGTGATAATCCTGACATTGCTCTTGCTGAAGTTATCAATTTGCTTAAGCAAAAGAAAATGGAGAAAGAATTAGCGGAAGATGGAAAGAAAAGCTTTGTTGACTGACAGCGTTTACTATGTTATTTTGTCTTAATTTAATGCAATGTGTTTTGTCTTTACTCATTTTATCATTTGCACTTAAATCTCCTGCGATAGTTGGACGAATGATAAAGTAATGAAAAGTTTTGCCAATAAATTGATATTATGCGGTCTGAAGATAAAGAAATCAATTGTTGACGAACGAACAGAAGTGGGACTTGACAAAAACAAAACCATAAAGCAATATGAAGGAAAATTATAAGCATATAATTTAATGGAGTTAACATTAAATAAATGTACCTACTTCTTGTAGCGCAGAAACTAGTTGCGGAAGCGTCTACCAAGATCCCGTTTGTTTTTGGTCACTGGTTCGGCTTTTACCCACTCGGGGTAAGAACAGCTAGATCACAATCTAAATGCCCCTGAAAATAAGATAAAAAACTGTTAGTGGGAACGAGCAGCATTGCGGCGTATACGTTTTCTCGTTACCAAATTATGAGGACCTCACCTCTATTTATAGAGGTCCTATAAACTAGAGATCTAACTCTAATTTAACTTAAACTTTTTCTGAGATAAGATTTGGTAATTTAATTTAGATTAAATAACTCAATTTAATCTGGATAGGAACTCAATCATTTATAGAGTCATGGACGTATCCCAACTCTATCATCTCCCACTCGCACATGACGGAACGCATTCCAGTCTTAATCTTCAGTTATACTGGCAAATAGATTGTGTGACCAGCATACCTCGAGAGCACTAGTGCTATACACCTGTTAGGGATATATAGCGTCTCGAAAAACGATATCCTCCTTTTCACGTATGCCTAACCCTAGATTGCCTTCTCACATTCACTGTTTTAACTCATGATCTCATAAAACAATTTTCGTGTTCACTATTATGTTTCTACTTATAGAAACTATAATAGGCATGCCGGTGAACCACGAAACATTATGAAAGTGATCAAAAGGTTATCTTCCCCTCTTACTGTATGCCATCTATCATGATTCAACTCGTTTTTCTAGTTAGATCCGCCAAGCCTAAATTTTTCCCAGACCTCTTGAAAACTAACTAAGCTAGCCACATTGAACCATACTTTAGGGATAAGTTAAGGGTTCTAAGGGTCGAAATATAAATAGGGTCTCACAATAGGGAAAGTTGAGATCATTAATATTATTAAATTCCCATCCATGTGATCACATAAGCACACACGGTATAAAACATGTGTTATGGTGTTCTTTCCTTCCCTTAAAGGAGCGCATGTCTCACATTTCGATAATGTGTATATCAAACACCATACAGAAGCGTAAGGTTGCGATGCACCGAAACACCCAATTTTAGTCCACTTACTTAAGGACTACTTCTGGCTTTTTAGACAGAATATGGTAGTTACATTTAACTTACCATCGGATTTCGTACAATCCTTATTTGGATCTCAATCCAAAGCATACCACTTTATGTATGTCTTTATCTCACACCTTAACAAGACTCATCTTGTAATTTCTGCAAGACGGCACTTTTATTTTGAACAGGCTCTCGAGCATTCTCATATGTTCAAAAATCGCCTCATCTTAGTATTTGCCAACTCATTGACAAAACTAAGGTAAACACCCTTGTGAGTGGGCTACTTCTTTGTCCGACATGCTCAATCTCATATCAATAACAGTAAATGTTTACACATAAACATTCACACTCATGTATTGCCATCAATGAACTTTAGTTATTATTTGCAAATAATAACATTAAGGGATTATATAAAATATAACAGTACCAATTATATTCTACACAAACCTCGAGATCTAATGTATTTCTCAAAACACATCTCTCATTACAGGTTTACTCAATGGATCTGCATGCGTAGAAACGTACTGTAAGTTCAGTTCTCCTCGTGCAACAATATCTCTCATATATTGATACTTAATGTCGATATGCTTAGCTCCACTATAAGCTATAACGGCTGACTATCACTATAGACTGTCACTAATACCTTTGAGACAGTTACTCTTAAATGGCTCACAAGCCATTTCAACCAAACTATCTCCTGTACTGCAATTGAGGAAGTGACAAATTCAACTTCCACTATTGATGGGGCTTCTTAAGTTTAATTCTTGTTACTCCACGAGATGGCACTCTTGCCAAACAGGAATATAAAACATGGAGTGGATTTCCTCTCATCCACATCTCCTGCCCAATCAATGTCTCTGTATTCTCTCAATGCAGATCATTTTATTGAAAATAGAAAGAATATTCTGTAGTACCATTAGGTATATAAGTATTCTTTCAATTACTTCCAATGTGCTTTGCCTGGGTTAAATTGATATTTATTAACCATGCTCACTGCATAGTATATATCATGTCTTATATACAACACTGTATACATAAGACTACCCAAGGCACTGTCATATATAGAACGCTCCTCATACGTTCAATTTTTCTGACTTCATAGGACACACATCTTTGCTGAGAAACTAATTCTTGGCAATGGGGTTATCTATGGGTTTGCAGTTCTGCATATTAAATCGCTCAAGGTCTTTGTTGATATATTTCTCTCAAGAAACAGACAACAATCTTCTTGAATGATCTCTCTTGAAATCTTAACTTCAAGAATGTAATATGCATGACCCATTTCATTTGTCTCAAAGTTGGACGATAACCAATCTTTGATTTTATTTACATACCATTTATCATTTTCAGCTTTGAGTATGTCGTATACATACAATGCCAAAATGATAAATTCATTTTCAGAGCTTTTACTATAAACACAATGATCTTCATCAATCATGCTGAACACGTTTAACATGATTCTATGATGAAGTCTCAAGCACCATTGTGTTAAAGACTATTCAAGGCAATAGATTGAACACGTCAATCAGCAAACCTTATGTTTGCTGCCTTTTTCGATGAAATGTGTAGATTGTTTCATCCATTTCTCCATTGAGAAAAGCAGTCTTTTCATCCATTTGATGAAGCTCTACGTTCAAACTCGCCACTATGGCTAGAATGAACCTTATGGACGTAAATTTTATTTACAACAGATGAGAAAGTCTACTCATAGTCAATCTCTTCCTATTGTATGAACCCCATAGCGACTAGCTGAGCCTTATATCTTTCGATACCTCTATCAGCCTTTCGCTTTACTTTGAGAATATATTTATTCTCAATTTGTGTCCTTTCAGTAGATCAACTAGTTCTCAAACATGGTTTGATCTATGGATGCCATTTCCTTTTCCATTGCTTTAGTCCATTTTTCTCTTAAGTGGGCATGAAAAAGCTTTTTGACTATTATTATGCTCTTTCTTGTCTTGTGGGATAACTAAAAGGGCTTCATTCTAGCCTTCGATTTTAAATTGTCAGCATAGAACACTTATCCTTTTAGATTTTTACAGTTCTGAATCTTGATGAACATGTCTTATATATTTATCATGATTCATAATGCTCCCACTGGGACTATGTTCCATACTCCCACTGGAGTCAGAAATACCGTATTCTTTCCTCCCACTGAAATCAAGAATACTCCCATTCATATCAGGTATCGAACATCCGGATCGTTTGGAGGATTAAGGTCTTAACCTTTTTCCTCTAACTCCCTCCCACTCGGATGGAGTGATCCTGATGGTCTCTTCCTGAAATATAAAGTGAAATCTTAATTCACTTCGCCCAACTTTGGAAAATGCATTCTCTTAAGAATGTGACGTCTTGTGATTCGAATTCTATCATTATACCATTTTCTTACTGATCCATGAAAATGTATCCTTTTGATACTTCAGAATATCTGCCATAGATACTCTTTTTACCTCTTGGTCTCAAATTTACCAAATTGAGGTATCATGGACGTAAGCATTATAACCCAAAGGTTGTAAATGGCTTAGGTCAGCTTGTCGACCAGTTCACAACTCATAAGTTATGATAATGATAGATTTAGAGGGCATACAGTTCAGAACATATGTGACAGTCAATAAAATATCTCCCCAATAGGAGATAGGCAATTTGCCTCTGTCATCATAGATCTAACCATATATATAGGAGAGTCTTATTTCTCCTTCCTCAATACCGTTTTGTTGTGGATTTATAGGAATGAACAACTAATGTTCAATCCTTTTCATCACATGAAACTTTAAATTTATCTTTAAGATATTACTGACCTCTGTCAGTTCTTAAAGCTGTGATCTTTTTATCTAATTGATTCTCAACTATACTCATATAAGTCTTGAAGCAACCCGATACTTCTGACTTGTGAGAAATCAAATAGATATGACCATACCTAGTACAGTCATATATAAATGTGATGAAATAATAGGCCCCATGCCTTACCCTCACATTCATTTGACCACATTCGTCATAATGGACTAATTGCAATGGAAATTGGCTATTATTTCTTATTCGAATGATTTTCTAACTAGTTTTTTTCTTTTCAGGCAATACTCTCATGTAAGCAATTCAACGATATTTAAATCGCCTACTAAACCTTCTTTGACTAACCGACTCATTCGGTTTTGTCCAATATGATTTATTATAGCATGCCATAATTCCACATTATTCTCATAACAATGTGAAAAATAATAAATTAAAGGAAAATAGTCATGGTCCACATCCATAACCAGAACCATAATAGAAATCATTCAAGCATAAGCGTACACTGTTATCCTCAAAAATAAATTGAAAATAAATTTCAATAAAACAAGAACAGAACCTAAATTTCATAACAAAGGTATCTCGATCCCCTGTTACACGGTCTATTGGTTCTAAATTTATCACCCACAAAGGATGAAATTCAGAACCAGATACATAAATTTTGCTCACTCTTGAGTTAAAATAGTATATCTCTATAAGCATAATGCAGCTCTTGCATAATGTCATTTCTATAGGCAATTGAAACATTTCACTCTTGAAAAGTTTACCTCCTTTTTGCCTTTGGACCTTTCGTGATTTTATTTCTTTTGCTTTTCAGGCTCTCAACCCTTTTCTTTATCCCTATTGATGAAGCTTATTATCTTGTTCTAATAAGAACTCATTCTATTAGAACATGACTATGCCATATGACATTGACCTTAATCATTGTCAGAAGGCCTCTTTTAAGCCTCAAATAACAAGTGACATCCTCAAATGTCTTTTTGCTTATCTATGTGAGTTAGTTGTATCCTCACATGCTACCAACTCTTGGGTAAAGAACGGATAACAGTTTGGACCTTCTGCTTATCAGTCACTTATGACTACTAAGCTCACTTTTCTTTTTCATCTCTCTTAGATGTTTTCGCATCAAATAATCAGACTTTTCTGATATGTATCAAATTTGATCTACAATGATCGGAGCTTATTCAGAGTCACATCTTTGAACTTCTCCTGCAAAGCGATCCACAGATCCATTGCATTTTGATACTTGCGAAATTGCTTAGTGATGTGATGCAACATAGGCATCTCGGTCATGCTTATGCTGTGTTATAGTGTCATCCTCAAGTTCAGCCATAACCGAACTTGAAGATTTAAGAGCCTCTTGCTCTTCAAGCACATACTGGATCTTTGTATTCCAGATTTCATAATTATCACTTGAAAGCAGCATCCATTAAGATCCTCTGATCTCAAATGGAACAACATTGCACATATTTAAGTGAGATTAGGCAACACATGCAATTTATTATACACCTGAATAATAACCTAGTAAAATTTTCTATTAGGCTCAAATTCGAAAAGGCTACTTATAGTATCCAATTACCCTCTAAGTCCTAATGTCCAACCTTCTAGATTAAAATTTCATGCATAATAAATCTGAATTATTGGATTATCAATATCTCAAACTTATGAGGGGATTATTATTAAGCCTTTACTTAATAAGCATGCAATCATTTTACTCATAAAATATCGCAAGGCAATTAACAATTAAAATAAACTCATTTATTATAAAGTTAAATGGCATCATGATAAGTAAATAAACACATTTATTTAACTAAAAATCCAATAATCCCAAAATAAGACACTCATGTCAAATATTAATAGGAAACATAAACCCTATTTTAATAATAACAAACGCCAACTCAAATTGACACTTATGTCAACAATTATTGAAGTCCAGATTTCATAAAATCTTTTTAGTTATTAGGATTACATCTTTGACCGATTTAATCAATTCATCAAGTGACTCATAAGTCCATTGATGAAACCATGGACAATGCACACTCCGTCCATTTCTTAATACCATCACAGATTTTTAGTGTTACTTTTCAACACTTCTCTTTTGGTAACTCTATCCAAAATTTTATTCTCATACTCAGACCACCAATCCAAATGCACTCTTGCATTTGTTATCACACATGTACTTTATGATGCACTATTGCATCAATATCATCAGCTCAAATCTTCCTTTGCATTATCATGTTGCTTATTGATTGCACTCTTGCATTTCTTAAAGCAACCTATGCATATCTTAAGGAAGAACCGGTGTCCTTATTTAAAATTTTCTATAACATATTACAGAAAAATTTATACTCTCATATATAAATACACATGATTGAAACGCATTTCAATCAATAAATAAGGACGAAACCTCAAAAATTTTTTGAAATATTTTAAAAATTAATCAAATGTAGAAAATAAAATTTCTACAATTTTTAATATTTTATTTTTGAATTTAAACACATTTAAATATCAAAAATTATTTAATATATTTTTTGGTCATTAAAAATTTTTGAAAACATGACCAAAAAATCAAAAATAATTTGAAAAATCAATTCGCAAAAATCGGAGCTGAAATGGTGGTCGGAGGACGCCGCACGCGCCTACACGAGCCGACGGGGGAGAGGAAGACGTGCTCACGCGCCTTCACGCACCACACGCGCGGCCTCCCATTAGACCTGACACGTGTCACCACCGCAGCGTGCCACGTGTCTGCATTCAGTCACGTCATGTGTCTGAATGCTATTGGTCCACCTAGTGCCCACGTGGCACAGTCAACGCCACGTGTCGTCATCTCATTGGTCCACGTGTCACATGTGACACGTCAGCACTGACACGTGGCAGACCTCAGTCATACATGCGTCAACACCTGATTGGACCATGTGTCGCCCACGTGGCAACTGGGTACACGTCACCGCCATGTGGCGATGTCCCATTGGACCACGTGTCACGCATGACACGTCAGCATCGCTACGTGGCAGAACTCAGTCTGACACGTGGCATTCTCTGATTGAGACACGTGGCACACGTGCCACATCATCACCTACATTGTCATGACACGTCGTTTGGACACGTGGCTTGACCTCAGTCAGCCACGTGTCAGCCCCTTGATGTGCCACGTGGCGTGGCCTCTACCGTCATGTGGCGCATGGTCATTGGGCCACGTGTCAGCAGTGACACATTACTGCTGACACGTGGCACGCGCGTGTGAGCCACAGCCCACGCGCACGCGCCGTGCGTATTGCAGCGCATGTAGTGCACGCGCCGCCATGTTGACCATTTTCGGCGCTCCGATTCCGGCCGATGGGGGGTTTTCAATGTCTGTGAATCTAATGGTGAGGTCAAAAATAAAAAATCCCGACTTCTAGTTAGCCGTTTTGAATATCCAAATTTATCCCCTCGGGTTTCGGTGTACACATACAAGAAATCGAGCCGAAATATACACGCATATATATTTTTCACACAAAAAACAAATTTTTGTTATGTCCAATGCATCCCAGATCTAATAATTTTATACATAAAATTTTAGATCCATTTAGCCACACGCCAGGACGCAAAAACAACGACTCTGATACCAATGAAGGAAAATTATACGCATATAATTTAATGGAGGTAACATTAAATAAATGTACCTACCTCTTGTAGCGCAGAAACTAGTTGCGGAAGCGTCTACTAAGATCCCGTTTGTTTTTGGTCACTGGTCCGGCTTTTACCCACTCGGGGTAAGAGCAGCTAGATCACAATCTAAATGCCCCTGAAAATAAGACAAAAAACTGTGAGTGGGAACGAGCAGCCTTGCGGCATATACGTTTTCTCGTTACCAAATTATGAGGACCTCACCTCTATTTATAGAGGTCCTATAGGCTAGAGACCTAACTCTAATTTAACTCAGACTCTTTCTGAGATAAGATTTGGTAATTTAATTTAGATTAAATAACTCAATTTAATCTGGATAGGAGCTCAATCCTTTATAGAGTCATCGGCGTATCCCAACTCTATCACAATAAAAAGAAAAAAATAGAACCATTGTTTTAATCTTTACCTATTGCAAATGGTTGCTGAGTCTGCTGACCTGCACATGCTTGCCACATTCCACATATACAGGACACTTATGCCTACGAAAAAGGTTCGGTTGGAAAAAAAAAAAAAGTTAAGAGAAAAAGGCTGGAAAACAATGAATTTTTATGAGAAAGAAAATAAAAAAAAGCTATGTATGTGTGTAAAAGGAAATTTCTTGGTGTTCAGTAAAAGGCAATTTCTTGCACTTGTTATTATCTTTTTTCATGACTTAATTTAATAAAATTATTATATATACATAATATTAACTTTTTAAGTTTTTCCTGAAAGTACAAAAATAATTCTTAAGAAAATATGGGAGTACTTGTTGCTTAATCCATTATTGCGTTAAAGTGAAAATAAAATAAGGATGAATCTATCGGGTGACATCCAAAAAAATAAAAAAATTTATTTTGATACCTTAAATTTTTCTGATAATCGAATAAATACTTAAATTTCTAAATTGTGATATTTTTAAACACAAAATGCTGACATGAATGTGATTGTGATTTTCGACTGAAATGGAGCGCGTGAAATAATTTGTTACCGCTTGTCAATAGTAACAAATTATGAATATAAATATAAAACTTCCTCCCTGTCTCTCCCAAATCTCCATCCCTTTGTGTTGCAGTTTTTTGTTTTGGTTTTGTTGTCCATGTTATCCAACCATAAGAATTTCAGAGTGTTAATCAAAGTTTTCCTAATCTGATTCTTTTTATTTCGACAAAGCAAAGATTATTATCGTCTTCTTAGTCTTCTCCTTCATCTTGCAATTCTACATTAGGTAATTCCATGTATAAGCAAGTACATCTGTGTTGTTTTGGTGATTATATGGTAATGAATATCGAATGGAAGTAATCGAATCTTGGAAGAAGGTTTATTGCATGCAGGCTTAAAAAGGTAATTATATTTGGATTGCTCTGTTTTCTGATTTATTGTTTTAAATTGAATCCCACTATTTTGTGATTTGTGATATGAAGAAGGAGGTCATGGATACTTTAGATGGGTTGATGAAGAATTTCCTGATCAGGTAAAAAATGTTATATGGGGATTACTTAATAGAATAAAGCAATATGAGAAGGCAGAGGAGGAAAAGAAAAAGAAAGGCAGAAAGATATTTTTTTGTTAGTTAATATTTGTGATTATATTTGTTTGTAATGACAGTCCAAAATTTTCGGGTTGATCAGATAGAGCAAGTCACCTAAAAACACAAGAAATCTGGCGGATTTTCGGCAGGAGAGACTCTGATGGTTAAGTCAGTAAATTGATGAAAGTATTTAGAGAAATTAAGAGCAAGAGTTTGATCCTCCTCTTCATACCTGATAGGAATATATAGTAGAGTTCAAATAGGAAAAGGAGTCCCAAATCAAAAAGAATCCTTGTTGATTCCTGATTTGTAGAATCAGATAAGGCAAATCCCAAAATTCCCATTATGGTGGAACTTGAGTCTTCTAAGGACTTTGAAAGTGTTCTAAACAGAGGAAGCTCTTTGAGTACTATTCAGATAACGAGATATGTGGAGGAATCGAGCTACTCATTGGATAAGTATTCCGATGAGCTCGGTGCTCCGAACTCTTTAACTGAGTGTCCGGTTATCATAAGTCCCCCTTCTAGTGTATGACATTTATGTCAGGTTTGGCGGTAAAATTGAATTCAAAAAGAAACCCTAAGCGCGTGGTGCAATAAAGGACATGATGACGCCTCATTTGTTGCGATTTGATGGCCAAAGCAGTTCTAGAGCAGAACATGACACTTCGGTTCTCGCGCTAAGTAATGATAGATATGACACATCCAACCGCTTGTGGCCACATGTGTCACGCCCCATTTTTTCCCTAGTAGTTTGAGCCATATGTGTGTAGCCATGTGTATGTGTGCATGTGTGAGTATTTTAGCATGTGTTAAGGGTATTTTGGGTAATATGCATGTTTTATGGGTTTTATTAGAGTGTGGGTGCATATTTGATATTAGGATGTGAGTATATGAGTATTGTTAGTGTGTGTGCATGCTCATAGGGGAGTAGTGTGTGAGTTAGTAAGGGTTAGCCTTGTGTGTAGTGTCTTGCATGGGAGTAGGGTGTGAATTATCAAAACCCACCAATCTCAAGGTGACATGTGGCAAGAGAAATTAAGAAGAGGTATATAAAGAGAGGAGAGAGAAAGAGAGGGCAGAATTTTGCCCTAGCATTCCCGTTCTCTTCCTCCTTCCCTGTTTTGCTTCTTTTTCCTTCCTCTTCCTCTTGCTACACTTTGATTCTTTTTCTTCTTGGTTGTCTTGTTGGTGGATCTTGGTAATTCTCAAGAGCTTTATTGGTAAGTTAGTGGGTTTTCTCTTCTTCTTCATCTTCTTCTTCTTTTGATTTGGTTAGATGTGTTCTTGACTTAAGATTTTTGTGTGTTGTTTGGGTTCTTGGGTTTTCCGGGTTTAGAAGCGCCTACTCGAGATCCCAAGGGGAAAGAGAAGGCGAGTGGGAGCGGAGCTTGCCACTAGGAGCATAGGAATTTTCAGGTTTGGGAATTATTTGAATTTGTACATTTTTGTGTTTTGGTATGTTGATTGATATTTCTGGAAATTTGAGGTTTGATGATGCTCATATTAGTGTAAATGTTATGGGTTTTGGTTTAATTTAAGTTATAATGCATGAATGATGATTTATTGAAGCCAATTTTAAGTTTAGTGAACTTTATTGAAATTTTCTGAGTTTGTTGTTTTTGAGTTGTTTGATTATGTTGATCCATGATTTTGATTGTGTTAATTGTTAATTTAAGTTGTGTTTTGTGTTATTTATGATGATGGAAAGGTTGGTTTGAGGTAAGATGAAGTTTGGATTGATTTGTGTTTAAGATTGGTGGTTTGGGTGTTTTAGAAGTGTGAAATTCTGCAGATTTTTACGTAAGAGTTGGAAATCATGACTCTGTTGCGAGCGGAACACTGTCGCGAGGTCGCGACAGAGCTCGGTGAATTCAGCTCTCGCGCGTGCCGAGTGGATTTGGGTTGCCGATCGACCGCAGCGAGAGCTCTCTGTATCCGCGCGAGTGTGAAGATTGCCATGATCGCGACCTGGGGCCAGTTTGGCCTCTTTCGTGAGCGCGACAGATGTCGCGAGCGTAACACCCTGGCTTCAAATTGAGTTTTCTTGTGTGACTTCCTATGTTTAATTTCCAAACTTGTGATGCTTTTAAGTTTATACATGGACTATTTTATGAAGTATATGAATATTATTGGATGCATTATGCATTGATAATTTGATAAATTATATGAATGTGATATGATGGATTATGCATGACCCGTTAGAGTCAAATAAGTGGATAGTTAGGCATGGCTAATAGAGTTCAGTAGCTGCAGCTCTCAGTTCTGTTCTGGCCCCTGATCAGGTCCCCCATTTGGTTCCTCGCGAACCTCAATGTGTTTGGATCTTGTTTAAGATCCCCTCCATAAAATGTTTTGAAATGAGAAAGAAAATATAATGTTGCTTTTCTATTAGTACCCGTAAGGTACCGTCATGCGTTCACTCGTTATCCACTACTGCGAGTCAGCAGGTATTGTGTTTTGTTCGGTTATGCTTATAAGAATGTGAATCCGAATGACTATGATTATAAGTATGTGAATCTAAATGACTCTATTTATGAGCATATGAATCAGTAGCTTATGAATGTGATTATAAACCTTGGAATGTTTATGAATGTCTTTCAATTATGATTATATCTTATATGATTATCAGCATATGCCAATATGTATGTGACCCGCCTTGACGACCATTGTAAATGGCCGTCCATATTATTGTTGTTTGTTTCCCCACTAAGCGTTATCGCTTAACACCCGTACAGGTGCAGAAGGTGTATAGCTTTTGGGAGAGTCGCTGCAAGTCAAGCCAACACAGTGGGATTGATGTTAGGACTTAGCTTCTTTTTGTATTATGATTATTTTTGTAATAGTTATCTCTCATTGTATTTAGTCTTTTGTTCAGCTTTCGATTTGCAACTCTGAAAGATTTAATTATTTTGGTAATATCATAACAGTTGTAATGAATATTTTTATTCTATCTATGAGTATATGATCAGTTTGGTTTTAAAGTTTTATTTCCGCTGTATTTCTGTATGTATATTATATGTGGATGAATGTTATTATACCGTTTTGCTTGGTGACACCCTTGCTCATACGGGTTCTCACTCCATTCTCGGATGGGTTCTCATACGTAAGGGAAGGGGGTGTTACAGTTTTTGGTATCAGATCCTTGGTTTAGGCATTTTCTGGGTGTTGTTGTGCATAGATATATGTTTAGGACTATGTTGGCTGATGCGGGTTTCTTTGTGTTTGTTTTAGATGGATTCTGATTCCGTGCGTGGGTCGCTTAAGTGGTCCGCTGAGAGTGTAAATCCTCAAGAAGTAGATCCTTCAGTGTCTATTTTGGCTTAAACACCTAGGGTTCAGCCTGAGGCTGCAGCCATGCGCTTTGAGGCAATGTTGAAGATTTCTCAGGATATGGCTCGTGTCTTAGAGAAAGTGACAGCTCTGAGAGCCCCTTTAGAGAGTATAAGGAAAGCTGGTGCAGAGGATTTCTATGGGACCAGTCTAGATGAGTCTGAGTATGCTGAGAAATGGATAGAGAAAGTGCAGCATGTTCTGGATGAGATTCGGTACCCTCCTGATAGGCAAGTAGAATGTGTTGTGGCTTTGCTTCAGGGATCCGCCTACGATTATTGGAAGTTGGTCCATAGGCATCCCCAGTTGCCTGACCCGGTCACTTGGGAGTTCTTTGAGAGGGAGTTTACCAGTAAGTATGTGACTAGGGCTTACAAGGATGCAAAGTGGGCACAGTTCTTAAGTTTGAAGCAAAGAGCTACGACTATTTCGGAGTTTGAGAAAGAGTTCAGCCGTCTTTCTAAGTATGCTCCAGAGGGTGTTCTGACAGAGGAGTTCAGATGTAGGCACTTGAGGCTGGTTTGAATGAGTCCTTGCGGGCTATGCTGATTTCTTTGATGAGTACTCCGGGTATTAGGTACTACCAGATTGTGCAAGTAGCAGTGCGGGCCGAAAGATCTGAGTCAGTTCTGAGGGAGAGAGCTCAGAGGAGGAATCCCGCTCATGGAGGATCATCATCATCTTTGGGTAAGAGGTCCAGGAACCCGCATGATGAGTCTTCCTCAGGTCCTGCTTCGAGAGGTAGGAGGCAAGGTTCTGCCATGGGTTCTAGTGCGGGCAGAGGTGGTTCTAGTACTAGGACTGAGGCATTGCCTAAGTGTTCTCACTGCAGCAGGCGCTACAGTGGTGAGTGTAGGTGGCTCACGGGTGGTTATTTCTGATGTGGGAGCACTGATCACTATTTGGCTAACTGTTCGAAGTTAAGTGAGGCTTCTGGTGATCAGCATGAAGCTAGCAGAGTTGGATCTAATGCACCGCAAGCTAGTCGAGGTAGAGGCCGAGGTAGAGGTCGAGGTGGTCGGCCTAGAGAGGGAGCTCCATCAGAGTCTGTTGATCGTCCTTTGACGGTTCCAGCTAGAGCTTATGCCATGAGAGCTCAGGATGAGCAGGATGCTCCGGATGTGATTGCTGGTAAGTTCCTACTCTTTCACACTGAGTTATATGCTCTAATTGATCCTGGTTCCACACACTCATATTTGTGCACGAGTAAGTTATTTGATAAATTGCATGATGTTGATCAGTTAGATTATGAGGTTTGTGTGACCACTCCCTTAGGGCATAGTGTCAATGTGAGTAGAGTGTATAGGAATTGCCCTCTTTTGGTTCAAGGTGTTGAGTTTTCTACGGATTTGATTGAGTTGCCATTTCGAGAGTTTGATCTGATCTTAGGTATGGATTGGTTGAGCAAGCATCGGGCTTCCTGGCCGCCGCTACAGGGTCTGATACCCTTTTTCGATTTTTCAGCCTTTTTTCCGATTTTTTCACCCAAAAATTCGTTTTTTATCCCATTTTTTTGGGGTTTTTGACTTCAAATTAAATTCTAAAATATTTTTTTAGATAATTAAATAATAAAACTTGATTTTATCATTAAAAATAAAGGAATTTTGTGTTAAAATAATTTTTTTCCTTAATTAAATTATGGCAACCTTTTTTATCCTATAAAGACTTTATGATGAAATCAAAAGGAGGCTCCTCCACACAATTTTAGACCTAAAATTTCCAGAATTCTTCTTCTTCTATTTTCTCTTTAAAAATTCCAGATTTATTCCCCAACCAAAGATCAAAAAAGAAAAATCAAATGTTTCATTCTTTTTCCAACATAATTTCTTCTAAACATATTTTTTAGGGGAAGTTTTGTTGTTTGATTTAATTTTTGAGACAAATAGAATAATTATTTGTTCTCAAAATTGTTTTTAATCTTTTATTTTGTGTTCAATAAAAATTTTTCATTGATTTTGTTTTGAATCTCTTTTTGATAAAAAATTGATTTTGAGACAAATAAAATAATTGTTTGTCATCAAAATCTAATTTTTATTTGATTTTCTAAAATAAAACTTCAATCAATTTTTTGATATGAACAAAGTGATTAATTGTTCTTGAAATCATTTTTCTTTATTTTAATCAATAAAAAACTTTTTTTTGATCAAAATCATTTCTTTAGGCAAAGGTATTAATTCTTTGTTCTTAAAGAATTTTTGATCATTTTTTTTCATGTTTCTTGGAATAAAATTCCAACATTTTCATCATATTTCGCTCTAATATTGTGAATCATCAAACAAAGAAATCGATCATCTTTTACCTTCATCGAATCCGAAACTCTGAGGGTAAATATTCTGGGCTTGTTCTTATTATTTCTTTTGGTTCATATCTAATTTATTTATGTATATTTTATTTTATTGTTTTCATTTATTTTATTTATTTCAGATTTGTTTTATTTAATTTGTTTATATATGATTTTTATTCTTATAAATATTGATTGTTTATTAATTTTAACATGTAATTAATTTATTTCACTTTAATTCATCATTATTTTTAACATGTAATTAATAAATTCATTTTAATTGATCTTTTTGCCATGTAAATGGTTTATATCATTTGTGAACATATTTAATTAATCATATTGTTCATTTAATTGTTTTCATCATTCTTTAATTGTTTTCATTTATTATTCTTTTCTTTATCATTTTATATATTCTTTGATTCGTTTATCTTCATCATCATTGTTATCATGTTCATATTTTTACATGTATTATTTAATTAACATGTTTATTTTATTTTCATCACATCATTTAATCATTTGCCATACATAATGCATGTTTCTCATTTATCTTGGTTTGTTAACATTTTGATTCCATTATCATTCTTTTCATATCATCTTATTTTATTTTAATTTGTTATTCATTATTTTGTATGTTTAATTGATTTAATTGATTTAATCACTAACATTATTTTATTTGTATTTTGTTTTTATGTCTAAACTCATTTTTCGCTTGGGCATTTTTGCGAGCACATCGGGAGGTCCAAAAAGGCTCGTTTGGTTCATACATTTATTTTCTTTATTTGTAATATTTTATTTAATTTTGCCATATAATTTTCTTGTAAAATTCTTTATTTAGGTACGTTAGAAAGAAAATCACAAAAACGTTTCTATTAATTAACTTGACATTTTTTTTCTAAATAAAAGGGGACCAATGTCCTAGTTTTTCATACCCAAATAAATCATCACATCAAAACTGTTTCATAATAAATATGCATGCGAGGACCAATGTTCTCACTATTAATGAATAACCCGTTTTATGCATGTATTTCACTTTTATAAATGAGAGTTGTATTCCGCTCCTAGTGTTATTGTAATTTGTTTTTAAATGCTTTATTTTGGATTTTGCTTACATTTACCGCTTTTGATATGAATGATTGCGCCTTTAATTTAAATTGCATTGTGTGGAAAGTTGATGAAACAATGAATTCAAAACTTAATTATAATATTAATCAAGGTATAAATAAATGAGAAGTCCCGAACCAGCTCTGGTCTTTGGGCTCAAGAGGCTAGAGGTTTACCCTCCAAGACACCTCTTGTGTCACGAGGCTTTAGCGTTAATCCTAGGCTCCTTAGGGCGAGAGGTTTACCTTCCCCCTTTGGCTGGCCCAAAATGGATACTAAGCGCAGTCTTAGGCTCTCCGAGGCGAGAGAAACTTTTCCAATGTTCTATTGGGTGGCGACTCCATGAAACCTCCTTGTTGCCCAATATAGACGCACTTGCGATTTATTGCAAGCTGTCAACGGACCCACAATTGCCCGATCGCCCACGTACGGCTGGTCATAGGGGCGGCCGCGGGGATCCGACGCGCGTCACAGTGGCGACTCCACTGGGGACATACTCGAGACTTCGATTCGAAAGTACCTTGATTAAAAATCATAATTGAGTTTTAATTTAAAAATTTCATCTTCTTTCAAAACTGCATTGCATCTCATTAGAGCCTTATATCTATGCTAGTTTGGTCCCTCTTTTAGCCTCGGTGCGTTCCCGAAGCACGACCCTATTTTCACTCAATTTAGGGAAGTGTTAAGGATAATCACCAGCCCAAGCCTCGTACCATCCTGGTATATTAAATGGTGACCCGATCGGTCGTTACGCTCGTGATGAGCTAGACCCGTCGGCAGGGATCATGCTTGGGTAGCCCTAAAGTAACACCGCCCTTTGACCAAAGCTCATGTAATGGCAATAGATACTTCCCTTAGGTGATATGAACCGTAATACCTTGCTTGCTATATGGATCATTTTGTATTGGACAAACCCAAATAATCTGATTGGTCACCTAATCAAAGGCTTTCATGCCCCGATAGGCCCAGATGACTTATTGGGATTGCCTAAATACATAACGATCATAACCCATCCGCTTGTGCATTAGATAAGAGATGTTATGATGCCGGTTTTCCACCGAGCACCATACCCATCCACTGGGTTCCCCGCTAACCCATGGATTAAGCCCACCTAGGAAAGAGACCGCATTACCTCGTGTGTGGGAGTAATAAGGTTGGAAGGATTTACCTGCTTGCATGTGATTGTAAATGTTGCATAACTCACTATCATGCATTGTATATGTCATTCATGCATCATCCTAACAATCTAATTTTTTCAGCCATCATAGATTCATCTAAGTGGACTAGAGGTTCCGACGGTCGGCTAGTAAAGACAAATCTGCTCTTTGAGTTGCCGGAACTAGTGTCTGACTGGGATTCTGAGTCATCCTCATCAATTAGTAAAGCCTCTGTGGAACCACCAATGGCAGAAGAAATCGGAGCACTGACCACTCAAGACCTAGCTAGGAGGCTAGAGGACTTCGAACAGAGAGTGCTAGACATGATGGGTGCCATGGCTGAAAGGATTGCCCATCCACCTACCGCCCCACAGCCGCCTGCTGCTCTACAGCCACAGGCAGCCCCTCCTTGGGGGCAAGCCGAACCACCTGCTGGTGGGGAGGCTCCCTTCATTAGAGCTGCTGCTCGCTAACCCAATAATGAGCACAGAGCTGCCGCACCCATCGAGCCAAGAGGAGAAAGGATTCATAACCCCAACGATGATTTCCTGAGAGAGAAAAAGAAGAAAGCAGGTTATAATGCAGTCCCTCCACTGCGAACATGATCGTGTCTTGTGGCCCACTAGTGATATTGCTTTTAGACGCTGAAATCTTTTTATTTCTAGAACATTTTATGTTACAATTTTCGGTTTGTAATGAAGAGAACAATTTTTGCTTATTTGTATAATGTTTCTATTGATTTCATTTCGCATGATCATAACACATTTACTTTGGCATTAATTCAAATAATATGACTGCAGTTAATCTCGAAAACTTTGGGAAAATCCAAAGAAAATCTTGATGGCATTTGATATAATTCCTGAAGGGAGAGAGATTCAGAGGGAAATTAAAAATAATAAAAAAAAACTAGTTGCAATTAGGGGACTGGATGGAAACTCACTAAGAGCACTAGAACCTTTCTGATTACCCGTCAAAGCGATCCCTGGATAAGACGGAACCTAGAAAATGATTTAGGCAACATTTTCTTTGTATAGCTCTCTAAATGACCATTTCCTACCCTTACTTCACAATCGCTTGCTAACCCATTGAGCCTTTATGTGGGTATGCTAAATGCGTGCCAATTTTGTTGTTACACATGTTAAAACTATCACCTCGCCTAAAATGATTTTGGCTTCCCCTAAGAAGAGTGGCCTCTCTAGCAGGGATGGATTAACGTTTTAACAATTAACAATTTCTTTGTGGGTTATCAAAATTGCCATGGTAAGGATGAGTTTACACTTTGGGAAGAGGGTTTCAGTCATGCGCCAAAGACATGAGCTCCTAAAAAAAAAAATAGAGCTCAAAATAATAACTCGTATGATTACCTTTTTAACTGTCAATCTGATCTTAAATGAGCTAAAATCCAAATTCAAGAATACCTTTGTATATACAACTGAGCTGAGAATGGTTCATCCACCAGTCTAGAAAATATTGCGGCCATTTTTCTCTAGCGACCTGATCCTCCTTTGATAGCCATCTACCTAAGCCTAACATTACAACCAAAGTAAGACCTTTTAATTCTTGGTTCAGTCTTATCCAATTAGCGAAGATGACCTTCTAATAAGGTTTGGTACGTAAGAAGAGGCATATGGTATTTCTTGAGCTTAAAGCAAGGAGCCACGAGTGCATTCATGCATTCGAGTTAAGTCCCGTCCCCAAAGTTGCATCTAGAATTCGCATTCAAAGAAAAAGATTAAGAGATGAGAGAAAATCTTCAATCATAAAACCCGAGAGGGCTGATTGATAACAGGAGTTTGATGCTTTTAAGATCTATCTCGAGATTAGCTAAAGTCTTGTATTTTTTAAAATCAATGTCAAAATAATGATCATGCTTAATGAAATCAAATTGAAACACATGCATTTATGCAATGATGTGATCAGAGTATTGTACCCTGTGTGATCAAAGTCATGTATCTGCCTACCCTCTGCTACTCTCAGCACGCAAACGCTTCAGCCGATTCATCCTGTTATCAGATGTACAAAATCAAGCTCATGCAACCATGTCCTAAGACTCCCTAAAGATTCTTGCCAACAACTTCAGCAATCTTCAAAAAAAAAACAAAAAAAAAAGAAAGAAAAGAGCCGTTAGAGTGAAAACCGTAACTGGCGCTCTAAGCAAAAACTAGGCAAAAGGATAGGGTGAAAACCTGAAAACAGGTAGTCAGTCCTTAAAAAGAAGAAAGAGAAAAGCCGCTGGATTGGGTTGGGTCCATTCCAGGCAAAAAAATAAGGCACAGGGTTATGTGAAAATCCACAAAGGACGCATTTCCCACTAAGAAAAGCTAGTGTGAAAATCCACAAGGGATGCACTACCTTCAAATATTGACTACAGGTACCAGGTGAGAATCTCACAATCCCAAAGGGCATGAAATTCAAAAGCAGCTCAAAAGGAATCAATTATATCGCAAATTGCAGCTAGCCTGGCTATCATCTTCAAGTTCACATAGATGAATTTTTGTCCTGCATTCCTACATGACTCATGCATTTCACTTGCATGCTCACCATTTTTGCATAGTTTAGTTTCCTTATTTTGCAGAAAGAGAGACTTGAGGCGGACACCGACAAAAGCCGAGTGATGACATCGGTCAAATCATCAATCAAAACCTCAACTCATTCATCAATTCAGACATCGATCAAAACATATATCCAAGCCTCAGGTCAATCATCAATCCAGACATCGATCAAATCATCAATCCACATACCAGCTTAATCATCAATCCAAGCACCATCCAAAGACCTCTCAGGGGGCAATCAACCGAAGACCTCTCAGGGGGCAATCAACCGAAGACCTCTTAGGGAGCAACAAATCAAAGACTTCTCAGGGAGCAGTAAATCGAAGACCTCTCAGGGGGCAATCAACCAAAGACTTCTCAGGGAGCAGCAAATCAAAGACTTCTCAGGGAGCAGTAAATCGAAGACCTTTCAGGGGGCAATGAACGGAAGACCTCTCAGGGGGCAACGAACGGAAGACCTCTCAGGGGGCAAACGATCAACTAAAGACTTCTCAGGGAGCAGCAAACGGAAGACCTCTCAGGGGGCAAATGATCAATAAACCGAAGACTTCTCAGGGAGCAGCAAACTGAAGACCTCTCAGGGGGCAAACGATCAATGAACCGAAGACCTCTCAGGGGGCAAATGATAAATGAACTGAAGACCTCTCAGGGGGCAAATGATCAATGAACTGAAGACCTCTCAGGGGGAAAACGATCAATGAATCAAAGACCTCTCAGGGGGCAATCAACCAAAGACTTCTCAGGGAGCAGCAAACTGAAGACCTCTCAGGGGGCAAACGATAAATGAACCGAAGACCTCTCAGGGGGCAAACGATAAATGAACCGAAGACCTCTCAGGGGGCAAACGATAAATGAACTGAAGACCTCTCAGGGGGCAAATGATCAATAAACTGAAGACCTCTCAGGGGGCAAATGATCAATGAACCGAAGACCTCTCAGGGGGCAAACGATAAATGAACTGAAGACCTCTCAGGGGGCAAACGATCAATGAACCAAAGACCTCTCAGGGGGCAAACGATAAATGAACTGAAGACCTCTCAGGGGGCAAACGATCAATGAACCGAAGACCTCTCAGGGGGCAAACGATAAATGAACTGAAGACCTCTCAGGGGGCAAATGATCAATGAACCGAAGACCTCTCAGGGGGCAATGAACTGAAGACCTCTCAGGGGGCAAACGATCGATGAACCGAAGACCTCTCAAGGGGCAAACAAACGATCGATGAACCGAAGACCTCTCAGGGGGCAATCGACCGAAGGGCTCACAGATAGCACCGCTTCAATAAACGAAAACACACCATGATAATAACCACCATCTCAGAATTCTCCAGTTCGGAAAGACGGCTGACTCAGGTACTTGTCTCTTTCCTTTTCTTCTTTGAGCTTAGGCTCACCTAGACACTAGTGTACTAGAATCCCCTAAACTGGGGGCAACTGTAGACACCGGGTCCTGAGTCAGCCTAGATTGAAGTTATCCAATGATGATAATTGCCTTTACAGGCTTAAAAGGTTAAAAGTGATGATTTTCTCGTCAAATTTGCATTTTAGAGTGAAAAATTAGAAAATAATAAAAATATTTAAAAAATTAATTTTGAAAAATGGGGGCTTAAAATTATAGTGTTTTTAGTCAATTTAAAAAAAAAAGAAAAAAAAATAAAAAAATTTTCGGACCGCGAGTGTCGGGCGCGGCAGCGCGCAGGCGCGCTGGGCGCGATTTGGCAACACGTAGCGTCGCCAATGCTGCGCGTCGCTAAAAAGCGACGCGCAGCGTTGTGCGCACTGCGCGCTCCTGCGCGCGGATTTCACGCAGCCTGGCTGCGTGAGGCCGTCGCTCTATAGCGACGGGCTTCCTGGCCGCCGCTACAGGGTCTGATACCCTTTTTCAATTTTTCAGCCTTTTTTCCGATTTTTTCACCCAAAAATCCATTTTTTATCCCCTTTTTTTGGGGTTTTTGACTTCAAATTAAATTCTAAAATATTTTTTTAGATAATTAAATAATAAAACTTGATTTTATCATTAAAAATAAAGGAATTTTGTGTTAAAATAGGTTTTTTACTTAATTAAATTAGGGCAACCTTTTTTATCCTATAAAGACTTTATGATGAAATCAAAAGGAGGCTCCTCCACACATTTTTAGACCTAAAATTTCCAGAATTCTTCTTCTTCTATTTTCTCTTTAAAAATTCCAGATTTATTCCACAACCAAAGATCAAAAAAGAAAAATCAAATGTTTCATTCTTTTTCCAACATAATTTCTTCTAAACATATTTTTTAGGGGAAGTTTTGTTGTTTGATTTAATTTTTGAGACAAATAGAATAATTATTTGTTCTCAAAATTGTTTTTAATCTTTTATTTTGTGTTCAATAAAACTTTTTCATTGATTTTGTTTTGAATCTCTTTTTGATAAAAAATTGATTTTGAGACAAATAAAATAATTATTTGTCATCAAAATCTAATTTTTATTTGATTTTCTAAAATAAAACTTCAATCAATTTTTTGATATGAACAAAGTGATTGATTGTTCCTGAAATCATTTTTCTTTATTTTAATCAATAAAAAACTTTTTTTTTTTTATTCAAAATCATTTCTTTAGGCAAAGGTATCAATTCTTTGTTCTTAAAGAATTTTTGATCATTTTTTTTTCATGTTTCTTGGAATAAAATTCCAACATTTTCATCATATTTCAGTCTAATATTGTGAATCATCAAACAAAGAAATCGATCATCTTTTACCTTCATCGAATCCGAAACTCTGAGGGTAAACATTCTGGGCTTGTTCTTATTATTTCTTTTGGTTCATATCTAATTTATTTATGTATATTTTATTTTATTGTTTTCATTTATTTTATTTATTTCAGATTTGTTTTATTTAATTTGTTTATATATGATTTTTATTCATATAAATATTGATTGTTTATTAATTTTAACATGTAATTAATTTATTTCACTTTAATTCATCATTATTTTTAACATGTAATTAATAAATTCATTTTAATTGATATTTTTGCCATGTACATGGTTTATATCATTTGTGAACATATTTAATTAATCATATTGTTCATTTAATTGTTTTCATCATTCTTTAATTGTTTTCATTTATTATTCTTTTCTTTATCATTTTATATATTCTTTGATTCATTTATCTTCATCATGATTGTTATCATGTTCATATTTTTACATGTATTATTTAATTAACATGTTTATTTTATTTTCATCACATCATTTAATCATTTGCCATACATAATGCATGTTTCTCATTTATTTTGGTTTGTTAACATTTTGATTCCATTATCATTCTTTTCATATCATCTTATTTTATTTTAATTTGTTATTCATTATTTTGTATGTTTAATTGATTTTATTGATTTAATCACTAACATTATTTTATTTGTATTTTGTTTTTATGTCTAAACTCATTTTTCGCTTGGGCGTTTTTGCGAGCACATCGGGAGGTCCAAAAAGGCTCGTTTGGTTCATACATTTATTTTCTTTATTTGTAATATTTTATTTAATTTTGCCATATAATTTTCTTGTAAAATTCTTTATTTAGGTACGTTAGAAAGAAAATCACAAAAACGTTTCTATTAATTAACTTGACATTTTTTTTCTAAATAAAAGGGGACCAATGTCCTAGTTTTTCATACCCAAATAAATCATCACATCAAAACTGTTTCATAATAAATATGCATGCGAGGACCAATGTTCTCACTATTAATGAATAACCCGTTTTATGCATGTATTTCACTTTTATAAATGAGAGTTGTATTCCGCTCCTAGTGTTATTGTAATTTGTTTTTAAATGCTTTATTTTGGATTTTGCTTACATTTACCGCTTTTGATATGAATGATTGCGCCTTTAATTTAAATTGCATTGTGTGGAAAGTTGATGAAACAATGAATTCAAAACTTAATTATAATATTAATCAAGGTATAAATAAATGAGAAGTCCCGAACCAGCTCTGGTCTTTGGGCTCAAGAGGCTAGAGGTTTACCCTCCAAGACACCTCTTGTGTCACGAGGCTTTAGCGTTAATCCTAGGCTCCTTAGGGCGAGAGGTTTACCTTCCCCCTTTGGCTGGCCCAAAATGGATACTAAGCGCAGTCTTAGGCTCTCCGAGGCGAGAGAAACTTTCCCAATGTTCTATTGGGTGGCGACTCCATGAAACCTCCTTGTTGCCCAACATAGACGCACTTGCAATTTATTGCAAGCTGTCAACAGACCCATAATTGCCCGATCGCCCACGTGCGGGCGGTCATAGGGGCGGCCGCGGGGATCCGACGCGCGTCACACTATACATCATTCAAGCCGCTGCGCTGTCTACTAAGACGTCAATGTATGGCAAAGGGAAGTCATCCTTTGGACAAGCTTTGTTAAAATCCCGATAGTCCACGTATACTCGCACTTTACCATTCTTTTTATCTACCGGGACGATGTTGGCCAACCAAGTCGGGTATTTAACTTCAACAAGAAACTTCGCCTCAATCTGCTTATGAATTTCTTCCTTTACCTCCTCCTCCCATTCTGGCCTAAGTTTTCTTAGTTTTTGGTCTGGGTACGTTGGTATAGCGTGTTCAGTGATTTCGTGATCAACTCTTGGCATGTCTTCATAGGTCTAGGCAACGACTTTTTCATATTTCTTTAAAATTCTCTCGAATTTTATTCTCTCTTCGGGAGTTACATTAGATGCTATCAAGATTTTCTTTGGATTTTCCAAAGTTCCGAGATTAAATAGAGTACCATAAGTTGAATCAATGTCAAATATAAATGAATCATGACCATCATTATGCATAGTGAAATTATCAGAAACATCACACAAGTAAGTAAAATTGTTCATATTATTAATTGAATTGGAAACATCAGAAATATTATCAAAGAGTTCAGGAATAAAAAGAAAATCTAAGTTACTATCTTCTTCTTTCTCTACCGATGCAGATGTTGCAGCCGATAGTTGGGTATCATTTTGGCATTTCGAAGGCCCTGCACCAACCGCCTATAAAACTTCAACCTGCTCCTCTAGAGCTTCATCTACCATCTTCTCCTTGCCCTTCACTCTAGTGGCCATTAACCACTCGATGATAATCTCTTCGGGTGATTCTCGGTCCCAGACAGTCCCCTTGGTCATCATTTCTTCATCTTAAAAGCCCTCTACTAGCTTGATCAATCCAATGTCCCAATTGAAGACATCTTTAAAAACCTCAAATCCCAGTATGACTCTTTCGTCCACCCACTGAGGCTCATCTTCTCTTGCATAGGCACATACT
Organism: Excoecaria cochinchinensis; assembly: GCA_947683425.1. Taxonomy (NCBI): domain Eukaryota; kingdom Viridiplantae; phylum Streptophyta; class Magnoliopsida; order Malpighiales; family Euphorbiaceae; genus Excoecaria; species Excoecaria cochinchinensis. The sequence goes on from CANTUQ010000055.1 coordinate 6,253,807, forward strand.
GAGGTGGCCGGCACAAAGCTTTCCTTAATGTGAGGGATCTCACTAGCTGCCTTCTTCCTCAGCATCGTCGTGCCCTTATATCCGAGGTCCCTTCGACCTTTCTGACCTCTCGTTGTAATGGCAGCTTGTGACCCCTTGGAGTTTTTTCCCAAACCAGCTCTCGAAAGGAAAGACATCCTATTCATCATGTTCACCACTTGAGGGCTTCCTGCGATGCCATCTTCCTTACCAATCATAGCTACGTGAAATCAGTTGAAGGGTTGTTTCGCAATCTCCAACATGTATACCTGGTTCTCCCTATCAGCTTTGATTATCACTACCTGCTCCTCATGTGGGATCATGATCATCTGATGCAAGGTAGATGGCACCCCTCCTAACTTGTGAAACCACGGTCTGCCCAATAGTGCCCAAAAATTGGCTAGAATATGGAGGACTACAAACTCCACCTCCGTCTCTATCGACCCGGTCTTAACCATTGTCCTGAATGTCCCTGATGCTTGCCTCTAGGAGTTGTCATAAGCAGTGATGGTAAGATCTGACTTGCTCAACATGTCCTCCGATACCCCAAAAGCTTCTATTGCCACCAAAAGGCATACATTTATGGAGGAACCATCATCCACCATAACACAAGTAGTGTGCTTTTCATTGGCCATTAACCACTCGATGATAATCTCTTCGGGTGATTCTCGGTCCCAGAAAGTCCCCTTGGTCATGATTTCTTCATCTCAAAAGCCCTCTACTAGCTTGATAAATCTAATGTCCTAATCGAAGACATCTTTAAAAACCTCAAATCCTGGTACGAATCTTCCGTCCACCCACTGAGGCTCATCTTCTCCCGCATAGGCACATACTGAGGCGGCCGGCACAAAGCTTTCCTTAATGTGAGGGATCTCACCAGCTGCCTTCTTCCTCAGCATCGTCGCGCCCTTATATTCGAGGTCCCTTAGATCCTTCTAACCTCTCGTTGTAATGGCAGCTTGTGGCCCCTCGGAGTTTTTTTCCAAACCAGCTCTCGGAAGGAAAGACATCCTCTTCATCATGTTCACCACTTGAGGGCTTCCTACGATGTCATCTTCCTTACCAATCATAGCCACATGAAATCCATTGAAGGGTTATTTCGCAATCTCCAGCATGGATACTTGGGTTTTGAAATTTTGAGGGATTAGATCCTCTCCCTCAATCTCTTTATCTTCAGGGTTTATCCCCTTCCCAATTGTCAACATTTGAGATATCGCCTTGAACATTTCCCCCATGTTCTTCCATATAACCTCCTCTGTCTGCGGTGCCTTGCCTCTCACCACTACGGGTTATTCGTACTCATCCTCTACATAGTCTTCTTCTAGCCTGTGGGCCCCTCATCTTCTCTGATCTGAAGTAGCTCTAAGATCTACTGGTAGGGGATGTACTTCCTTCAGGGGATCATCTCTAGCCGCCTCCCAATTTATTTTGACCTACAGGGGGAGCGATTGGGTTTGGCTTAGCAAAGGGTGCCATGGCTGCTATCAGGTTTCCCATCATGACCATCATTCGGTTCTCAAATTCTTCCAACTTCCGACCGACTTCCTCTGTGATCATAGCTCTGGTTGTATCTGCCTCTCTCGATAGGTTTGACATATCACTGTCTATGGAGAATTTGGAGGAGGTAGCTTCACTGCTTTTCGAGAGTGACTCTGAATATTCCACCCTTTCTGGTAGTTTAAAGATCGGGTTTCTATCCAATCATCCGTGGGGACCTCTAGACCACCTATGTGGATCTATGATGGCTACAAAATGTAGTTGTCAGGATGATGCATGAATGACATATGATGCATGGTCGTGCTATGCAACATCTACAACCACATGCAAGCAAATAGATTTTTCCACCCTTATTACTCCCACACATGAGGTCACGTTGTCTCTTTCCTAAGTGGGCTTAATCCATGGGTTAATAGGGAGCCCAATGGATGCATATGGTGCACGGCGATAAACCGACAGCATAACATCTCTTAACTATTGTGCATACGTATGGCTTTTGATCATTGTGTATTTAGGCTGTCTAAATAAATTGACATGGGCTTATTGGGGCATGATAGCCTTTGATTAGGTGACCAATCAATTTATTTGGGTCTATCCAATACACAGTAATCCATACAGAAAGTATGGTATTATGGTTCATACCACCTAGGGGAAGTATCTATTTCCATTACATGAGCTTTGGTCAGGGTAATGATACTTTTAGGTTACCCAAGCATGATCCTTGCCAATGGGTCTAGCTCCTCATGAGCATAATAACCATTTGGGTCATCATTTAATACACCAAATGGTACTAGACTTGGGTTGGTGATTTTTCCTAACACTTCCCCACATTGAGTGAACGTAGGGTCGTGCTTTAGAAATGTACCGGGATTAAAAGAGGGACCAAACTAGCGTAGATCTAAGGCTCTAATGAAATGCTATATAGTGTCGAAAGAGGATGAAATTTTTAAATTAAAATTCGATCATATGTTTTAACCAAGGTACTTTCGAAGTGAGGCCTCAATTATCCCCAGTGGAGTTACCAATATGATGCATGTCGAACCTGGGAGGCCCCAAAAATCCGCTTTAAGGGTATTTGAGAGAGGTTCATAAGACCCATAAGGATTACGGGGGCATCTATTTTTGGTAACAGGAGGTGTTTTGGAGTCACCGCCTAATAAAATATTGGAAAAGTTCATCTAGCCTCACTGAGCCTAAGACAGTGTGTATATGTCTATTTTGGGCAACTAAAGGTATTTTGGAATTCCCATTCTAATAGGACATCGAAAAGATTCATCTAACCTCATGAAGTCTAAGACAATGCGTATGGGTCTATTTTGGGCAGCAGGAGATATTTTGGAATTTCCTTTCCAACAGAACATTGGAAAGGTTCATCTAACCTCGTGAAGCCTAAGACCAAAGAGAGTTCGGGACTCTACTCTTATTCATACCTCGATTAAAGTTATAAGTAAGTTTTGAATTTAAGATTTAATCCCTTTTTTCATACAGTTCAATGTAGTAATTAAAACTCAGATCAATCACATAGGGGAAAGTGGTAAATCGAATAAACCCCAAAACAAAATTATAAAAGTACGATAATTTATAACAAAACTAGGGGCGAAATACAACACCCAAGGTAAATGAATGGAAAATAAAAAAGCATACATAAAGCAGGAACACTCTTTTTGGGGTGAGGACATTGGTCCTCGCATGCATGTTCAGAAAAAATAATATCAGAGTGACAATTTGGTTTGGAGGGAAAATTAGGACATTGGTCCTGTTTTATTTAAGGAAAAGCCTCATTCATTTGTAGAAATTGCTTGCCACTTTTTATATTCATAAATATAAAGAAAACATTTATGATAAATTGGAATTAAAAAGAATAAACTAAAAATAGGGTAAAGAAAATAAACCAAATTGACGTCCTCGAATCATCCTAGCTGGATCTCTTTCTCAACATCCCATATTTAGTAAAATAATGAAACTCACAAAATACAAATAACACGTTAGTGGAATAATAAAGATAAAATAATGATGACAAAATGAAATATCAGAGGTAACATAAATAATTGGAATAAAAAAAGGAATAAATTACCTTAAAATGAAAAGAAAATAAGTTTAAAGAAAGGAATCAAAGAAATAACAAAGAAAGGGAGAAAAGGCGGCCTAGGGATGGCCAGACCGCGCGAGCGACGGCCGTCCCTTGGTTGACCAATGGGCAAAAAATATCTTTCCCGACAGCCCATCGCTCGCTTGAGTGATGGTCGTCGATGAAGGCTTCAGTTCGTCGCTCACCCTATGTAGCGATTTCAACAAGTGTACTGAATCGGCAAGTAATAAAATGGGGTATAATTAGGACCCCAAGTTATCGTACCCAAGGGATTGTGTGTGCAAGTTAAGATAATTAAGAATTCCCAATTTGTTGTGTGTATGAGTTATCTATTAATTAAATTAGAAATTAAACAGCTTAAAATATGCAAGTAAAACTTAATAAATTAAACTGACAAAAGTTTTACAGAAAGAATTAATCTGACGAAATTTGACAAGTAAAGAAATCAATATAAAAGAAACGTTGCTCGGGTTCACTCATCCACCCTATATCCAAATATGAATTAAATTAATCTGAAAAACATATACGAATGAATTCGGGATAACCCTCTTAACCTAAGCGTCCCATTCCGGAGCAAGCTACTCTAATTGCATGACGTCCCATTCCGGAGCAAGCTACTCTAATTGCATGACATCCCATTTCGGAGCAAGCCATACAATTAGCCTAAGCACGGGTCTAAAATCCTAAGTTCGGTTTGCTTTCCCATTCCGGAGCCAAACAACCCAAAACTCATTTAGCTCACTCCCCACTCTAGACTTAAACCATAAAATGCTGCACATCTAGAGTCCCATTCTAGACTAGTCTAAAAGATACAGCATACATGATAGAAAAATTGAGTATAAAAATTCAAAGCATTCAATCCATACAAGCTTAACAACCAACAAAGATACATGATAAAAACCATACATCAAAGCTGAAAAATAACTTGAAAAATTAAATACCATAAATTAAACAATAAGCAACAGTGAGATAAACCATCCATTCATATATATAAATTCTATAGATGTTCAAAATTCACATCATGGGTAGGGGATTCAAAGATCCCCCAAACAACTATGGAACTACTCACGATCCATTAAAAAATATAGAGGAAAAAGGATAGAATAAACCCAGAAATTCATTGAGGAAGAAATCCCAGTTGAATCCCACGTTCTTCAATCTTCTTCTTCGAATCTTCGATGGAAAAATACATGAAACTATGGAAATCTAAATATAAATGTTGTGTATTTAAATTTGATCAATGCGTTTTTATTAGAATTCTCTCTATTTGTAATATCAAAATCAAGGAAATAAATAAACCCTAATGTTAAGAACAAAAGAAAAGCTTAAAAAATTCCAGATCTAAAAACCCTATTTTAAAAACAGATAAAAATTAATCTCTCCAGCAGCCAAACAGGAATCTGGTATTTATAGATCCAGAGGGGTCATGGTGACAATGAAATGCTTGTTACCATGAGGCACCACAGGTTACGGTGACAACCAAATGGTTGTCACTGTTAGGTTATCGAAGAAACGAATCTGCTTGGATGCACAGGAGGAGGTCACAGTGACAACCAACTTTGTTGCCACCGTGAGATGCCTGATTTCAGCTACTGCCCTGGATAAGTCTATGTCACGGTGACAATGACATTGGTTGTCACCGTGATGTACTTCAACCCTCGATTCTGCCTTGGAAATCTTTATGTCACGGTGACAACCAGAAAAGTTGCCACCGTGAGGTAATTCCTCTTTGCAATCTGCCGGATAAGAATCTATGTCACAGAGGTCCACATAACTAGAATTCTGTCTTTGACAAAATTGTATGTCATGGTCACAACCATTTGGTTATGACCGTGAGGTACCTGAAATTCCTACAACCCAAAATCAAACTCAATTAAAATGTCCTCCAAAATGCATAAAAACCTAAATTAACTAAATTTGATAAAATTACCCAAAAGTAACCACAACACAACAATAAACACAACTAAGAACCCAAAAATCACATGAAAAGACGAACGAAACTACATACTAAATTGAAGTTATCATCCTAGACCTCAAAAAAAAGGGAAAGACCAAATAAAAACCAAACTTTTCACTTTCAATCCTTTTTTTTTGCAATAAATTATCAATAAAGCAAGAAAATGATAAAAATTAGTATATTAAAATGAATTAATTCACATTTAGTCCATAATGTTTACCCTCGAAAAGTTGATTTTCAGAGGGTAGAAGTCCACGACTCTATTAACACAGGCTATTACTCATAATTATATATCGTTCGCATAATATTCACATAATATTCCAATCCATATCATTCACATAATATTGTCATTCTTGTAATATTCGTATCACTCACATATTCATCATATTTACAAACATTTACTCTGTTCGCATAATAATCATCACACTTTCAAATAAAACAATAGCATCATCCCACGAAACATTCATAACAATGCTAAATAAATTTCATAATCATTTGAGCTTATACATATATACTCATATCATTATTTTATCAAGTTTTCATCCAACCATATACAAATTACACACACACTTATATGTGTGTAACATATATACATATATGTTTATCATGTATGCATACAATTATTCTTATATGATACTCAAAGTATATTAGTGAATTCAAAATAGTTCATTTATAGTCACTTATGCATATTCCAAATTTCATCTCTAAATTCTATTATCACATATCAATTCATATAACATTCATAGTATCCTCAACTTCATTTAACAAATAAATCCCCCTTAATAAATCACATGTACATTTACTAATTTCAAACCATTATTTAATTATTTAACACATTACAAAAGATTCATGTCCAAAAATCATTTCATAATAGAGTAAGAAATCCAATTTGCAAAACAATTTTAGTGGGTTACACGGCGGTAATGATTCCTTGCCAGCCGTGTAAGCCAGAAAATCTAAAAGATTCCTAAAAGGTGCTTTAAAGAATCATTTTACACGGTGGTCCAGGAAAGCTACACGACGGTTAGAAGAGGTTACACGGCGGAGTGAAATTCTTGATCGCCGTCTAACTCAATTCATAAGCAATCTATTTATAACTATAAATCCTAATTACATAGCCATTTTCATGTGTTTTATAATTTTGTACCATTAATTATATAAAATACATTTCATGTAAAATTTACATATAACATCACCACACTTAATTACTCTCCTTTAATTATTTCCAATTATTAATCATTCAAATATCTATTATATAGTCATAAACATGCATTGGATAAGTCTCGGGAAGTTTGGGTTCAATACGGGGAAGAAAAATACAAAATACAGTCAACACAGGGGGGCTCACGGCTGAGATGGTTTAGTGCCAACCGTGACTCTTGTTTATTTTGCAACATGCTGTATAGAGGCATGGGTTATGGCTGAGAGGATTTGGTGCCAGTCATGACCCCTAGTTATTCTTACATCCAAAATAGAATTCACAGGACAAACTTTTCACCACAAATTGTGTAGCTAAAATCAATATGAAAACGTCATTTTTAGGCAAAATGGTCTTTTAGACATTTTATCAAGTTTTCATCCAACCATATACAAATTACACACACACTTATATGTGTGTAACATATATACATATACATTTATCATGTACGCGTACATTTATTCTTATATGATACTCAAAGTATATTAGTGAATTCAAAATAGTTCATTTATAGTCACCTATGCATATTCCAAATTTCATCTCTAAATTCTATTGTCACTTATCACTTCATATAACATTCATAGTATCCTCAACTTCATTTAACAAATAAATCCCCCTTAATAATTCACATGTACATTTACTAATTTCAAACCATTATTTAATTATTTAACACATTACAAAAGATTCATGTCCAAAAATCATTTCATAATAGAGTAAGAAATCCAATTTGCAAAATAATTTTTGTGGGTTACGCGGCGGTCATGATTCCTTGCCAGCCGTGTAAGCCAAAGAATCTAAAAGATTTCTAAAAGGTGCTTTCCAGAATCGTTTTAAACGGCGGTCCAGGAAAGCTACACGAAGGTTAGAAGAGGTTACACGGCAGAGTGAAATTCTTAATCGCCGTGTAACTCAATTCATAAGCAATCTATTTATAACTATCAATCCTAATTACATAGCCATTTTCATGTGTTTTATAACTTTCAACCATTAATTATATAAAATACATTTCATGTAAAATTTACATATAACATCACCACACTTAATTACTCTCCTTTAATTATTTCCAATTATTAATCGTTCAAATATCCATTATATAGTCATAAATATGCATTGGATAAGTCCCGGGAAGTTTGGGTTCAATACGGGGAGGAAAAATGCAAAATATAGTCAACACAGGGGGGCTCACGGCTGAGATAGTTTAGTGCCAACCGTGACTCTTATTTATTTTGCAACATGGTGTCTAGAGGCATGGGTCATGGCTAAGAGGATTTGGTGCCAATCGTGACCCCTAGTTATTCTTACGTCCAAAATAGAATTCACAGGACAAACTTATCACCACAAATTGTGTAGCTAAAATCAATATGAAAATGTCATGTTTAGGTAAAATGGTCTTCTAGACATTTTATCAAGTTTTCATCCAACCATATACAAATTACACACACACTTATATGTGTGTAACATATATACATATACGTTTATCATGTATGCGTACAATTATTCTTATATGATACTCAAAGTATATTAGTGAATTCAAAACAGTTCATTTATAGTCACTTATGCATATTCCAAATTTCATCTCTAAATTCTATTATCACTTATCACTTCATATAACATTCATAGTATCCTCAACTTCATTTAACAAATAAATCCCCCTTAATAATTCACATGTATATTTACTAATTTCAAACCATTATTTAATTATTTAACACATTACAAAAGATTCATGTCCAAAAATCATTTCATAATAAAGTAAGAAATCTAATTTGCAAAACAATTTTAGTGGGTTACACGGCAGTCAAGATTCCCTGGCAGCCGTGTAAGCCAGATAATCTAAAAGATTCCTAAAAGATGCTTTCTAGAATCATTTTACACGGTAGTTAGAAGAGGTAACACGGTGGTTAGAAATTCTTAACTACCGTGTGTGACACGTGTCGGACCCCGGAGGCCTCGAAAACCTGCTTTTAGGGTATTCGAGAAAGGTTCATATAACTTGTAAAGATTATAAGGACGACTATTTTAGGCAACAAGATGTATTTTGGAGTCGCCAACCAATAGAACATTGGGAAAGTTCATTTAGCCTCGTTGAGCCTAAGATGATGCGTATATGTCTATTTTGGGCAACAAGAAATATTGTGAAATTCCCATCTTAATAGAACATTGGAAAGGTTCATCTAATCTCTAGAAGCCTAAGACCAAAGAGAGTTCGAAACTTTAGTTTTATTTATACATTGGTCAAAGTTACAAGTGAGTTTTTTGAAGTTAAAATTCCATTCCTTTTTCATTCGATCTAATGCAATTATTAAGGTGCAATTAGAACACATAGTGAAAAGCAGTAAATAATATGATTAAAATAAAGTAAATAAAAGTACATTAGCTTACAATAAGATAGGGGCAGAATACAACCCCAATAAAAGGAAATATAAATCATGCATAAAACGGGACATTTATTCAAGGTGAGGACATTGGTCTTCGCATATATACTTAAAAGAATGATTTTAGGTGGCATTTCATTGGAGGAAAAAATTAGGACTTTGGTCCCATTATGTTAATGAAAACCTTATTTTTATTGTAAAAATGCTTTTTGTGCTATTTTATATTAACGAACAGAAAAATAAAAGTGGAGAGTAACAAAAGGCTTAATTAATAAAAAAGAAAGGATGAACAGAATGAACCAAAATGATGTCTCCAAATATCCCAATTTTCAACCTCCATTTTACCATCCATACACAGCAAAATAGAACTCATAAAACCAAAATAGACTAACATGTTAGCAACATTAAAATAAAATATTAAAAGCATAATAAATGGCAAAGTAGTAGAAGAATATTAATGAAATACCTAAAATTATAATGCAAAGACATAATATAGGAAAAGGAATTGAAACAATTAAAAGGGGGAAAGAAAGGACCTAGGGACGGCCAAGGAAAGACGAGAGATGGCCATCCAAGAGGTGATCGATGGGCAGAAGGAGTTTTCCATAACGTGCCATTGCTCGCTTTGAGCGATGGCTGTCGAAAGGCCCTTATTCCCATCGGTCATCTCCAAGAGTTAAAAACAACAGAAAAGCTCTATTTTAACAGCACAAAAAGCTTCGATTTCTTACTTTTTTGCGAATTTTATGAATCCTAGGCCACTACTTCATGTAATTGTGTTAAATAAATCGTTAATAATATAAATCTAACACAAAATAACAAAAATACAAAGCAAAAAAATTAATTTATATTCTGATTAAATCATGTATTTCATGTCAACATATTGAAATTAACGCAAGAATGACTAATTCAGAATATTGATCTCTGGGATGCAAAGGTTGAATAAATCCCCTTTGAATTCCACAAGGATTGGTTGACAGTTAAATAAATTAAAAACAATTTTCTCCCTACAAAAAAATCATTCATTTGAAATACTTCGAAACTTTAGGAAGGTAAATCAAGAAAAGAGAATTGATTTCCCTTTCTCAAATTCACTTCTATGTTTTGAAATAATTTGGAATCTTTAGGAAGGTAAATCGAGAAAAGAGAATTGATTTCCCTTTTTTGAATTCACTTCTAATTCTTTTTCAGTAAATTTCAAAAGAAAATCAATGTAAAGAGAGAACTTTTGTTTATAAAAATTGATTTTTGCGTTTCCAAAAGGTTTTCAAAAAAAATACTCCCTTTCTCCTTCACTAGCCCTCTATTTGTAGACTAATGCTGATTTAGAGATAAAGATAAAAATTAAATATTTATCTTTAAAGATAAATGCAAAATTCCAAATATCCTTAAAGATAAATATTAATTTTGATTTATCTCTATGGATAAACGATATCAAATTATCTTTTGGTGGATAAAATCAAATACTTATATTTATATTTGAAGATAAATATCAAATGTTTGATTTATCCATAGAGATAAAGTGATTTCAAATAATTTTTAGATATAAAATCAAACACCTTTAGTTTATCCTTAAGAATAAACATCTTAAAATTTTTTATTTATCCTCAAACATGTAGAACTTCGTTGTCCGGACCCGACTGACGGACGTCCCGCAGCCGAGGGAAGGGCGTTGGTCAATTGGGGATAGCCTCACCTGCCAAGCGACGGACACCCGCTCGTTGACCGATGAGTGTCGGTCAACCAAGAGAAAAAAATTTCATCTGAAAAGGCTTCTTTCAAAATAAAAGAGACTCAAAAGGATTTTTAGTCGCCAATATCCTTAAAATTTGTGAAAATCAAGGGCAAAAACCTACAACATCACTCCTTTACTTGTGAAACAGGTATTGATATAATCATTGGGTAACTCTGTTCTGAGCTACCTCGGGACCTGGTGTCTACAGTTGCCCCCAATTTTGGGGAAACTAGTGAGCTAGTGACTAGATGAGACAAAATTCAGAGAAAAAGGGAAGAAGCGAGTACCTGATGCAGTCCTTACTTTTTTGTTGTGTTGTTTGAAGATCATGGATTGTGGCATATGATTGTTGCCACTCAGTCATTCTGAAGACTTCGGTTAAATTTTTTCGATATATGATTATCGCCGTCAAGACCTTGGCATATGATTGTCGCCACCGAGTTGTCCTGAAGACATCTCTCGACCCGTTTAGCAAATTATTATAGCCATCAGGATATATCCTAAAGACTGTTGTAGACATCAGGTCCTGAGGTAGCCTAGAATGAAGTTACACAATGATGAGAATGATGCCTGTTCACGGGCAAAAGACCAATAGAAGTGATGATTTCCTCAGAAAAAATGCTTTTCGTTTTTTAAATTAAAAAAAAAATAAAAAAATAAAAAATAAAATAAAATTTTGGGCCTGTGGTGTGAGGCCCATCTCACTAACATGAGATGCAGCCTCACGTTAGTGAGGCCCATCTCACTAACGTGAGATGTAGCCTCACGTTAGTGAGGCGCGTCTCACAGGTGAGGTGTGAGCTTCACTCACGCCACTGCCCCCAGCCCCTCTTTTTTGCTTCTACCAGGATTTTGTTGGAAAATACAGGTGAATGTCTAATTTGAAAAGGAAAATTCTGATTTAGAAAAGGGAATCAGGGGTTTTACAAAGGGATATGCCTAGGTAAACCATAGTTTTTGAGGACATATAAAAAGAAAAAGTTGAAAAACAAAAAAAAGAGGAGGTTATTTTGAAAACTCCGAAAGAATACAGAGAGGAGCTTTGAGAGCAAGAAAGTGATTTTTGGTTCTTAAAGCATTCTGAGATTGTTCTTGAATCCAGGAAATTAATTCCTGACGTTTGAGACTCAATCATCTCTCACTTTCATTTTTCATTAACGTAAATCTCATTTAAAGTTTTTTTGGTCTCTATTTTGATTTTCTTCTCAAGCAAATCAACAAGGAAACCAGAGCTTCTTAACTTGCAATCTAAAATCATATCTGAGGGTAAATACTGGGATAAACCACCTGTTTCTTTCCTTCTTCTTTCTATTTCTTATTTTGCTTTACTGAGATTTCTTCATTGTACATACTCTGTTTGTTTCTCATTTGATCTTATTAGTCTGTTTATCCTATGTTTGTTGTTGTTTGTTATCAGACATGAACCTTAAGTATTTATTACGATTAATCGGCATGTTTGTTGCTTTATTATGCATGTTTGATGGTATATTATCATATTTATTAAGTCTGTTAACGTTACTTTGTTAGTCCCTATTTTTATGTTTGTCTGATCGTACCTTTGTTTTGTCCGAGTTGTGACTTGCCGTTAGAGTCGTGTTTTTGTTTTGTTAAAATCGTGATCTCTTGATCGGATCGTGCTTTGGGTTTTCCAACCGAATTGTGCATTTCTGTCTGGGTCATGTCCCTGCTTCACGTGTCGCGCTAGTCCGATTGCTCGTTCGGGTCGTGTATTTTTTGCACGACTCACATCTCTTACACGGCAGTCTTCACGACTCGTGCATTCTTGCATGAGCCGTGAAGGCATTGCACGACTCGTGCATTACTGCACGAGTCGCGCTTCTATTGTACGAGTCGTGCACTTGTCCCTCACCCCTCATTCAGCCCGAGCGTCTTTACTTCCTTACCCGAACGTCCTTCCTGGTTTACCTAAGTACCCGGACGTGTTAACAGATGAATATGTATGATATGAAATATTAATTTACCCTATTTCTCCTTATCAATTTATGTCTTAATTTATTTTGTTAATTTTTAATTTTTACCCAATTTATCTCTATAAATAATTATTAATGCTATTGTTGTATTATTTGTCAAGGTTTCATCATTTTCATTGGCTTATTTAATTCATTTATTTATTAGTTTTTATTTAACTGTTTGTTTATATAATTATTCATTTAATTTACTTTACTAACATTTTATTTTATTTTTTTGTTTTATTGCCTTAAAATTTATTTATGCGAGTTATATTTGTGCACGAAATGGAGGATCGGGAAACCAAAGACCTTCGGATTTAGGGTTTGCATTTTTAATTAATGTTTTTCCTTTTATTATATTATCTTTGTATTGTATGTAAAATGTATTTTAGACTCGTCCGAATTATAGAAAATTATGCTTTTTTACAATAATTAATAACTTGGGATTTTTCTTAATAGAATGGACCAATGTCCTATTTTAACAAATAAAATCTCACTATCAAATAGAGAACCAATTTTCACAAAATGGGATCACTCATCCCCGTTTTCTCAATTAATACCCAAAAATAGTTCTCTATTTTTTTAAGTTAGCAAAAAGGAACCAATGTTCCTAAAATTCAATAAATCTCCCGATTTATGTATGATGCATTTTTAATTATTTTGTATGTGTTTATTTATTCATTTTGGGCCATTGTAATTAATTTTGGGGCAAATTTTATTTCTTATGCTTTCTTATTTTGGGGGATTGTTCTGTCCCATTTTTTTATGTAATTTATTTACTGTTTTTTATCGCTTTATTTATTGCTTTCTAATGTGCTTGCAATGCGCTTTAAATTCAATGCATGATCGTGTGGAATGAGAGATGGAATTTTGATTTCTTAAAAACTCATCTATAAACTTAGCTTAGGTCATTAATAAGAGTGAAGTTCCGAACACTTTCTCTGGTTTAAGACCCCCGAGGTTAGAGACCTTTCCCAATTTCTCGTAAATTGGGTGGCGACTCCAAAATATCTCAAAGGTGCCTAATGGCGTTTTGAGGCTAGATGATCATTTCCAATGTTATATTGGGAAGGAGGTGTCCAAGATGTCTCGTGGCACCCAAGATCAAAAGATACGAACCAATCCCTCGAGCCCTAAAAGTGGGTCTCGCCTACGAGGGCCTTTGCTATGGTTCGGAGCGCGTTACAGATCGAAACTTCGATTCGAAAGTGACTTAAGTTAAAATTATAATTGAGTTATTAAGAATCAAAAATTCCATTTCTAATCAAAATTGCATTGCATCCACTAAAGCCTTAGAATTATACTAGTAGGTCCCTATTTTACCCCGGTGCATTCCTAAAATATGACCCTACATTCACTCAATGTAGGGAAGTGCTAAGGATAATCGCCAGCCCAAGCCTCGTGCCATCATGGTATACCAAATGGAGAGCCAATCGTTAGCTACGCTCGTTATGAGGTAGACCCGTTGGCAGGGACCATGCTTGGGTAGACCTAAAGTAACACCACCTTTGACCAAAACTCATGTAATGGCAATAGAAACTTCCACTAGGTAATATGCTCCTTAATACGATGCTTGTTACGTGGGCCCTTATGTATCTAACCAATTCAAATATATTAATTGGGCACTCATCAAAGGCTTTCAAGCCCCGATGGGCTCATTTTAGTCAGTTTGAAAGGCCCAGATATATAATGGCTAAAACCCATGCGTATGTGCTTTAAATCAAGAGTGTTATGTTGCTGGCTTTTCACCATGCACCATACGCGCCGATTGCGTTCCCCGTTGACCCATGGGTTAAGCCCACCTAGGTAGAGACTATTTGACCTCGTGTGTGGGAGTAACAAGGTCGGAAGGATCTACTTGCTCGTATGTGGTTGCGAAATGTTGAACAACGCACGATCATACATTGTACCTGTCATCCATGCATCATTCTAACAATCTGAATCTTTCAGCCACCATAGATTCATCCAAGTGGACTAGATGTTCTGACGGTCGACTAGTGAGGACAGACTCCCCCTTTGGATTGCTAGAATTAGTACCTGTTTGGGATTCTGAGTCACTCTCAATAACTATTGCATCATCTTCGATGGCAGAAGAGATCGAAACTCTAACCACTTAAGACCTCGCTAGGAGACTGGAGGATTTTGAGCAGAGGATGTTAGAAATAATGGGCGCCATGGCCGAAAGGATTGCTCATCCTCCTACCCCACAAGCACCTATGGCTCCACAAGCACCTGTCGCTCAATAACCACCAGTAATCCCTCCTTGGGGGCAAGTTGAGTTGCCCGTCGGTGAATAGGCCCCAATTATAGGTAATACTGCTCACTAACCTATCAATGAGCCTAAAGCTGCTACTGTGCCCGCTGAACAAGAAGGGCAAGGGTCCCAAACCCTGATAAGGATTTCGTGATGGAAGAGAAAGTTGAGGAGATAGCAACCCATCTAGCTGTGAGGGGTAGGGCACCTAGGGTAGAAGATGAGGCTATGAAAGGGATGAGACAGCAGATTAAGGCTATCGCCTGTATGTTATCGGCTGGAAAGGGGATAACCCTGAGGACAGAGATTTGGGGGATGAAAAGCTGTTGCCCCAGAGGTTTAAGATGCCTGAGTTGCCGCAGGTCGATGGTACTTCGGACCCGTCTACAAATATTAAGCAATACACCCTAGTTATGAAGGGCACAGGGATGACCAAGAGGCAAAAGGTGGAATATTTCTGCCTCAGTCTAGTGGGTTCGGCGGTAGACTGGTATCATGGGCTGGATAGGAGATCCAAAGAGGACTGGGACCTTTTGACTGATGAATTCATGAAGTAATACGACTGCAACACCAGAATGGAGGTCACCCTGAAGGACCTTGAACTTTTACAGTAAAAGAGTGACGAGTCATTCCATGAATACCTCACCAGGTGGAGGAATAGGGTCATGGAGATGAAGTGAAAGCCTGACACTGCTGACCAGATCAGGCTATTTATCAAGAACTCCTGCCCTTACCTGAGGGACTTGCTCAGCTTTAAGGGGCTCAGAGATTAGGAGTCACTTAAAGACATTGCTGTAGAGGCTGAGGGGCTTACCTGGTAAAGAAAGCAAGTCAAAATAACTTTGCAGGAAAGAACTTTGGGAACCAGTCAGGGTATAGATCAGGTGGTTCTGGAAGCAGTAATAGAAATGGAAAGGCGGCCGAGGTTGTAGCTACTGAGGTTAGACAGGGTCAGAGGTACTACTCTAATTTGGGCCACTCTCTATCCTGGGCATTGGAGAGACTGATGAAGGAGGGTAAACTATGACCTTTAACGCCTAGGCTAGCCGTGACTCAGGGACAGCTAGGACACAGAGATGACCAGTACTGTACCTACCATCAACACATTGGGCACCTGACGGATTACTGCCAAACTTTGAGAAATAAGATCCAAGATCTTATTGACACCAAACAGATCACTGATCCTGAGAAGAGAGAGAAGAAGAAAAAGGCAGGCTAAAATGCAGTCCCTCCACCAGATATATGATCGGGTCCGGTCCACCTGAGCGGCATATTTGGCAAGAGCTATATGGAGATGAATACGTCGCTGTCACTCATCAGGAGAGTGGAGAAGAAGACTATGTTTTTAGATGCTTTATTTCTTTTTATTTCAAAAACTTCTTATGACAGTTTGGTTATTTTGATATGATGAACAATTTTACTTATTTGTGTGGTGTTTCTAACGATTTCATTTCCTTTGTCACTATTCATTCATTCATTTTTTACATTAACCCAATTGATACAGCTCCATCTAATCTCGAAACTTTGGGAAATCTAAACAAAATCTTGATAGTATCTGATATAACTCCTGAAGAGAGGATCATTCTGAGAGATAATGTTAAAAAAAAAAGAAAAGAAAAAAAAAGAGCCTTTGACTGGACCAGGTATGATATGCTGAAAATTGACAAGGACATTCTTAAGACCATGCTACTTCCACGTGCCAACATGACGACAAACAGAATTTTAAAAGCCATTCCTTTGCATCCATAACATCTGGGTCATATATGGTGCTGAAAAATAAGATCAAACTCCGAGAGCTACATCAGAAGTTGGACGAATAAAACTCAGGACCTTTGCAAGAAATATATAACTCATTAAAACCAAATCGTATGACCCATTTCCTCCCAACCATTTGAAATGTGTACCCCAACACCAATTAAGATTGACCTTTAACAATCCAGGACCCTTATAGCCAAACTTAGAAGGACAGCTCTTTACCTTTCAATGAAAAAAAAACATACACGCCAAAAAAAAAACAAAAAAAAAATGAAAAAGCAAAAAAAAAAAAACCCACAATTTTGCCCCAGACCATCTGAGCCTAACCTGTTCCCCAATCTCAACCATTGAAAGTCACTTCAGAAATTGAACCACCAAAGTCGACAAAAGTAAGGTGTGGGATTTCACATTCAAGCCCCAAATAAGGAACTCGTCATCTCAGCCAGTTTGCATAAGGGCCAAGGAAAGGACTTTGGGGCCAAAGAAGGAACACCGTCAGAAGGAGTAGCCTCCTCGGCTAACAAAGATGAAAGCAAATTCAATCAACACCGACGGAATGAAGGAGGGTTCATGGCAAAGGCTAAAAAAAAAATTAAAAAATAATAATAAAAAGGAGATAAAATATTCAATCATGAAAACCCGAGAGGGCTGATTGATAACAGGAGTTTGATACTTTCAGGATCTATTCCGAGATTAGATGAGGTCTTATATTTTTCGAGTTAATGCCAAATAGTGATCATGTGTTATGAAATCAAATTGAAATATATACATTTATGCAATGATATATTGATGTGACCAGAGTAGTTCATCTCGCATGCTCAAAGTTGTCTGGTTCTGGCATGGAATCAGCGCATTGGTACTATATACCCTCTGGTGCTCTGCTAACTTAAGCACTTCAGTCGACTCATCCTGCTATCAACTGTGAGGCCAATTCTACAGCACTTTTGTGATAGGAACAAGCTTATACGATCATGATTTGAGACGTAAGTACATGCCGATCATACCTAAAAGATCTTTGGAAAAAACTTCAGCCTCTCTTTAAAAAAAAAAAAAAAAAAAAAAGAAAAAAGGCCGTTAGAGATTAAAACCGTAATTGGTGCTCTAAGCAAAAGTTAGGCCATAGGGCAGGGTGAAAACCTGGAAGCAAGCAGTCTGTCCTACAAAATATGAAATGAATAAAAGCCGTTAGATTGGGTTGGGTCCATTCCAGGCAAAAAAAAAAATAAGGCACAGGGTTATGTGAAAATTCGAAAAGGACGCATTTCTCGCTAAGAAAAGCTAGTGTGAAAATCCACAAGGGATGCACTACCTTAAAAGAGTTTTAGATGAGAACCTCATAATCCCCAAAGGCATAAAATTCTAAGGCAATTTCAAAGGGCACCAATCCTACTGCCAATTGCGACCAAACCGGCTTTCGTCCCCAAGTCCACTTAGATGAATTCTTATCCTGCATCACTACATGAGACATACATTTCACGTGCATGCTCACTTTTTTCCTGCATATCTGGCCTTCTAAGTTTTACAGAAAGGGAGATTCAATGTGGACACCAATGAAAGGCGGGTGACGACATCAGTCCAAATACCAATACAACGATGAACCGAAGACCTCTTAGGGGGCAACCATCCGAAGACCTCTCAAGGGGCGGTAAACCGAAGACCTCTCAGGGGGCGATCAACCATCCAAAGACCTCTCAGGGGGCGATCAACCATCCAAAGACCTCTCAGGGGGCGATCAACCGAAGACCTCTCAAGGGGCAATCATCCAAAGACCTCTCAGGGGGCGATCAACCGAAGACCTCTCAAGGGGCAACCATCCAAAGACCTCTCAGGGGGCGATCAACCGAAGACCTCTTAGGGGGCGATCAACCGAAGACCTCTCAGGGGGTAACCATCCAAAGACCTCTAAAGGGGCGGTGAATCGAAGACCTCTCAGGGGGCGATCAACCGAAGACCTCTCAGGGGGCAACCATCCGAAGACCTCTCAAGGGCCGGTGAACCGAAGACCTCTCAGGGGGTGATCAACTGAAGACCTCTCAGGGGGCAGCCGATCAACCGAGGACCTCTCAGGGGGCACCAACCAGCCAAAGACCTCTTAAAGGGCAGCCAGCCAGCCAAAGACCTCTCAGGGGGCACCATCTGAGAAGGGTTAGCACGATGACGGCACCACCACTCCATGGAGGGTTTGTACGATCACGGCACTACCACTTCAAATCTCAGAAGGGTTAGCACGATGGCCGCACTACCATTCTACGGAAGGTTAGCACGACCACGATACTACCACTTCAGAAAGGTTTGCACGATGACGGCACTACCGCTACACAGAGGGTTTGCACTATCACGGTACTACCACTTCAAATCTCAGAAGGGTTAGCACGATGGCAGCGCTACCATTCTACGGGAGGTTAGCACGACCACAACACTACCACTTCAACAAAGGATAACACGCTGGCAACATGGCGACAACCACCACGACAACAGCATCACCCAGTTCAAGAAGACAGCTGCCTCAGGTACGCGTCTCTTCTCTCTTTCTTTGAGTTTTGGCTCACCTAGGCACCTAGGCACTACGTTCCCCAAAACTGGGGGCAACTGTAGACACTGGGTCTTGAGGCATCCCAGACCGAAGTTACCCAATGATGAGAATGATGCCTGTACACGGGCAAAAGACCAATAGAAGTGATGATTTCCTCAGAAAAAAATGCTTTTCGTTTTTAAAATTAAAAAAAATAAAATAAAATAAAATTTTGGGCCTGTGGTGTGAGGCCCATCTCACTAACATGAGATGCAGCCTCACGTTAGTGAGGCGCATCTCACAGGTGAGGTGTGAGCTTCACTCACGCCACTGCCCCTAGCCCCACTTTTTCGCTTTTACCGGGATTTTGTTGAAAAATACAGGTGGATGTCTGATTTGAAAAGGAAAATCCTAATTTGGAAAACGGAATCAGGGGTTTTACAAAGGGATATGCCTAGGGAAACCCTAGTTTTTGAGGACATATAAAAAGAAAAAGTTGAAAAACAAAAAAAAGAGGAGGTTATTTTGAAAATGCCGAAAGAATACAGAGAGGAGCTTTGAGAGCAAGAAAGTGATTTTTGGTTCTCAAAGCATTCTGAGATTGTTCTTGAATCTAGGAAATTAATTCCTGACATTTGAGACTCAATTATCTCTCATCTTTCATTTTTCATTAACGTAAATCTCATTTAAAGTTTTTTTGGTCTCTGTTTTGATTTTCTTCTCAAGCAAATCAACAAGGAAACCAGAGCTTCTTAACTTGCAATCTAAAGTCATATCTAAGGGTAAATACTGGGATAAACCTCCTGTTTCTCTCCTTCTTCTTTCTATTTCTTATTTTTCTTTACTGGGTTTTCTTCATTGTACATACTCTGTTTGTTTCTCGTTTGATCTTATTAGTCTATTTATCGTATGTTTGTTGTTGTTTGTTATCAGACATGAACCTTAAGTATTTATTATGATTAATCGGCATGTTTGTTGCTTTATTATGCATGTTTAATGGTATATTATCATATTTATTCAGTCTGTTAATGTTACTCTGTTCATCCCTGTTTTTATGTTTGTCTGATTGTACCTTTGTTTTGTCCGAGTCATGACTTGCCGTTCGAGTCGTGTCTTTGTTTTGTTAAAATTGTGATCTCCTGATCGGATCGTGCTTTACGGTTTTCCGACCGAATCGTGAGTTTTTGTCTGGGTCGTGTCCATGCTTCACGTGTCGCGCTCGTCCGATTACCCGTTCAGGTCGTGTATTTTTTGCACGACTCGCATCTCCTACACGGCAATCTTCATGAATTGTGCATTCTTGCACGAGTCGTTAAGACATTGCACGACTCGTGCAGGGAATGCACGAGTCGTGCACTTGTCCCTCACCCCTCATTCAGCCTGAGCGTCTTTACTTCCTTACCCGAACATCCTTCCTGGTTTACCTAAGTACCCGGACGTGGTAACATATTAATATGTATGATATGAAATATTAATTTACCCTATTTTTCCTTGTCAATTTCTGTCTTAATTTATTTTGTTAATTTTTAGTTTTTACCCAATTTATCTCTATTAATAATTATTAATGCTATTGTTGTATTATTTGTCAAGGTTTCATCATTTTCATTGGCTTATTTAATTCATTTATTTATTAGTTTTTATTTAACTGTTTGTTTATATAATTATTCATTTAATTTACTTTACTAACATTTTATCTTATTTTTTTATTTTGTTGCCTTAAAATTTATTTATGCGAGTTATATTTGTGCACGAAATGGAGGATCGGGAGACCAAAGACCTTCGGATTTAGGGTTTGCATTTTTAATTATTGTTTTTCCTTTTATTGTATTATCTTTGTATTGTATGTAAAATGTATTTTAAATTCGTCTGCATTATAGAAAATTATGCTTTTATACAATAATTAATAACTTGGGATTTTTCTTAATAGAATGGACCAATGTCCTATTTTAACCAATAAAATCTCACTATCAAATAGAGAACTAATTTTCACAAAATGGGATCACTCCTCCCCGTTTTCTCAATTAATACCCAAAAATAGTTCTCTAATTTTTTAAATTAACAAAAAGGAACCAATGTTCCTAAAATTCAATAAATCTCCCGATTTATGTATGATGCATTTTTAATTATTTTGTATGTGTTTATTTATTCATTTTGGGCCCTTATAATTAATTTTGGGGCAAATTTTATTCACTTCAAGAAAAAAAGCATTTCCCGACGGAAATTCCCGAGGAAAAATAAGGAATTTCCATCGGGAAATAAAATTGCCGACGAAAATTCATTCCGTCGATATATTAGTCGTAGGCAAAATTCCCGACGAAATTTATTCCGTCGGGAATTTTTACAAATAAGAAAAAATAATAATAACAACAATACAGGCGACGGTAGCGAATACAATTGATAAAAGTAGTGGAAAATTATAAAATGGGGGAATAGGGCAACGGGTAATCTTATTAAAGCTGCACTATTAGATTGCAAAAGAGGGGAATTAATGGAAAAATGTCAACAAAAACTGTAAAAGCAATAATGAAGAACTATAGTTCTCATCTTAAATAGATCACATTTATTTATCTTACAGTCAGTGGAACTATATAGAAGAACGTAATAATTTGATTGGAAACATCTTCATGATCCACTATGATAAAATATTATCATTATAATTTAAATAAACCAATGCCTTAATGAGACAGTATAGAGAGGGGTACATGTGACGCACGCCGAACCTCGTATCCTCCCGAAGGCCCGCTTTAGGACTATTAGGAGAGGGTCAGTGAAACTTGTAAGGTATTTACAAGTGCGTCTATTTTGGGCAACAAGGAGATTTCATGGAGTCGTCACCCAATAAAACATTGGAAAAGTTCATCTTGCCTCAGTGAGCCTAAGACGGCGCTGCTATGTCCATTTTGGGCAAGCCAGAGGGGTCTTGGAGGTTCCATCCTAATAGAACATTAGGAGGGCCCTCTCGCTTCATGGAGCCTAGAACTGTGCAAGTTAAAGCCTTTTTACGGGACACAAGAGGTGTCTTGGAGATCCCATTAAAATGGGTCTCTCACCTCGTTGAGCCCAAAGACCAGAGATGGTTCGGGACTCCCCATTTATTCATACCTTTGGTTAAGTTTATAATTGAATTTTGAATTTAGTATTTCATCCCATTTCTCATTCAATTTTCATGCAATTTAATTAAACGTGCATGTCAATCGCATAATAAAAGCGATAAATAAAATAAATGAAAGCAAAATAAATTACAACAAAACTAGGGGCGGAATACAACCCCCATTTGTAAATAAAATACAATTCATACATAAATCGGGTAATTTATTAAAATGAGGACATTAGTCCTCTCATGCATAATTAAAGAAAATAGTTTTAAAGTGATAATTTATTTTGGATGAAAAAAAGTTAGGACATTGGTCCCATTTTATTTAGAAAAAAAAAATTAATTAAGTAGAAATATTTTTGTGATTTTTTAATTAACGTGCCTAAAGATAAAATTAAATAAACTTATTACAAATTACATATTAGAAATAAAATAATGAAAACAAAAGAACTGAAAATAACAAATCAACTCCCAAAATGAAAGAAAAATAATAAAGCTAATAAATTAACAAGGTAGCTCTCAAGTGTATCTTCAACTCTCCATGAGCTCCCACTTGCCATAAAAAACTCACACGCGGAAAGTAAGCATTTGAGAATAAAAAGACAAATAAAAAAATGTTAGTAAAAACAATGAATTTAAACACATAATATAAAAGACATAAAAAATAAAGACAATAAAAAATGTATCATGCATGACCAATTAATTTAATGACATAATAAAAAAATATGCAACTTAACCAATTACTCATTTAACATGCATGAAGAGTATAACATAATAATAATAAAATTCAACATGTATAGGCAAGCATAAAACTATAATGATAAAACTCAACATGCATAAAAACATGAATAAAATAAACATAAAATTCAGCATGTATAAAAATATAAATAACAAAAATTCATCATACAAGATAATAATAATAATAATAATAATAATAATAATAATAATAATAATAATAATAATAATAATAATAATAATAATAATAACCAAGGATATGAATAAACCACATAAACATGCAAGAACAATAAGAAATAAACATGACATATTAAGGCATGGTAAATGATAATACCAATAACAATATGGACAATCACATAAGCACATGGTAAAAATAATAATGATGATAATAAAAACAATAATAATAATGATGATAACAACATGTGAACAATATGAACAATATGAACAACATGAACAATTAAATAAAAATAAAATGAACAATTAAATAAAAATAATATGAACAATTAAATAAAAATAATAAAATAGTTCTAAGAGAATTTACATTGTTAACTACTCAAATAAAAAGCAAAAACAAGAAATAAGAAGAAAATAATAAGACTAAAAGAATTTACATGTTAACTAGTTAATTAGAAATAAAAAATTAAATTAAAAATTAAACTAAGAAATTGAGCCAAGAATGTTTACCTTCAAAATTTATCTTGATGAAGAGAAGGTAAGATCCAATTCCTTGTCTTGTATTGTTGGAATAAAATTAGAAAATAAAATATTGAAAGTGAATTTTTACTCAAGAACAAATAATTTCTTTATTTGTCTCAAAGCAAAAAATTGTCAATTGAAAATAAGAAAATTCTCAAGAACAAAAATTGTTATTTTTTGCCTTAAGAACTGCTGGAAATTCCTTTAGAAATTGAGAGAATTTGTTCTTGAAAGAAGAAAGAAGAAGAAAAATATTTTCTAAAGAAAATCCCCCCTAATTCTCACTAAAAAACCCTTTTTATTCCCCTCAAAATTCAAATTTTTTAATTGAGAAATTAAATTAAATTAATTCCCATAACTACAAAAAAACAACTGAATTTATTGGGTTGGAAGATAAAAGGCTTTTTGAATTGAATTATGCAAAAAAATTGAGTTAAAAAGCATTTAAAATGAAGAAGTTATGGCCAAAAAGGCCATAAAAGCGAAAACGGGCGCACAGGGGCGAGGGGCGCGCCCGCGCGCAGGCGAGAGAGCTCCGCCTGCGCGCCGGGGCACTGCGGCGAGCGCCCAGCGCTGCCGCAGCCCGACACTCGCACGAATTTTTTTTTTTTAAATAAAATTCTATAAAAACACAATAATTTAAAAACTAACTTTTATCCCAAAATAATTTTTAAAATATTTCTAAAATACATTTTTCTTCATTCCTAACAAATCAAAACGATAAGGAAATTATCACTTCAACTCTCATTCTTTTTGCCTATAAATCGGCACACTTAATTTCATCATTGGGTAATCCTGATCAAGACTACTCGGGACCCGGTGTTTACAGTACATTTACATGGCAGTTGATGATTAGCATGACAAACTTCAAAGAAGTGACTTCTTGCAAAAACATGCAGAAAATGTTTTGCACTGGAACTTCTTTAAATCTTCAAAATGGTATTACATTCAATTTGAAGCCTCCACAATTTTGCAAATGGAATGGTCACTTCTTTTTTTTTTTAATTACATCTTTGGGGAGAATGGGATTCCAACTCTGGGCCGGTGGTTCCCATTCACTTTGTTCATTGATGGAAAAGCAATACAACATATGAAAATCACACAATTATAGTAAATAATCCTCTATACCTGCAATAACTTGGCCAGAAAATAAAAGATATTCTCTAGTCCTCTACACCTACCATAACTCAAACTTGGAAGATTTGAAGGGAGCATATGTATATCATCCCCAAAGCCACCAAACTATGAAGAATATTGAATTCATTAAGCCTTAACTTTTCTCCCCAATCAACAAAGAAAATAATAGCATGAGAGGGCAGAAGGGAAGTTCTTGCCCAGGCAGCCAGCATAAATTAACAAATTGTTGTCCTTTAAACTAATAGCATAAATTATAATAGTGACCAAATCAAGAGCTTTAGATAATATCTATTAATAATACTAATTAACCTTTCCATTACATAATAATAATAATAATAATTAACACAAATACTTAATAAAAATTATAATACTCATAATAATAATTAAGATAAATATTTAATAATACTCATAATTATTATATTTAACCTACCCATTAAATATTAATATTAATAATAATATTATTAATTAAATTTATAATTAATAAAATACTAGAAAAATAATAAAAAAAACAACTACCCAAAACCGATCAACAGAGGAGGAGACCATCGGAGGCAGAACCGGCGACAGAACGGCAGGGAGAGGTGGAGATCCACGCATCACCGGCTGCAGCACCAACCGCAGCTCGCCGGCGAGGGAGATCGGGGGCGGGGGGGAAGGGAAAACGGGGGAAGGGAGCGGGGGAGAAAGGGAAAGAGAGGGAGAGGGGAAACCACTGCCTGAGGGGAGGGGGGGGGGGGAGATCGGTGCCGGGAGGGGAGATTGGCGAACAGGGGGCACGCCGGAGGAGGGCGGCAGTGGGCAGAGGCGCAAAGGAGGGGGGATCGAGAGAGAGAGGAGAGGGAGGAGAGAGGGGAAGGAGAGAAAGAGAAAAGTTAGAATTTATAGGAAATTTTTAGCGACGAAAATTGATTTTAGCGACGGATTTTAATTTCCGTCGCTAATAAAAGAAATTATTTTTTTTAATAATTTTAGAGACGAAAATTTAAAATCCGTCGCTAATTTTAGCGACGGATAATTTAAAATCCGTCGCTAATTTTAGCGACGGATTTAAATTTTCGTCGCTAATAAAAGAAATTAATTTTTTTTTTATAATTTTAGCGACAAAATTTAAATTCTAGCGACGGATTTAAATTTCCATCGCTAATAAAAGAAATTATTTTTTTTAATAATTTTAGCGACGGAATTTAAATTTCCATCGCTAATAAAAGAAATTAATTTTTTTTATAATTTTAGCGACGAAAATTGAAATTCCGTCGCTAATTTTAGCGACGGATTTTAATTTCCGTCACTAATAAAAGAAATTATTTTTTTTTATAATTTTAGCGACGAAAAATGAAATTCCGTCGCTAATTTTAGCGACAGATTTTAATTTTCGTCGTAATTTCGGTCGTTAAAACTGGAGGAAAATTATTCCTGCCATTTTTAACGATGGAATTTTTTTACCGTCCCTAATTAGCAGCGGAATTTTTTTTCCGTAGCTAATTAGCGACGGAAATTATGCCGTCGCTAAATTTTCGTCGTGAAATCTGCTATTTCTTGTGGTGATTTCTTATGCTTTCTTATTTTGAGGGATTGTTCTGTCCCATTTTTTATGTAATTTATTTACTATTTTTTATCGCTTTATTTATTGCTTTCCAATGTGCTTGCAATGCGCTTTAAATTCAATGCATGATCGTGTGGAATGAGAGATGGAATTTTGATTTCTTAAAAACTCATCTATAAACTTAACTTAAGTAATTAATAAGAGTGAAGTTCCGAAAACCTTCTCTGGTTTAAGACCCCCGAGATTAGAGAACTTTCCCAATTTCTTGTAAATTGGGTAGCGACTCCAAAATACCTTAAAGGTGCCTAAACGTGTCATGAGGCTAGATGATCCTTTTCAATGTTCTATTGGGAAGGAGGTGTCCAAGATGTCTTGCGACACCAAAGATCAAAAGACGCGAACCAAGCCCTAAAAGTGGGTCTCGCCTACGAGGGCCTTTGCTAAGGTTCGGCGCGCATCACAACTGCTCTCGACCCATCTGGCATATGATTGTCACCATCAGGATATCTTGAATACTACAGATAATCTGTCCAGCATATGATTGTCGCCATCAAGATCTCGGACTATGATTGTCGTCGTCGCATCGTAGGCATATGATTATCGTCACGACTTGTTCTGTAGGGTATAGTTTTTCTGTCCGGCATATGATTGTCACCTTCAAGACATCAGCATATGATTATCGCCGTTGCCCCGTAAACATATGATTGTCACCACGTCTCTTTTGATATACTGCGGTTGGCCTATCCGGCATATGATTGTCGCCTTCGAGACATCGGCATATGATTATCACCGTTGAGCTGTAAGCATATGATTGTCGCCACGTGTAACACCCTACACTCGTAAGTAGTACGGATATCAGACGTCACAACATTGCACTGAAATACACTATAATGCACTCAAAAGATTTAGTAGGCATTTTTTTTTCCATATCAATCACACGCATACATATACAAAAACTTAACAGTACACTAACATACAATTCCAATACTTATACCATATGTCATTGCTTTTATCTATTGCGGTCGTATACATGCCACGCCAGTCCTTCTATCCTTGCTGTCGAATACTTCTTTCGGTTGTCACTATATGTTCAGCCACATCATCATCTATCACAACCTGCGCGATGTAACACTCTACGCGCTGAGCATTGAAATGCCCAGTGTTAGATACATATCCTAAATTTTCCATTCTATTACAACTTACATGCACACACAAGCATATATCTTTATTCTTATTGTATGAACATTAATTCTTAAGACTTTTAGATAATTTACGCCTTACTTTTGATGTTCTAGCCAATCTTTTGCATAAATCCCTTATTTGATACCTTTCTCATTATTTAAATAACCATACTTTAACATTACTAATACTGTTATCAGATCTTTATTATCTTTACTGTTAACTTTAACATTAATACCATTATGTTTAGTCTGTTAATTCAATAACCAATTATATTAACAATATTTGCAATTATCTTGTTAACGTATTCATTTATTTTTCATTATTTGCTTATAACTTATTTACATCAGTTACAATCTACACTTGGGCACAACATTAGTTACTAACATATCTATTAAACAGTCATCATTATCGTTAATAACAGACTAATTAATCGTTATCATTTCCTTTATATCCTCAATATTTCTTTTACTCTTTCAGTTACATTATTCTTTTTACGTTTCATGTACATTTTATTATCTTTCACTCAATTATCTCTTTTACAGTATCATTTTTAAAACTATAACCATAATATGTTTACTCTATTTTCCTACTTAATTTTACTCAGTTATATTTCATATTGTATACTTGAATTGTCAATGCTATTACTTAATCCACTAACTTATTTTGTAGGCTTAACATCATTATTCTCTTAACTTTATACACACTTTCTATTAACATTATTTCATTAAATATCTATCAATAATATTTTACATTTAATTTCCTTATTACCGTGACTAACACCTGAATTTCATTAAATATTTATTAGTATACTAACACCTGAATTACTTATATTGTTTATTTATCATTATTTCAGTAATTATCATTTCACTATTAACCTTTAACACTTATTGATAGTTCTATTCTCTTTCATGTTTTTAGCTCCGTTACTAACATTTTTAGGTGATCCCATTACTTAATTTTACATATACAATATTATGAAAATATTAATTATCATATTTTACAGTTTAGATAATTGACCCAACTTATAATACTTATAATAATTCGATAACAATGTCTTTTACATATTCTATTACACACTCTTAACTCATTGTGACTTAAATATAAAATTCACACTATTCAATTAAATTTACCTAAAACATTATTATTTATCTTTTTATTTTATCTTATCTTCAATTACATGTGACGGATTTGAATCTACATATCGGTTATCCCTAATCAGTAATAATAATCCTTTAGTAGTCCAAACACGTTTTTCATTCATTCATTAATTCTAATATTACTCATCTATTTTTCTTACATTTAATCCTATTGCCGTTTCCATGATATTAGCATTAACAGTAATAATTCTATTAATATTAACATAAATATCATTATTTTCTCTATTGTCAATTAATTACATGATTACATTCAAATTACCTATTAATTATTTTTTTAAATCCCTTATTTTACCCCGCTATTGACAAATTACATTTAAATTGCTAGACTTTCACCAATTTACAGTTTTACCCTTCACTTTTCACTTATTTGCAATAATACCATTAATTATCTTATTATCATACTTATTTTATTATCTAACATGTAATTTACCACTTAGTCCTTAAAGTTATTCTTATACTACATTACACTAATGTCCTTAAAAACATTAGTAAAATTATAATTTTACCCTTAGATAATTATTTATTTCATTTAATTATTTACATGCAATAATGTTCTTAATTTCAATTAAATCACTCATTTAAGGACATATATATAATTAATACATATAAAATTTTATATTAGCATTTAAGTCCTCATATTATGTCACATTTGCATTTAAGTCCTCCAATTATATCATATTTACATCTAGGTCCTTGAACTATGTCATATTTACATGTAGATCCTTCAACTATGTCATATTTACATTTTGGTCCCTAAACTATAGCATATTTATACTTAGGTCCTTGAACTTCCTTATATGTACACAAATGCCACTAATTTATCTTATTTATTTATTTAATCCACTAGACTAAATTCACATGCATACTTCAAGAATATAAATAATACATTTAATATAAAATAAACCAATATTTAATTCATTTAATTTCTATACATGCAAAAATATTCATAGTTGCACTTAAATCTTTCAATTAGCAGTAAATATGCAAATTGTACACATAAAATTCATATTTACATTTTAGTCCCTTATTATGATAAAATTACAATTTAGTCTTCAAAGTTTATTAAAATTACAAAAATGCCATCACTTCATCTTACTTACCTTTTTAACCATTATTTTATTATCTAAAATATTTGCATTTTACTATCATTATTTTCTTTAATCATTATTTCCATAAATAATTCAATTAATTATCAAATTGAAATTCTAATTCACTTTGAATTCTAATCCAATTAGAGTTAAGTAGACTTCTAATCCCTTTAAAGTTCTAATCCAATTAGACTTCTAATCCATTTAGAGTTCTAATCCAATTAGATTTCTAATCAATTTAGAGTTCTAATACAATTAGAGTTATAATCAATTTACATTAGGGTCCTTCAGTTTCATTCAAATTACGATTTTACTTTTCTTGTTTACCTTAATTACAATTATGCTATCAATTTGACTTATTAACTTATTTAACTTTTTATTTATCATACAAATTACCATTAGATCCTTGGAATATTATTTTCATGGCAAATTACTTTTAGTCCCTCAAACGTAACTAATTTACATAAATATTCATTTAACTATATTTTTGCCTTTATTAACATTTATTAACTTATTTAAGGTCAAAATTACCATTATGCCCTCAAAACTATTTATTTATTCCATTCAAGTCCATTTTTCACATAAATATTATTTTAATCACAGATTAACCATTTTAAGCTTATTTTTACCATTTTGCTCCCTGTATAATACTGGCAGAAATCTATGAACGGGATAAATGAGACGTGAACCCCAAAGGTTCACAATAATACAATTAGAGGGACCCCGAAGGACCACCCCTACATTCCAATACATTCCATTTGACATTTATACATTCCAAAACATTGAGGTAGGACCGTCATTGGCCTATAATAAGTGAGACGTCATGCTCACACCTGCGGTCATGTGTCCCTATGGCAAGCCACTATATCCTGAACTAGACTTGACTACCAGATTACTACATGGGGCATCCATTATTCTATTTCCACATTTTCCAATTACCATTCATGCATTTCATGGAATTTGATCATACTATGCCATTCTTTTTCATCCCAATCATGCATTGTACATTTAATTTCCATCATATGCCATACATGCCATAAATCTCATTAAATTACATGGATATATACATGTATACTATTCGGCCATCATGTCAATATTTCACTATAAATTCTTTTCATCATCTTTATTATTTATGTAGGTAATTTACATGTCCATTAACATACCCATGCCATTAATTCACATCAAAATCATATTTTTACATACCTATACCATTCGGCCAACGTGTTTATCATCCATTATGTGAATTTTTATTTTTTTTAATTCATTCATGTAACATTCTTATACCTTACGTATACTGATATGAATACCGGTACAGCAGCCGGATAATCGGATGCTACAAAGGACAGTTCAGTAAAAAATTTTCGCATTCCAACATCAATAATACTCATAAGCAAAACAATAACAATAATAAAGTAGTCCACTGAAAATTGTATACATGCCATTCCTATGCTTACACATCTACATTTGATCCACAACTCGACTGCCATCGATATTCCGGCCACTTAAAAACTTCCTATCTTTGCAACCTGCGTGCAGCAACAACACTACGCGCTGAGTATTGAAATGCCCAGTTGTGGATACATATCCTAAATTTTTCATGACTAATATAATATGCATGAGCACACAAACCTTTCTATTTATTTAGACTATATGAACATTGCAATCTTTAAATTTACTTAATTTTTGTCTAACAATAATGTCTTAATCAGACCTTTATTTCAGTTGATTATCGTTGAATCTTTTATATTATTCTATAATTATACCTTAACATTTCCATTTCAGTTATTAGCATTACTTTTGCCTGAACTGTTATCCTTAACATAAATACTTTTACGTTCAATCCACTATTTAATATTCAGTCATATTTGGGTACAGTATCAGTTACTGAATTATTTGCTAGAACGGTTATTGTTCCTTGATTATGTCCCTTACTCTATTCTATTAATACCAATCTTTTTACACTTTATGTTTACGTTACTATTTTTCATTTAATCGTTTCTTTTACAGCACCATGATTAAAGCTGTAATCCAAAATACATTTACATTGTTTCCTATTTAATTTCAATTAGCTACATTTTGTATAATACTCTTAAATTATCATTATCATCTCTCAATACACTTATTTATACACTTAATATTCCTATTAATAACTATTTCATAATTTATTTCAGTATTATTGTGATTAATGATACCATTATTAACAGCAACATTTAAATTACTCATATTATTAATATCATCATCATAGCGGTTAACATTATTTCCTCATTAGCTTTTAACATTTTACTGACAGTCCTAAATTTCTTCAGTTATAAGGTTTTATGACTCACTAATACCCTAATGTTCCAATAACTTTTCAATTATCTATTAACATTTTTACTTTCATGTGTACTATATACTAAGGACCTTAAATTCCATTTATTTTATTTTCCACATAACTAGCTCATAATTATGCTACTAGTTAATTATTTTACACTATCTTTTATTTATTTCTAATAATTCACTTACCTTATATATATATATATATATATATATATATATAAACCTGTTCATTTTTTTACCAGCATCGCCATTACTCATTATTATAATTAATATTATTTCGACTAATGCCGCTATTATTATTATTATTATTATTATTATTATTATTATTATTATTATTATTATTATTATTATTATTGTTATTATTATTAACATTAATAGTTACATACTTATGTCTTAACCTTAATTTAAATATTGACATAAACTTTAATATTAATATCAGTATTTATACTATCCTTATAATTATTCTTATTATGAATTTCTTCATTAACATTCAATAATACAGTTATCATTCGTAATACTTATCAATTACATTTTAATTCCTAAATTTACATTACCATCATCAATTTGCAATTTAATCTGTAAACTTTTCACTAATTTACAGTATTACCTATCGTTCCCACTTATTTATGATAATGCCATTAATTTACTTATTATCGTCTTTATTTATTATCTATCATGCAATTGCCGCTTAGTCCTTATAAAATTATTATTCTTTTACTATTTTACACTTAGATCCTTTAAACAATACTAAAATTATAATTTTGCCCTTGAACAATTATTTACTTCATTCAATTATTTATATGCAATAATCTTCATTTAAAATCATTCATGCACTTAGTACAATTAACCATCCTCATAACTAAATTCACATGCATGCCTCATGAATATAAATAATACGTTTAATATCAATTATCCCAATATTTAATTCATTTAATTTCTATACATGCAAAAATATTCTTAATGTCAATTAAATCACTCATTTAAGGAAATAAACATATATAGTGCACATAAAATTACATATTTGCATTTAGGTCCTCATATTATATCATATTTATGTCTAAATTATAATTTTACCCCTAACTTTTTCATATTTACAAATATGCCACCAAATTAATTTATCAATTTATTTATTTCATTAATTAACAAGCAGATTACCATTAAATCACTTAATTAAGGGAATTTACACATCTAACAAGCATAAAAGTCCATATTCTCCGTTTAGTCCCTAAATATAGCAAAATTATAATTAGGTCCTTAAACTTTACCAAAATTAACAAAATGCCACTAGTTCATTTTATTTTACCATTTTACATTATTTAACATGTAAATTACGATTTTACCCTTCAATTACCAATTTCATGCCAAATTACATTTTAGTCCTTATAAAGTGACAAATTTTCATATTTAATCATTTAATTACATTTTTACCCTTATTAACATACTTACAGTCATAATTACCGTTATGCACTCAAACTTTTTTAAAAATTCCAATTATGTCCCTATTTCACACAAATATCACTTTAATCACAATTTAAATATTTTAAGCTCATTTTTAGCAAATTGCCCCATGTACGATACTGGCAGACATCTATGACCAGGATAAACGAGATGCGAACCCCTAAAGGCTCGAATAACCTAAAGGACCCCGAAAGATCACTTCAGTCTTTAATATATATTAGAGGAATCCCAAGGGACCGCCCCTGTCTTTAAATACTTTTTAAAATATTTTAACTTTTAAATACAATGAGGTAGGACTGTTATTAGCCTATAGAAAAGTGAGATGTCATGCTCATACCCGCGGTCTTATGTCTCTATGGCTAGCCAACATGTCCTGAACTAGACTTGACTACCAGAGTATTACATAGGGCATCAATAATCCATCTTTCACATCTTTAAGTTACCATTCATACATTTTATGGAATTTCATCATATTATTCCATTCTTTTTCATACAATTCAATCATTATACATGTGATTATCATCATCATACCATCACATGCCATAAAAGATCATTATCTCATCATGGTACACATGTAAACATACATGCACACATTCGGCCAACATACTAACTTTTCACCATTAATTCTTTTTATCAACTTTAACATTTATTTAGGCTATTCACATGTTAACTAACATAGCCATGCCATTATTTCACATTAAAACACATCAAAATCATACCTTTACATACATAACCCATTCGGCCTCACATGTACATCATACATCATGCAACTTTTTCATGTTCTAACACATGCCATTAGTTAGCTCACTTGCCAAATACCATGTATACACCATAAACAAGCCATAAACGTCTTCATACATCATGAAAAACCTATGGATACCATTTGGCCTACATAATAATCTTTCACTCTCAATTATTTTCATCAACTTTAACATTTATTTAGGTCATTTTCATATTGTATATCATAGCCATGCCATTATTTCTCATAAAAACACATCAAAATCATGCCTTTATGTGTGATATCCATTCGGCTATACATGCACATCATGCATCATGTAAATTTTACGTGCTCTAATACATACCATTTGATAGATCTCATGCCAAATATCATGTATAAATCATAAATATGTCATAAACATCATCAAAACACATAGAAATCACATGAAACCCATTCGGCTTACATAGTAACTTTTCTTACAAACTTTTTTTCCTCACTTTAAGCATTCGTATCATCATGTTTAACTTTCCTAAACATGTCTATATTGGTTTGATTCAATTAAACATGCCTATTTCACATACTTTATGTTTAAACATAACAAAAATCATACTTTTAACATGGAAAAAAGAGGATATTATATCCACTTACCTTATTTTCTTGTTCTCCACATCATAAGCATGCTTGCCATATGTTACGCCCATACCCAACCGTTAAAGCTGAAGCAGCTAAACCGATAGAAAATGACCGTGCACACAAAAACACTTACATATACTGAGTTAAACATGATAAAAAAAAAAACTTGCTCAAATAAAATTTCTTCTTACATTTACCCAAGCCATTCCACATGCATCACACATAAACTTATTACATCACACGAGCACACCACTTTACTTATTATCCATCTTACACATACTATGTTGTTATCTTTAGACTTACATGCCGAAACATACTTTGTACATCATAGACTTTTCATCATTATTTTATAAAATTAGAACAACATACACATCCCAAAATGATAACCCAAAACCTACACTAAACCTAGTGTTGACCGTTGCCCTGCGGAGTCGTCCTTCAGAAACCTCCGTCTGTACCTGCACGGATTAGAGAAAATCCGTGCTAAGCATTTTACGCTTAGTGGGGAACACAAACATAACAGGTAATATGATACAACAATATTTATGATATACAAAAACATGCCTCATCAACAAATAGGTTAACTTGCTAGCATCTCATTTCATACAATAATACTGCATCAACCCATAATATTTATCTTTCTAACATATCTTCATTTCTTTAATATATTTATCATGTCAATTGATTATCCATCCAAATAATTCATGCACATAGCTTTATTTTACGTTTATCAAATTATTTTTCGCCCTTTTCTTTTCTTTTCATTTATTCAATTATTTTGCCTGCAATTCAAAGTTATGGATAACGGGTAATTTTCAAACAGAATATAGGTACCTCAAAGGTACTTCTTATAAACAGAATATAGGTACCTCGAAGGTACTTCTTTCAGATAGAATTTTCATATATCTTGGTACCCCTTGGGCACATTCATCATATAGAACTTTCATACTTATGGGTACCCTTCTTATTCATTCTTTTATAACTTGGAATCCAGCAAGGATTCAATCAAAATCATATCATCAGAATCAAACTTTCTTTAACTTACTTGTGCTGCAGCTCAGAGACCCTCTATAGGCATGCCTACCTATCCAATACTTGACTCGCAGGCTTAAGTTATTTTATTTCTTATTCACATCATGACAAGCTCATACTCATTCATTAATCACCTCAGATATGCATTATCACATTCACCTTACATATATTTTTAACACATAACAAATCACTTCCCTTATATACATTTCATGTTTCTCATGTCCATCTAATCATTATCATCATGCTTGATTCATTACACTTAGAACATTTATAGCTCATATAACATTAGTATGCATAGTTTATCATGCTTAAGATACTCATTTTATAATGATAAACATGTATTGAACAAACTAAGGGAACTCGTGGTGAAGTTCGGGTTCAATTTGGGAAGGAAAACATACATTTTGAGGGCAAAATAAGGTTACACGGCGGTATGGACACTCATACAGCCGTGTGGGACGTGAAAAATGGGTAAAATTGGACAGCATGATTTTACACGGCGGTGAGGAATTCCTTCACAGCCGTGTGGGACGTGAAAAATGGGTAAAACTGGGCAAAATGGTTTTACACGGCGGTGAAAAATTGAGGCAGACTCTAGACTGACTCTATAATTCAACTTGTATTGCATTTTTGACATAGCTAGGGTCATTTCTGGGCAAAACGTTCTTCTTAACATATCTTCCTCTATGTCTTATCTTTCAAATGGGACAAGAATCAGATCATTTGGATATCTATAACGTAATATATTCCCTAAACACTGAATGATGGTCATATGAACCGACAGAATAGGAATACCTACGTTGTGACAATATTTTGGGATACTTAAAGCCAGAATTTGCTCCACACTCCTCTTAGAAATTTTTAGATATGGATGTTATGTTTCAAAGGCAATTTGAATCAACTCATTTGGAGCATTATAACTCAATATATGGATGAAAATGTCACTAAAGGTCAGGAGAGTCCAACACAGAAACTCAACTCCATTTTATTTTATTTTATACTTCCAACACATTAGTTATAAACCGACACATTTAGCATCATTTTAACAATACATATTCATTCCTTCAATCTATCACACCACACAACCATTTACATAATACACATAATAAATCAAATAATACACACACAAGCAACTAGTTCCCAAACCTCACACTCCTAAGCTCCTAATGGGGCTGTTGTTCACTAGCTTCCCCAACCTTTGCTTTGCCTTTAAGCTTCCTCTTTTCTTCAGCTATTAAGCATGTATTTTCAGCATTAATATTCCTCATAATAACCTCATAAAATCACACTAAGAATAGGTAGATGAAATAGAATTTTACATGCATGATTATACCATCATTTTACCTTACAAATCCTTGATCTTTGCTCTTAATTTACATGTATACAACCCTTCCAACTAACACTCACTCAAGGCAGAATTTTGAAGGGAGAAGAGAGCTTAATTTGCTGAAGAACAAGTACAAAAGAATGGCTCTCTAAGACATACAAATTTCAGCTCTTCCTCTCTCTTTCTTTCTCACAAAATAAAGACTAAAGAAGGCTCCAATCTATGTACAAAGATGCAGAAAATGGAAACTCCACTAGCCACTAACTTTACTCTTCCACTAGACACTTAATGCTAATTGATGATGAGTCCACTCTTCATAAATCCACAGCAAAACCCACTAAGAAAAGTTGTTCCCCATTAGCTTCCACTACTCTTATTTAACTCCTCAAATGTTCCATCAATTCCCACTAAAAATCTGCTCCCACTTCTCTTATTTAAATTCTCACATGTTCCATCATTTCCCACTAACAAAAATCTGCTCCGTCATATAATTAATTACCCATTATTTTCTACCTTAATCCTTTGTTAATTAACTTAGTTAATCCTCCATTTATTTACCCATGCATAATGTCATTTTACTCACTTACATACTTTATATTTTTGCAATTAAATCCTTCTTTTATTTTCAGATTAATCCACCCCTATAATTAATTATCTAAACACCCTTAAATTCAGAATTTATCTCTTAATAAATATACATACATACTTCATATGACATACCGAAACAACTAGGGTATTTTGCGGCCATTACAACTCTCCCTTCCTTAAAGAATTTCGTCCTCGAAATTCATACCTGAGTCAAACAGATGTGGATGTTGCTCACGCATAGCATCCTCCGGTTCCCAAGTTGCTTCTTCCACTCCGTGATGTTGCCAAAGTACTTTCACGAGCGGTATTTGCTTATTCCGAAGCTGTCTTACTTCCCTTGCTAAAATTGTCTTTGGTTTCTCATCATAGGAGAAATCTGGTTGCACTTCTACTTCTTGTAGGGGCAAAACATGAGATTCATCCGATCTATATCTCCTCAGCATAGATACATGGAACACATCGTGTAGTTTACTCAAAGTTGGAGGTAAAGCTAAACGATATGCCACAGCACCTATTCTTTCCAGAACCTCATAAGGTCCAATAAACCTTGGACTCAACTTTCCTTTGTTGCCAAACCTCAATACTTTCCTCCAAGGCGACACCTTCAGGAATACTTTATCGCCCACTTGGAACTCAATGTCTCTTCGCTTCAAATCAGCATAAGACTTTTGCCTATCACTTGCTGCTTTTAACCTTTGCTGAATCATCTTAGCTTTTTCTTCTGTATCTCTTACCAAATCTGGCCCAACAATTCTGTTCTCATTCAACTCTGTCCAACAAACTGGAGTACGACATTTTCTTCCATACAGCACTTCATATGGGGACATGCCAATGCTAGTTTGATAACTATTATTATAAGCAAACTCCATGAGTGGAAGATACTTATCCCAACTTTTAGAAAAATCCAGAACACATGCCCGCATCAAATCTTCCAAAATTTGGATAATCCTTTCTGACTGCCCATCTGTCTGAGGATGGAAAGCTGTACTAAAATTCAACCTTGTCCCCAAAGCAGCTTGCAAACTCTTCCAAAACTTAGAAGTAAACCGAGGATCTCTATCAGACACAATTGTCAAAGGTACTCCATGAAGACGAACTATCTCTTTAACATACAGATCAGCCAACTTATCAAGAGAATAGTCCATCCGAACTGGAATGAAATGTGCTGACTTTGAAAATCTGTCCACAATCACCCATACTGCATCTTGCTGTTTTGAAGTTAAAGGCAATCCTGTGACAAAATCCATTGTAACATTATCCCATTTCCATTGTGGAATAGGGAGTGGATTTAACATCCCTTGAGGCACTTGATGCTCAGCTTTTACTTGCTGACAAATCAGACACTTGGACACATATTCAACTATATCCTTCTTCATGCCTGGCCACCAATACAGTGGTTTCAGATCTTGATACATTTTGTTTCCACCCGGATGCATAGTAAAAACCGTATTATGTGCCTCGTAAAGCAATCTTTTCTTCAATTCCTTATCATTAGCCACGCATATTCTGTTCTTGTACCGCAGTACTCCATTCTTATCCACCATATACTCAGACTTATCATCTTTGCCCACTGACTGCCAAACTTGCTGCAACTTAGGATCATTCTTTTGAGCTGCTAACAAATCATCTATCAATACCGGTCTTGCTTTCAAATGAACAAGCAAAGCTCCATCAGATGTAAATCTCCATCTCACATGCTTCAACTGCATTGCTGAAACTGTCTTCCTACTTAGTGCATCAGCTACCACATTTGCTTTTCCCGGATGATAATCTACTATGCAATCATAGTCTTTAAACAGCTCTAGCCATCTTCTTTGCCTCAAATTCAACTCCTTCTGAGTGAGCAGATATTTCAGACTTTTATGATCAGTGTAGATTTTACACTTCTCACCATACAGATAATGTCGCCATATTTTTAAAGCAAACACTACTGCAGCTAGCTCTAAATCATGAGTTGGATAATTCTGCTCATGTGGCTTCAGTTGCCTCGATGCATAAGCCACCACCTTCCCATCTTGCATAAGAACACATCCTAACCCAACTCCAGAGGCATCTGTGTATAACACATACTCTTTACCAGACATGGGTTGAGTAAGAACTGGGGCCTCTACTAACATCTTTTTCAACTGATCAAAACTTTGCTGACACTTTTCAAACCATACATACTTCACCCCTTTTCGCAGCAACTTTGTCATTGGTGAAGCTATAACTGAGAATCCTTTCACAAACCTTCTGTAATACCCTGCCAAACCTAAGAAACTACGAACTTCAAGCACATTCTTGGGTGGCTTCCAATTCACAATAGCTTCTATCTTAGCTGGGTCTACTTTAATCCCTTCTGAAGATATTACATGACCCAGAAAAGATACCTCTCGTAACCAAAACTCAC
Source organism: Excoecaria cochinchinensis (assembly GCA_947683425.1). Lineage (NCBI taxonomy): Eukaryota > Viridiplantae > Streptophyta > Magnoliopsida > Malpighiales > Euphorbiaceae > Excoecaria > Excoecaria cochinchinensis. The sequence continues at coordinate 6,294,260 of CANTUQ010000055.1, forward strand.
ATTTACTCAACTTGGCATACAACTGATGTTCCCTCAGTGTCTGAAGTACCATCTTTAAATGCTGCTCATGTTCCTTCTCATCTTTGGAATAAACCAAAATATCATCTATGAACACTACCACAAACTGATCAAGATAAGACCTGAATACTCTATTCATCAAATCCATAAATGCAGCAGGCGCATTAGTCAACCCGAATGGCATTACTAAAAATTCGTAATGTCCATACCGAGTTCTAAATGCTGTCTTTGAAATATCTTCCTTCTTTACTTGCAACTGATAATACCCAGAACGCAAATCAATCTTCGAAAACACACCTGCTCCCCTTAACTGGTCAAACAAATCCTCAATCCGAGGCAAGGGATACCGATTCTTCACGGTTACCTTATTCAGCTGTCGATAATCAATGCACATTCTCATCGTACCATCCTTCTTCTTAACAAACAAAACTGGTGCCCCCCATGGTGACACACTAGGTCTAATGAAACCCCTCTCTAACAACTCTTGCAACTGCACTTTCAGCTCTTTTAACTCTGTTGGGGCCATTCTGTATGGTGCCTTAGATACTGGTGCCGTTCCTGGTAACACATCAATTGACAGCTCTACTTCTCTTACTGGTGGTACACCACTCAATTCTTCTGGAAACACATCAGGAAACTCACTTACCACTGGTATATCTTGTATCTTTACATGCTCTCTTTTACTATCCAACACCAAAGCAAGATAAGCTTCACATCCTTTTCTTAAACATCGACTGGCTCGCATCGCAGTTATCACATTCACAAGAGGATTAGTACAAACCCCTTTTATTGCCACTCTATTCCCTTTGTCATCACTAAGCATCACAATCTTTCTTTTACACTTCACATCAGCGTCATACTTAGTTAACCAATCCATACCCAAAATCAAGTCAAACTCATCAAAAGGTAACTCAATCAAATCTGCAGGAAATTCATAACCTTGCACTCGTAATGCGCAATTCCTATGTACCCGATTCACATACACAGAACTCCCCAGAGGACTTGTTACACATATATCATATGCTAAACATTCAGCTTTAGACATTCTTTCACTTATCTTATTAGAACATACATATGAATGAGTAGATCCAGGATCTATAAGAGCAAACATATCCATATCATAAAGTATAAAAGTACCTGCTATCACTTCTGGTGCATCTTGCTCTTCACGAGCCTTCAGGGCATAAGCACGGATAGACCCTGCACCAGGCCTATCCACAGCCTCAGAATCAGCTGCCCACCTTGACTGACTTCCTCTGCCACGTCCTCTACCTCTTCCTCTGTTAACAGAAGGCATATTTGAACCACCTTTACTTTGCTCCTGTTGATTACTCACTGCTACACGTGGTTGAGGGCAATTGGCAATAAAATGTTCTGTGCTTCCACATCCGAAACAAGCACCTATAACCTTCCAACACTCACCCCAATGTCTTTTTCTGCAATGAGAACACTCAGGTATTTCACTCCTGCCACTAGTTGTTCCTCGACTCTGATGAGCTACTGGAGGTTTTCCCCATTTCTTTCCTCTTGCTGAAGGACCATACCTAGATTCTGCTGGTGGTACCATAGTAGAAACTCGTGGCCTTTTCACCTGATTAAATCCTCCTCTATTGGCACTTCTTTTCTGCCTCCATTCTTTCTGAGCTTCTAGATTCTTTTCAGCTCTCAAGGCTGCCTGAACTATTCTGTAGTAGCTCACATTCTGATCAGTGGTCAAAGAAATCAGCAAAGCCTTTATGTCTTCATTCAGCCCTTCCTCAAATTGTTGACACCTCAAACTTTCATTCAAAACCTTCTTAGGAGCATACTTACTTAATCTGCAGAATTCAGCCTCATACTCAGAAACAGTCATAGATCTCTGCTTTAAGCTTAGGAACTTCTTCCAGTTTGCTTCTTGATATGCCTTAGTAAGGAACTTGTGCCTGAATTCACTTTCAAAGAAATCCCAATCCATAGGATTAGGAAGCTCAGGATTCTGTAATACCAGCTTCCACCAGTCATATGCAGCACCTTGTAGCAAAGACACCACACACTCAAGCCATTGATCTTTAGGACACCGTATCTCCTGGAGAATTCTTTCTACTTTTTCAATCCAGTATTCAGCTTTTTCAGATTCATCTAACTTTGTCCCAAAGAATTCTTCAGCTCCATGCTTTCTTAAAGACTCTATTGGTAGCCTGGGTGCCATCATTCGCTCCATAAACCTTGCCATATCTTGTGTCATTTTCATCACAGCTTCCATAGGTCCTATTGGAACCTCATTGCCATGTCTGTCTGGCCCAGTTTGTCTAGTGCCCGTCCTTTCAGCTTCTCGAGGGTTGACACTTTCAGCTGTTTCTTCTATCACTTGGCGGTTAAGTTCCATCTTTGAAACTACACAAATTAAATAAGGACTTCCGCATTAGGTCAACATACTATACACATCCTATCTACCCATTATTCCCAGAAAAGACTAAACCTAGTGCTCTGATACCACAACTTGTTACGCCCATACCCAACCGTTAAAGCTGAAGCAGCTAAACCGATAGAAAATGACCGTGCACACAAAAACACTTACATATACTGAGTTAAACATGATCAAAAAAAAAAAACTTGCTCAAATAAAATTTCTTCTTACATTTACCCAAGCCATTCCACATGCATCACACATAAACTTATTACATCACACGAGCACACCACTTTACTTATTATCCATCTTACACATACTATGTTATTATCTTTAGACTTACATGCCGAAACATACTTTGTACATCATAGACTTTTCATCATTATTTTATAAAATTAGAACAACATACACATCCCAAAATGATAACCCAAAACCTACACTAAACCTAGTGTTGACCGTTGCCCTGCGGAGTCGTCCTTCAGAAACCTCCGTCTGTACCTGCACGGATTAGAGAAAATCCGTGCTAAGCATTTTACGCTTAGTGGGGAACACAAACATAACAGGTAATATGATACAACAATATTTATGATATACAAAAACATGCCTCATCAACAAATAGGTTAACTTGCTAGCATCTCATTTCATACAATAATACTGCATCAACCCATAATATTTATCTTTCTAACATATCTTCATTTCTTTAATATATTTATCATGTCAATTGATTATCCATCCAAATAATTCATGCACATAGCTTTATTTTACGTTTATCAAATTATTTTTCGCCCTTTTCTTTTCTTTTCATTTATTCAATTATTTTGCCTGCAATTCAAAGTTATGGATAACGGGTAATTTTCAAACAGAATATAGGTACCTCAAAGGTACTTCTTATAAACAGAATATAGGTACCTCGAAGGTACTTCTTTCAGATAGAATTTTCATATATCTTGGTACCCCTTGGGCACATTCATCATATAGAACTTTCATACTTATGGGTACCCTTCTTATTCATTCTTTTATAACTTGGAATCCAGCAAGGATTCAATCAAAATCATATCATCAGAATCAAACTTTCTTTAACTTACTTGTGCTGCAGCTCAGAGACCCTCTATAGGCATGCCTACCTATCCAATACTTGACTCGCAGGCTTAAGTTATTTTATTTCTTATTCACATCATGACAAGCTCATACTCATTCATTAATCACCTCAGATATGCATTATCACATTCACCTTACATATATTTTTAACACATAACAAATCACTTCCCTTATATACATTTCATGTTTCTCATGTCCATCTAATCATTATCATCATGCTTGATTCATTACACTTAGAACATTTATAGCTCATATAACATTAGTATGCATAGTTTATCATGCTTAAGATACTCATTTTATAATGATAAACATGTATTGAACAAACTAAGGGAACTCGTGGTGAAGTTCGGGTTCAATTTGGGAAGGAAAACATACATTTTGAGGGCAAAATAAGGTTACACGGCGGTATGGACACTCATACAGCCGTGTGGGACGTGAAAAATGGGTAAAATTGGACAGCATGATTTTACACGGCGGTGAGGAATTCCTTCACAGCCGTGTGGGACGTGAAAAATGGGTAAAACTGGGCAAAATGGTTTTACACGGCGGTGAAAAATTGAGGCAGACTCTAGACTGACTCTATAATTCAACTTGTATTGCATTTTTGACATAGCTAGGGTCATTTCTGGGCAAAACGTTCTTCTTAACATATCTTCCTCTATGTCTTATCTTTCAAATGGGACAAGAATCAGATCATTTGGATATCTATAACGTAATATATTCCCTAAACACTGAATGATGGTCATATGAACCGACAGAATAGGAATACCTACGTTGTGACAATATTTTGGGATACTTAAAGCCAGAATTTGCTCCACACTCCTCTTAGAAATTTTTAGATATGGATGTTATGTTTCAAAGGCAATTTGAATCAACTCATTTGGAGCATTATAACTCAATATATGGATGAAAATGTCACTAAAGGTCAGGAGAGTCCAACACAGAAACTCAACTCCATTTTATTTTATTTTATACTTCCAACACATTAGTTATAAACCGACACATTTAGCATCATTTTAACAATACATATTCATTCCTTCAATCTATCACACCACACAACCATTTACATAATACACATAATAAATCAAATAATACACACACAAGCAACTAGTTCCCAAACCTCACACTCCTAAGCTCCTAATGGGGCTGTTGTTCACTAGCTTCCCCAACCTTTGCTTTGCCTTTAAGCTTCCTCTTTTCTTCAGCTATTAAGCATGTATTTTCAGCATTAATATTCCTCATAATAACCTCATAAAATCACACTAAGAATAGGTAGATGAAATAGAATTTTACATGCATGATTATACCATCATTTTACCTTACAAATCCTTGATCTTTGCTCTTAATTTACATGTATACAACCCTTCCAACTAACACTCACTCAAGGCAGAATTTTGAAGGGAGAAGAGAGCTTAATTTTCTGAAGAACAAGTACAAAAGAATGGCTCTCTAAGACATACGAATTTCAGCTCTTCCTCTCTCTTTCTTTCTCACAAAATAAAGACTAAAGAAGGCTCCAATCTATGTACAAAGATGCAGAAAATGGAAACTCCACTAGCCACTAACTTTACTCTTCCACTAGACACTTAATGCTAATTGATGATGAGTCCACTCTTCATAAATCCACAGCAAAACCCACTAAGAAAAGTTGTTCCCCATTAGCTTCCACTACTCTTATTTAACTCCTCAAATGTTCCATCAATTCCCACTAAAAATCTGCTCCCACTTCTCTTATTTAAATTCTCACATGTTCCATCATTTCCCACTAACAAAAATCTGCTCCTTCATATAATTAATTACCCATTATTTTCTACCTTAATCCTTTGTTAATTAACTTAGTTAATCCTCCATTTATTTACCCATGCATAATGTCATTTTACTCACTTACATACTTTATATTTTTGCAATTAAATCCTTCTTTTATTTTCAGATTAATCCACCCCTATAATTAATTATCTAAACACCCTTAAATTCAGAATTTATCTCTTAATAAATATACATACATACTTCATATGACATACCGAAACAACTAGGGTATTTTGCGGCCATTACACCATGCCTTTACTCCAAGAAACAACACCATCTCCTTTGGAATCCTTAAGTGGCCAAATATACAATCCAAAGAAATCACCATAATTTTTCTTCTTTTATGCAATATATTTACATAAACACACTTTAGACATCCTAAAGTACCTATTTGAACCCTTAAACCAATTTAAAAATATCAACTTTACATACCTCAATTTGACACATAAACTCTTCCACTTATTTTCTCCCAATTATTCCACTTCAAATAAACTTTTGAGACCATTATCATGGAAAAAAGAGGATGGATTTTACTTGGGAAGGTTGGATTTAGTGGGAACTTGAGAGAGGAATGAAGAAAATTCAAGAGAAATGTGAGAGGTATCATTCGGCCATGGAGAAAGGTAGAGAGAAATTGAGAGCTTTCTAGGGTTTTTGCATATTTAGGGGTTTAAATAGGTGGTTGTGATGGGTTGCGCTTGGTCCAACCAATTGGGCCAACCTAATTCTAAGCCCATTTAAGAAATTAGGCCCAATAAGAAATCCAAAATAATTTCTCCCACATTCCAAGATCAATTTCTCCTAAAATAAATTTCATAATTCTTAAAATATATAATTTAGCCTCCACATAAAATTTAAGCTCAATCGGAGACCATTTTCTGGTCCGATAATTTCTTACCAGTCCGATAACTCAATTTTCTGTATCACCGTAAAATTTATTTTTCATTACCATTTAATTCTTCATAATATTTTAAGCAAATCTATGCTTTCAGATAATTTTTCTAAGGTCCATAACTCCATTTAGAGTTCGGTCAAACTTTGGTCAAAGTAGTCAAACCAAAGTCAACTGGTCCGGTCCGGTTCACTGGTTGAACCGGTTCGGTTCACCTTTCACCTTTAACTTCCATTTTACTCTTAATAGCTCATTTAACCTCTGTTCCACCTTAATCAGGATCCATTTTCGGTCCGGTTCAATTAAATCGGTCTGATTCAATCATTTTTCATTGTCATTATAAAATTACTCTTTTACTACCAAACTGTTGTACACACTATTATGAGTCTATCTATGTCTTTAGATAATTTTTTCAGAAGTCATTTTCTATCTTTAAAGATTCGATCAAATTTCGGTCAAATCTTGCTACTATTTGAATCGAACTATAGGCTTTTCTTCAGTTTGACTTTTGGGTAACTATTTGACCTCGTTTTCACTCCAAATTATACCACCAGATTTCTTATAACTTGTACTTTTCAGTAGTCTAATAAAATATTTTTCACTTCTGGGTTCCCGGGAAGTCACACATCAGGGGCCCTGAGCATGTTTAACCTTTCTTCTCTTCTGTCTTTTAAGACCTAATTACTGATATTTTCACCTAAACTTCACACTACTGTAACACCCCCTCCGCCGCCCCCATTGGAAGGGCGCCAGTGGACGCGCTACCCGACGCTCACTCACAACATACACACATTCGCTAAGCGGAAGCATTCACTAACAATAATAACAGAAAATCATACATCATAAATAATTAAACATACTTATATGCATTAAACAAGATATACCATCATAATTCTTTACAAAAAGTTACGTGTGCCACTTTTCAAAAAGAATACATATGCCAAAAAGGAATTACATAATTACATGCCCAAAATGATATACAAAAAGAATACAGGAGGAGACAACAAAAATAACTCTACTCCTATGTGGCCAGCCTGCAGATGCGCGACTCGAACGAACTCCCAAAATCCTGCCACCTACACGGGAAAAGAACCTGTACTAAGCGATAACGCTTAGTGGGGAGGAAACAGACAACAAAAGAACACTAAACAAGTACAAGTAATAATAACATGCATAAAATGAATAAAGCATACACTTACCGAGTTCACTATAAAAGTAGGAAATCAAAAATACATTATACATATATATTCACTACATCCATTCAACTAGCATACATGGTATAAATGCACTAACCGAAAACTGATTCACTAAGACAATACAATTATCTCAAATAATAAACATAACACTATACTTCATTAAGATAAATCAAAACACTACACAATAGCCTGAACTGCACTTGTGGTGGATACGGGAACACTATACTAAAACTGGAGGCTAGGCCTCAACAGCATCACTAAACCCTATAAGCGGGGTCATCGCTCAAAACCGGAGGCTAGGCCTCAATGGTATCACTAAACCCTATAGTTGGGGTCATCGCCACTCTGAAAGTAAACATAGGCAACTGCACTCACTATCCCTTTATAAGCATGCTTATCTATCCACTACCTTGACACTTCAGGCTTAACATAAGAACTCTACACACTATATACTCTATACACTATATCATATACATAGTAATTACCAAGTATTTCATCATGATTCAATCACAAATAAATAATATCACATAACATGTCACATTCAACAACTAAAACGCATGTGCTCACTTAATTCCATTATCAAGCTCTTATGTTAAGGCATCAATTACTCATAATATCAATCGACAACCATTTATTTATCCTTCTCAAAACTCTAAACAAATGATGAATAAGTTTTAGACAGTTACCACGAAGTTCGGACGCATTTCTGAAGCAAAACGTACCCAAATACTCAACCTAAAGGTGGGTAAGGAAGGGCAAGTGTTCAAGACAACCATGGGGTTAAAAATAAGAGAAAAAATCTTCAACAACTTGGTTCTATCACTCTTGCGACAAGGGTCGCGCTTGCGATAGAAGCCACCCATACATGCTCCACGAAAGGTAGGCTATCAGGACAGATTCTCACCCCGAAATTGCATCGACTAAACTAACCCATAACCCTCATGTTTAGGCAAAATGTCCTTCATAAAAATTGATCCTTAGGATGTTAAAAATCAAATGGAATAAATTTCAGGTCATTTTGACATCTATAACTTCAGGTATGAGCTAAACAACCTATACTGTGAATGTAACCCGCACAAACAGAGACACTACGGTTTTGGCTAATTTTCATGGTCTTAGAGAAAGAATTTTCTCAAGGTCATTTCTAAGAATTTTATAGGCATGGAAGTCTTGGTTCTAATGGCTCAAGGATTACTCAATTTTGAGTCTAAAACTCTACTTATGACAAAAACAATACACGGAGGTCAGATGAAAACTGAACAGAATTACCAAAATCATATCTTATCATCGCAACTATACAACAACCCATCTAACATCATCATCACACATGCATTTTCTCAAACAAATCACTCAAAATTTCCAGAATTTACAAGACACCAAAACACATACACATTAAATCCAAAATGAGAACTAGGGCAAAATCCATTAAGTAACAGAGCACAATTATCGACTCCCAAACCTGGAAATTTGCAGCTTCAAACTTCCCTTTCAAAGCCCCACCTTCTCTTTCCCTTTACACTTTCTTCTCTCCTCCGATTCTCTTGATTCCAGCTCAAAACTCAGAAATCTAACATCAAAACTTGAAAAAATCACGTTGAGCACACCCGCAAGAGAGTAGAGAGTGCAGAAAAGTAAAGAGAGGGAGAAAGGAGAAGAGGAAAACGTGAGGGAGAAGCCAAAGAAATCTGCTCTCCTTTCCTCTCTCTTCTTTAATGCTTTTCCATCTACCCAATCCTATGTGTCATGCCCCCATTGGACCAACCATTCCACCTTTTTGACTTTTCATTTTAATCCTTATTAATTCCTTGTTACTCACTAACATAAATTCTTCTCTTTAACTTTAAAAATTCTTGCAATTGGGTCCTCAATTAATTAAATTCCACATGCCAAAATTACCATTTGCCCTAATACTCCCAACTTATCATGCATATTCCGACTAGGCCCATTTTGGATTGTTACAATCACTCCCCCTTAAGAAATTTCGTCCTCGAAATTTTCCCGCTAACCACTTATTCAAACAACCCAAAATCGAAAAGAAACAAAACTTAACAAACACTTACCAGAAGGACCTGAGGCTTCAGTTGCACCTTCACCGATCATCGCATACACTCGTGGACGAGCATACTCTATTTTAGCTGGCTTTTGCACCGTGTCCGATGGTGCCTGCGCGGTTCTTCCACTACCCCTTCCACTACGATTTGATATTGGTCTTCCACCGCTAGCCCTACTATCGGGTTGATCCTTAAGCTCTTGCCTTTCCGGACAATTGGCTAGGAAGTGGTCCTTACTTCCACATTTGAAACAGGCTCCAGAAATCCTTCTACACTTGCCCCAATGGCGCTTCTGACAATACTCGCATTCTGGGATCACGCTTCCCTTACTAGAAGGTGGCGTTACACTACCCACTTCCGAACGTACGGGAATCAAACTCTTCACACCCTTGCCACTCGGAACACCTCTTGCTTTCTTGCCACTACCAATCCCACTATCCGGTGCTTTCCTCTTGTTCTCGATCCTCTATTTGATCAACTCGAACTCCTCCAACTTGATTGCCGCTGCCACTAGCTGATAGTACCCCACCGGTTGCATGACCGCCATCGCCGATAGTGGACCTCTAATCACTTCCTGTACTCCCTCTTGAAAGTGCCTACACCGAAACTCGTCCACATCAACAGTTGGGGCACATACTTGCTCAACCGGCTAAACTCCTTTTCGTACTCACTCACTGTCATACCCCGCTGCTTAAGACTAATAAACTCTCTCCACTTGGCTTCCCGGTATGCCTTCGTCACATACTTTTATTCAAATTTTATTTGAAGAATTCCCATGTCAACTCAGCGGGTCATTGTGGATTTCGCATCACAAGCTCCCACCAATCGTATGCCGATCCTTGAAGCAACGACACTGTGCATAATACTCTCTGATTTACCGAAAATTAATCTCTTGCAAAATCCGACCTACCCTCTGAATCTAGAACTTGGCCACATCTAATTGATCCAATGAAGTCCCATGAAAATCCTCTACTCCTCTTTTTCTTAAGAATTCAGTCGGAGCCTTCGGAGCAGTCAATCTATCTACCACTTGCAATAAACCTTGTACTAATGCCGGATCAAAACCAACACCCATAACTGGAACCTCATCACATTGTTGCCGAGGAGCGGGTTGCTCACCTCTCACTACACTCGCACTACCAGTCGTCTTGCCCACGTTCTCACTTGGATCGGACTCCATCTAGACTCTACACAAAACACATCTGCATTAGGCCACGACACAAACCAACTCACATGTTAAGACTCGACTCGTAATAAACAAAGACAACCAGAACTGCCAACCTGGGCTCTGATACCACAAACTGTAACACCCCCTCCGCCGCGCCCCATTGAAAGGGCGCCGGCGGGCACACTACCCGACGCTCACTCACAACATACACACATTCGCTAAGCGGAAGCATTCACTAACAATAATAATAGAAAATCATACATCATAAATAATTAAACATACTTATATACATTAACCAAGATATACCATCATAATTCTTTACAAAAAGTTATGTGTGCCACTTTTCAAAAAGAATACATATACCAAAAAGGAATTACATAATTACATGCCCAAAATGATATACAAAAAGAATACAGGAGGAGACAACAAAACTAACTCTACTCCTATGTGGCCAGCCTGCAGATGCGCGACTCGAACGAACTCCCAAAATCCTGCCACTTACACGAGAAAAGAACCCATGCTAAGCGATAACGCTTAGTGGGGAGGAAACAGACAACAAAAGAACAATAAACAAGTACAAGTAATAATAACATGCATAAAATGAATAAAGCATACACTTACCGAGTTCACTATAAAAGCAGGAAATCAGAAATATATTATATATATATATTCACTACATCCATTCAACTAGCATACATGGTATAAATGCACTAACCGAAAACTGATTCACTAAGACAATACAATTATCTCAAATAATAAACATAACACTATACTTCATTAAGATAAATCAAAACACTACACAATAGCCTGAACTTCACTTATGGTGGATATGGGAACACTACACTAAAACTGGAGGTTAGCCTCAACAGCATCAGTAAACCCTATAAGCGGGGTCATCGCTCAAAATCGGAGGCTAGGCCTCAACGGTATCACTAACCCCTATAGGCGGGGTCATCGCCACTCTGAAAGTAAACATAGGCAGCTGCACTCACTATCTCTTTGTAAGAATGCTTATCTATCCACTACCTTGACACTTCAGGCTTAACATAAGAACTCTACACACTATATACTCTATAAACTATATCATATACATAGCAATTACCAAGCATTTCATCATGATTCAATCACAAATAAATAATATCACATAACATGCCACATTCAACAACTAAAAAGCATGTCCTCACTTAATTCCATTATCAAACTCTTATGTTAAGGCATCAATTACTCCTAATATCAATCGACAACCATTTATTTATCCTTCTCAAAAATCTAAACAAATGATGAATAAGTTTTAGACAGTTACCATGATGTTCGGATGCATTTCTGAAGCAAAACGTACCCAAATACTCAACCTAAAGGTGGGTAAGGAAGGGTAAGTGTTCAAGACAACCATGGGGGTTAAAAATAAGAGAAAAAATCTTCAGCAACTTGGTTCTATCGTACTTGTGACAAGGGTCGCGCTCGCGATAGAAGCCACCCACACATGCTCCACGAAAGGCAGGCTATCAGGACAGATTCTCACCCCTACTTTGCATCGACTAAATGAACCCCTAAACCTCATTTTTAGGCAAAAATTCCTCATAATAATTGATCCTTAGGATGTTAAGAATCAATTGAGACAAATTTCATGACATTAGGACATCTATAACTTCAGATATGAGCTAAACAACCTATACTGTGCATGTAACCCGACCCAAACAGAGACACTACGGTTTTGGCTAATTTTCATGGTCTTAGAGAAAGAATTTTCTCAAGGTCATTTCTAAGAATTTTCTATAAATGGAAGTCATGGTTATAATGGATCAAGAATTACTCAATTTGGAGGTCTAAAACTCTACTTAGGACAAAAACAATACACGGAGGTCAGATAAAAACTGAACAGAATTACCAAAATCATATCTTATCATCACAACTATATAACAACCCATCTAACATCATCATCACACATGCATTTACTCAAAGAAATCACTCAAAATTTCCAGAATTTACAAGACACCAAAACACATACACATTATATCCAAAATGAGAACTAGGGCAAAATCCATCAAGTAATAGAGCACAATTATCGACTCCCAAACCTGGAAATTTGCAGCTTCAAACTTCCTTTTCAAAGCCCCACCTTCTCTTTCCCTTTACACTTCCTTCTCTCCTCCGATTCTCTTGATTCCAGCTCAAAACTCAGAAATCTAACATCAAAACTTGAAAAAATCACGTTGAGCACACCCACAAGAGAGTGGAGAAAGCAAAAAAGTAAAGAGAGGGAAAAAGGAGAAGAGGAAAACATGAGGGAGAAGCTGAAGAAATCTTCTCTCCTTTCCTCTCTCTTCTTTAATGCTCTTCCATCTACCCAATCCTATGTGTTATGCCCCCATTGGACCAACCATTCCACCTTTTTGACTTTTTACTTTAATCCTTATTAATTCCTTGTTACTCACTAACATAAATTCTTCTCTTTAACTTTAAAAATTCTTGCAATTGGGTCCTTAATTAATTAAATTCCACATGCCAAAATTACCATTTGCCCTAATACTCCCGACTTATCATGCATATTCCGACTAGGCCCATTTTGGGTTGTTACATTACATATTCTATAGATTTCACTGATTACTACTGACCCGATATTCGATCCATTACAATTCCATTAGTTAGATTTCATGTTAATTTATTTAGTTATACCACTAAATCACATTAAAACACATAAAAATCTCATTTTTACCCACATATACCATTTGGCCTACATGTGTCCATGGTATATATTTTATTTCTTTTCATTTTAATCATTCAAAATCTCATTTTTAACCTTCCTAAATATGACTATATGGTTTGATTCAATTAAAGATGCATATTTCACATACTTTATGTTTAAACATAACTAAAAATCATATTTTTAACATGGAAAAAGGAGGATATTGTATCCACTAACCTCATTTTCTTGTTATCCACATCATAAACATCCTTTCCTTGCCTTAGCTCCTTAAAACACCATCACTTTCCTTATATTCCTTAAGTGGTCGAATATAAATATCAAAGAAATCACCATAAAGTTGCTTTCTTTATACTATATAATTACATAAACATACTCTAGACATCCTAAAATACCTATTTGAACTTTTAAAGCAATTTAAAAATATCAACTTTACATTCCTCAATTTGACACATAAACTTTTTCATTTATTTTCTTCCACTTCTAGCACTCCAAATGGACTCTAATCACCATCACCAGATTTTAGAGAGGTTTAACTTTGTTTAGGAGGCTTAGAAGTGAGGAGAGATTGGAAGAGAAATGAAGAAAATGGAGGAAGAATGGAGAAACTTCAATTAGGCCAAAGGGAGGAGGAGTGAGGAGGTTTCTCTAGAAATTTCTCTAGAGAAATCTAGTCTTGATGGGTATTTATAGGTGTAATTTGAACCAAATTGGTCCAACCAAAGTGGTCCAACCGGTTTGAACCAAAATTTCAATTTTTAGGCCAAATTCCACAGTTTAATGGTAACTATAAGTTCCTCAACTTATATTCACTCCCAACAAAATCTATCATTCTTATAATATGAAAAATAGCCTCCCTATGAAATTTTAGCTCAATCGGAGTCCATTTAGGGCTCGGTTCACTTAAACCGGTCTGATTTAATACTGTTCGGTTCTGTCGTATTTCACTAATCTATTACCGTAAAAAATTTCTAAAAATTATTTTAAGCCTATACACTTTCCATACTACATCATTTTAACTTCATTTACTATTTTTAAAAACTCGGTCAAATTTTCGTCAACCCTGGTTACTATTGAACCGAACTAGAGGTTTTTCTTCAGTTTGATTTTCGGGGACCTATTTGACCTCATTTTCACTCCAAATTATACCACCAGACTCTTTATAACTTGTACTTTCCAATGGTCCAATAAAATATTTTTCACTACTAGTTTCCTTGGAGGTCACCCATCAGGGGCTTTCCTAGCCTGAGCACATTTAACCTTATAACTCCAATGAATTCCATGATGTAATTACAGGTATTTTCATACCCAAACCATACTATATACCCAAATCAGATAAACACCCTCCCTATTGAACCCCAATCAACCTGTGAATGGAAATGCAAATAATTGGGAAATAAAGAACCTGAAAAATGCCACAATCAAATAATTGATAAGTTAATCAAATTCTTCATGCAATAGAAAAGAAAAGCAAGCAAATCTCACAAATCTAATCTATTAGAATTTTGGCAAAGCCAAGAAAAGAGAATAGCCTCCAATATATTAATGAAATCAAAATCTCCATTACAATGAGTTTAATGAGGTATTTATAGCCTTCTAAATAACCTAAACCCTAATTAGAAAAGTAGGCCAAATTCCCATGTAAGTTAGGAATGAAAATTAGGCCTTTTCCTACTTGAAATAGAAAAAAACAAGACCAAATGAATGGGCTCACTTCCAAATTCGTCCAGCCCATATATCCTAAGCTAAAGTACTTACATTTGACCTAACTTAAAAGCTACTTAAGGCCAATGTTGGCCTAAATCACTAATTAAGCCCAAAATAGCAATTTAAGTTTTATTACATGAAATAAACCCAATTTGACCCTAATAAACAAAGCCCACATGTTTGAAGGCTTATTAAATCATAAAGTCTTGATTAAAATATTAGTTAAGACTCCAATAAAAAGCCCAAATAAAACAGCCCCTTAATCCATGAATTAGCACATACATTGCACATGATTTAGCTCACATGTATAGCACATGACATGTGGCACATGCATAGTACATGACATGGCACATGCTTAGCACATGTCAAGGTCAAATGTCCAGCACATATCAAGTGTCACATGACTGGCACATGTCAGTTGTCACATGACTAGCACATGTCCATCTTCGATTTGGCTTTTTCAAAAATTCGGCCCATGGACTTCCTTCAAGCCTTCTTTAAATTCCCCAAATTTCATCTCTATGAATCCAAACTTGCAATGTTTATAATCTTGCAATGTTGACCCCCCTGTGCACGCATCATTCCCTCCCTCATTAGAAAAGATTCATCCGCGAATCTTCATCTTGTTCAAGTTGGGAATTGGCACTTGTAAAATAAATTGATCTCCATATAAGATCTTCTGAACAGGTGGAAATAAAATGAATAATTCTTTAGAAAATAACTCATCATGTTCCTGCAAGTTAATAAGAAAACTAGGTAAAACATGGTTAGTCTTTAATACCATCTTTTCATTCTGATCATTATTCTCTTCTTTCTCCATGTTCAACTCAACCTCCTTAGGCACTACAGGATCTATCATAACATGTTGATCTTCCATCTCAACTGCACAAGCATCTTCCTTTTTATAATCTTTTTCCATTTCACTCAAGGCAATAACATCTTCACTTACACTTATTCCTTCCTCACTCAGAACCTCATTGTCATATAAATCTATAGTATCCCCTTCAGTTTCGCAAATAATTTCTTTGACAATAACTTCCTCTTTTTTCTTTCTTTCCTCTTGTTTCATATACGTACTTAGTAGTCCAGAAAGTTGTTTAAACTGCAATTCCATATTTTTAAAATCTTCATTTTTGCTCCAGTTTGGACAACTTTTGTTGTTGGAATTTGAGAATGACCTTGCTACCCTCCTTTGTTTCTGTTGCCTCTCCACCTTAATGGCAATGTTCACTAAGTCCTCCATTTTTCCATAATGTTTCAATTCAACTACATCCGCAGTTTCTTTATTCAAACCTCCGAGAAACCAAGCCATTATTACCTCTTCCTCCTCTTCTATGTTAGCTTTAATCAATAGTATCTCCATCTCCTTATGATAATCTTCTACTGATCTAGCTCCTTGGACTAGCCCATGCAACCTCTAATGTAACTCCTTAAAGTAGTGTGAAGGCACAAATCTTTTCCTCATGGCCTCCTTCATATCCTCCCAACTACTAATAGGACGTCTCCTCATCTTCCTTCTGCCCATATTCAATTGATCCCACCAAAACAAAGCATAGTCAGTGAATTCTACAGCTGCAATCTTTACTTTCTTTTCCTCTGATTACCTATTACAATCAAAAATTGTCTCAGCCTTTCTTTCCCACTCTAAGTACTCTTCAGCATTCTTTCGGCCTTTAAATGGAGGAATCTTGAGCTTGATGTTGTCTAAATTCCCATCCACTTTTTCACTCGTTTCTTCTTTATTTAGATCTTCAATTTCTGCCCCTCCTGGTTGTCCTTTTAAATGCATTAGAGGCACTTATTTCAAACATTTCCTCTATCCCTTCTATCTTAGTATTGAACTTTTTGAGCTCATTAATGAATGCTTTATACATCATCTTCATATCAGGCACATTTTTATCCTCCTCCTCATGCATTGTCTCCTTTCCTTCCTTTCTTGATATGATCTTTATAAGCTACAAACAAATGTTAGAGAGAAAAATAGAAACCTCACGATTCACTCTCTCATGTGTTTCAACCATTAAAGACCATACAATATATGCAGTCTACAAAGGTAAAACACCAATTCTATTCCATATCCTATAACAAAGATTATAGGCCTATTTAAAATCATCAATAAATATCACCATCACTATTACTCTCATTCTGTGAACATAATTAAAATCCATTATAAATTAATTAGTTGCCAAGTTCATTTCTCACATAATGTGCTATGCTTAGAGCGTTTGTGTATTAGGGGTATATAGTGTGTATACTAGGCATATATAGTGCATGTACTAGGCGTGTACTAATTGTATGTATACTTGCTGTATATTACAATTAGTTATTTCCTTGAGCAAAAATTTAAAACATCATCTATTGGATCAGATGTACTTTCTTGAGGCAGATGATGGGGATGATGAGGAAGAGAATTTAACAGAGGACGAGAATACTGCACTTGAAGGAAAGTAAGATTAAACATTTTATGCTGTAACAAGGATTTTTTTCCCTATAAGCATTGCATAAACATGTATATGTTTGTATGTCGGTTTCAATTTTTGATTGAGTAAGCTATGGCTTCTAAGTGGCCGTGTGACTAGCTATGGTTAACATAATGAGAATTGTATATCAATGAATTTTTTCTTTTGCTCACTAGAAATTTATTATATTTTCTATTCCAACGGCCTTATGGCAGGTCAGCAAAAAGCAAGAGGGTGACATGAGTTGAGTTGAATAGGAGAGCTAGACTTAAATAGCAGCATAGAAAAAAAGCAGAATCCAGGAAGAAAGAGGAACTCTCAAAAGAAATTGATTTGTAAGATGATATTTGCTTTTGAAGTGAGACTTATATCAGTGAATAATGCATTTTTATGGTCATTTGTTTCTCTGTAGTTTGCCAGATATCATTGACAAAATAGTTAAAGAAGATGAGGAGAAGGATAAAAGACATATAAGATGAATGGTAGCTAAGCAAGAAAGACTAAAAACACGTCTGCCACATTTGGGAAAGCACAAGTATGCACACAAATATCCTTTTGATATTTAATATCTTCATATCTGAGACTCAACATGGGAACAACTGGAAAGAAACTAGATTATTTTGGTTTACTGAAATCTTTTGTCCTGGACCTCTCATTGCTTTTTGAGTATTAAGATGTAATTTAAATGGATTTTATTTTTTAATTTCAGTCTTATTTTGTGGTATTAATTTCCTCAAGATGGAGATCAAATTAGCAAATTCTATTTTAGGTTTGAGCCTACTCCTCCTCAAGTTCTTTTGTCTGAAGAAATTACTGGTTCTCTTCGCAAACTGAAGGTGGATGCTAGAATCTCTTTATGATTGAAATTTATCCATTTGACTGTCATCAAATTCTATTTTATTTAAGCTTAGGAGATGATGCGGATTCACCATCAAAACCATCAACCATTAAAGACCTTTTGAAGATGCCAAGTGGTCTAATCACAAGAGGGCGAGCTAGGAAGCTGAAGATGGCTATGACAGCCTATGTACAAGGCTTTGTTACTCAAGAGTTACATGAAGATGCCTTTGTGAGGTGTCAAAGAGAACTTGAAGGAGGCATTTATAAAGTACTTAGCCTTTTGGAAGCTTGAAATGGAATTGGGCCAATTTAAGTCATTTTTGGGTTTTATACAACTTGGGCTTTAATTGTACAAGTCATGTGCTTCATTTAAAAAGTCACATGACTCATTTAAGTTGTAATGTTGGGCTAGGTGTATGGGCTTCATTGAAAAGGGTTTATTTTAGTTAGTTGGGCTTTTAGTTAATATTTGTTAGTGGGTTTGCAATTCGGCCAACACTTACTAAATTATTAGTTTTATTTTGAGCTTTGTTTGGACCTTTGTAAATGGGCTTATATAATTGATTAGCCCATTAGGAATTCGGCCTACCTTGGTTAAAGGCCTTATTAGGGTTTTTTCTTTACGTTAAGTGTTACTTAGGGTTAGGCACCTTATAAATAGGTTATGTTAAGTTAAGAACTTCAGATTTGAATGATATTCTTTTTAGCATAGCCGAATTTCTTTTCTTAGATTAAGAGTGAATTGCTTTCTTTTCTATTGCATGAAGAATTTGATTAACTTATCAATTGTTTGATTGTGGCATTTTTTAGGTTCTTATTTCCCAATTATTTGCGTTTTCATTCACAAGTTGTTTGGGGGTTCAATAGGGAGGGTGTTTATCTAATTTGGTTTGCTATTCGAATTGTATGTGTGGGTTTGTAGCTCGATAGCTATTGGGTTCCGCATCATATGTTATTGAAGTGCAATTCCTATATTTTCACAGACTTTTATTAAACTATTATATGAACTTGATGTTTTGAAATATAAGTTCAATATCTTATTTGTACATCTATTTTATTAGTTATGGTTCTTATTATTTTATCTTCTCCTATTATTATTATTATTATTATTATTATTATTATTATTATTATTATTATTATTATTATTATTATTATTATTATTATTATTATTATTATTATTATTATTATTATTATTATTATTATTATTATTATTATTATTATTATTATTATTATTATGTTATTTTTTTATTACGCACTTGCATAAGAGGATAAAAAAAATCTAAAAGAAACATAATAGCTTTTATTAAATAAATAATAAAAAAGTTTGTACATCAAAAGATATTAATACACAAATCTCCCTAAACATGTACTAAAAAGGAGGATAATCAGATGGCTCGCATGGGCCCTAATCGCTGTCAGACACATGAATCGGCTGAGCACTGGATGAAGACGGCTCGACTCTAGAAGTTAAGGGCTCAGCTCTGAAAGAAGAAGGCTGATCTCTGAATATCGAGGGTCCAGCTCTGGTGGCTGGCTATTGATGAATGACATCTGCCAGTGGGGATCGAGGTGATGCCGACGGCTATGCTTGTGGAGGGTGCTGGAACTGAATCCGGGCATACCCATCTACAAAAGGCTGAACACAATTCTTGAGGAACTCCAAGAACTCGCTAATCACTCTTGCCAGCTCTGAAAAACCTATGTTAGCTTTAAGCTCTGCCACCTAGAGGTATCCCTAATCTTAGTAAGCCTGTCCTTCATCCGCTCTTGCAATGCCCTGACAGTCACGGATATGCTCGTATTGAGGCCTCTAAAATCTCTACTCGGAATCTGAGAGAAGTGACAGACTTATCAATAAGTTGGATGGCTTCATTAATTCTTTGGGCAGCAGCTGCCTGTGAGGTACTCAGACCCTACCTCAAATCCTCTACGAGCCTCTCCTGTCTGTCTAGGTGGTCACCGAATGATAAGTGGCTTATTGATGTATTATTTAATACATATTTTATGTGAGTTTAAGAAGTTAATTATGTAAATATATGTATTTTTCATGTTATTTGTTTAGTTTATTTGTTTTTGTGTTTTGTAGGGTGATTGAGATGAAAAAGGAAGAAAATAGCATAATTGGTGGAGGAAAGAGCAGATTCGTGAATGGAGACACGAGTCGTGAAGAAAAGGATGAAGATGGAATGAGGAGCATGACTCGTGAATGGAGATCACGAGTCGTGAAGGGCCAGAGGAGAAAAGCAAGGGAGAAAAGAAGAAGGAAGGGAAGCAGTCACGAGATGTGAGCCCAACTCACGACTCACACAAGCAGGTCACGACTCGTGAAAGGAGATCATGAGTCGTGAATGGCCAGATAAAAGGAGGAGAAAAGAAGAAAGAAAGAAAGGAAAAAAAAGGCAATCCGTGTTCTGTCGCGAGCGCGACAGAACTATCCGTTGGGACAGTTTTCTATGAAAAGTCATTTGAAGAGGAATAATTCTTCATCAATATTTACAACTTTTGAAGGAGGGAACACAACTTTTGGAATTTTATAAATTTGTTTGTCAACTATAATTTTAGAGCGACGTAATTTGGAGGATTATTTTTATTACAAGTTAAATTTTATTTATTTTCTATAAGCACTGTAGTTAGATTTACTTAGTTTGTTTTCATGTTTTGAAGAAGAAGACCAAGGAGAAGAAGAATTTTTACAAGGGGTTGAGAAAAGGGTTGAAAGATTTCTTTCTCATTACTCTTATCTATTATTTCTTATCTGTAAATCAAATGAATATTATTTGAGAACTTGAATATTATTGTTATTTTCTATTCCCATCTAAATTAGTAGTCTTTTAATGTAGAATTTTCTATTAGTATTTTTATGCATGATCTTTATAAGTAAGTGTTTAATTGAAAGATAAATTCTTACTTACATCTAATGGAAGTTCATCATTGAAGTATTATTTGAGAAATCGTAATATTAAATGGTTGTTATAGGTTGGTGATTATTCCTGAAATTTGCATGTATAACCCTTTAATTCATTAATGAAAATTATGAGTTAAAATTATAAATGTATGTTTTAGGCACTCTAAATTATGTCGAGAGAGTAAATTGGAACTATATTCCAATTTGGCTTGCTTAAGAGATTAAATTTATATTATAATGATGGAATCAAGTTTTATAATTGTTAATTCTTCATTATATGTTTTGTCTTCTTTGATTAACATGAACTTGGTTTAATTAGTTTATAAAATAAAGTATTTTAGATTTACCTCACAAATTAATGATCATTGTAAACAAGATTAAAATTGAGTAGTAATAGTGTGTAATATTTATCACATTCCTCGTGGGATCGGCATCTTTTGTACTATAACCGGTACACCTTATACTTGCATAATTAGCACTTAGAAAATATGCTAACAAGTTTTTGGCGCTGTTGCTGGGGATTGATGTTTTATTTATTGCCATTGAGAAACTTGATTTATGATTTTTGATTACAATATTTATTTTATTTTGTTTGTTTGTTTGTAGATTTTGACTTATTTTTGTTTTGTGTTATTTTTACAGGATTTGATAAGTTCATGCCTAGTATAAGAAGTTCTCAAGAGAGCTTGAACCTTTGAATCCTGAAATAGAGAGATATTTGTCAAGTAACCAAAAATCCAACAAAAAGAAGAATAAGAATAAAAGACCTAACATGGCTGAAGAGGAAAATCCACCAAGGTTGATGGATTTTGCTATACCTGCATTGAGTGGTGCTCAACAAGGGGTGGTAAGGCCTACGTTAAATGCTAACCAATTTGAAATTAAACCTTCTCTTTTGTAAATGATTCAAAATAGCATTCAGTTTTATGGTTTGGCAAATGAAGATCCTAATACTCATTTGGCAAATTTTTTAGAGATATGTGATAATTTTAAAATTAATGGAGTTTCTAATGATGCAATTAAGCTTAGACTTTTTCCTTTCACTAAGCCAAGGCTTGGTTGAATTCATTAACTAGAGGATCAATAACCATTTGGGAATTGGCCCAAGCATTTTTATCTAAGTACTTTCCTCTAGCCAAAACTGCAAAAATTATAAAAGATATCACAACTTTTGTGCAAAATGACAATGAATCTTTGTATGAAGCGTGGGAGAGATTTAAAGAATTGCAAAGAATGTGTCCTCACCATAACCTTCCAAGGGAGTTGCTCATGCAGACTTTTTGTAATGGAGTTAACCCTACAACTAGGGGTACTATTGATGTTGCAGCTGGTGGCTCTTTGATGAGGAAAACAATAGAAGCTGCCTTTGAATTGCTAGAAGAAATGGCTATGAACAATTGTATGTGGCCAACCGAAAGAGTAAGGGAATCTAATTCTAATGCTAGGGGGTTCATGCAATAGATTCTGTTGTTGCCTTACAAGCCCAAATTGAAGCTTTAACTCAAAAGGTTAATAGTCTTGCAATGGGGGGAAGTTCACAAAATGCATGCACTATGTGTGGTCAACAAGGTCATATTAGTGAAAGTTGCAATTTAGGATTTGTTAGTAAGGCGAAACAAGTGAATTTTATTCAAGGCCAAGGACGTGGTAATCCATGCTCTAATACTTATAACCCTGGTTGGAGAAACCATCCTAATCTTTCATGGGGAAATAATAGTAATAACCAAAATAGAAATGTAGGTTTCAAACAACCACAAGATAGATTTGGAGTATTTGAAGGGGAAATTGATAAATTTATTGAGGAGATTAATTTTAAGATTAGCTCTCAAGATGAGAACCAAAAGAAGCTTGAGGCAAAAATTGATCAAATTACTAAAAATCATGCTTCATCCATTCATAATCTTGAGGTTCAATTAGGTCAACTTGCAAGTTCATTACCGTTTAAAAATTTAGGGTGTCTTCTGAGTAATACGGAAGAAAATCCTAGAGAGCATATTAAATCCTAGTCATTTTATAGTCTCTTATTTCGGTTTCTAACTTAGATTTTCTTTCTATTTATGTTCTTTATGTAGTGTTAAGTTATTTTATGTTAATTTGTTAATTAATTTTTATATTTTGATTTTTAATATTACTAATACAGTTAATGTTTGTTCTACAGGTAAAATTAGTAAAATTATATGTAGTGTTATTTATTGTGAAAAATAAAAAAATAATAAAAAAATAATAAAATAATAAAAAATAAATAAAAAATGTATGTCAAATTGGTTGCCCCTGTTGCGATCGCGACAAACATCATGATCGCGACAGCGAGCAATGCTTTGCGAGGGAGCGAGGCGATGCTTCTGTCGCGAGCGCGATGTGCATTGCGCTCGCGACAGAATGTGCTGCTTCCCAGTGTCGCATGACTCGTGCTTGCAGTTCACGAGTTATGTAGATTTGGCTACGCAAGGCAGGGCATCCGACTCATGATGGAGATTCACGAGTCCAGCAGGTAAGCAAGGCCACTTCATGAGTCGTGAAGATGATTCACGACTCGTGAAGCGTGCAGGGTAGAGGGTACTGTAAGTTTAGTTGATTTCTTTTCTTATTACTTTGATTTCTTTTCTTATTACCTTTCTACTAATTTGTTTAATTTTCTTTCTCCTCAGATTAATGTGTTTTAATTTAAATTAAATTAAATTAATTTAACCCTAAACTCTTAAAACACAAAATTAGAAATTAAAAGAGGAAAATTTTTATTTCAAAACCCCAAAAGTCGTGACCTTTCGTATTCTTCCCTCTTCTTTTTATTTCACTTAACTTTTCACTTTTCCCTCTTCTTTGTTTTTATTCTTTCACTTATCGTGTTGCATTTCACGAGTCGCACATTGGTCTTTAGTTTCTTCATCATATTCTTCTTCTTTCATTCTTCTGATAGGTCACGATTTTTTCTGTTAATAGCACGAGTCCAGTTCATCGTTTTTCTTTCAAGTTTCTGCTTCCATTCTTCTTCATTCATTATCTTTGGTTTTACTTTCCTGTGTCTTTTTCAATCTCTGTTTAACACACACAATGGTTAGAACAAAGAACCCATCATCTTCAAGAATTAAACAAGCAAGATAGGAGGCTAAAGAGGGAGATATTTCTTCCACATTTGGTGCGAGTTTTTCAATCTTTTCTGTGGATGAAGGTAGTAGATTTCTTACTCTTCATGACAGACCATTTTCGCAATGTAAGTATTTTACATCAACTCTGCTAGAACAGATAGGCATGCTAGATACTGTGAATGATATGTTGTCTAACTGTGGTTTTCTGAGGTTTGCCAATATGCAAGAGAATATTTATCCTGATTTAATGTTAGAATTTTACACAACTTTGCACAAGAATGAGGATAATGAACACTGGTGAAATTTTCGATTGGATGGAAAATCACACACTCTGACTTATTTCATGATGAATCGCATGTTTGGGTTTTCACAAACTGGTTTATTTAACCCACCAAAATCTTTTAAACCTAATGCATTTTGGTCATTTTTAACTGGTTTACAAACACCATATAGAGCAAGAGATGCTAAATCCATGTTTATCAAGGATTTAAAATATTGGATTTTGCACAAAATTTTTGCTTCTTTGATTTTTAATAGGTCTGAATTTAATAGAGTTTCTTTTCATGAGTTAGTTTTGATGTGGTGTGTGCATAAGCATAAGGATGTATGTTGGTCTTATTGGGTTGTTAATCAGTTGTTACATTATGTTAATAAACATGATTCACCCCTAACTCATGGGCACATTATTACTATTATTGCTAGAAATTTTGATATTGATCTTAGTGCCTACCATAGAGATCGCCCTTGTGTTTATTTTACTAAAAATTTATTTGTTCGTGGAGAAGTTATTAGTAGTAATTTTCAGGAAATTCCACCACAATCAAGGTCTTGTTGTAGGGATCTTCCAGGATCATCTATTCCATAAGATAAGGAGGCTGCTGCTGAGAGTAGTGATGATGCTATGCATGATGCTCCAGCTGATGTCACACCCCATTTGCCCCCTAGTAGAATGAGCCTGTCTGTCTGTCTATCTGTCTGTCTGTATGTGTAAGCATTCGCATGTGTACAGTATTTCATAAGGGTATCTCAGTAAAATGCATGATTTTGGGGTTTTATTATTGTGTGGGTACATACATGGCATTAGTGTGTGAATTAATTAGGAATTACTTGTGTACACATGAGCATACCATATTAGGGTGTTTTTAGTTGGGAATCAATTGCGTGCATTTGCTTATACCATTGTAGAATACATTTAATTGAGGTTGCATTTGGTGTGTGTGATGTGTTGAGTTAGGGTGTGAGTGATTAAATTCCACCACCAAGAAATTGACATGTGTATTAGGTTAGGGAAATGAATAAAGAAAAGAAGTATGAGTGAGGGGAAGATCAATTCACGTTTTTCCCTTTCTAGCTCCATCTTCTTCTTCTTTTCCCTTTCCTAATTGCTACTTGCTGTAGATCAAACTGTGGTAGTGGAAATTAGTCACTCTTGCTTCTAACTTGGTAAGTCACTGCAATTCTCATCTTAGTTTTCCTTTATGTCATTTGCATCTTCTTCCTTGAGTTAGGTTTAACTTAGGGTTTGTTTTGCTGAATGTTCTTATTGAATTTGTGATTAGTTGAAGCTCCTCGCGAACCTAAGGGCAAAGAAGTTGCTGGTCCTAGTGGAGCTAAGTGATAGAAGTATAGAATCCAGGTTTGGGAATAATTGCTTGTGATTTGCATAATTTGAGTTTACTGGAAATTTCTAGGGTTTATATGTTATTGAACAATTTGAATGCAAATACCTTGATTAGGTTGATTGAATTCTGGTTTGAATTGTTTATATGATGTTTAAATTGTTTGGAATCTGCCTTGAAAGGTATGAATGGATTTGTATGGTTTAAAATCAAATTGGGATTGAAATTGTTGTTCTGAGAATTCTGGAAATTCTGGGAAAATCGAATTACTGTAGAAACTCTCTTTGTCGCGTGGCTCGCTACGAAGGAAGGCAAGTCACGTCGCGTGACCCTCGGTCACGGCGTGACCTGCCTGCTGAGAAGCCAGTCGCGTGACCAGCTGAAGAGCAGGCAAGTCACGCGACGTGATCTTCGGTCACGTCGTGCGACCTGCGAGGAAGAGGCGTTGCGTGATCTGTAAGATCACGCAACGTGATCTGCGAGGGAGAAGCAGCGTCACGTCGCGTGACCCTCGGTCACGCCGTGACCTGCATAAGCATTGCGTGACCCGCGAGGATCACGCAACGCGATAGGCGAGAAACAAGTAGGTCACGAGATGTGACCCTAGGTCACGCCGTGACCTGCCTGTTGAGAAGGCCAGTCACGCCAGTGACCAGCCATTCCTCGCCCGTTTCTCCTTTCAGCTCATTTTTTTTTTCCGAAATTTCCTAGTTTTTAACTCAAAAATGAATTGGGTACTTCTTCTGAATGGACTTTACTGTTGTATGATGCATGTTTTACTGTTTGATACTTCGATATGCGTGATGGCATGATTTTCTGATGAATTATATTCTGTATCCTGAAATGTGATCTGTTTGACGCATAACCTGCTAGAGTCAAGTAAGTGGATAGTTAGGCATGCCTAATAGAGTCTTTAGCTGCAGCCCTCAGTTCAGTTTGGACCCCGATCAGGTCCCCGTTTGGTTCCTCGCGAACCCTTCAGTATAGAATCTTGTTTAAGATTCCCTCAGTATATAAATAACATGTTCTGATAAATGATATAATATTTGACTTGTACCTGTGAGGTACCCTTAGTATTCGATTCGTACCCGTAAGGTACCCTCAGTACACTCGTTATCCACTATCTAGAGTCAGCAGGTGTTCTTTAAATGTTAATGGAATTGTTCTGATCTGATCTGGCTATGAAATGAATTATCTGAATGAGTTTAATAATGAAATGCATGCTGGTTTATTCTGTAATGCATATGATGATGAGATTCTGAAAGTATGGTATTTAAATACGAGCATGTTTATATGGATTATGTATTAATCCTTGCATTCTGCCATTGTGAATGTGATATGCCTTGACGACCACTGTGAGTGGCCGTCCATAATTTATGTGTGTTTCCCCACTAAGCGTTTTATCGCTTAGCACGGTGTGTTTACCCGTGCCGGTGCGGAAGACGTTTTGCTCTGAGAGAGTCGCCGTCATCAAGCCAACACAGAAGGGATTAGTGTAGGGCTCAGTTTTGTATCAGTTATTGATTCTTTTTGTATAGAACTCTCTGTATCAGCTTCCGCTTTTGTATCTATATTTTGTATATGTAATATTATTTTGTTCAGCTAGTTGTTCAGATCATTATTGTAATAGTTTAATTATAGTAATGCATGATCAGCTTTTGCTTTCTACATGTAAAGTTTTTAATTATTCTGTATTTCTGAATGTATGTTATGAATGGATGTATATTTTGCTTTGCTTTTGTTTGGTGACACCTTGTCTCATACGGCATCTCACTCCTTATCGGATGGGATCGCCTACGTATGGGAAGGGGGTGTTACAGTTAGTGGTATCAGAGCATAGGTTTAGGCGTTTCTGGGTGTTGATGTGATTGATCTGAGTTTCTTAGATGTGTATGTGTCTAGATCTGTGTTGGCTGATACGGTTGTTTCTTGTTTGTTTAGATGGCTTCTAATTCTGCTCATGGTGCGCGTGAGGAATCCGCCGAGAGTGTAAATCCTCCAGTTGTAGATCAGTCTGTTTCTGTTACTGTGTCGTCTCAGCATGCTAGGGTCCAGCCCGAAGCCGCAGCCATGCCCTTAGAGGCTATGTTTAGACTGCATCAGGACATGGCTAGGGTTTTGGAGAGAGTGACTGCTCCTAGAGCACCTATGGAGAATTTGAGAAGGGCAGGAGTTGAGGATTTCTATGGTACCGGTTTGAATGAGTCTGAGACTGCAGAGAGATGGTTAGATAAAGTGAAGCGTGCTTTG
The DNA here is from genome assembly GCA_947683425.1 of Excoecaria cochinchinensis. Taxonomy (NCBI): domain Eukaryota; kingdom Viridiplantae; phylum Streptophyta; class Magnoliopsida; order Malpighiales; family Euphorbiaceae; genus Excoecaria; species Excoecaria cochinchinensis. The sequence continues at coordinate 6,322,445 of CANTUQ010000055.1, forward strand.
AGAGAGATTCGGTGTCCTCCCGACCAGCAGGCAGAGTGTGCATTAGCTCTTCTTCAGGGGTCTGCTTTTGAATGGTGGGAGTTAGTGTGCAGGCATCCTCAGCTACCGGATCCGATTACTTGGGAGTTCTTTGAGGGTGAGTTCACAAAGAAGTACATCACTCAGACCTATAGAGATTCGAGATGGGCGCAGTTTTTAGGTTTGAGACAGAGGGCCATGTCTGTTGCGGATTATGAGAAAGAGTTCAACAGGTTATCTTGCTATGCCCCTCGAGGAGTTATGACTGATGACTTTAGATGCAAGCATTTCGAGGCTGGGTTAAATGAGTCACTGAAGATTGCTTTGATTTCCTTGATGTGTATACCTGGGGTCAGTTACTATCAGATAGTGGAGGCTGCAGTGAGAGCTGAGTTATCTGAGACCGTGATGAGAGAGAGAGCTCAGAGGAGGAGTTCTTCTCGTGGAGGATCTTCTTCGAGTAAGAGATCTAGGAACCCACAGGATGAGTCAGCATCTGGTCCGGCTTCTAGAGGTAGACGTCAGGGTTCTACAGCTGTGTCAGGTTCTGGTAGGGGTGGTAGAGCAGAGACTACACCAGCTTGTCCTCATTGTAGTAAGTCGCATCGGGGTGAGTGTAGGTGGCTCTCCGGTGCATGCTTCAGATGTGGGAGTTCGGAGCATCAGTTGGCTGGTTGTCCGAGGTTACAGGAGGATTCAGGTTCCCAGAGAGAGGGCAGTAGGGTCGGTTCGAATGCTTCTCAGGCTACCCGTGGCAGAGGCCGAGGTAGAGGTAGAGGTGGCCGGCATAGAGATGGAGCTGCTTCTGAGACTGTTGAGCATCCTCCTCAGGGTGCCATTAGAGCTTATGCTATGAGAGCCAGAGATGAGCAGGATGCGCCTGACGTTATTGCTGGTAAGTTCCTACTCCATGACACTGAGTTGTATGCTCTAATTGATCCTGGTTCCACACACTCATATTTGTGCACAGATAAAATTGTTGATAAATTGCATTCAGTTGATCAGTTAGATTATGAGATTTGTGTGACCAGTTCTTTAGGGCATAGTGTCAGTGTGAGTAGAGTTTTTAGGAGTTGTCCTCTGATTGTTGAGGGAGCTGTGCTTCCAGCGGATTTGATTGAGTTACCCTTCAGAGAGTTTGACTTGATTCTGGGTATGGACTGGTTGGGTAAGCATCGGGCAGTAGTTGATTGCCATAGGAAGACAGTTGTACTTCGGGATAGAAGTCAGTCTCTTGTGTTTCTGAAAGGTTTGGGTGCTAGTTCTGTTAATAATGTTATTTCTGTGATGCAAGCCAAGAGATTTATCAGGAAAGGTTGTGAGGCTTTTCTAGCAGTTGTGTTAGATTCCAGGAGGGATCAGGTTCAGATTGAGGACATTCCTGTAGTGCGGGAGTTTAGTGATGTGTTCCCGAGCGAGTTGCCTGGTTTGCCTCCTGAGAGAGAGGTTGAGTTGTCCATTGAGATTATGCCAGGTACAGCACCCATTTCGAGAGCACCTTATCGGATGGCTCCTGTAGAGTTGAGGGAACTTAAATTTCAGCTACAAGAGTTATTTGATAAGGGGTTTATTAGATCGAGCATATCTCCATGGGGAGCTCCAGTACTGTTTGTCAAGAAGAAAGATGGATCCCTGCGGATGTGTATTGACTACCGCCAGATTAATAAAGTTACAGTGAAGAACAAGTATCCTTTGCCTAGGATTGAGGATTTATTTGATCAGCTTCGAGGTGCGGGTGTCTTTTCCAAGATAGATCTTCGATCAGGATATTACCAGCTACGGGTTCAGGATGCAGATGTGGTGAAGACTGCATTTCGGACTAGGTATGGCCACTATGAGTTTCTTGTGATGCCGTTTGGTTTGACAAATGCTCCAGCGGCTTTTATGGATCTGATAAATCGTGTGTTTAGGCCATACTTAGATCGATTTGTAGTAGTATTCATTGATGACATCTTGGTGTATTCCAAGAATGAGAGTGAGCATGAGGAGCATCTCAGATTAGTTTTGCAGATATTGAGAGAGCATCATTTGTTTGCTAAGCTTAGCAAGTGTGATTTCTGGCTTCGAGAAGTGTCATTCTTGGGTCACATCATTTCAGCTAGAGGTATCCAGGTGGATCCAGCTAAGATTGAGGCGATTGTTGATTGGAAAGTGCCTCGAAATGTTCAGGAAGTGAGGAGTTTCCTCGGTTTAGCAGGTTATTATCGTCGGTTCGTTAAAGGATTTTCTGTGATTGCTGCTCCTATGACTAGATTGTTGAGGAAAGGAGTTAGATTTGAGTGGTCAGACAGGTGTCAGTCTTGTTTTGATCGGTTAAAGCAGTTGCTTGTTGAGGCTCCTATCCTTACTCAACCCATCTCGGGTAAGGAGTTTGTCATTTACAGTGATGCTTCTGGAGTTGGTCTTGGTTGTGTGCTGATGCAGGAAGGTAAAGTAGTGGCTTATGCTTCTCGTCAGTTGAAGCCACATGAGAAGAATTATCCGACGCATGATTTAGAGTTGGCAGCTGTAATATTTGCTTTGAAGATTTGGCGTCACTACTTGTATGGGGAAAAGTGTAGGATCTTCTCGGACCACAAGAGCTTGAAGTACTTCCTTTCATAGAAAGAGTTGAACATGAGACAGCGCAGATGGCTTGAGTTGTTCAAGGACTACGATTGCATTGTGGATTACCATCCTGGTAAGGCCAATGTAGTCGCCGATGCTTTGAGTCGGAAATCGGTTTCAGCTTTGTTCTTGAGACGTTTCAGTTGGCGATTCGGTTCTGATGGGGCTTTGCTTGCCCAGTTGCGTGTGAAGCCTACTTTGAGACAGAGGATTGTGGATGCTCAGAGAGATGATCAGAGGCTTCAGCAGATTGTGCATGAGGTTAGATCGGGTAAGCAGTCAGAGTTCTCAGTTCAGGATGAGGTACTTATGTTCAGAGATCATTTGTGTGTGCCAGAATCTGAGGATTTGAGGAGACAGCTCATGAGTGAGGCACATAGTTCAGTCTTTACTATGCATCCTGGCAGTGCGAAGATGTATCGTGACATGAAGCAATTCTATTGGTGGTCCGGTATGAAGCGTGATGTAGTGGATTTTGTTTCCAAGTGCTTGACTTGTCAGCAGGTAAAGGCCGAGCATCAGGTACCTTCGGGTTTGCTTATGCCTTTATCCATTCCTGAGTGGAAATGGAATGATATCACCATGGACTTTGTTTCTGGCTTGCCTTTGACTCAGAGGAAGCATGATTCGGTTTGGGTTATTGTGGATCGGCTTACAAAATCAGCTCACTTTCTACCGGTTAGAGTGGACTACTCCATGGACAGATTAGCCAGTATCTATGTGGATCAGATAGTTCGGTTGCATGGTGTGCCTTTGTCCATAGTTTCAGATCGAGATCCGAGGTTTACTTCCAAGTTTTGGAAGGAGTTACAGAGAGCTTTGGGCACTAGGTTGAACTTCAGTACAGCGTTTCATCCTCAGACCGATGGTCAGTCAGAGCGAGTTATACAGATTTTGGAGGATATGATGAGAGCTTGCGCATTGGATTTTCCGGGCAGTTGGGACAGATATGTATCGTTGATGGAGTTTGCCTACAACAACAGTTTCCAGTCGAGTATTGGTATGGCACCATATGAGGCGTTGTATGGTCGTCAGTGTAGGACTCCGATTTGTTGGACCGAGCTATCCGAGAGATCTATGATTTGACCCGACTTGGTTAGGGATACTGAAGAGAAGGTCAGAGTAGTGCAGCGGAATTTGAAGGCAGCCAAGGATCGACAGAAGTCTTATGCCAATTTGAAAAGGAAAGATGTGCATTTTGAGATCGGGGACAAAGTTTTCCTTAAAGTTTCTCCTTGGAGGAGAGTGCTTCGATTTGGAAATAAGGGTAAACTGAGTCCTCGTTTCATTGGACCTTATGAGATTTTGGCTAAGGTAGGACCTGTAGCCTACAGATTGGCGTTACCGATGGAGTTAGCTAAGTTGCATGATGTATTCCACGTTTCGATGCTTCGTCGGTACAGATCAGATCCTTCGCATGTTCTGTCAGTTCAGGATATCCAGGTTCAGCCAGACTTCTCTTATGATGAGGAACCGCGAGCTATTTTAGCCCGAGAGGTTAGGCAGTTGAGAAATAAGCAGATTCCTTTGGTTAAAGTATTATGGATCCATCATGGAGTCGAAGAAGCGACTTGGGAACCAGAGGAGTCGATGAGAGCTCAGTACCCTCAGTTATTCAGTTCAGGTGAGAATTTCGAGGACGAAATTCTTATTAGTAGGGGAAAGTTGTCACACCCCATTTGCCCCCTAGTAGAATGAGCCTGTCTGTCTGTCTATCTGTCTGTCTGTATGTGTAAGCATTCGCATGTGTATAGTATTTCATAAGGGTATCTCAGTAAAATGCATGATTTTGGGGTTTTATTATTGTGTGGGTACATACATGGCATTAGTGTGTGAATTAATTAGGAATTACTTGTGTACACATGAGCATACCATATTAGGGTGTTTTTAGTTGGGAATCAATTGCGTGCATTTGCTTATACCATTGTAGAATACATTTAATTGAGGTTGCATTTGGTGTGTGTGATGTGTTGAGTTAGGGTGTGAGTGATTAAATTCCACCACCAAGAAATTGACATGTGTATTAGGTTAGGGAAATGAATAAAGAAAAGAAGTATGAGTGAGGGGAAGATCAATTCACGTTTTTCCCTTTCTAGCTCCATCTTCTTCTTCTTTTCCCTTTCCTAATTGCTACTTGCTGTAGATCAAACTGTGGTAGTGGAAATTAGTCACTCTTGCTTCTAACTTGGTAAGTCACTGCAATTCTCATCTTAGTTTTCCTTTATGTCATTTGCATCTTCTTGCTTGAGTTAGGTTTAACTTAGGGTTTGTTTTGCTGAATGTTCTTATTGAATTTGTGATTAGTTGAAGCTCCTCGCGAACCTAAGGGCAAAGAAGTTGCTGGTCCTAGTGGAGCTAAGTGATAGAAGTATAGAATCCAGGTTTGGGAATAATTGCTTGTGATTTGCATAATTTGAGTTTACTGGAAATTTCTAGGGTTTATATGTTATTGAACAATTTGAATGCAAATACCTTGATTAGGTTGATTGAATTCTGGTTTGAATTGTTTATATGATGTTTAAATTGTTTGGAATCTGCCTTGAAAGGTATGAATGGATTTGTATGGTTTAAAATCAAATTGGGATTGAAATTGTTGTTCTGAGAATTCTGGAAATTCTGGGAAAATCGAATTACTGTAGAAACTCTCTCTGTCGCGTGGCTCGCTACGAAGGAAGGCAAGTCATGTCGCGTGACCCTCGGTCACGGCGTGACCTGCCTGCTGAGAAGCCAGTCGCGTGACCAGCTGAAGAGCAGGCAAGTCACGCGATGTGATCTTCGGTCACGTCGTGCGACCTGCGAGGAAGAGGCGTTGCGTGATCTGTAAGATCACGCAACGTGATCTGCGAGGGAGAAGCAGCGTCACGTCTGCATAAGCATTGCGTGACCCGCGAGGATCACGCAACGCGATAGGCGAGAAACAAGCAGGTCACGAGACGTGACCCTAGGTCACGCCGTGACCTGCCTGTTGAGAAGGCCAGTCACGCCAGTGACCAGCCATTCCTCGCCCGTTTCTCCTTTCAGCTCATTTTTTTTTTCCGAAATTTCCTAGTTTTTAACTCAAAAATGAATTGGGTACTTCTTCTGAATGGACTTTACTGTTGTATGATGCATGTTTTACTGTTTGATACTTCGATATGCGTGATGGCATGATTTTCTGATGAATTATATTCTGTATCCTGAAATGTGATCTGTTTGACGCATAACCTGCTAGAGTCAAGTAAGTGGATAGTTAGGCATGCCTAATAGAGTCTTTAGCTGCAGCCCTCAGTTCAGTTTGGACCCCGATCAGGTCCCCGTTTGGTTCCTCGCGAACCCTTCAGTATAGAATCTTGTTTAAGATTCCCTCAGTATATAAATAACATGTTCTGATAAATGATATAATATTTGACTTGTACCTGTGAGGTACCCTCAGTATTCGATTCGTACCCGTAAGGTACCCTCAGTACACTCGTTATCCACTATCTAGAGTCAGCAAGTGTTCTTTAAATGTTAATGGAATTGTTCTGATCTGATCTGGCTATGAAATGAATTATCTGAATGAGTTTAATTATGAAATGCATGCTGGTTTATTCTGTAATGCATATGATGATGAGATTCTGAAAGTATGGTATTTAAATACGAGCATGTTTATATGGATTATGTATTAATCCTTGCATTCTTCCATTGTGAATGTGATATGCCTTGACGACCACTGTGAGTGGCCGTCCATAATTTATGTGTGTTTCCCCACTAAGCGTTTTATCGCTTAGCACGGTGTGTTTACCCGTGTAGGTGCGGAAGACGTTTTGCTCTGAGAGAGTCGCCGTCATCAAGCCAACACAGAAGGGATTAGTGTAGGGCTCAGTTTTGTATCAGTTATTGATTCTTTTTGTATAGAACTCTCTGTATCAGCTTCCGCTTTTGTATCTATATTTTGTATATGTAATATTATTTTGTTCAGCTAGTTGTTCAGATCATTATTGTAATCGTTTAATTATAGTAATGCATGATCAGCTTTTGCTTTCTACATGTAAAGTTTTTAATTATTCTGTATTTCTGAATGTATGTTATGAATGGATGTATATTTTGCTTTGCTTTTGTTTGGTGACACCTTGTCTCATACGGCATCTCACTCCTTATCGGATGGGATCGCCTACGTATGGGAAGGGGGTGTTACAGCTGATGTGCCTGCTGCTCCTGCTATGGAGTCTTCTTCTTCTAATGAGCCAGCAATGCTTGAGCAAATTTTATAGAACCAGTATTCTATGCAAGATCAACTTTCTTCTATGGCTAGGAGACAAAGGAGGCTTGAGCATAAGGTGGACACATTTATAGCTCAAGCTGGGTATTTGGTTCCTTCACCTCCACCTTCACCATAATTAGGGGAGTTTTTCTTGATTTCTCTTACTTTTATTTTTATCTTTGTTGTTCTTGTTTACTTTTATCTCATTTTCTTCACATTGAGGACAATGTTGGTTCTAAGTGTGGGGAAGTGAGTATGTTTATAAATTTGTTTGTGTTTAATGAGTTTTTGTTAGTATGTTTTATATGTTAGTTATTTGTGTGATTTTATTTTTCAATTAGGCTTCTTAGTGAGTTTTATTATAAGGCATTGTTCAATTGGTATATTATATATGTTGTTAAGTCATTTATCTTTTATGCTCATTTCACTAGTTTTTTTAAAATTTTTAGCATGTGTTTTAAGTTTTTCAAGTTCTTTTCTTTTATTTCTTGCAACATTGTAGAATATATAGTCTTTTTACTAACTATATTTTAAAGTTAGAATTTGCTCATTTAGTTTAAAATTTTTGGGTTCTAGTTGCCTAAGGAAACTATAGCCATAATACTTCCCTTATTTCTTTTCAATAATGGATGATGACTTAGAAAAAAATAAGAGAAAAAAGTAAAGTGGGATGGAGCACAAAATGCACCCACTAAATTCATAAAAATAAAAAGAGCAAGATGTATATCCAAAATTGAAAAGTATGTGATGGAGCGTAAAACGAACCCATACTACATTCTCTTGCTATTTATGGGATAAAAATGAAAAATATATCCATGATTCAAAACAAAAGAAAAATCAAAAGAAAAGAAAAATAAATAGTCTAAAAATGCCATGAGATTGGATTAAGGGTAAGTGTGCTAACAAATTATCCTAAAAAGCCGTTAGCAACTTTAGAGTTTTAAAGTTTATGATCAATATTCTATCTTTGAAACATGTTTAGTTTTGGGACTCTATAATTTTGATGTTGGAATGAGTAAAATTTGGTGACTTGTTAAATTTTCAATACATTTTTTAAAATTTAATTAACTGATATTTTTAGTATGTGAGATATTTGATTTCTTTTGTGATATGCCTTATGAACAATACTGTATAATATGGTTTACTCAGTATGTTGGTATTAAATTTTCTCATTCATTTGTCTTGCTTGAGGACAAGCAAGGATTAAGTGTGGGGGAATTTGATAAGTGGCTAATTAATGTATTATTTAATACATATTTTATGTGAGTTTAAGAAGTTAATTATATAAATATATGTATTTTTCATGTTATTTGTTTAGTTTACTTGTTTTTGTGTTTTGTAGGGTGATTGAGATGAAAAAGGAAGAAAATAGCATAACTGGTAGAGGAAAGAGCAGATTCATGAATGGAGACACGATTCGTGAAGAAAAGGATGAAGATGGAATGAGGAGCATGACTCGTGAATGGAGATCACGAGTCCTGAAGGGCCAGAGGAGAAAAGCAAGGGAGAAAAGAAGAAGGAAGGGAAGCAGTCACGAGACGTGAGCCCAGCTCACGACTCACACAAGCAGGTCACGACTCGTGAAAGGAGATCACGAGTCATGAATGGCCAGAGAAAAGGAGGAGAAAAGAAGAAAGAAAGAAAAGCAAAAAAAAGGCAATCGTGTTCTGTCGCGCTCTATCCGTTGGGACAGTTTTTTATGGAAAGTCATTTGAAGAGGCATAATTCTTCATCAATATTTATAACTTTTGAAGGAGGGAACACAACTTTTGGAATTCTATAAATTTATTTGTCAACTGTAATTTTAGAGAGATGTAATTTAGAGGATTATTTTTATTACAAGTTAAATTTTATTTATTTTATGTAAGCACTGTAGTTAGATTTACTTAGTTTGTTTTCATGTTTTGAAGAAGAAGACCAAGGAGAAGAAGAATTTTTACAAGGGTTTGAGAAAAGGGTTGAAAGATTTCTTTCTCATTACTCTTATCTATTATTTCTTCTCTGTAAATCAAATGAATATTATTTGAGAACTTGAATATTATTGTTATTTTCTATTCCCATCTAAATTAATAGTCCTTTAATGTAGAATTTTCTATTAGTATTTTTATGCATGATCTTTATAAGTGTTTAATTGAAAGATAAATTCTTACTTACATCTAATGGAGTGTTCATCATTGAAGTATTATTTGAGAAATCGTAATATTAAATGGTTGTTATACATTGGTGATTATTCCTGAAGTTTGAATGTATAACCCTCTAATTCATTAATGAAAATTATGAGTTAGAATTATAAATGTATGTTTTAGGCACCTAATTTATGTCGAGATAGTAATTGGAACTATATTCCAATTTGGCTTGCTTAAGAGATTAAATTTATATTATAATGATGGAATCAAGTTTTATAATTGTTAATTCTTCATTATATGTTTTGTCTTCTTTAATTAACATGAACTAGGTTTAATTAGTTTATACAATAAAGTCTTTTAGATTTAACTCACAAATTAATGATCATTAAATAAGATTAAAATTGAGTAGTAATAGTGTGTAATATTTATCACATTTCTCGTGGGATCGACATCTTTTGTACTATAACCGGTACACCGTATACTTGCGAAATTAGCACTTAGAAAATATGCTAACACCTAACACCCTATCTCTCTCCTCCATACACCAATCCATGGCACCGAGGGTGGCAGTCACTACTGAGATAATATCCTATTGTGCAGATAGAGAATGTGACTGTGTGCTGGGCTGTGCTAACTCCGTACGGGACTGTGGTGGTGGAAGAGCAGTAGACATAGATGCCTTTGGTTGTCCAGGTTGGCTATCAGGGTGATATCTCCTCTCTACCAGAACACTTGACCGCTGAACTGATGATGGCAGAGGAACAGGACTCGGCATCTCCATATGGCCCTGCTGGGAGGCTAGAGTGCGAATCATCTCTTCTAGGTGTATGCCCATGCCCTGATCATGGGGAGTATGAGGTTGCTCCTCCTCGGGCTGCTGCTACTGTGGGTAATCCTCCTCTTACTGGACTTTCTCCTCTGAGACCTTTGGGTCCGGCTGAAGTGGATGTAGATGAAATTGGCATCTGGTCTTTGCTACTGTAAGCAATCTATACTCGTCGGGATGACTAGGCATCTGAGCTATCATCCCTATAGTCTGGGCTGCAGCTAAATCAACATAAACACCCTCGTCTAATAAAGGCCCAAAGTCAACTAGGGGAACTCTCAAGTATGCCAACAACCTGGTGATCACACCCCAGCACATGTAAAAAGAGTCATCCCACATGCCAGTCTAACCAGATTAGCTAAAACCTCATGGCTAATATTAAGTCGTCGGCTCATTACCATTGCCCACGAACTCCAAATCTTGGCGCTATTAACCGATCCAGGGTTTCTTGCTCAGCCAAGATAAGAACTGGTATAACACTCAGTGTATGTACCTCAAGGCTTACGACGAGAGCATGGTGCTCTTCACCGTGTCATGGTTTTATGGGGTTCCTGGTAGTGTAATAGCCTCCCAATGCTGCCTTCGGATTGCCCTCTCTGGCATCATCACATCTACTCTAGATGGAAGCCCCATCGCCTGGGTAAAGACCCCGCGAGTGATGCTAAAATTGTCTCCTTAGACCCGAAACTATATGACGCCTTCTTCATTGTCCTGTCTATGAAACCCTTGGTAATATAGTGTGGCTAAGAACTCTCTCGCAATCTCTGGGTGAGTCTGGAATGATAGTTGAAGAAACTCGGTCCAACCTATTGCCTCTAGGAGTGCCTCAACATCATCTAATATCCCCATGCACAGGAGAAAGGGCCTTGAGATATAACGACTAGTGCGGAACTGGATGAGGGCTAGGTCCTGAAACATCTCCCTCAGATCAGGGTCATCCTGCTGGAGCCTGAGGCTCAAGTTGGTCCTAAGGGACGTTTTGTCTTAGAGGCATCCTGAAAAAAAAAGTACGAGTCAGTTTAGGCCTTGAAAATATGTTAATTGTAAAATATTTACAGTTTGAGATTTTTTTGAAATTTCGGCAGCATTCCGACTAGGATATGCCTAACCGAAAAAATTTCGACAGCATCCTTGCAGGGACGTACCTAACCCCCTGCATGAAAAGTGCATCAATAGGCCTCAAGCCCCAACAACAATTTTACAACCACAATTATATATAAATGGAAAAATCTACTTTACTATTTTATTATATTCCTAATAACTTCAATTTATAGTTTGAAGAAATAGAATAATTCTACAAAAACAAGTAGAAATAAAACAATTCTACAAAAATAATTAATTAATAATTTTTTTACTATTTATATATGTTTTTATTTAATTTGCAGCGTGCAAAGCTTAAACTAACAAAGGACCTAGTTTCATCTATATTTCTTAGCATGCATATCTATAGTGCATCTAGAATGCAAAATTGAAGAAAAAAATTCAAAGAAGAAAGGGAAAAGTTATCGAAAACCAACCTGTGAGACGACAAATCACACTGAAAAAATACATGAAATAAATAAATGAAAACCACACTTGTACGTGCGCAGCTATCATAGGAACATTTTGGCATAAACGGCACACAGAACAAATAAAAAATGATGGAGAAAACGTAGAAAAAATGAATAGGAGTATCGGTTTGCATAGAGGAAAAAAAGAAGAAGAAGAAGAAGAAGAAGAAGAAGAAGAAGAAAGTGAAGAGGAGGGTAATGGCTCGCCTTATATAGGATTTCATGACCGACAGGTAGGTCGTGCGTGGAGCGAGCAACGGGCTATTCCACGAGCTTATCGGTCATTTCAAATATTCAATTTTTTTTAAGACTCTAGTTTTGCCTTGGGACAATTTTTAACCCTAGGAATTTAAAATACTCGCTGAATACCTTGCGTCCTGATTTTAGTGTATGATTGCATCCATCAAGTTTATTTCCCTGCAAAACTTAACATGACAAAAATACACGTAAATGATTTATGCACGTGAAATGCTTAAGTCATGCAAAGAAAATATTGCAATAGAATCCACCAGGTGGTCTAAGGTTGACCGATGGGTTTGCCATGGTTCGCTTGAGCTGTGCCCGTCGGTCATCACTTTCTATAAATAGTCTCCTTTTGGTTTTTGGTCAGAGCTCTTTCTCTAGGTATTTTCCCTTCTTCTCTTCCTTTTCCTTTCTATTTCTTTACTTTTCTTTGCTTATATTTAATTTTTTGCCCCGAAGTCTTGAAAATGTCGAGATCAACCTTCAACGAAATGTCCCATTTTCTGGATGACCCCCGAACTTGGGAAAATACCACTTTGACCCCTTATTCTGGCTTAAAATTTCTGAGGAGGGTTAAAGTGGACAAGAACCTTATGTTGGCTATGGTTTTCTTCTAGGACCCCTGGTTCCACATTTTCAGATTTTCCTATCACGAATTGTACCCCCTACCCCGAAGAATTTGTTGCAATTATCGGAACGAGGTTTACTTTTGGCACTGTACCTTGCATCCTAAGCTATTGATTGATTCATGCAAGGGATACAACACTGACCTTAGGTACTTCACCTTCAGCTGTGGCTAGATTGGCTCCTCGGGATGTCACTTTTATCTTGTAACCATTGGTTCAGGCACTAGAAGATTTCTCTAATGTACTCACATACCAGGCTAGTGTTGTTCTACTATTTTGCTTTTCCAAAGATCTGATGGTGGTTTTTGAGGAGTTGATTGGCGATTACCAGTTATTCGGGATTGTGATGAAGGCCCAGGGATGGCCCATGTTGCGCTAACGACGGGCATCCTTGGGCCAACTGACGGGTGGAGGCAAAACTTAATGGCCCATCGCTCGGCTGAGAGATGGCCGTCGATGGAGCCTCTGCCCGTCGGTCGTCCCAAACCTGGAAAAATAAAGAAAATTAACTGGAAAACTATTTTATTTTGAATAAAATGGAATTTTATGCGTGAAATCAGTATGAAAGATAAAATGTAGAAGAGGATGATCTAGAATGTTTACCCTCGGAATATTACCTTCGAAGGTGAATATCGTGTGATTTCTGTCCCTTGAATTCTATAAGGATTGATACGTAATGTGCAATTTCAGGAGATTTTTGACTGCAAAATCATACTTTTTGAAAATAGATCAAGAGAAGAAAATTATATTTTTCATTCTTGGTGTTTTGGTAGCAATTATGAATGCGAAAAATGGCTGGATCTGATAGAAATGAATTAATCTCATTCCCTCAGATTTGCTTTGATTTGAAGAATATTTAATGAAATATTTGATGAAAATAAAAGCAATAACTTTTTTTGTGAGAAAGCTCTCTATTTCCTAAAAATTTATAACCCCGGATAATGAGCCTCAATCCCCTATTTATAGGTTTAGGAAAATCATTCAAATAGATTCAAATTTGGAATTTAAATTTGAAAAAGATTTCTGAAATCAAAATTAAATTGAATGATTTGCAGAATATTCTCAAAATCAAATTAGAGATTTGAAAATATTTGAAAAGATTTAGAAAATATTGAAAAATCTTTGAAATATATTTGAAAAGATATGCAAATCTTGGAAAATCTTTGAAACGTATTTGAAAATGTATGAAAATCTTGGAAAATCCCGTCCAATCTTGCAGCAGATCAACGACTGACGGGCATTTGTGGAGGACCGATGGGCGTCGCTCACGGGGGCACTCTCAGTCTTTTGAGCAGCGGACCACTCCATGAGAGGCGAGTGCTGAGAGACAGTAGTCGCTCATGAGAGGCAGGCGTCTCTCGCATGAGAGACGGACGGTTTGTCCCACGCGAGCGACAGCTATCGCTCGCCGCAAGAGACGGGCCCCTCACGAGAGGGTCGGGCGTCGCTTCCATGAGAGACGGGCCCGTCCCGAGTGAGTGATAGGTGCTGCTCGCATGAGGGAGGCCATCCTTCAAAATGAACGACGGGCATCCCTCTTACCGACGGGTCTCCCATCGGTGAAGCAAAAATAAGATTTTTTAAAGACAAACTCATCCTGACGCCCGAAAATCTCCTATCATCCAGAAAAATCCTCAATCCTTGTAAATCCGAAGAGCAAAAGCTCACAACTTTCATCCATTTGCCCAAAAATAGGCATTGATATCTTCATCGAGTAACTCTGATCTGGACTGTCTCAGGACTCGGTGTCTACAGTTGCCCCTAATTTTGAGGAAACTAGTGCATAGTGTCTAGATGAGCCAAAATTCAGAGAAGGAAAGAGATGCGTACCTGAGGCAGTCCCTTACCTTCCAAGGTGTGTTTAAGCTGGTGACCCTTCGATGCCGAGCTGTGGTGTATTTTACCGCAACGCTTTGACAATTCGTTTTGCCACCTTCATTTTACTAGCCTCCTCTCGGCCTGCACGATATTTGACTGTCACGAGATGCAGTGTTATCTAACTATAACCCAGTTGCGATATGTTCCGTCGTATGTGCCCCGTTGGCCTTGTCTCGACTTGCACGGTGTCTGAATGTCGTGAGAAGTAGTGTTTTCTAGCTACAACCCAATTGCGATTTGTCCTGTCGCGCGTGTCCCGCTGGCCTCGTCTCGGCTTGCACGGTATCTGATTGTTGTGAGAGGTGGTGTTATCTAACTACAACTCAGTTGCGATTTGTCCTATCATATGTGTCCCGTTGGCCTCATCTCAGCTTGGATAATATCTGATTGTTGTGAGAGGTAGTGTTATCTAACTACAACTCAGTTGCGATTTGTCCTATCGTATGTGTCCCGCTGGCCTCATCTCGGCTTGCACGGTATATGATTATTGTGAGAGGTAGTGTTATCTAACTACAACTCAGTTGTGATTTGTTCTATCGCATGTGTCCCGCTAGCCTCATCTCGGCTTGCACGGTATCTGAATGTCGTGAGAAGTAGTGTTCTATAACTACAATCCGATTGCGATTTGTTCTATCGCGTGTGTCCCGCTGGCCTCATCTCGGCTTGGACGGTGTCTGAATGCCTTGAGAAGTAGTGTTCTTTAACTACAACTCAGTTGTAATTTGTTCTATCGCATGTGTCCCACTGGCCTCATCTCAGCTTGCACGGTGTCCTTGCTAACCCCCATCCTATCTGTAAGGTGTGTGATTGAATATTCTATCTTGTTGGCTGCTTTTAGGCCTGCATGACATGATCTTGCTAACCCCATCCAATCTGCAAGATATGATTTTTGATTTGCTGACCCCTATCCAGTCTGCAAGATATGATTTTTGATTTGCTGACCCCCATCCGTTCTGCGTATTAGCCATTATCTGAATGACGTAGTGTCTGATTTGTTAACCACCATCCGGTCAGCCTAGTGCTTAACTGCTGACCATCCTCGGGTCAGCGTGGCATCATGTTCCTGTGGTTATAAAAGACTTTATTAATTCATTGCGAATTAATTCGTTTCGCAAACGTAAATTCATAAACATTTTTTTTGTTATCATTTATTTTCTTCTTTCTTACTTATCATGTTATCAAACATTTTGAAAGTGCAAGTAAGACATTAGCAATAATGGAAATATACAAGATGAAACATAAATTTAACAAAATGTAAGTTTCACTAACAAAATGCAAAATTTGTACAACAAATATACAAGTACAATGATATAAACTCCCTGAATACACTACAAGGGAAAGTAGTCTGAGGGCTCCTCTGGGTCCTCCTCATCGTCTGATACGTGTACCGGCTAACTACGAGATAAATATGCGGACGGCCCAGCTCTGGAGGTGGGAGGCCGACTGCGAGGTGCTGAGGGCCCAACCCCTAGATCTAAATGCAGAGGGATGGCGACTGGTGCAGATACTAGTTATCTCGTCGCGGGGGTAGCCTGCTGGAACTGAACCTGAGCATACCCATCCAAGAAAGGGTAAGCATAAACCCCGATGAACTCCAACATGTCTCTGACCACACCGTCCAGCTCCATAAAGGCCCTCGACAGTCTCGTGGTCTTGTCTCTGGCTGCGTCCCTGATGTCCGTGAGCCTGGTCTCTGTCTGCTCCCTAAACTCCTTGATGGATGCAGATATGGGTGGTATGGCACCCTCTAACCTCTCCATCTGGAATCTGAGGGCAGTGACGGACTCATCAATCACCTGGACCGCCTGGGAGGCACCCAAACTATGCCTTAAGTCCTCAATGAGCCTCCCCGGCTCCTCTATAAGCCTCTATTGCTGGCCCAGATGCTCAACCATAACCCGGTCTCTCTCCTCATACCGGTTGAGGTGCTCAAGGAGGGCTCAGTCTCTCTCCTCCTGTTGATGCTCTATGGCAGTGAGAAGGGTAGTCATAACAGTAACGACATCAGGCTGGGCCTGTAATGGCTGGAATTATACCTTAGTAGTAATTGGTTAATTGAGAAAGTATGTATGACCTAATTTGACATGTGGGATTGAATTGAACTTTAGAGAAGGACCTAATTGAATGAATGAAATAAGTTAGGTCGCTTAATTGAGGAAGTATTGGTGGCGGATTAATTATGAGCTAATTGGACTTAATTAAGCTAATGAAGAATAAGGGATTCTAAGTGGAATCTGGGTGTCTTCAAGAGAGAGTGCCACCTTGTGCAGCTCATGCAATAAATTGGATTGAGGTGAGAGAAACTTCATTTTTCCTGCAGTTGTTATCTTCGGTTTTCCCATCTTTATTTCTGTGTTTTCTTCTCTCAAATCTTAAACTTGGATCGTCAATTGGATGGTTAATTGGTTGGAAATGAACTGAGTTCTCGAGTAAGTGTGATTAAGATTGATTTTCTCTTCTTCTTCCTTCTTGTGTATTGGATGAGTAGTAATCTTTTGCTCCCAATTTTGGAGGTGGTATGGTTGCAGTCATTGAATCAAAGAGGGACAAAGGAAAAGCAAAGATTGGTGAAGTAAGCGTTCAGTGATCAAAGTAGGAGCAAAGGATAGTAAGGTTTGGGATATATGTGTTTATGTGTTAATCTTGCTTAAGTGATGAGTATAAGCTGTTTAGTTTGGAATTAAGGTGTATAATTGATATGTGAATATATGGTTAGAGAAATTGTGTGTGATTATGTGTTAATTGATAGATGATATAATTGAAATATAAAATTGATTTGTGTTGAAATTGATGATTGAATTGTTATGAGATCACAACCAAAGTATGAACCCTAGTGTTAGGGAAAAATTCTGCTTATATCTCACCAGACCTCCGTGTAATATTTTGGTCATAACTAGAGTTTGAGAACATTACATTGAGTGTTTATTGCTCTATTAGAACCATGATTCCAATACCTACAAAAGTCCCAAAAATGACCATGAATTAATTTTGACTCTAAGACCCTTAAAAATGGCAAAAATATAAGTGTCTCTATTCTGGCGGGTTCATAGAACAGTATAGATTGTGTAGGTCATATCTCACATTATATATTTCGAAATGACCTGAAACTTGTCCCATTTGAAATTTAACATCCTTGGGAATACATGTTAAGAAGGGAGTTATTCCTAAAAATGATTTTTAGATGTTAGTTTAGGCTGAATGAAAAAAGAGCAGTGAAGCAGTCCTGAGTTTTACTTCTATTTTGCTTAATTCTGGTATGTCACGGTCACAATCAAATGGTGGCCACCATGACCGATGCCGAGATAAGGCAGAATTGCATGTAATTAGACCTCTCAGTCACAATAAAATCATTGCCACCGTGACCCTTCCCACTTTTGTGTATTTAGGGTGTTTTTCTTCCTCGAAATGCACCCGAACTTCACTACAGGTTCCTATAGCTTGTCCAACTCATGTCTAACATTATGAATTGAGTTTATGAATGTTTAATAATTGAAATTAAATGTAAATGATGTTGGGTTTCGTCGGATTAAAACAACATTAAACGCAGCGGAATAAAATCGAAACCCGAAATAGGATCCAAGTATTTTAGATTGATTCAAAAGGAAGAGATTAAAATTGCTAACCTTTAGAATGATATTAACTCCTTTAATCCGGACTGAAGACGCTGCCTTTAACACGAACGTCCTCTATCGGTATCCACACGCATGAACAAATGAACAGAAGATGCAGGGGTGCTAGCTCCCTTGAATGCGAATGGATTTTCTTTACTTTCTTTCTCAAAGAATAATGGTGGCTGGTTTTCTTTTCTTTCTTTCTCAAAGAAGAAACGTTAGCTCTGTTTTCTTTTCTTTCTTTCTCAAAGATAAGATTAAATACAGCCACTCTAATCCTTATTATTTAGAATAACGTGATTAGTGTTTTATTAGGGTTAAACTTCTTTTCCTAACCTATATCCCATATATAACTGTATATATATTTCAAATCCTTTTCCTCTTAGGAAAAGATAAATGAGAATATTTTCTCTTAATTCAAAATTAAGATATAATATATATATATACATATATTTATATATATATATATTTATTTATTTATTTATTTCTTATTCAAAATAATAAGAAATAATATATTAATACATATTATTATCTCATATTCAAAATAAGAGATATTTATATGTATAAATATATATATATATAAATATGTAATTTCGAAATTAAATATAAATACCTATATTTATATTTTATTCCGAAATAACCCAATAAAATCCATTCTGTTCATTTTGCTCTTGGTGTGTGACCCAATAGGTTTATATTATGTTGGCAGTGGGCCTAATCCCATAAAAGCCCACAAGTCATAATTGGTCTCTAGCAAGACATTATGACTACCCAAATAATATAAATATCGTTAGTCCGATTTTAACCTGACAATAGAACATGTTATTATCCTTTTGTCACACGATATCTTGTTTGAACATAAGTCATGGTCCATATCAAACTTAAAATGTTCAAACATATAATTTCTCGATCACTAAGCAGACTAATAAATTCAAATGACATTGATGACACTATCAATTCATTCGAGCACGGCCATGCATTTTACAGTCCTACTTATCGAGAGGCCCAATAGATATCTCTCTCATTAGAGAGGGACAAATTCCATCTTGATTATTCACTTTCCTCCGCATAATTCTCACTATGTCCGATCATAAACTTTATAATTATCCGATTAAAGATAACGTTTGATTATGTCAAAACATAATGATCCTTATGTGGGAAACTATGATAATCTCAGGTCAAAGGATTCAATAATATATCTATTATAACATCACTTATGACATTAACCCATGAAGTGATCTTATAGTGGGTCTATCCAGTACTTTTTTCTCTAGCAAGTACATATAGATTTGATTTATATCAACATATATAATCATCCCATGATTATCAATGCAAATCTATACTAGTCTTAATTTATCTTTATGCCATTTATTGATAAATGACTAGGGACAACATGAATAACATTGTTATTCATAAACATTACAATAATGTAACATGCCAATAATATCAATGCGAAGAAAACCATTATATAAATGAAAATGTAATGATTACATCAAGGTCCAAATGTTTGGCCTAGGGCATAACCACTAACAAATGATGCAATCACATAATACTTTAATTATGGAATTAAATGTACACATGTTTTCTTTTAATTATTGAACATGACATGGTATGCGATATTAATCATACATGATTGAATCATAAGGCGTTAAGTATATGATAGATGCATGAAAGAGATATTGCTTAATGAAGTTTAGCAATATTATTTAATGAAGTTTAGCAATATTGTTGGGATCCGTTGAATGAGTCAATGTATATTGATATATGAGTATGCTTTCTAAGCCATTGGTATATGCTAGGCATGAGATGATGCGAGTTTATTTTACGTATTGATTTATACCATAATGTTGCTTTAATAAAGTACATGAGTACCTTACTATGCGAACATATAATACTATCTGAATGAACTATACCATGCGAATATGCTAACCATGATGGTGAATTGTGAAGTGAGCCAAAAAGTAATGTTGATTCTATTGTAATGTTATGATGATGATATTCTTTATGAGAATTGCGAGTAATAATTGGAATAATAATTAGCCTGCGAGTCAAACAGTGGATAGATAGGCATGCCTATAGGGTCTAAGTGCTGTAGCCTAATGCGTCCGATTCCTCTGGAATCATAATGCGGTTTGAATCCTTATTGGATTATTCAATATGAAACATTGAATATGTTGAATTATATTGTACCTTAGGGTACCAAAGTGAATGCGAGTATCCACGGATACACTGAATTTACTATACCTCAGGGTACCAATGTGATACTCGTTATCCGCATCTTTGAGTTGCAGGCAAAGTTAATACTAATAAGTTAATAATAATGTGACTTGGTACAGAATATCATATTAATGAGAATATGAGTGCAATGTGTTAAAGTTTGCATGTGATACAATTATGTGGTCACGATTCGTTCGCATGAATATATGTGTATATATATGAATATTTGTATAAATCAAGGTGTGTAATATATTATAATAATATTATGTGGATACTGGAATGTGATAATTATGTGGTCATTTATGAAGATTATATTAATTAGAATAAGAATAGGTTATGTTAGAAGTTTAGCATGAGAAGTAAATATGTGGTTATGACTCACCAACCAAATAGTTATATATACAAACAAAATGTGTAGGATGATATAATTATATTGAAATGAAGTTATAATATGATAATGAGGCAGATAATAGAAGTATTACAATATGTGCTTGGTTAACAATTACAGTGATAATAATATTGGGTAAGTGCACATTAAATATATATATATATATACATATATTGAGTGTAGAGCATGAAAGTTGTTATGTGCTTGTAATTGCTATAACATGCTACATAGACGTGTGTATATATCTTGTTATCGTATTGTGTATTGTTCCCCACTAAGCGTTATCGCTTAGCATGGGTTTCTTGATCCGTGCAGGTTCTAAAGCGGGGTATTGAAGGACAGTTCCGCATTGGCAAGGGTCAACACACTAGGGTTGCTGATAGCAGAGGTTTTGGGTAGATTTTCTGTTATATCATATGAGCATGTAATTATTATTTTGGGTAACCTAAAATATGTAATATGTTGATTAAACAAGTCTGTAATGTTAATCATATGAAGTTGTGTGGAAGCGAGTGTGCATGATCTAGCATGTGAAGAGCATAAATGATTCGATGCATGCGAGTGTGATGTGAATGAATTTTATTTGTACAGGTTTTCTAAATTTATTGACATTGTACGTGTATGAGGGAGTGATTGCTGTGTGACGACCATTCTCGACTACATTAGCTGAGCTTCAAGGGGTCAGGAATGGGCATTACAGGGCCGGCTGCGGAGGTGGCAATGGAGTTGGCCATACTGGCTCTGTGCTATGCTCTGGGGGAGGTGCTATGGAGGTGGATGCCCCCAGGTGTCCTGACCTGCAATAAGGATGGTACCTCCCGGTCTCCCAGAGTACGGACTGCTGGACTCATGATAGTGAAGGTGGAGTAGGGCTTTGAACTCTCTGCGCTGGCAGGGTAACTATCAGCTCATCAATACTAAACTCGATACCCATATCGAACGGAGTCTGAGCCTGCTCCTCCTGCTGCTGAGGCTGCTGTGCGGGCATGTGCATAGGCTATGGGTCCTGATACTCAGGCTGCTCCTCCATCTGGGGCTCCTCCTCTACTGGCTGGAGTGGAGGGAGACCGAACATATGCCTGGTCTCTGGTATGGAAAGCAACCTATACTCTTCTGGCCGATCAGTCACCTGTGCAATCATCCCCATACTCAAAGCCGCTGATGCGTCCACATAAACACTCTCGTCAAGAGGAGGCCCATAGCTATTAGGATCAACCCCTAAGTGTAGAAGTAACCTGATAACTACTCCCCCAGCCCATACTATCGAGGCTGCCCCCCGTGAAACTTTGACCAAGTTAGCCACTTTCTCATGGCTAATGTTAAGGCACCGGCCAGCTACCATTGCCCATAAGCTCCAGATCTCAACTCCATTAACAGACCCCGGATTACTTGTCGGACCCAAATAAGAGCTGGAGAGGACTCTGTGTATATGCCGCAGCGCTTGAGATGAGAGTACCATACTCTTCATTGTATCATGGTCATACGGCACTCCCGGCATAACAATAATCTCCTAATGCTGCCTCCTGACCGCTCTCTGTGGGATCATCACATCATCCCCATAAGGAAGCCCCATGGCCTCTGTGAATGTCCGGCGCGTGATGATGTGATGCCGACCTCTAACCCATAACTAAATAACACCCTCCTCGATGTTCGACCTCTGAAATCCCCCATAGTGGAGAGTGGCCAAGAACTCCCTGACGATCTTGGGATGAGTCTAGAATGAGGGCTATAGGAACTCTGTCCATCTTGCTACTGCTGCTAAGGCATCAACCTCCTCGAGCATCCCCATGCTCTATAGGAATGGTTTGGAGATAAAATGACTGGCTCTAAACTGCATATGTGCTAAGATTCGAAATCTCATCCTAGCCTCGTCGCTCATCCATATGGGAGCCTAAGGCTCGGCCTGGTCGTGAGGGACGTTGCGTCGTGGAGGCATCCTGAAAATAAAAAAAGTTAGGTTTGCATTATCATCGCAGGTAAGCTAATCAAAAGGTTAAAAATTTTGCAAATTTCGGTAGCATTTCGACTGAAATGTGCTTACTAAAAAAAATTTTAGCAGCATCCCGGCAAGGATGTTCCTACCCAGAAAATTCTAAAAAAAAATTGGGCAGCATCCCAGCAAGGATGTGCTAAACTCCCTGCAAAAAAATTACAAAATAATAGGACAGGCCTCAGGGCCCAAGCAACAATTTCATTATCGCATGTTATTTACGCGTCTTATTTAGTCCAATTTGGTTCTAAGAATCAGTTAGACAGGGATAAGTTCACAAGTCCATAGTCTTCTCTTTTTGCCATTATTTTTTCATACATATTCATATTTACAGTTTATGCTTCATATACAGTCCAAAAAAAGCTAAGGACAAACGGGCATAATTTAGTCCTACATTTTGATAATATAGACTAGTCATGCATTTTACATGAAAATTATTTAAAAAGAAATAGAAACGAGTAGAAAAATATGAGAAACTAACTTGGTGGGCGACGAATTGCACCGAAAAAAAACTTGACGAAATGCAAAAACAGTTAGTCCCAAATGTGTGTGACGGTGCAAGGATCGTTTTGGCGCAAGTGGTGCACAAAACGGAAAAAAATGAGTGAGAAAATGGGCAAAAACCGCAAGGGGCATCGGTTTCCGAAGGAGGAGGGAAGAAGAAGAAGAAGAAAGAAACTGAAGGGGCATCGCTGGGCGCCCCTTTTATAGTTTTTTATGACCAACGGGCAGCCCATCTAAACACCGAGCGATGGACATCCCGTCGGTCATTAAAAATTCCATTTTTGCTTCTTCACTTCCGCCTTTCATTAATTAGTTAATTAATAAACTAATTAATTAACTAATTAATGCCCCCTGTTTTTTGACTCCCTGAATATCTTGCTCCGATTTCTGTGTCCGGTGCTCTTTTATGTCAAATTGCAAGGATGATAAAAATATGCAAAAATTATTTTATGCGTGTGACATGCATGGAATATGCAGGAAATTAGATCTCCCAAGGATCAAACAGGTTGACAAACGGGCTCCCCGTCGGAGCACCGACAAATAGGCAACCTGTCCCTTGCATTTTGCTTTAAATTCTCCTCCTTTCCTTGGGATTTGTGCACTCTCAACTCTTCGAACCTCAGCCAGAGCTTCCTTTCCAGGTTTTTCTCTCTTTTTTTCATACTTCTTCTTGCTAATTTTAATTTTTAGCCGTAATACTTAGAAAATATCTTCCTCTGTCTTCACCAAAATGTATCGAGTTCTAGATAACCCCCAAACTTGGAAAAACACCTCCCTTTCCCCACTTTCTGGCTTAAAATTTATGAGACGGGTTAGGATAGATCACAACCTTCTTCTGGCTACGGCTCGCCTTTGGGACCCACATTTTCACATCTTCAGATTTACTTATCAGGAACTATGCCCCCTGCCTGAAGAGTTTGCCGCTATCATTGGGGCATGGTATCCTCTCGGTGCTTTACCCTATATTCCATGCTGTGGTTTGATTTATACTAGGGATATTGCATTAGCTGTAGAGCATT
Source organism: Excoecaria cochinchinensis (assembly GCA_947683425.1). NCBI lineage: Eukaryota > Viridiplantae > Streptophyta > Magnoliopsida > Malpighiales > Euphorbiaceae > Excoecaria > Excoecaria cochinchinensis. The sequence goes on from CANTUQ010000055.1 coordinate 6,346,270, forward strand.
TTCTATATATGCTGTATACCGCAAGTATACGGTGTACCGCAATAGTACTTAAGATGTCGATCCCACGAGGAACGCGTTTTACTCACTATTACTACCCAATTTTAATCTTGTTTACAATGATAAACTATTGGAAAAGTGATTTTAACTAATCTAACATGTAAATTAATTATGCCTAGTTAATGATAGTCAAAGAAGATAGAAAGATTAATGATGCTAAGTATAAAAATGGAACTTGAATTAATTTTTCTTAATGATTATAGTATTCTTGTTATGCAAGCCAAGTTGAATAAATTTCCTACTTACTCTCTCGACATAAATAAGGTTGCCTAAAACATGCATAAATAATTCTATTTCACAACTTTCATTAATGAACTAGAAAATTAAACATGCAAATCTTAGGATAAGTTACAACCTATAGCAACCATTTCAATATTATGATTTCTCAAATAATATCTTAATGATGAATTTCCAATTAGATGTAAGAATGAATTCATTTCTCAATCAAACTCAAACTTATAATGATCATAAATAATATACCAATATGAAATTCTACAAGCAAGAACACATGAATTTATATGAACAATAAAATATTTGATATTAGATATTCAAGTTCAGAATTTACATCACAAAAGTTACAAAGAAGAATAAAAAGATAAGAAATGAAGAAGGAGATTTCTCAACCCTTTTCAAGTCACCAAAAGTAGTCTTCTTCTTTGTATTCTATCTTCTCTTCAATACATGAACTCTACATAAGAAAATTAAACTAAAAGAATAAAAGAACTAACTTAACTTATAGAAATTTTACTAAAAATAAAATGTTCTATATTAAAATTACAGTTAATAATAATATTTATACTGTTCTAATTGTGTCTCTTCAGATGTCTCTTGGCAAGGATTGCAATTATTGGTGGAAAGGCATAACTCTTCAAAGTGAAATTTGAACTTTTGTCTCTAATGGATCTCTCTGTCGCGATCACGACATCGTCGCGCTCGCGACAGAGCGCGCCTCTTTCATCGCTCCACCTTTCTCGCATTTGCTTGCTCCGCGCCCCGTCGTGACCTCGTGACGCCACCCTTGGTCGCGACAGTGCTTCTTCCTTCTTTTTCGCTCTTCTTCTTTGGGTTCCCTTAGCGCGTTCTGTCGCGATCGCGCCACTGTCGCACTCGCGACAGAAGCTCTTCTTCCTTGGCTCATTTTGGCTATTTTTCTCCATCTTTTCTCCATTGTCCTCCTATGCACAAAACTCAAACAAAAACATAAAACACACCTAATACTAAAAAATGAAAACACTTAAAACATTACTTCTAACCATAAAATATGGATTAATAATAAGCTATTTAAGCTCATATCATTGGCCTTTAGCATTCCTCCTTCTAAAGCTGCCTGGTTGGTCGCTCAGGGTTCGACTTTTGCCTTAGCGCCACCAATTGAGGCATTAGAGGACTTCTCCAATGTTCCTTCATACCGTATGAGTGTCATTTTTCTGTTTTGTCTCGTAAGGTATTTGCCCGTGACCTCGGAGGAGCTGACTGGTGATCTTTCTCTATTCAGGATTGTGGATAACTTTAATCATGGACTATCCCATTTCCCATTGATCCTCGCCGAGACCATCCTGGGTTTGGATTTTATTCGTGCTGATTCCTATGCCACCATTTTTGGGAGCCCCTTATTGCTCCAAGTACGTTATTATTTTGAAAGGTAGTGTGTCCCTTGTGGATTTTCACACTAGCTTTTCTTAGCGGGAAATGCGTCCTTTTAGGATTTTCACATAGCCCTATGCCTTATTTTTGCCTGGGGTGATCCCAACTCACTCCAGCAGCTTTTAATAATAACCCTTGTTTTTTTTTTTAGATATGGCTGTAAGAGAAGCTGAGACTGCTGTCAGAACCTCCTCCCAGGGTTATCAACCAATATTCCTTGAGGCACTTCCTCCCTCGTCAGTGACTGTACTCATTCGTGACTCTTGACGAAGGCATTACCTGACTTGGCGAGGTAACAGATGGGGATATCAGTTTCATGAATGCTTGGCTTCCTCTTTCTGCTGCGACAGTTGACGGCTCTTCATGGTGTGTTCCCTTATGCGGGCTTCGTGAGGCCACTTTTTATATCACAGCCTACTGTGCTCGACAGCTTGGGATGACCCAGGATGTGGTGAGGCTCCCTTTATCTTTTTAGGGTGGAGTTCTGTCTTCGGCTTTTGGTTCTCGATATCATGAGCTCTGGGTGGAACTACCAGTGAAGACTGTCATACCCTCATTCAAAAATCATTCTATCACTTCTACTAGTGCATATAAGAGATGGGTGCTTAGCCCTACAGTCGATAACAGGACTCGTCAACTTAGGCAACTAGCCGATGAGAGCAGTAATAGAGCATAGTTCAGATTTGCATGCATTTTGAGCAATGTGTTTCTTTTTAAACAGAATTAGAAAATAATGTAAATGAATAAATTCAGTTTTATTTCCTTTTGCAAAAATTGTGTACATTTCAATATCATTTCACTATACATGATCACCATTTAGCATTAATTCAAAATGCAAAACTACATTCATTCCTGGAATAGATCTTGATAGCATCAAACTCCTATTATCAATCAGCCCTCTCATGTTTTCTTGATTTGATATTTTCTCTCAAGCCTCTAATTTTTTCCTAGGATGCCTTTTTCGGTTTTCACCCTGACGAGGCGCACAATTTTAGCAAGGCCGCATTTTTTCGATTTTTCACGGGGCTTTTATTCTCTTCTTTTGATTTTTAGCCTTTAGCCATGGAACCTCTTGAGTCTATTTATATTGATCGGTATCTTAAACTCATTGCCATTACTATTTGCCAGAATTGCCGCCCCTTTTGATAACAACTTTTTGAGTATGAAAGAACCTTCCCACGTCGATCTGAACTTACCCCTTATATCCGACGCACCCGGTCTCATTTTCTTGAAGACCAAATCTCCTTCCTTCAACGAGTGTTTCTTCTGACCTTCTTTCCAAATGACAAAGCAAGTTCTTTCTGATAGATCTAGTTATGATAATAACCCCGTGACTTATTCTCGTTTAGCATGTTCAGCTGCAGTAATCGTTGTTGGGCCGAATCGGCTTTTGGAACCTATGCCTCCATAACTACCCTTAAAGACTTGAGTTCTATCTCAACCTGTAGTACTGCTTTTGTGCCATACACCAAAGAATAAGGTGTGGCTCCTGTAGAGGTTCTGAAGGTGGTTCTCTAGCCCAAAAGTGCAAACGGCAACTTCTCTGTCCAATCCTTATAGTTCTGAACCATATTGGCCAAGACCTTCTGGACGTTGCTGCTAGCCGTCTCAATCGCCCCATTGGTTTGAGGGCAATATAGAGAGGACTTGTGGTCTTTAATGCCACACCTTTGGAGCAACCCCCTAGCCTTCGCCATAAACTGCCTCCCCCGTTAGACATAACGTGGTGAAGGAGACCATATTGACATATCGGATTTCTTTCGATGAACTTGTCCATTGGAAGCCGTAGGGCGCACCTCCCCTATGATGTCTATTCCCAAGCTCGAGCAGTTCGTATCCATTGTAACTCAATAGGACCTTTTTGGTCCTTTTCGAAAATCAAGAAGATTGGCAAAGTATGGGCATGTGTAGATCAACGGGATTTAAACAAAGCTTGCTCCCATGATGACTTTTCTTTGCCCCCATATCAATAGTTTTCAGCCAGATCTACATATTGAATCTTTTCCTTCCTTCTTTTTTTTGTTTTTTTTGTTCTTTTTTTTGTGGATAAGCTTTGTTCAAATCCTGATAGTTTACACATGCATGCACTCCTCCTCTTCTCGATATTGGGACAACACTGACCAACCAAGTCGGGTGTTGAACTTCGACAAGAAATTTTGGCCTCATTTCTGCTTGCTGATCTCTTCTTTAACCTTTTTTGCCCCTTTCGGCTTGAGTCTTCTAAGCTTCTACTTGACTGGCTTATGGTCTGGGTATGTTGGGATGGCGTGTTCTGCGATTTCATGATCTACTCCCGGCATATCTTCATAGGTCAAGGCAAAGGCTTTTTCATATATATATTTTTTTCTTTTCTCAAATTTTGACCTCTCATCAGGAGTTATATTAGATGCTTTTAAGAATTTCTTTGGGTTCTTAAAAGTCTCCGAGATTAAATGGAGTAGCATTAGTTGAATCAATGTCAAATATGAATAAATCACGATTATGATTATGCATTGTGAAATCATAAGAAATATCACACAAATAAATAAAACCATTCACTTTATTTAATACGAAATCTAGAATTAAAAACACCATTATTAAACAGTTCCAAGAAAAAAGAACATCTAAATGATTATCCCTTTTCGCTCCCACCGGCGCAGATGTTGCGGCCAATGGTCTATTATTATCTTCAGGGTCCATCCTCCCTTCCTTTAAGCTCCTCATTAATAAGGCCTTGAATCTGTTTCCTCAAAGTTCGGCATTCATCAGTGTCATGCCCAATCTACTGATGGTAGGCACAGTACCGATCCATTCGATGACTTGGACGTCCTTGGCTTCTGGCAAGTTTAACTGGCATCGACTGCAACTTCCCTTGCGTAACAAAATCAGCGAAATGTCTAGATAGAGGTTTTTCCAAGATGATACAGCCGCTTTGGATCGCTCCCTTGGTTGGAACCTTCGTGTCTCCAAAACTTATCCTGCTGTTATCTCCACGACTTAAGCTTCCATCATTTCCTCTTTCAGGGATTGCCTCTAGTATACTGATGGTGATTCATTAGTCCCTGATCCACGGTTAGTCTAGCTAACCATATTTGCGGGTTTTTCTCCAACACTTGAGGAAGAGGTCCGCCTAAACCGAAGCAACATTACCGATACTTTCTCCACCTCCCGAATGCTAACGCAACTATCACATCTATATAAGCGATTTTCCTCTTCTAACCTGCGACAGCAAAGAGGGCCTCTTGCGGCCAGCTTGGGTAGTAGCACACTTAGATCACAAAATTTCTTCCTCGAGGATATCCATCTTTCTTCTCAGGCCATCTGCCGTTACCCTGAACTCATCCTCAGAAGCATGCCCCTTGCCTTTTCGCCCAGATGACGGAGCAAAAGGCATATTTCCTCTAGACTCAGTCTGCGGTATGCACGTTGTCTTAGCTGGGTCATGTTTGTTCTGCGATGTGGTAAAAATAGTGTGTTGTGCCTTGGCGGATGCCGTCATTGCGGCGACAAAATTTCCCATTATAGTCCTCATTCTGGCTTCAAAATCTTCAAACGTCCTCTCTATTTCTTGTGCCTTCCTATCCATTTCATCGATAATAAGTGCATGAACCGCATCGGGCCTTTCTGATGGGTTTGCCATGTTACTTTCTGCTGAACACTGCAAAGGGGTATGACTCACTGCTTTCTGAGGTTAACTCTGAGTCCTCATATATTGCCCTTTTCTCTTCTTAGGAAAAAATATGGATTATTAATTAGTCGCCCGCTGGGACCTTTAGACCACCTGGGTAGATCTATGATGGCTGTAAAACATAGCCGTTAGGATGATGCATGAATGACATATAATGCATGGTCGTGTTATGCACCATCCATAATCACATACAAGCACATAGATCCCTCCAACCCGCACATGAGGTCATAATCTCTTTCCTAGGTAGGCTTGGTCCAAGGGTTAACAGGGAACCCAATGGACACGCATGGTGGATGGTGAAAAATCTGTAGCATAACCTTTCTTATCTAATATACATGCGTATGGGTTTTGATGATTGTGTATTTAGCTAGTCCAAATAAATCGACATAGGCCTATCGGGGCATGAAAGCCTTTGATTAAGTGACCAGTCAAAGTATCTGGGTTTATCCAATACATAATGATACATATAGCAAGCATAGTATTACGGTTCATGCCACTTAGGGAAGTATCTACTTTCATTACATGAGCTTTGGCCTTGGTGATGATACTTTAGGTCTGCCCAAGCATGGTCCCTGCCAACGGGTTTAGCTCATCACGAGCATAACGACCAGTTAGGTCTCCATTTAATATACTGAACGATATGAGACTTGTGCTGGTGATTATCCTTAACACTTCCCTACATTGAGTGAACGTAGGGTCATGCTTCGGGAACGCACCGGGGTTAAAAGAGGGACCAAACTAGCATAGATCTAAAGCTCTAATGATATGCAATGCAATTTCAAAATGGAATGAAATTTTTTAAAATTAAAACCCAATTATATGTTCCAACCAAGGTACTTTCAAAGTGAAGTCTCTTATATCCCCAATGGAGTCGCCACTACAACGCGCGCCGAACCTCGTAGGCCCTGAAAGCCTACTTTTAGGACATTCGAGAGAGGGTCATGAGACTTGTAAGAGATTTACAAGGGCATCTATTTGGGGCAACAAGGAGGTGTTTTGGAGTCGCCACCCAACAAAACATTGGGAGAGGTCGTCTAGCCTCACTGAGCCTAAGACAGTGCATGTGTGTCTATTTTGGGGAATCAGAGATATTTTTGACACCTCCTTCTAATAGAACATTAGGATGATCATCTAATCTTGTGAAGCCTAAGACGATGCATACACATCTATTTTGGGCAAGCCAGAGATATTTTGGATACCTCTTTCCAATAAAACACTGAAAAGATCATCTAATCTCGTGGAGCCTAAGACAATGCAAATGTAGCGCCCCAATACCCCTTGGGAGGATATTAGGTCGCCACGCATGCATACACATACAAACAGACATATTAAAGCAAAAATAGTAAACATCCATGATACACACGCAGCGGAATATCATTTAAACAAAAGTTATAGAATATGCCTCAAACAAAACCTTATTGTTAGTTACATTGTATAAAATAGCTGTTCTTTATACATTACAAACATTCTCTTACATAAGCCTTTACATATTGATTACAAAAGCAATCTTTCCCTTTATCATTTACATAACATACATAAAATCATTTTACATATATAAAAGTCGAACATTTACAAAGCTATACAAAAGTTCTATAACATGTACACAAAAAGCTATGCCATATATAAAAGACTCCAACTTATACTCTTAGTGGCCTCGGCCTGCAGATGTCCAACCCTCACTGAACCTGTAAACCTACAAGGGAAAACACCCGTGCTAAGCGATAATACTTAGTGGGGATACAGCAAATACAAGACTTCTAACAAAGTCACAAGCATCAATCATCGAAAAATACCAATAGTGGATATGCCAATTAATTAAGAACATATAAAAGTAATAAGCATTTATCATATTTGTAACATACTAAACATCTTATCAACATGCTTTATAACATATCTACTAATCTCATGTATCCTATATCATGTTCATATTCTTCTAGCTCTAGCTATCGGCTCATATAACATGTATTTCATATCATAGCATCTCATGGACATTTATATACATTTAAGCTTAGCAGCATACTTCTAGCCTATTCATGTACAATTATAAATTTACATATGCACTTATAAGCTCATATAAGCATCTCTAATGCAATAGACATGTACCTCTATTAGCATTCTCTATAGCTCTTTAACATATATTAACATCTCATATACATTTAGCAAGTAATTAATAGCCTGACTTCATAATATAAGTGGATACGGGTAAACATATGGATACTGATAGATAGTATCAAACATCCAGAGACAGGAGTCTCAAATTATCTGGAGATCGAAGTCTCAATTCATCTAGATACCGATAGGTACCGAACATCTAGACACCCGTCGGTGCAAAACATCTAGCAGCTGCAAATCATCTAACCCTTTATAGGCATGCCCATCTATCCACTTCTATGAATAACTCAGGCTTAATAATAAACTTCAAGTACATTTCCATATACCATACTCTTATACAATTATCATGTTATTCCATTACTCATACAACTCAATAAATACATATATTAACTATACTTATCGATAAACACATACATATAGTTCAACGTACAAGCACACAATTCATTATTCATTTCCATATTATATATATGTATTCATAAGTTTAACACATTAGAATCCTCAAATAATGTATTTAAACTAATTTAGATTCCATTTGGCATACATATATAACATTTGATAATGTTAGACAAAGAATTATGCAAGTTGAAGGTACCTCATGGTGGTAACCTTTTAGTTGTCACCGTGATATAAGAAAATAGAAAATAGAACTAAAAGCACGCATACTGCACCATGGCAACCATTTGGTTGTGACCGTGAGGTCCAAAAATAGGCAATTCTACCTTCTCTCGGCATTAGTCACGGTGGCAACCATTTGGTTGTGACCGTGACATACCAGGATAAGCAAAACAGAACCAGAATCTCAGGATTGCTTCACTCCTCAATTTTATACAGTCTATACCGATGCAGAAGTCCCTTCTTAACATTTGTTGCCTTGGTTGTCAAGTTTAAAATGGAACAAGTTTTAGATCAATTGGATTTAAAATGAAGGAGTTATGGCCAAGGGAAATTGGTTCCAGAAGCCCTCCTACAGAATTGTAGCTACACTTACAGTGAATTTTGAAGACCTTAAAGTCCTCAATTCAATAGAGATATTGTTACATTATTTATAGTCACAGAGATTATGGTTCCAACCCAATTAGCGTCATCCCTTTTGGAGTTGTAAAACTCATTTTACACTATAAACAGTTCATATGGGTCAATATAGGCTTCAAAGACTGGTTGACACAATTAAGCTTGTCAAACTTGAAAACAGCCAACTTGGCCAAACCAATACACCCAATTTACATTATAGTTCCTATACACATATATAAACATTAAAGCACAATAAAATTCCAAGCATATGCCATTATCCATAGATTATACAACCAATACCCACATCCTTGATATTAGGGTTCTATACATGGGTCAATATACTCATGGCAATCAGACCAATCTCATTAATATGCTACACAATTATTCACTACAACTTATATCATATATCATATATCACATAAATACACATAAATCTCAAGCTAACAACACATGCACTTTAACCAAACATAACACATAATCCCTGACCTCAAAAAGCAGGTTGCTGAACACTCTATCTCTAGCTAGACCTTCTCCTTGCCTTTAGCCTTCCTTTTGTCTAACAATTCTTGTACAATCTACCAAAATGCACTCTCTTAGTCCATCACAAACCAATACTAACACACCAACAGAAAAGGGGTAAAAGGAGAGATAAACACAAACCATCAACCCTTACTTACCTTCTCGACTAACCTCTTCAAACCAATCCAAGGCTTCAGAATTTAATTAATGGAGAAAGGCAAGAATCAAGAAATTGAGGGAAAGGAAGATTGGAAGTGAGATTAAGGAGAGAATCCGGCCAGCAAGTGAGAATGAGGCCAAATTCTGCCTCATTCAAACCATTATATATGCATGTGGGGAGAGTGTTGGCACTGCCCTCTCCTCACACGTGGATTCCACTCCACAAGCCAACATATTCTCTCATATAGTCCCTAAGCAAATCTTCTCTTAATCCCTCTCTTAAGTTCTGTCCTTCAATTGCCAACTTTCCTTTCAATTATACCCCTACAAACGTTAATCTCATACTTATTCCAATCACATTTGTACCCTATTATGCAATTTACACTACTAATCCTTCTAGGGTACACTTTGGCGTATTACAATTCTCCCCTCCTTAAGAAATTTCACCCTCAAAATTTCCACGGTAATAAACAGAAAATCTTGCTAGTCAATACACAATGTAAAACTTACCAGATGGACCAGCAAGATCATCGATCACTTCCCTGATCATAGCAAAGACTTGACCCGGACAGCTAGGAGCAACGAGCTTCTCCACTGTCTTCGATAGTACTTGAGCCACTCTACCTCTTCCTCTGCCACTTATAATTGATCCAGTCATATTCACATTTCCTTTACTCACTTGTGAACTCGAATTCCCTTTAATCTCAGGGTTGTTAGGAAATATGTTGTCCATACTGCCACACTTGAAACATGCTCTTGTGAGCTTCCTACATGTTCTCCAATGATTCCGTTGACAATGTTCACACTTGGGCATTGTACTACCTCTACTGGAAGGTGGCACAACACTACCCTTTAATGTAGGCTCTCGAATCAAACCTCTACTAACCTGTCCACTTGCGGCTCCTCGAGACTTCTTGCTACTAACTCTATCATTTTCTGATACTTTCCTCTTTTGCTCTTTCCTTTGCTTTACCAACTCAGCTTCCTCCAATTTCATAGCTACCAAGACTAACTGATAATAATTCGCCGATTGCATAACAGCCATCGCTGATAAGGGTCCTCTAATAGACTCTCTCAATCGATCCTCAAACTGTCGACATCTGAAGTCTTCTGTTAACAATGCATTTGGCACATACTTACTCAGTCGACTGAATTCCTTCTCATATTCTCCTATTGTCATACTCCTTTATTTTATACTTACAAACTCCCTCCATTTCGCTTCTCTATAGGCATTGGTGACATACTTCTTCTCAAACTCTTGGGCGAAGAAGTTCCATGTCAACTCATCCGGTCGCTGGGGATTTCAAAGCACCAGTTTCCACCAGTCAAAGGCTGGACCTTGCAGTAATGATACTGTACAAGTCACCCGCTGATTTTGTGGACAATTGATTTCTTGCAATATCCTTTCCGTCTTTTCCAACCAAAACTCAGCCACATCTGACTGATCCAAGGTAGTCCCACAAAACTCTTCTGCTCCTCTCTTTCTAACAAGGTCTGAAGGAGCCTTAGGAGTAGTCAGTCTGTCTATACATTACATCAACCCTTGCACTAAAATTGGATTGTCTGGAGCTAGTCCCAGTCCCTCAGCTAGAGGTTGCGCAGGTGTAGGCTGATTAGCTCTCACTGGATTTACACTTCCCGTCGTCTCTCCTACAGTCTTACCATTGACTCCAACTTACACTCCTAGTGGCCTTGGCCTGCAGATGTCCAACCCTCACTGAACCTATAACCCTACTGTGAAGCGCGCCGGATCCCCGCAGCCGCCCATGGGACCGCCCGCACGTGGGCGATCGGGGCATTTGTGGGTCCGTTGACATCTTGCGATAAATCGTAAGTGCGTCTATGTTGGGCAACAAGGAGGTATCATGGAGTCGCCACCCAATAGGACATTGGGAAAGTTACTCTTACCTTGGAGAGCCTAAGACTGCGCTTGGTATCCATTTTGGGCCAGCCAGAGGGGTCTTGGAAGGTAAACCTCTCGTCCTAAGGAGCCTAGGATTAACGCTAAAGTCTTGTGGCACAAAAAGGTGTCTTGGAGGGTAGACCTCTAGCCTCTTTGAGCCCAAAGACCAGAGCTGGGTCCGGGATTTCTCATCTATTTCTACCTCGATTATTTTATGATCAAATTTTAATTACCATTGATTCGCTCTCTCTCCACACGATGCGATTGATTAAAGGCGCATTTATTCACATTTGGAAAGCCGTAAATGAGCAAGTAAATATCAAAAAGCGGTAGAGTACAATAACACAAGGAGCGAAATACAACTCCCTTTTATAAATGTGCGATACATACACGAATCAGGGCATTATTTATTTTTGAGGACTTCGGTCCTCGCATGCACCGTTATCAAAAATTGGATGTTTTTGTTTTGTGATGATTTTTATTGGATAAAAATAGGGCATTGGACCCTTGCTTTTGTGTAAACATCATTTTATTGAATAGAAAACATTGAGTCATTTTTATACATTAACGAGATATGAAAAGAGTATATTCATATACACAAAATAATCAATAAATAACAAATGAAAGAAATAATCAAGAGAATTAGGAAACAAAACCGAACGAAATCCTCCGAATATGGTAGATAGCCGCTCAAGCTCGGGATGGTCCAAGAGAATCAATATACACTCATAGAAAGTTAAAAGATGTCAATACACATGAAATTAATATATGGGAATCCAAAGGGACTTGAAAAAGACAGAAAGTCATTTAAAAGGGAAGAGACAGAACCCACCGACGGCCTCTTTTAGGTGACCGACGGGCGTCAGTCAAGATAACCGACATGTCCGTCTGTCACTCAAAAGGAGGGCGTCTGTAGGTGAGGTGACCGACGGGCGTCGGTGAAAGCGATGACCCGTCGGTCACCACTGTCTCCAAAAAATCAGAAGAGAGAAAACTCTTTTCAAAGCCAAAAAAGAAGTTTTATCATAAAAATATATAAAGAGAGCCAAAATAAAGAAGAATGATGGCAAAATTGAAAGAATCAACAAATAAAGAATAAATATGAAATGATATGGAGAAGGAATCCGGAATATTTACCCTCAGATAATCGCTTTGGGTGAGATTTTTGTGTTGATTAGAGCCCCGCGCGTTCCACGAGAAGCAAAGATGAAGGATCAAAGAAAGAAAAATAGACTATTTCTTCTTTAACCCTTCAAAAGACTGATTTTGGAATCAAAATCTAAAGAAAACTAATTAGTTTTAGTTCCTTTTGATTGATTTGATCCTCCTTTTAAAAAGATTTCTTTATGAAATGTATTTGTTGGAAGAGAGAGAAAATATGCTTGAATTTGGGCAGAGTTTCCCCTCTTCAAAAATTTTGGAACCCTTTTCTATTGAAAATTTGGAGCTTTTATAAGCCAGACACGACCGACGGGCGTCGGTGTATGGAGGCGGGCGTCGGAAGAATCCTTCTGACACAAGGATTCGTCCGACCGCCCTGCCACATCCACCGACGGGCATCGGAAAGGTTGCATGCTCCGGGAAACCAGGCGGCGTTCTGACAGGGGCGGTGATTTTTCGACGGGGATCGGAACATGCCTCAAGCCGTCGGTGACCCTAGGCGACGGGCTGGCTTCACAGACGGTCTGGCCGTCTGTGGAGGAAAAAATGCCTCTTGACTCGAAGATCCCCTGTTCTCTCCCCCTCTGACTACGAAAGGTAAAAAGACTCACTTCTCGTGAAACGCGAGACTAAAACCCCCAAATCCAAACGATTTATACAGGCTCGGATACTGATTTCATCATAGGGTAACCTCTGATCCGGACTGCTCCGGGACACGGTGCTTACAGTTGCCCCCAGTTTTGGGAAAACTAGTGCACAAGCGCCTGGATAAGCCAAAACTCAAAGAAAGGACAGAAAGAAAGAAGGCGTACCTGCGATGGTTCTTACCTTCCGTGCCCTTTGCCGGGTAGACCTCATCTCGGTCTGTTCGGCGAAGCGAAGATACCCCTACTGATCTCGTCTCGACTGGTAGGTGTATGTGAGACGTAGCATTCTCTAGCCACAATCCCGATGTGAAGAGCGGTGTTTCTCCAACCACAGCTTCGATCTGAAGTTCCCTTACTAACCCCCATTCGATCCGCAAGGTGCGTAGCACTCTCTGGCTGCCGCGCGAACTGTGAGATGTAGCATGCTTATGCTACAATCTCGGTTTGGTGAAGAGCAGTGTTTCTCTAACTGCAGCTTCGATCTGAAGTTCCCTTGCTAACCCCCATCCGATCTGCAAGGTGCGTAGCACTCTCTGGCTGCCGCGCGAACTGTGAGATGTAGCATGCTTTGGCTACAATCTTGGTTTGGTGAAGTGCGGCACTCTCTGACCACAGCTTCGATCTGAAGTTCCCTTGCTAACCCCCATCCGATCTGCAAGGTGCGTAGCACTCTCTGGCTGCGGCGCGAACTGTGAGATGTAGCATGCTTTGGCTACAATCTCGGTTTGGTGAAGTGCGGCACTCTCTGACCACAGCTTCGATCGTTTGATGCAGCGCTCTCTGGCTACAATCTCCAGGCAAAAAGTAGCATTTCTCTATACCTGTGTGACAAAAGGTTTTGTTAGTTCATGTTTGCGTGGTCATCTTTTAACCTGTTTATTAATGGCATGATCTTGCTTTATTTGCTATGCCATATTTCATTCGTTCTTTTTTATTGAGTTATTATTTATCATTTTTATTTTCCTTGCTTTAGAATATGAATGAATGTGAAGGTATATATTCATCTGCTATATATGAATGAATCATAAATGACTGAATAAATTCATAAATTTTGAAAACAAAAGTTTTTCACTAGAAATATCCATTTTGTACAATGTATATACAAAGTATAAATATACAAAAAAATATGACTCCCTGAATGTCATAGGGGTGTGTAGTCAGAGGGCTCATCGGGGTCCTCATCATCCGATATATGCACTGTCCCTGGCGGAGGTGGAGGCGGAGCTGGCCGTGCTAGAGGTGGAGGCAGAGCTGTGGAGGGTCCTGCCTCAGCATCGTGCGTCCGCCTGAACCGGATCTGAGCGTGGCCATCCAAGAAAGGCTGGGTGCAAGTCCTCATGAATCCCAGCGTCTCTGATACTGTGCCTCCCAACTTCTTGAATGCCTGGCTCAACTGAGTAGTCTGCTCACTGGCGGCCTTCTTCATATTCTCTAAGCGCTGCTCTGACTGCTCCCTGAACTCCCTCATGGTCTGAGACAAAGGTGGGAGGATCCCCTCTATCGCCTGGACGTGGGATCTCAGAGAGTCAAGTGACTCATCAATCATCTGCAGGGTCATGTCAACCCTTTGAGATGCCTGGTCCTGTGACGTCCTCAAATAATGAGCGAGCTGCTGCCTGAGCTCCCTCTGGCCCTGAGCAATCTGCTCGATCAGCCTCAACTGCTCACCTCTGAAGGTCTCTATGACCTGAGCCTGCTCATCCCTGAAGGCATCCATGATCCGAGCCTACTCCCGCATAGTATGCTCGATGTAGCCGGCCTGCTCCCGGGCTAACCGCTCCACCGACTGGGACTGCTCCTGAATGGCAGCCTGCTGGCGGTCTAGCCTCTCATGAATAGCTCTGTCCCTCTCATCCTGCCGTCGCTCTAAGGCCGTGAACATGGAAGTGAGGAGCTGAGAGAATTCGGGCTGTGCTGGCTGCTGCTGTGGTGGCTCTGGAGGCGGTGCTGTAGAGGTGGATGCCCCCGGGTCGCCTCTAGAATAAGGATGATACCTCTCGGGGGGCCCGCGGGTAGTCCTCTGCGCTCTAATGCCCGGTGATGGGACAAGAGTCGGTGCTCGGGATGCTGGTGAGGCAGCAAAGAGATCATCCATCGTGAACTCTATATCGAAGTCCGATGGGGTCTTGGGCTGCTCCTGCTGCTGTGGCGGTGGCACAGTCGGATGCTGAGAAGGCTGGGGCTCTGGCTCTGGATGTAGAGGCTGGTGCTCTGGCTGCAGCTCGGGCTGAGGCTGGAGCTCTGGCTGCGGAGGCTGATCCTCTGGGTGCTCCGGGTGCTCCGGGTGGTCTGGATCTGGACCCAAGGGGGGGAGTGAGAAGATCCGCCGGGTCTCGTGAATGGTCAGCACCCTGTAGGCCTCTGCCTGCCCTGATATCGGGGAGATCATCCCCATCTGTACTACCCCTGCTGCATCCACATGGATCCCCTCTGCCAAGGGTGCCCTCAACCTGTCAGGGGTAACTCCCAATCTCAGAAGCAATCGGGTGATGACTCCTCCCACTATCACCACAGGTGTCAACCCTCTGCCGACTCTGGTCAGGTTGGCCAAGATCTCATGGTTAATGTTGAGACGCTGGCCTATCACCATAGCCCAGAGGCTCCAGATCTCGGCCGCATTAAGCGACCCTGGATTACCAGCTCGACCGAGGTACGAACTGGATAGCACTCTGTGCAAATACCGGAGTGCCTGAGACACCAGTACGGTGCTCTTCGCTGTATCATGATCATACAGCACTCCCGGTATGGCAATAGCCGCCCAATGGGCGCGTCTCACAGCTCGCCGTGGGATCTCGACCCCCTCCTCTGTAGGGAGGCCCATGGCCTGAGCAAATCTCTGTCTAGTGATATTGTAGTGGTCGCCGTCAAACCAAAACTGGACCACCCCTGGGTCGGTATCTGCACTCTGAAAATCGGCATAGCGGAGAGTGGCCAGGACCTGGCGAGTAGCCTCCGAAAAAGTCTGGAAGGAGGGCTCAAGGAACTCTATCCACCCAGCACCCTCGACGAGCAAATCAAACTCTGGGGTCATCCCTAGGGCCTCTAGAAAGGGCCGAGACACGAAACGGCTGGCCCGAAGCTCTACCTGAGCCAACACTCTATACCTCTGAGCTGACTCAGCATCCATCCAACCCAGAACTACGATCTCGGGCTGGGCCTGAGGTGCTCTACATCTGGGAGGCATCCTACAAAAGGAGAAAAATTAGATAACGAAAACTTGACGAAACAAGTATTATTAGACTTATTTTCAAGGTGAAGGCCCATTTGGGCCTCACCAGGGCGATGGCGATCCGAAAACTAGATAAAGAAAACTGATATTAAATGAAAAGGGCAATGGCGGCCCACATGCTTTGCACATATCAAAGCAAAAATAACGTGCAATTAGCATGGAAATAATTTGAAGCGAATAAAGAAAATGGGCTTTCTAGGTCCCAAGGCATGCATTATACATGAAAATATTCAATTCTAGAATAAATAATAAAAATTTGGGCAGCACCCCGACAGGGGTATGCCCGACCTCCTGCATAAAAAGGCATCAAAATAGGCCTCAGGCCTCAACAATAATATATGCATGTAAATGGGACGCACCCCGGCAAGAGTGTGTCCCCCAACAACACAAAACAATGTCCTCAGGCCTCAAAATCAATATATACACAGAATAGTGCTCTAGAAAATGTCTATTTCTAAAGCACCAAAGTTAAAGAAAAATTCTATTCCTATGTGATCATGCAAAGGTTCAGATTTATTTGCATAAAAATATATAAAGAAAAATGGGCAGCATTCCCCCTAAATTCCTAAGGCATCTAAAACTTCCTAATCATTTCTAAAATTAAAAGAAGAAGAAATGAAGAAATAAATTGAATAAAATTCAAAAAAAGGTAGTTATTTACTTACTTGTTGTCGTGAGAAGTGTAGAAACTGAAGAAATATAAATATCAAAGCACCCGGTGAGTCAAAAATGCGAAAATATGAAGAAATCGCGAAAAAATAAGAAGAAATGCTTGAAAAACCGCTAAAAACACTAAAAAACGGTTTGAGAGAGGAAAATGAAAGGGACAGCAGCGTTTGGACCGTCTGTCACTCGCCCTTATATAGAATTTCGTGACCGACGGGCTGGGCGTCTGTAGGTGACCGACGGGCTGGCCGTCTGTCACGCTATAAATGCAAGTTAATGCGCGTGATGAATGCAATGCTGACGTCTGCCAGGTCGATCTCTACCGACGGGCAGGCCGTCTCTATGGAGAGACGGGTAGGCCGTCGGTGACGCTTCCCTATAAATTCTTACAAAATTTTTGCTCTTCTTGTGCCTTTTCATTTTCCAACATCTTGAGCCTTTCATCTTTCTCAACATGTCCTCTTCTCTAGCCCAAAGGATGCACCGTATCTTAGATGACAAACACACTTGGGGAGAAGGCGCCCTTTCCTCTCTGTCTGGGCTAAAATATCTGTGCCGGGTCAAAGTCGATCAGAACCTCCTTCTGGCGGCGACCCACTTCTGGAACCCCCGGTTTCACGTCTTCCGGTTCACCTATCAGGAACTGTGCCCTTTGCCTGAAGAGTTAGCTACCATTCTGGGAGCCTGGTTCCCTCCTAGAGCTCTGCCTTGCATCCCCCGCTGCGGTTTATTCCAGACCCGGGACATAGCTATGGCCTTTGGCATACCTTCTTCTGAGGCCGCCCGTCTGATCCCTCCGGGCTCCTCCTTTGCTCTGGGGCCACTGATCGAGGCTTTGGATCAGTTCACTGACATCCCCACCTATCGGGTAAGCATCATATTCTTGTTTTGCATGGTGAACTTCCTCACTGTTGTTCCAGGGGGTTTGACAGGTGACTCTCGCCTGTTTGGAGTCCTGAGCGACTTTCATCTGGGATTATCACCCTTACCACTCATCCTGGCTGAAACCATTCTGGGCTTGGATGCTGTGAGCTCTGGATCCACTACAACCTTTACCGGTAGCCCCTTATTGTTCCAGGTACGTCATTATTTTAAAGGTAGTGCGTCCCTTATGGATTTTCACACTAGCTTTTCTTAGCGGGAGGTGCGTCCTTTCGGATTTTTACACAACCCTGTGCCTTATTTTTGCCTGAAGTAAACCCTACTTACTCCAGCGGCTTTCTTTTTTTTTATTCTTTTTTTTTCAGATCTGGCTGCAGGAGAAACTGAAGATGCTGTCTGAGCCACCCCCTCGAGTTACCCCACAGCACTCGCCGAGCCACTTTCTGCCGCGTCGACGACTGCAAGGGTGTGCCACTACTGGTGAAGGCATTACCAGATTTGGCGAGCTGTCGGATGATGACATCAGTTTTACGTCTGCCTGGCTCCCACTGTCCCATGTGGTCATTGATGGACCATCGGGGTGTGTTCCCCTCTGTGGGCTCCGTCGAGCCACCTTCTGCATCACCTCTCGATGTATGCGCCAGCTCGGGATGACCCAGGATGTAGTGAGGGTTCCCTTATCTTTCCGGGGAGGAGCTCTCTCGGTTGCGTTTGCCTCTCGGTATCATGAGCTGTGGGGCAAACTACCAGTGAAGACTGTTATCCCGAGGCTTGGCAATCATTCTGTGTCTTCGACTAATGAGTACAAGAAGTGGATCCTTAGTCCAGCATCTGATAACAGAACTCGAGGGCTCAAGCTTCTGGTCGGTGAGAGCAGCAGCAGGACCTAGCTTAGCCTATATATGTATTTCTTTTGGTGCTACATTTCTTTTTAATGCAGAACTTGGAAATGACAAAAATGAAAAGAATAATATTCATTCTATTTCACGAAATTGTGTATATTTTCATATAATTTCAGCAGACATGATCAATTTTGGCATTTACTCAGCTGCTTACGCACTGTTAATACATGAAACCAAATTTTAACAGCATCAACTCCTGTTACCAATTGGCCCTCTCGGGTTTTCACGATTGGACATTTTCTCTCATGCCTCTAATTTTTGCACAGGATGCCTTTTTTCGGTTTTCACCCTGTCGAGGCGCCCAATTTTAGCACAGCCGCCTTTTTTCAGTTTTCGACCTACAGGGCATTTTATTCTCTTCTTTTTATTTTGGTCTTTAGCCGTGGAACCTTTTGAGTCTGTCGACATTGATCGGTTCTTTGAATTCGTTCCCATCACTATCCGACAAGATTGCGGCTCCTTTGGATAGCAGCTTCTTAAGGATATACGGCCCATCCCAGGTCGGTCTGAATTTCCCTCTAATATCTGGTATGCCTGGCCTCATCTGCTTGAACACCAAGTCCCCTTCTTTCAGCGGGTGCTTTCTCACCTTCTTTCCGAAAGTTCTTGCCAATCTCTTCTGGTAAATCTGATTATGATAATAAGCTTTCAGCCTACTTTCGTCCAGCAAGTTCAAGTGCTGTAACCTCTGACGAGCCCATTCGGCCTCCGGAACTTGGGCTTCCATGACCACCCTTAGTGATCTGAGCTCTATCTCAACTGGCAATACTGCTTCCGTTCCGTATACCAGGAAAAATGGTGTAGCGCCCATAGACGTCCTTACCGTCGTTCTATATCCCCACAGGGTGAAGGGTAACTTTTCAGCCCAGTCTTTGTAGGTTTGGACCATCTTAGATAGGATCTTCTTCACATTCTTATTCGCGGCTTCTACTGCTCCATTTGCTTGTGGCCGGTATGGAGAGGATTTATGATGTTCGACACCATACTTCTCGAGGAGCTTCTTGGTTTCTCCCATGAACTGCACCCCATTGTCAGACACTATGTGGTGAGGGAGGCCATATCTGCAGATCAAATTTCTCTCTATGAACTTGGCCATATCCCTCGCGTCAATTTTCTTGAAGGATTCCGCCTCTACCCATTTGGTGAAATAGTCAATTGCGACTATGATGTATCTGTGCCCATTGGATGCCGTAGGGCGAATCTCTCCAATGATATCTATCCCCCAAGCAGCGAAAGGCCAAGGTGATGTCAGGTTATATAACTCTGATACTGGCAAGTGTCTCAAGTCTGCTTGGCACAACTGGCATTGCTTAACATACTTTGAGCAGTCATTGTCTATCGTAAGCCAATAGAAGCCTTGTCTCATGATTTTCTTAGCCAAGGTCAAACCGTTTATGTGGGCCCCGCAGACACCTGCATGGGTTTCCTCCATCACTTTGCGGGCTTCTTTTTCGTTCAAGCACCTGAGCTGAATCCCGTCCGACTGTCTTTTGTACAACACCCCTTCTAAGGATATGAACTCAGTAGATAGCTTCCGGATCATCCTCTGGTCTTTCTCAGTAGCTTCTTCTGGAAACTTACTGCTTTCCAAGTAGTTCATGATGTCGAAGTACCATGGTTTCCCGTCCGCCACTTCTACTTCCATTACAGGCTCGGTCTCGAAGCTGGGGTTCTCAGAACTCGAAATTAGCACTGGCTTCATAACCACTCCTTCAGGGTTATCCCACATTGACACTAAGGTTGCCAACGCATCAGCTAGACGATTCTCATCTCTCGGCACGAAGTGGAAAGTGCAAGTCTCAAACTGCCCACATACCTCTTTCAGATATTCAATGTAGGGTACCAGCCGTTCTTCTTTTACAGCCCACTCTCCTCGAATCTGGTTGATCACTAAGGCTGAGTCACCGAATACTTCTATATTCTTTGCCCCCAATGCCGCTAAAGCTTCCAACCCGAAAGTACATGCTTCATATTCGGCTTTATTGTTGGTTGCTTTGTACCTCAGCTTCTTTGCTAGGGGAAGTTTCTCATTATCTGGGGTTGTCAAGATGATTCCGACTCCGGCCCCTCTGTTATTCACTGCCCCGTCGAAGTGTAACTGCCTTCCTTGGACAGAAATCGCGACTATGCTCTCATCAGGAAAGGTAAACTTGGGAGTGTCTCCTTGAATAGGATGCT
The DNA here is from genome assembly GCA_947683425.1 of Excoecaria cochinchinensis. Classification (NCBI taxonomy): domain Eukaryota; kingdom Viridiplantae; phylum Streptophyta; class Magnoliopsida; order Malpighiales; family Euphorbiaceae; genus Excoecaria; species Excoecaria cochinchinensis. Next base: position 6,367,007 of record CANTUQ010000055.1, read on the forward strand.
CAGCAAGAAATTCTGCTACAGCTCGCCCCTTGATAGTTTTGCGAGTGATGTATTACACATCGAACTCCTATAGCAAGAGCAGCCACCTCCCCATCTTACCAAGCAAAGACGGGGCTTCCTGCAAATATCTTAGTGGATTCTGCTTGGCCACTGCCTGAACTTTGTATGAATGGAAGTAATGTCTCAACTTCTTTGACGCCCAAATTACTGCGAGGCAGATCTTTTCTACTTCAGCATATTTTATCTCATAAGCTAGGAACTTCTTGCTGAGGTAATAAATTGCAAATTCCACCCCAAATTCATCCTCTTGAGCCATCATGGCTCCCACTGAACTACCCTCTACTGCCAGATACAGGATAAGCGGTTTGATCGGCTGTGGCGGTCTTAGCACTGGCGGATTCAACAGGTATTCTCTGATGCTGTCAAAAGCCTTCTGGCAGTCTTCGTTCCAGACCACAGGTCAATTCTTTCTAAGCAGCTTAAAAACAGGCTCGCAGATTGAAGTGAGCTTGGCGATGAATCGGCTGACATACTGCAGCTTGCCCAGGAAACTCCTTACATCCTTCTCTTTTTGTGGCACAGGCATCTCTCTGATGGCCTTCACCTTGTCCGGGTCAATTTCTATTCCCCTATGACTGACGACATGTCCCAATAGTTTTCCTGAAGTTACTCCAAAAATGCACTTCTTGGGGTTAAGCCGCAGATTATACTTGTCAATCCTGGTGAAGAACTTCTCTAGAGCTTCAAAGTGTCCCTCTCGGGTGGCTGATTTGACCATCATGTCGTCGACATACACTTCTACCTCTTTGTGGATCAGGTCACTTAAGATCTTGGTCGCCATCCTCTAGTATGTGGCCCCTGCATTCTTCAGGCCGAAAGGCATGACTCGGTAGGCGTAGGTCCCCCATTCTGTGATGAAAGCGGTCTTAACCCAGTCAGCTATTTTGTTCAAGATCTGGTTGTAGCCCACATAACCATCTCCAAAGCTGTACATCATGCAATTAGCGGCACTGTCTATCAATACATCGATATGAGGTAGTGGAAAATCATCTTTAGGGCAGGCCTTGTTCAGATCTCGATAATCCACACACACCCTGACCTTTCCGTTCTTTTTCGCTATGGGGACCACATTTGCCAACCATGTAGGATACTACACTTCAACAAGGAACTTGGCTTCAATCTGCTGTCGGATTTCCTCCTTAACCTTGTCTGCACATTCTAGCCTGAGCCTTCTCAACTTCTGTTTCACAGGCTTGTAATCTGGGTAAGTCGAGATAGCATGTTCCGCCACGTCTCGGTCAATTCCTGGCATGTCCTCATAGGTCCAGGCAAAGACCTTTTCATGTTTTCTTATTATTCTCTCAAAATTTTTTCTCTCCTCAGGAGTTATATTTTATGCTATTAGAATTTCTCTCGAATTTTCCGAGGTTCCAAGATTAAAAGCCGTTGAATCAGTGGAATCAATGTCAAAAATTGATGGAATATGATCATGTTCATGCATGTTGAAATCATTAGAAACATCGCACAAGTAAGAGAAATTGTTTGCCTTATTAATAATATTATAATTGTCATTTACATCATAAAAGAGTTCTGGAATAAAAAGACAGTCTAAGCTAGAGTCTTCTTCTGCCACTCCAGAAGTTGATGCTGTTGCAGCTTGTTCTTTGGCTTCCTAATTTAGCAGAGGCCCCTCAGGCATGTCGAAGGAAATCTTCAAATCTCCCATATTCGGTTCTAGTTCTGCTATCTTCTCCTTCCCTTTCAGCCTGGCGGCTATCATTTTCTCGGTAACGACCTCTTCAGGCTCGCATCTGTCCCAAGTGATACCCTGAGTCATGACCTCCTCATCCCAAAAGTCTTCAGCAGTCTTGATAAACCCGACTTTCCAGTCAAATACATCATTAAAGATCTCGAAACTAGGGACAATCCTCCCCTTCACCCATTGCGGTTCATCTTCGCCAGTATATGCACAAACTGAGGATGCTGGTACGAAGTTCTCTGAAATGTGAGGGATCTTATCAGTTGCCTTCTTCTTGCCGAAGCCGCCTCTGTACCCCAGACCTTTTCGGTTCATCTGACCTCGAGTGGTGATCGCGATTTGCAACCCTTGAGAGTTTCTGCCCAAACCGGCCCCAGGGAGATAATGCATCTTCTTCAACATATTAACCACAGCTGGGTTATTCACTGACCCGTGCTCTTCTCTTATCATGGACACGTGGAAGCCACTAAATGGCTGATTAGTAATTTCAAGCACTGAGACCTGGTTCTCCCTGGCTGCCTTGATAGTCACCACCTCCCCTTCATGTGGGAACTTTATCATTTGATGCAGCGTGGATGGCACTCCTCCTAATTTGTGAAACCAGGGTCTCCCAAGCAGAGCTGAGAAGTTAGCAGGGATGGGCAGAACTACAAATTCTACCTCCACTTCAATGGGTCCTGTCTTGACCAAGGTCTTAAAGGTTCCCGAGGCTTGCCTCCTTGAATTATCGTAGGCCGTGATAGTCAGATCTGATCCACTGAGCATATCTTCGTTTAAACCAAAAGCCTGCAGAGCTATCAGGGGGCACACATTGATAGAAGACCCATCATCTACCATAATGCAAGCAGTGTGCTTGTCGTTAATCTGTGCTTTGATGTACAGGGGTCTGTTATGATTACGGCCTTCGACCGGTAGGTCGGCATCAGAAAAGACCAATCTCTCCTCGGATCCTCCCTTAACTAAACCCAAAAGCTCTGATGGGGAAATCGTGGTGGCGACCGTGGCCTCAACCAAAGCCTCTACTATCTTCTGCCTATGAGAGGGGGACTGTCTCAAAAGATCCCAGATGGATATTTGAGCCGCAGTCTTCCTCAATTGCTTGACAATCTGATTCTCCTCTGGCTCTTTCTCTGCTGGCGTCTACGCTGGCTCAGGTAGCCTTATAACCTCGGGGACCACTCTCCCGCTTCTCGTTACAGCCCCTATTTCTTCTTTGTCTTCATCAGACCCCCACAAGTCTAGGTTCATCTCTCCCTCCTCCTCGGCTTCTCCGCCACTCTCACTGCTAGACCAGCAATCAAGGGTCGCTACGACTGCTTTCTTCTCCCTATCTTCGGAACAATCAGCAGCAAAACTCTCGCTCCCATACAGATCTTGTAGCACGTACCACTCTGGCAAGCTAGATCCGATTATAAACACAGGTGGTGGTACGGCATTATAACCGGGCTTCTTCTCAGTTTCCCTCTTTTCAGGGTCAGAAATCTGCTTGCTATCAATCAACTCTTGGATAGAGTGTCGTAGGGCTTTGCACTTATCTGTGATATGGCCTGAGTGCTGGTGAAACGCACAGAATTCATTGCCTTTGTGCCCAGGCTTTCCCAGCGTCAAAGCAGGTCTAGGAGCTAAGGGCTGCAATTTTCCCTCCTTCATTAACCTTCTCAAGACCCAAGATAATGGTCTCCCCAAGTTCGAAAACTTCCTCTGGGTGGTTACCTCAGCAGCAGACACCTCACCTGTTCTTCTGGTGCTACCACTGGGACCCACCGGCCTACTGGTTCCTTGATCAGGGTTAGCCCTTTTGGCAAAATTATCATTGTTAGCCTTCCTAGCCAAGAACTCTCCTTCAGCCTCGATGGCTATATCCTTGAGAGACTCCCAGTCCTTCAACCCCTCTTTCAAGTACGGGCTTGCGTTCTTGATAAATAAACGAATCTGATCCTGGGTGTCCGGCTTTCTCCGCATCTCCATTACTCGGTTCGGCCATCGGGTGAGATAATCATGGAAAGATTCTCCGGCCTTCTGCTGGAGCAGTTCAAGATCTTTTAGAGTCACCTCCATTCCGGTATTGCAGTCATACTGCTTCAAAAACTCCTCAGTGAGCAGATCCCAATCTTCTTTAGTGCGACGGTCAAGACTATGATACCAGTCAATGGCATGGGCGGTCAGACTCAGACAAAAGTATTCTACTTTCTGCTTCTTAGACAACGTGGTCCCCTTCATGACCAGAGAATACTATTTCACATGAGCGGTTGGGTCAGAAGTTCCATCAAATTTCGGCACGTCTGGCATCTTAAAGTTATAAGGGATCGGGTCCTCTCCCTCTAATTCCTTATCCTCTGGGTTCATCCGTTGACCCCTGCTCAACATACGAGCCATAGCTTCGAACCTTTATTCTATCTTCTTTAAAATGAAGTCATCAGCCTGAGGTGCTTTCCCCCTCTTGGATGCAAGGCTCATCCTATCATCTTCGACATCATCATCAATTCTCAGCACAGGCCTTCTTCTCTGCTCTCCCAAGGCTACTGACCTTAACTCTACTGGCGGCGGCCTAATAGGCTCCTCTCGTCTTTCAACCCTTTCTTCCTCTGGCTCATTCTGTCTCACAGGAGGAGGAGGAGGAGGATTCTGTGGAGCATTCTTCTGTGCCAGGGCGGTCAACATATTCATCATTCTGCCCTCGAATTCCTCAAATTGGCGGCCCACTTCTTCCATGATTATGGCCCTGGTGGCGTCATCCCCCCAGGCGAGTTTTCCATTTGAGATACAGTACCGCTGATTTCTGATAAGATTTCTGGTAGACCCTCTCTATCTGACAGCTCAGGGGTAGGAACTCGGATCAGTCGTCCGGTTGGTGATCTAGTCCACCTGGGCAGATCTATGATGGCTGCAGGGGCAAGACGTTAGGCATGATGCATTAAATGCAGGTATAATGCATGGTCGTGATATGCAACACTCACAGAGCACAAGCAAGCAAGTAGGTCCTTCCGCCCTTATTTCTCCCACACACGTGGTCGTGCAGTCTCTTTCCTAGGTGGGATTAGCCCAAGGGTCAACAAGGGACCCAATGGACACGCATGGTGCACAGCAAAAAACCGGCAGCATGACACTCCTATGCTAATGTACAAACAGATGGATAATGATCGTTACGTATTTGGACATTCCATGAATTTCGACATGGCCCTACCGGGGCATGAAAGCCTTTGGCTAGGTTACCAAGCGAGACATCTGGACTCACCCAGTACACGAGGATCCATACAGCAAGCATGGAATTAGGGTTCATTTCACCTGTGGAAGATAGCTACGGCCATTACATGAGCTTTGGTCAAGGGAGATGTTTCTTTAAGGCTACCCAAGCATGATCCCTGCCGACAGGTCTAGCTCATCACGAGCATAGCGACCGATCGGGTCATCATTTTGATATACCATTGAGGTACGTGGCTTGGGCTGGTGATTGTCCTTAACACTTCCCCAAATTGAGTGAAAATGAGGTCGTGCTTCAGGAACGCACCGGGGCTAAAAGAGGGACCAAACTAGCGTATTCTAAAGCTCTAATGATATGCGAATGCAATTTTGAGGGAAAGCGAATTTAAGAATTAAATTTTAATCATAAATGTTAAGCGAGGTATTTTCAAATCGAAATCTCGAACCATAAACGTCCCCAGTGGAGTCGCCACTGTGACGCGCGCTGGATCCCCGCGGCCGCCCATGGGACCGCCCGCACGTGGGCGATCGGGGCATTTGTGGGTCCGTTGACATCTTGCGATAAATCGCAAGTGCGTCTATGTTGGGCAACAAGGAGGTATCATGGAGTCGCCACCCAATAGGACATTGGGAAAGTTACTCTCGCCTCGAAGAGCCTAAGACTGCGCTTGGTATCCATTTTGGGCCAGCCAGAGGGGTCTTGGAAGGTAAACCTCTCGCCCTAAGGAGCCTAGGATTAGCGCTAAAGTCTCGTGGCACAAAAAGGTGTCTTGGAGGGTAGAACTCTAGCCTCTTTGAGCCCAAAGACCAGAGCTGGGTCCCGGATTTCTCATCTATTTCTACCTCGATTATTTTATGATCAAATTTTAATTACCATTGATTCGCTCTCTCTCCACACGATGCGATTGATTAAAGGCACATTTATTCACATTTGGAAAGCCGTAAATGAGCAAGTAAATATCAAAAAGCGGTAGAGTACAATAACACAAGGAGCAGAATACAACTCCCTTTTATAAATGTGCGATACATACACGAATCGGGGCATTATTTATTTTTGAGGACTTTCGTCCTCGCATGCACCGTTATCAAAAATTGGATGTTTTTGTTTTGTGATGATTTTTATTGGATAAAAAGAGGGCATTGGACCCTTGCTTTTGTGTAAACCTCATTTTATTGAATAGAAAACATTGAGTCATTTTTATACATTAACGAGATATGAAAAGAGTATATTCATATATACAAAATAATCAATAAATAACAAATGAAAGAAATAATCAAGAGAATTAGGAAACAAAACCAGATGAAATCCTCCGAATATGGTAGATAGCCGCTCAAGCTCGGGATGGTCCAAGAGAATCAATATACACTCATAGAAAGTTAAAAGATGTCAATACACATGAAATCAATATATGGGAATCCAAAGGGACTTGAAAAAGACAGAAAGTCATTTAAAAGGGAAGAGACAGAACCCACCGACGGCCTCTTTTAGGTGACCGACGGGCGTCAGTCAAGATAACCGACATGTCCGTCTGTCACTCAAAAGGAGGGCGTCTGTAGGTGAGGTGACCGACGGGCGTCGGTGAAAGCGATGACCCGTCGGTCACCACTGTCTCCGAAAAATCAGAAGAGAGAAAACTCTTTTTAAAGCCAAAAAAGAAGTTTTATCATAAAAATATATAAAGAGAGCCAAAATAAAGAAGAATGATGGCAAAATTGAAAGAATCAACAAATAAAGAATAAATATGAAATGATATGGAGAAGGAATTCGGAATATTTACCCTCAGATAATCGCTTTGGGTGAGATTCTTGTGTTGATTAGAGCCCCGCGCGTTCCACGAGAAGCAAAGATGAGGGATCAAAGAAAGAAAAATAGACTATTTCTTCTTTAACCCTTCAAAAGACTGATTTTGGAATCAAAATCTAAAGAAAACTAATTAGTTTTAGTTCCTTTTGATTGATTTGATCCTCCTTTTAAAAAGATTTCTTTATGAAATGTGTTTGTTGGAAGAGAGAGAAAATATGCTTGAATTTGGGTAGAGTTTCCCCTCTTCAAAAATTTTGGAACCCTTTTCTATTGAAAATTCGGAGCTTTTATAAGCCAGACACGACCGACGGGCGTCGGTATATGGAGGCGGGCGTCGAAAGAATCCTTCTGACATAAGGATTCGTCCGACGGCCCTGCCACATCCACCGATGGGCGTCGAAAAGGTTGCGTGCTCCGGGAAACCGGGCGGTGTTCTGACAGGGACGGTGATTTTCCGACGGGCGTCGGAACATGCCTCAAGCCATCGATGACCCTAGGCAACGGGCTGGCTTCACAGACGGTCTGGCCATCTGTGGAGGAAAAAATGCCTCTTGACTCGAAGATCCCCTGTTCTCTCCCCCTCTAACTACGAAAGGTAAAAAGACTCACTTCTCGTGAAACGCGGGACTAAAACCCCCAAATCCAAACCATTTATACAGGCTCGGATACTGATTTCATCATAGGGTAACCTTTGATCCGGACCGCACCGGGACACGGTGCTTACACCTACATGGAAAAACACCAGTGTTAAGCGATAATGCTTAGTGGGGATACAACAAATACAAGACTTCTAACGAAGTCACAAGCATCAATCATCGAAAGATACCAATAGTGGATATGCCAATTAATTAGGAGCATATAAAAGTAATAAGCATTTATCATATTTGTAATATACTAAACATCTTATCAACATGCTTTATAACATATCTACTAATCTCATGTATCCTATATCATGTTCATATTCTTCTAGCTCTAGCTATCGACTCATATAACATGTATTTCATATCATAGCATCTCATGGACATTTATATACATTTAAGCTTAGCAGCATACTTCTAGCCTATTCATGTACAATTATAACTTTACATATGCACTTATAAGCTCATATAAGCATCTCTAATGCAACAGACATGTACCTCTATTAGCATTCTCTATAGCTCTTTAACATATATTAACATCTCATATACATTTAGCAAGTAATTAATAGCCTGACTTCATAATATAAGTGGATACGGGTAAACATATGGATACCGATAGATAGTATCAAACATCTAGAGACAGGAGTCTCAAATTATCTGGAGATCGAAGTCTCAATTCATCTAGATACCGATAGGTACCGAACATCTAGACACCCGTCGGTGGAAAACATCTAGCAGCTGCAAATCATCTAACCCTTTATAGGCATGCCCATCTATCCACTTCTATGAACAACTCAGGCTTAATAATAAGCTTCAAGTACATTTCCATATACCATACTCTTATACAATTATCATGTTATTCCATTACTCATACAACTCAATAAATACATATATTAACTATACTTATCTATAAACACATACATATAGTTCAACGTACAAGCACACAATTCATTATTCATTTCCATATTATATATATGTATTCATAAGTTTAACACATTATAATCCTCAAATAATGTATTTAAACTAATTTAGATTCCATTTGGCATACATATATAACATTTGATAATGTTAGACAAAGAATTATGCAAGTTAAAGCTACCTCACGGTGATAAACTTTTGGTTGTCACTGTGACATAAGAAAATACAAAACAGAACTAAAAACAGGCATACCTCACGGTGGCAACCATTTGGTTGTGACCATGAGTTCCAAATATAGGCAATTATGCCTTCTCTCGGCATTGGTCATGGTGACAACCATTTGGTTGTGACCGTGACATACCAAAATAAGCAAACCAGAAGCAAAATCTCAAGACCGCTTCACTCCTCAATTTTGTACAGTCTATACCGATGTCTAAACCTCCATTTTAGGCAAAATTCCCTTCTTAACATTTGTTGCTTTGGATGTTAAGTTTAAAATGGAATATGTTTGAGATCAATTGGATATAAAATGAAGGACTTATGGCCAAGGGGACAAAACTGGATCCAAAAGCCCTCCTACAGAATTGTAAATACGCATACAATGAATTTTAAAGACCTTAAATTCCTCAATTTAACAGAGCTATTTCTACAACATTTATAGTCACAGAGCTTATGGTTCCAACCCTATAGGCTTCATCCCTTTTGGAGTTGTAAAACTCATTTTACACTATAAACAGTTCACATGGGTCAATATAGGCTTTAAAGACTGGTTGACACAATTAAGCTTATCAAACTTGAAAACAGCGAACTTGGCCAAACCAATACACCCAATTCAAACCATAGTTCCTATACACATATATGAACCTTAAAGCACAATAAAATTCCCAACATATGCCATTATCCATAGATTATACAACCAATGCCCACATCCTTGATATTAGGGTTCTATACATGGGTCAATATACTCATAGCAATCTCATTAATATGCTACACAATTATTCACTACAACTTATATCATATATCATATATCACATAAAGACATATAAATCTCAAGCTAACAACACATGCACTTTAACCAAACATAGCACATAATCCCTGACCTCAAAAAGCAGGTTGCTGAACACTCTATCTCTAGCTAGACCTTCTCCTTGCCTTTATGCTTCCTTTTGTCTAACAATTCTTGCACAATCAACCAAAATGCACTCTCTTAGTCCGTCACAAACCAATACTAACACACCAACAGAAAAGGGGTAGAAGTAGAGATAAACACAAACCATCAACCCTTACTTACCTTCACGGCTAACCTCTTCAAACCAATCCAAGGCTTCATAATTCAATTAATGGAGAAAGGCAAGAATCAAGAAATTGAGGGAAAGGAAGATTGGAAGTGAGATTAAGGAGAGAATCCGGCCAGCAAGTGAGAATGAGGCCAAATTCTGCCTCATTCAAACCATTATATATGCATGTGGGGAGAGTGTTGGCACTGCCCTCTCCTCACACGTGGATTCCACTCCACAAGCCAACAGATTCTCTCATATAGTCCCTAGGCAAATCTTCTCTTAATCCCTCTCTTAAGTTCTTTCCTTTAATTGCCAACTTTCCTTTCAATTACACCCCTACAAACATTAATCTCATACTTATTCTAATCAAAATTGTACCCTATTATGCAATTAACACTACTAATCCTTTTAGGGTACACTTTGGCGTATTACAATTCTCCCCTCCTTAAGAAATTTCATCCTCAAAATTTTCACGGTAATAAACAGAAAATCATGCCAGTCAATACACAATGTAAAACTTACCAGATGGACCAGCAGGATCATCGATCTCTTCCCCGATCATAGCAATGACTTGACCCGGACCGCTACGAGCAATGGGCTTCTCCACTTTCTTCGATAGTACTTGAGCCACTCTACCTTTTCCTCTACCACTTTTAATTGATCCAGTCATATTCACATTTCCTTTACTCACTTGTGAACTCGAATTCCCTTTAATCTCAGGGCAGTTAGCAAACATGTTATCCATACTGCCACACTTGAAATATGCTCCTGTGAGCTTCCTACATGTACCCCAATGATTCCGTTGACAATGTTCACACTTAGGTATTGTGCTACCTCTACTGGAAGGTGTCACAACACTACCCTTCGATGCAGGCTCTCGAATGAAACCTCTAGTAACCTGTCCACTTGCGGCTCCTCGAGCCTTCTTGCTACTAACTCTATCATTTTCTGATACTTTCCTCTTTTGCTCTTTCCTTTGCTTTACCAACTCAGCTTCCTCCAATTTCATAGATGCCAAGACTAATTGATAATAATTCACCGATTGCATAACAGCCATCGCTGATAAGGGTCCTCTAATAAACTCTCTCAACCCATTCTCAAACTGTCGACATCAGAAGTCTTCTGTTAACAATGCATTTGGCACATACTTACTCAGTCGACTGAATTCCTTCTCATATTCTCCTATTGTCATACTCCTTTGTTTCAGACTTACAAACTCCCTCCATTTCGCTTCTCTATAGGCTTTGGTGACATACTTCTTCGCAAACTCTTGGGCAAAGAAGTTCCATGTCAACTCATCCAATCGCTGGGGATTCCGAAGCACTAGTTTCCACCAGTCATAGGCTGGACCTTACAGTAATGATACTGCACAAGTCACTCGCTAATTTTGTGGACAATTGATTTTTTGTAATATCCTTTTCGTCTTTTCCAACCAAAACTCAGCCACATCTGACTGATCCAAGGTAGTCCCACAAAACTCTTCTGCTCCTCTCTTTTTAATAAGGTCTGAAGGAGCCTTAGGAGCAGTCAATCTGTTTATACACTGTATCAACCCTTGCACTAACATCGGATTGTCTGGAGCTAGTCCCGGACCCTCAGTTGGAGGTTGTGCAGGTGCAGGCTGAATAGCTCTCATTGGATTTACACTTCCCATCGTCTGTCCTACATTCTCACTCGGATCCGACTCCATCTATACCCTACACAAGACAACATCTGCATTAGGCCACAACTCTAGAAAACTCACATACATCTAACACTACAAGAAAACAGACATTTCCCGACGAAATTACCGACAGAAAATGTGTAATTTCCGTCGGGAAAATAAAATGCCGACGAAATATTTTCCGTCGGCGATATAGGCGTAGGGAATAATTCCCGACGAAAATTTTCCGTCGGGAATTATTCATGACGGAAGTAGAATTTTCGTCGGGAATAATTCCCGATGGAATAGTTTATTCCGTCGGGAATTATTCCCGACGAAAATTCTAATTCCCGATGGAAGTTATATTTCCGTCGGTAATTATTCCCAACGGAATAGAGTATTCCGTAGGGAATTATTACCTACAGAAATTCCAGACGGAATTCCATCGGGAATAATTACCTACAGAAATTTAACTTCCGTCGGTAATCCGTCGAGAAATTAAACAAATTTTCCCCCCTTAATTAACAATTATATTTTTATAATGCAAATTATAACTTGTAAAATTAATTGCAAAATAATGAGCAAATGAAGATGATATCTAAATTTTAATATCCAATAATAGTCGAATTTAATAATTGTACTAGTTATAAAGTTAGTAATTATGTAATAACATAATATCCATGTCTAATACAAAATCATAACTAATTAAGCTGATGGCGGCAGCGGCAGCTGAGAAGTACGATCGGACTGCTGCGATGACACCATACCCTTCAAATTTGCCATCTCATTGCGCAGCTCAGATATGAAGTCGAGAGATTGCTGCCATCGAGTCTGTGACTGTTGCAATTCAGATCTCAGCTCATTTACAGTATTCTCAAGTTCATGGACTTGCCTAGATTCAGACCGTCTATGTTATGCGGTAGTACTTGAACTTGAGGAATGCGAGTGACAGGATTTGGCCAAAGAACCTAAGCCAAATATCCGTCCTCACTGGTCTCTACCACCAGACACGTCACAATAGATTTGATTCGCATCAACATAATCAGAAGTCTGTGAGCGTTGCTGAATTGCATCTTGAACTTGTTCCTATCGTAGGACAAATGTTTTACAATAAGTAACGATTAATAATAAGTAATATTTAAAATTTGTAAAATATAGTAACTTGGACATACATGTAAAACCCTTGACCGAGAATTGACGAACGTTTGACCATCATGCTTGTTGGTGTGGGTGTGTAAAAATACCTCAACATAGGTAGCCGGTCGACCCATCGATGCTCCCTGTAAACATAAAAAGAATTAAAGATGAACTATAATTTATTGACTATTCGTACAAGTTTTTACTTAAATTTCGACAGAGTTTCCCCTATATTTGGAGCATACCTCCTGTCTTTGCATAGACAAAAAAACACTTCAAATTTCGAGACTATGCTACAATCCAACATTCAACAACAAAACAAACTCCTCACACAAGTAACATTCCCATCCTCCTCTATGGTAATGAGATAAAATTCAGACATCCTAACCATTAATTACAGTGATAAAAGTAATATTTTGTAAAATTTTTACTTAAATTTCTGCAGAATTTCCCCTATATTTGGAGCATATCTCCTGTATATATAGACAAAAAAACACTTCAAATTTCGAGACTACGCTACAATCCAACATTCAACAACAAAGCAAACTCCTCACTCAAGTAACATTCCCATCCTCCTCTATGGTAATGAGATAAAATTCAGACATCCTAACCATTAATTACAGTGGTAAAAGTAATATTTTGTAAAGTTTTTACTTAAATTTCGGCAGAGTTTTCCCTATATTTGGAGCATACCTCCTGTATACATAGACAAAAAAACACTTCAAATTTCGAGACTACGCTACAATCCAACATTCAACAACAAAGCAAACTCCTCACTCAAGTAACATTCCCATCCTCCTCTATGGTAATGAGATAAAATTCAGACATCCTAACCATTAATTATAGTGGTAAAAGTAATATTTTTTAAAGTTTTTACTTAAATTTCGGCAGAGTTTTCCCTATATTTGGAGCATACCTCCTATATACATAGACAAAAAAACACTTCAAATTTCGAGACTACGCTACAATCCAACATTCAACAACAAAGCAAACTCCTCACTCAAGTAACATTCCCATCCTCCTCTATGGTAATGAGATAAAATTCAGACATCCTAACCATTAATTACAGTGGTAAAAGTAATATTTTGTAAAATTTTTACTTAAATTTCGGCAAAGTTTCCCCTATATTTGGAGCATACCTCCTGTATACATAGACAAAAAAACACTTCAAATTTTGAGACTATGCTACAATCCAACATTCAACAACAAAGCAAACTCCTCACACAAGTAACATTCCCATCCTCCTCTATGGTAATGAGATAAAATTCAGACATCCTAACCATTAATTACAGCAGTAAAAGTAATATTTTGTAATACTTACAAGTCTATCTGCATGTTCCCGATGAGACAACGATCCTCCAGTATGCAAGCATGAACTGAGTCCCTCAGGTCCTCCCCGTCTGTTACTAGAATTCTGCTCTGAAATGGAAATGGCTTCAGGGGTCGTCCAATACTGTCTCCAATGTGCCCATACATCTTCGATCATGTAGGGAGGTCGGACACCACCATTTTTTATCAAGCAGACTAAATCTCTGTAACGTGCCCGCGCACGAGTCTCCCACACAGAAGGCATGATCTCGTCAAATGCCGAGTTCCAATAACATTGTTTCTTATGAGACAGACAGAACAAAAAACAAAATGTAAGCAAGTGTAAAATATAATTTGTTATGTAACAAACTTTATCATAAATGTTTTACCTTGAATTCTTGGAAATAAAAATTCTTTGTTTCCTCTGACACATTCTTCCAGGCAAACCCATCGTATTCAATTCTGTTTTTGAAAGAGGTTGTCATTATGCATGAACACTTTCCTGAAGGATTCAATCTAAGATACAACAATGTGAATAATGTTAGTACAAGTAATAACTGTCATTGAAATCATAATGAAGTGAAATATTAATTACTTACTCCTCAGCTGTGATATTGATGTATATTCTTCCATCCTCTCCAATTGAGCCAGGCGTAGGCTCTTCTGCTTGTTCTGTTCCTGACCCATGAGGTGGCATAGATTCTGGGTGTGCTATAGGAGTGGAATCAGTGGAAGGAATGGTAGATGGTGCAATAGAGATGGGCGGTGATGCGGCAGCCTCAGTGCTGGCATTGAGCCCATGCGATGGGGATCCTCCATTACCAGTACTGTCATCGCCATCATGCAACCTGAGATGCTGAGGAATCGACGTTCTCTTCTTTCGCTTAAACATTTTTCAACCTGCCATTATAAGGAAAATGCATATTGTCAGATAATAGAAAATAATTACATTGTAATAAGCATATTAAATTAATATCCAAGTCAGTGCAATATTAATTGGTCTCACATGATAAGCAAGTAGTTAAACAAATTATTCGCTATCGTCACTAATCTGTAAATCGTAATTCAAATCATCCTCATTTTCCGATGTATAAGAGGAAAATTCTGGCTCGTCATCAGATCCATTGCCAACCAAAGTTTCTTCATCATCCTCACCATCAATGTCAACAAATTCATTGTCCGCATAGTTCAATGGTTCGTTATCTTCAAAATTCAGAGAGTTGTTGATTTCATGAACTTCCGGTTCTTCCTCCTGAAATGCATCATTATTTTCAGAACGTTCACTTTGTCCGGCGCCTTTCCTTTCATAAATGCCTCTTGGTTTGACTTTGTACGCTGCAAACCATTCCGATCTGTCTCGCTTTACGCTTGGATATGAGACATAATATACCTGGCCCACTTGCATTGCCAACACAAATGGTTCAAAGTTCCTCAATCTTCTACGCTGGTTGACTTCAACTAAATTGTATCTGGTATGTATTTTTGTTCCCATGTTAATAGTTGGATCATACCATTCGCACTTGAATAATACACAACGTTTTATTGGCAACGCGGGATACTCGACTTCAAGTATATCAACAATTTGCTCATAATAATCCATCAACTCTCCTTGAATGCAAACCCCACTGTTTACCGTTTCTTTGTTATGACCATGACTCTGTGTATGAAATTTATATCCATTCACGAAATACACCAGAAATGATTTCACATATCGCAAAGGTCCTTTTGCAAGATCAGTGATGTAGTTGTTGTCAATTGCATTTGTTGATGCCTACATATTCCAATAAGCTAACATCATTTAAATCATATATTTCATATATTCATGTATGTATGGACATATATGGTGAAAATCACAACTTACATATGTCTTGAACCAATCATGAAAGTGCTTTTCGACTTCCTTGTTCACCTCATTTTCATTTTTCTCAGGCATTAGCTCCCGTATCCATTCCTCAAATAATCTAAAATGCCAATATCAATTTATATATTACACTCTTCACATAGTAAAACAATATATCACAATTTAGCGTATATATTAAACTTACCTAACATAAGGACGAACTTCCTTGCAATTTAATAAATATAACTATGGGCCGCTATTAATTCATCCTCTATTAGCATTTTCCTTATTGAACGGCCATGTAAACACCCAGGATATGTAAAAATGGATAAGTTTCCGTCCTGATTACTTGATGCCCCGCCATCATCATTACATGGTACTTTCCGTTGTCTCGTGTGTATATGAGGCTCAAAATAATGCGAACAAAAAGTACTTGCTTCTTCGACCAAATAAGCATTACATATTGAACCTTCAACTCTAGCTTTAATTTTTACGTTCTTCTTCAAGTGAAACAAATACTTACATGATATATCTTAATGCCATTAATTAGCATACAAAGGTATAATATAATTGCAATGGAAGGTCATAGATAGTTACCACTCAAATGGATACATCCAACGATATTAAATCGGACCAGCGAGTTTCGCCTCATGTGCTAAATGCACGGGGAGATGCTCCATACAGTCAAAAAAACTTGGAGGAAAAATTGCTTCAAGTTGGTACAGGATTACTGGAATTTCTATTTCCAATCTTGCCATATCTGCTGCATTTATCTCGCAGGACGTTAATGTTCTGAAGAACATACTGAGCTCTGTTATAGCTTCCCACACTTTTGTCGGCAATAACTCTCGAAATGCTATTAGGAGTAGCCTCTGCATGAAAACGTGACAATTATGACTTTTCGTACCGAATAATTTGTACTTTCTCATGTCGACGCACCTTGCCAAATTGGAGACGTAACCATCTGAAAACTTTAGTCCTTTTAACCAATCACACAAGACTTCCTTTTATTTTTTGTCCAAAGTGTAGCATGCTTTGGGATATTTTTCGGTTAAAAAATCTTTATCTAACTCAGGCCTTCTACATAACAACTTTAAATCCGCTCGTGATTTTGAATTGTCCTTGGTCTTCCCTTCTATATTCATAATGGTGTTGAACACATTATCAAAAAAAATTCTTTCAATGTGCATCACATCTAGATTATGCCGTAACAAATTAGTCTTCCAATATGGCAAATCCCAAAAAATGCTTCTTTTCCTCCAACCAAAGTTTTTGTTGATTCTTCCATTAACTTCATCAGTATCAACTTCTATTACCTTAAGTAAACCTAACTCATCAATGTCTTGTAAAATTTGCTCACTGCTTTTGATAACAGGAGGACTAGCAAGAACAACTCTATTCTTAAGAAATTTGTTCTTGTTCCGTCGGAAAGGGTGATCAGGTGGAAGGAATTTCCTGTGGTTGTCAAACCAAGAAGTTTTGCACCCATGTTGAAGATAAAAAGCATCTGAATCGTCGCCACAGTAAGGACATGCTAGTTTTCCAGCCGTGCTCCAACCCGACAACATAGCATAGGCAGGGAAGTCACTGACCGTCCATATTAATGCTGCTTTCATCATGAAATTCTGTTTAAGTGATGCATCATATGTTTCAACACCGACATCCCAAAGCTATTGCAACTCATAAATCAACGGCTGCAAATATACATCAATTCTGTGCTTCGAATTTCTAGGTCCTGGAATAATAACTGTCAAGAACATATATGCCTCATTCATACACATCCATGGAGGCAAATTATATGGAGTAATTATGATTGACCATAACGAATATTGTTGCCCTGATTGACCAAAAGGTTGAAATCCGTCAGTGCTCAAACACAGCCGAACATTTCGAGATTCAGCAGCAAAATCAGGATGGGTGTTATTGAAATGTTTCCATGCAACTGCATCGGATGGATGGCTCATTATTCCACCTGTACTTTCGTGCTCATCATGCCATCTCATGTGAGGTGCAGTAACTTCGGATGCATATAGTCTTTGAAGCCTGGGAGTCAATAGAAAAAAATACATACGTTTTCAAGGTACCAATTTCTGCTGATTACCACCACTTTTAGATTTGTACCTAGGTTGACTGCAAAATTTTCACTCTTGTAAATTAATGTCATCCCTCCAAAACAACATACATCCCAACCGACAACAGTCAATTTTCTCAACAGGCAAACCTAAACCACTGATCAGTTTCTTCACATTGTACAAATTATCAACCATTTTATGGTCAGGAGGCAATGATTCATTGTACCAAGCAAGAATTTGGTCAAAACCTCGATCCGAAATATGGCATTCGAATTTTATATTCAATATCCGAGCTACAGAAGATAACTGAGTCATGTTATCGCAGCCTGGCCATAACTCCTGATTTGCTGAGTTTAGCAAATCATAAAATTTTGTTGCATTTTCGTTGGGTTCTTCCAGCATTGGTGTACTTTCCCTAAAATCATGGCCAGCTGCATCGTAAACCATTTGAACGTATGGATTATCAGTCACCCCTACATCATCGGCTACAAATTCCCCCTCTCTTTCAAATTTACCCTCATTTGTCCACATGTTACCCACATTTCCACTCGATGTACTACAGATTGATGTTTCTCCGTGTCGTGTCCACTCAAAATAATTTTGCACAAATCCCTTTCGTAACAGGTGAAAATACACTTCATCGACTGACAGATAACTAAGATGTTGGCACTTTTTGCATGGACATCTTATTTTAGCCCCGTCCATATATGCAGGTTGAGAACTGGCATATTCAATAAACGACTGAACCCCTTCCACAAATTCAGGATTAATGTAACCATCTCTTGTTTTTCGTCTATACATCCAAGATCTATCTACATTACTCATAATTAATTCCAAAACTGTTACATGAACAAGGAGACATCTCAAATAGAATTATAAAAATCTAATTCAAAAAAAACAAAACTTAATATATTAGACAATAATGCTAGCAACTCATAATATAACTACTTTTATATTAAATACATGATTAATTACGACAATTGATGTTCAATTAAACAAAAGTTATACGGATTATTATGCTCAAAACAAAAAAAATACAAATTTATCATATTACAGTCAATAACCTAGATAATAATACTAATTAAAAAAATAACTTTACAATAATATTATACTCAATAACCTATATTATAAAAGTGATAATAATAATAATTATAGTAATAATATTTTCTTAATTTAATCCAATTAAATTGAGTTTGGTTCACATAATAAAAATGAGTATAAATCAAATTATTATTTTCATTATATTTCAGAATCCACAATTTCAAGAAAGGGAAATTATTATTATTATTATTATTATTATTATTATTATTATTATTATTATTATTATTATTATTATTATTATTATTATTATTATTATTTACATATCCAAACATATTTTTATGAGAATTGGTGTTTTCAAACTTTTGGCGCTGCACAATTTATCGGATTATCATATTCTAATTTTTTTATCATTTCATTCGCTAAAATATATATATATATTTTCTATTTTTTCACAAAAAAATTATCTTTAATTATATAATGAATGGTGTAAGAATGAGATATAAATGATGAAAGTTGTGGTGTTCTAAATGCTAATCTTATTATTTTATGTATAATAATACTAACAACATTAAATTTGTCATTTTATTAATTAACCATAATCCTACTAATATTAATAACACTAACAATAATCTATTTCAACAAATGTTTAACATTCTAACAACAATTAACACTAATTAATTCATTGTATTTTTTAAAAATAACAAAAAATTTAATTAACATAACTAATTTAAATTAATTCTAACAACAATCAACACTAATTAAAAATTATTTTTTTCTTTGAACAATAGTTAATAATTCATTGTCTAATTAAGTTAAATAAATTAATAATAATAATAATAATAATAATTAAAAAAAAAGGCAAAAGGGGCAGATCGGCTTACCTGACGCCGGAGGAGAGGAGAGGAGGAGGAGGCGGAGGAGGGAGGACTACCAAGCTGAGGAGGAGGGGAAGGCAACGCCGGAGCAGCGGCGGTCGACGGCGGCGAAGAAGAGAAGGCGCAGGAGGGAGGGAAGAAGAAGGGAAGAACGGAGCAGGAAAAAAAGAGAGAAGGGAGGGAAGAGAGGAGGAGGAGGAGGAGGGGAGGGGCGGTCGTCGGCGGCGAGAGGGCAGGGGAGCGGACATCGGAGGGCAGAGTGAGGGGAGAGGGAGGAGAGAGAGAGGATCGGGGAAGGGTTATCTGATTTTAATTCAGATTTCCCGACGGAATGCAATTTCCGTCGCTGCAAATAGCGACGAAAATTGCATTCCGTCGGTAATTAGCGGCGGAATAGTACTTCCGTCGCTAAAAGCATTTTATTTTTTAAATTTATTTCTTTTTCGCGACGGAATTATATATCCGTCTCTAAATTTAGCGACGGTTTCTAACTCTGTCACCAATTATAGCGACGGAATAAAATTCTGTCGCTAAATGCAAATTAATTAACGATGGACTTATATATCCGTCGCTAATTTTTCGGGGGAAGGTTTGGTGCCCTTTTTTGCAACGGACTTGATTCCCCGTCGCTATTTTGGCGACGGAAATAATTATCCGTCGCTATTTACCGACAGAATAAATTTCCATCGCTAAATAGTGACGGAATACACCTTCCGTCGCTAAATAGCAACGGTTTAGAATCCGTCGCTAAAATTCCGTCGGTATTAACACCTTTTATTGTAGTGTAATCAATACTCTAACATCTTATTGTCCTAAACCATCTAGCTATGCTCTGATACCACA
This sequence comes from Excoecaria cochinchinensis, assembly GCA_947683425.1. NCBI lineage: Eukaryota > Viridiplantae > Streptophyta > Magnoliopsida > Malpighiales > Euphorbiaceae > Excoecaria > Excoecaria cochinchinensis. The sequence goes on from CANTUQ010000055.1 coordinate 6,387,365, forward strand.
ACTTGTAGTGCCCTAATACCCCTTGGGAGGATATTAGGTCGCCACACATGCATACACATACAAACAGACATGCGAAAGCGAAAATAGTAAACATCCATAATACACACGCAGCGAAATATCTTTTAAACACAAGCTATAGAACATGCCTCAAACAAAACCTTATAGTTAGTTACATTGCATAAAATAGCTATTCTTTATACATTACAAACATTCTCTTACATAAGCCTTTACAAATCGATTACAAAAGCAATCTTTCCCTTTATTCTTTACATAACATACACAAAATTGCTTTACATATATAAAAGCTGAACATTTATAGAGCTATACAAAAGTTCTATAACATGTACACAAAAAGCATGAGTTTCTTCCATGATTTTCTTGGCTTCTTTCTATCTAAACATCTCAGTTGAATGCCATTGACTTGCCTTTTGTATAATGCACCATTTATGAGGATAAATTGAGTGGAAAGCTTATGAATCAATCTTTGGTCCTTCTCGATGGCTTCTTCCGGTAATACTGTCTTTTCAAAGTAATTCTTAATGTCATAAAACCATGGCTTCTCATCAACAACCTCAATTTCCATTATCTGTTCGGATTCGAAGCTGGGCTTTTCTGAACTTGAGATCAACATCGGCTTCATTATGACCTCTTCGGGGTTATCCCACATGGATACCAAAGTGGCGAGGGCATGTACTATCTGGTTTTCATCCCTAGAGACAAAGTGAAACGTATATGTTTCGAATTGACTGCTCAATATCTTCGAGTGTTTTATGTACGGCATCAATTGCTCTTCCTTAACAGACCACTCTCTTCGAATCTGATGGATTACCAGTGACAAATCCCCAAAAACTTTCGCATTATTTGCCCCCAAGCCAACAATACCTCCAATCCAAAAATGCAAGCTTCATACTCAGCTTTATTACTAGTTGTCCTATACCTCAATTTCTTGGCTCATGAAAGCTTTTTGCCATCCGGAGTTGTGAAAATGATCCCTACTCCTGTGCCCTTGCTATTAACTGCTCCATCGAAATGCAATTGCCAACCCCTACACTGCAATGGCCGCAATGTCCTCGTCTGGGAAGTTATATTCCATTTGATCCCCCTCGATAGGATGTTTGGCCAGGAATTTTGCTATAGCTCGACCTTTGATGGTCTTCCTAGTGACATATTTGACATTAAATTCTTGCAACTGTATCAAGCATTTTCCCATCTTTCCTAGCAAAGAAGGTGCTTTTTGAAGGTATCTGAGAGGATTCTATTTAGCGACAGCTTGTACCTTATAAGAATGAAAGTATTGTCTTAATTTCTTAGAGGCCCAAATCACCGCTAGGCAAATCTTTTCGACTTTGGTATATTTGATCTCATAAGAATGAAACTTCTTACTAAGATAATAAACTATAAATTTTACTCTGAATTCATCCTCTTGAGCCATCATGGCACCTACAGAACTATCTTCTATTGCCAGGTATAGGATTAAAGGCTTGACTGGCGAAGGCAGTCTCAAAATTGAAGGGTTTAACAAATATTCCTTAATGGTTTGGAAAGCTTTCTGGCAGTCGTAATTCCATATCATAGGCTGATTCTTCCTGAGCAGTTTAAAGATGGGCTTGCAAATGGATGTAAATTTAGTGATGAATCTGCTGATGTATTATAATTTCCCTAGGAAACTCCTTACATCTTTTTCCTTTTGGGGAACAGGCATGTCCCTGATGGCCTTTGCCTTATCAGGATCGATCTCAATTCCTCTCTGACTGACCACATGACCCAAGAGCTTTCCTGAGTTAACTTCAAAGATACACTTCTTAGGGTTTAGCTACAGGTTATTTCTGTCGATCATTTGAAAGCATTTATCTAAAGCCTCAAAGTGACTTTCTCTAGTAGCTGACTTGATCATCATGTCGTCAACATATACTTCCACCTCTTTATGAATCAAGTCATCAAGGATCCTAGTAGCAATCCTTTGATAGGTTGTGCTCGCATTTTTCAAACTAAGGCATTACCTTATAAGCAAATGTACCCCATTTAGTGATGAAGGCTATCTTAATCTAATCAACTATCTTGTTGAGGATCTGATTGTACCATGTTTCCATCCACAAAGCTATACATCATACAAGCAGCTACACTATCCACTAAGACGTCGATGTGAGGCAGAGGAAAATCATCTTTTGGGTAAGCCTTCTTCAGATCCTGATAGTCTACGCATACACGTACTTTTCCATTCTTCTTGGCCACTGGGACAACATTGGCCAACCAAGTCGGGTATTGAACTTCTATGAGAAACTTGGCCTCAATCTATTTGTGAACCTCTTTGTTAACCTTTTTTGCCCATTCTGGCAGGAGCCTTTTGACTTTTTCCTTAACTGGTTTATGGTCAGGAGATGTTGGTATGGCATGTTCAGCGATTTCACAGTCGGTTCCTGGCATGTCTTCATAAGTCCAGGTAAAGATTTTTTCATATTTTTTTAAGAATATCTCAAATTTTAATTTCTCTTCAGGAGTTATGTCAGATGCTATCAAGATTTCTTTTGGGTTTTCCAAAGTTTCGAGATTAAATGGAGTGGCATTAGTTGAATCAATGTTAAATATGAATGAGTAATGATCATAATTATGCATAGTAAAATCATTAGAAACATCGCACATGTCACACCCCAAAATGGGCCTAGTCAGAATCGGCAGCTAAGTCGGTTGAGCGAAGGGTATTTCGGTAATTCATGCATGAGTAATATGAATAATAAGGATTTAATTACTAAGAAATTAATTGAATGAGTTTAGTAAATGAAGTATTTAGTGGAACATGTGTATGGTACTTAGGAAGTGATTTGTGTAAGATTGTGACACTTGGGTTTGTAAGATGATGACAAGTGGTTTATAAGGAAATGCTAGAGTGTGATTAAAGTATATGGAAGTAGGATGTAAATGAGTTTTAAGAAATAATTATCAAGTGCATTATGGGTATGGAACTTAAGAGGTAGGATATTTCTATGAGAAGTGATTTAGTGTGTGCATGTGTATGGTGACTTGAGTTGAGAGTCAAAGTGAATTTCTTGGACCAATGGGAAGTGGGCATGTGGATTTGGGATAAGAAGCAATTGAGAGGAGATAAGATTAAGGAAAGAGAGAGAGAGTGAGAAGGCAGATTACATTTTGCTCTTCTCCTCCTCCTTCTTCTTTCTTTTCTTTTCTTTTCCTTGGATCGTGTTCTTCTCGGTGGCTAGGCATGGGTTAATGTCTTGGTGGAGCTTAAGAAGTCTTTTATGGAGGTATGTGTATGATTTTGGGTACTAGGGTTTCCTAAGAGAGATTATGTTCCCCTTCTTCTCTGTGTTTTGTTTGAGTTAGGGTTTTTGGGTTAAGAGTAATTTTTGGGTTTTTGATTTGTGTAAGCTTTGGCTAACAAGAGCAAGTATAAGGGCAAGAAGAGGTTTGAGGAGCAAGCTTGAAGAAGAGTGGTTTTTGCTTCAAGGAGGTTTGGGATCTATTTGAGTTATTTTGTCCAAGTTTTTCAATTAATTTGCATGTATGCTTTGATTTGTTTAAATTCTGGAAAATAGATGATGAGTGTTAGTTTGGAATGAATGTTTATTGTATGGGTTTTTAATTGTGATGAAAGGATATGAATGATTACAGGATTAATAAATTGATTGTGAGAGTTGGTTGAATGTACTGTCAAGTTTGTGATTTTCTAAAGTTTGAGATTCCAATACATGAATAAATTATATGATTGGAAGTAATTGTTGAAATCTTGTGCTTTATATTGGTTAAGATGTTTGGGAAGTTCTATTTTGAGGTAAGATTGAATTCAAGTTTGGTTTCAGTGAAAATGGTTTTGATTTGGATGTGTGGATTTTTCCTGTGTTTTTGCTGAGAACTGAAGTTCACGACGCTGTCGCGAGCGCGACAATGTCGCGAGTTCAACAGAGACGTGAAATCCAGCTCTCGCGTGTTGAGGGCAAGTTCACAGATCGTGAACTGTGAAGAGAAGTGAGCAGTGCTCACGAGTGAGCAAGGCTCACGGCGTGAGCTTAGCTCACGTGACGTGAGCAAGGCTCACGGCGTGAGCAAAGCTCATGCAACGTGAGCAAAGCTCACGCAACAGGAGAAGTGCTCACGGCGTGAGCAAAGCTCACGTGACGTGAGCAAAGCTCACGTGACGTGAGCAAAGCTCACGACGTGAGCAAAGCTCACGTGGCGTGAGGGATGCTCACGGCGTGAGCAAAGCTCACGCGACGTGAGCATCTTGGGCAGTGCTCACACGTCGTGAGCAACCTTCACGTCGCGTGAAGGTTGCTCAGGACCCGTGTCTCGCGCGTTCTGTCGCGAGCGCGACAAAGTCGCGATCGCGACAGAACCTCCATTTTGCCCTGTTTTTCTCTTCTGTGCTCTGTGTTCAGAAAGTGACTTTTAAATGTTTTTGTCATGGTTTTTCTTTCCCGTATACTATGTGAACTTGGTTATATGCCTATTATTATACGGATTACGCTTAATAAATTATATGTTATAATTTGAAACATAACTTGGATTATTTTCTAAAGTGAGAGTAATGAAATGATAATAGGTTCACACTTACTTATGATATGAGTAGTAAGAGGAATTCCTGGTAATCTAATATCTGATTGAAGTTGTGTAATTTGGTTTATGAATACTAAGTAATGTAACGTATAACGCATGCGGTATTGTGATATACAATTAATCTTTGAATAACTAATATCATGGGTAAAATTTCATGTTATTCTTGGTTGAATGTTCTTGGGTTATGGATATAATATTTAATGATGATGGTGATCTGCATTACATGCCGTGTTTAGAAAATGAAGAAATTATAAAAGTTAAGTTCCTAATTGGTTACTCCTGAATAGGTTATATTGAAATATAAAATATGTCATGTCTATCTTTAGTCAGACACTGCTCTTAGGATAACATGCTGTGCTTAGATGTATATTGTATAATTTCCTGATTAGGATTATGCGCTGTGAATTATTGGCATATTACAATTCTATCTTTAATTCTGATATATTGTAGAATCTTGGATGTGTTAAAATGCATTGGTTGAGTTATATTACACGCTTTATAATATGAATAGTATGGGGTATGACTGATGTTATGAATTTCTTTATATGTCTATTATACTCTGGATTAAGTATGATGATATTTATATATTGTCTGATGTGACACATGATTTAAATGATGCATGACCTACGAGAGTCAGTCTAGTGGATAGTTAGGCATGCCTAATAGAGTTATGTGCCGCTGCAGCTATGTGTACGATTTGGACCCTGATCAGGTCCCTGTTTGGATCCTCGCGATCCTTCTGGTGAATCTTTCTTAAGATTCTATGTGTAACAATTTGGAATGAAATAAAAAGAATGTTTGATACCTTTGGGTATCTATGTGTTTATCAGATAGAACCGATACTCTCAAGTATCTATGTGTACTCGTTATCCACTATTTTGAGTCAGCAGGTGTTTCGTTTGCTTTATCTGATATGAACATGAAAAAGTGTTATCCGAATGTGTAAGATCTTGGTCATATGAACCAGTTATGAATATAACTACGGGCTTCAGAAAGTAAATATGTATTTGGTAAACATGACTTTTCAGTTAACATGATTATCCGAACTTGGCATGTGGTTTGTTATTAGTTTCTGAATGCTTTGAAATGATTCGATCGATGTATTTATGTATATGAGTTAAGCATGGTTATTGTGTACAAGCATGAGAATCAGATCGGTTATGAGGGTAAGTATATATGATGTAATCGTACTTCCTGCATGGTTTTGATATGAATGTGAAGTGATGTGATTATGCCTTCAGTCTCCGTTATGGGAGTGTTTACAGCATGATATGCTATGTATTAGAGTTGTGCAGCGGAAGTGTGGTGTTTTGAATGTTTTCTTGGGTATGTGGCTCAGCATGATAACATTGGTGTCGTGTTTTGGGTTATGACTGTTTTGGCCCATTCCTGATATATGTATATGACTATATGTGTGAGTTTCCGAATGAATGCCTTTATTATGCAAATCTGTTTAGACGTATGTTTTGAATATCCGCAATTGCCATTTGAATGTATTTTGCCTTGACGACCATTGTGAATGGCCGTCCATATTATTATGTTTGTTTTCCCCACTAAGCGTTATCGCTTAGCACGGGTTCTTTTTCCCATGCAGGTGGCAGGTTTGCTTCTGTTCGAGTCGCGCATCTGCAGAGTCGGCCACATAGGAGTTAGAAGTGATGTATTTTATGTAATTTCTGTAGCCTGGATTTTGTAATTCTGTAAAATATGTATATGTAACAATATGTAAAGAGACTGAAGTAACATTTTGGGCGATGTAACTATTTGTTATTGAAAATTTCTTCTATTTTATCGTCTGTCTGTAACTTCTGTTGCATGATGATAAACTTACATATTTGTATGTTTCTACTTACTGTACGTGCGTGGATGAAGTATGTATGATCAGTCTGTGCCTGCAAGTTAAGTCAAATTTTTAATTAACCTGTATTTCGTATGTATGTTATGTATGAAAGTATGCTTCCGTACTGTACATGTGAATATCTGTGTGAGTGAGCGTCGGGTAACGCGTCCGTCGGCGTCCTTCCAACGGGGACGGCGATGGGGGTGTTACAGCACAAGTAACCAAAATTGTTCATCTTATTAATGGAATTAGAAATATCATAAATATCATTAAAAAGTTATGGAATAAAAAGAAAATCTAATTCACTATTATCTTTTTTCTCTGTCGATGCAGACATTGCAGCCGACAGTTGAGTAGCATCTTGACTCTTCGGAGGCTCTCTAGCAAACTCCCATGAAATCTTGTCTTGTTTTTTCAAACCTGCAGCTTCATCTTCTACCTTCTCCTTACCCTTCACTCGAGTAGCCATTAGCCTATCAGTGACGATCTCTTTGGGCACATCTCGATCCCAAACAATGCCTTAGGTCATGATTTCTTCATCCTAAAAGCCCACTACTATTTTGATAAATCTAATGTCCCAATCAAATATGTCATTGAAAACCTCGAATCCCGGTATGATCCTCCTGTTTATCCACTGGGGTTCAGCTTCTCAAGCATAAGCACATGTTGAGGTGACTGGCACAAAACTCTCGTAATATGAGGAATTTAACCTACCGTCTTCTTACTCATCATTGTTATGCCTTTACACTCAAGGCCCCTCCGATCTTTCTAACCCCTCATCGTGATGGATGCCTGTTGTAACACCCCATTTCCCCCCTAGAAGTTGGAGCCATTTGTACGTGTGTGCATTATGTATGTGAAGGCATGTGATAAGGGCATTTTGGATAAAATGCATGTTTTGTGGGTTTTATTATAGTGTGAGTGCATGTAGAGCTGTAGGATGTGAGTGTGTGGGTGGCATTAGTATGTGCATGCTCACATGTTGGTAGGGTGTGAATTAGCGAGGATAGCCTTGTGTGTGTGTAGTGCATGCTTGTTGGGTATGAGTGGTTAATCTCCACCAATGAGGAAATGACATGTGTCTAGGGTTAGGAAAAGAAATAGAGGAAGAAAGAGAAAAGGGGAAAAAGCAGAAATTGTTCTTCATTTCCCGTTTTTCCATTCTCTCTACCCTTCTTCTTCCTTTTCTCTTTTCTTAGTGTGCCCTAGCTTGGATCCAAGGAAGAGTGGTGGAATTAATCATCTCTTGACCTCATTTGGTAAGTTTTGTAGTATTTTTTCTTCTTCATCTTCTTTTCTTCTTCTCTTGTTCTTGATTTTGGTTAGATTGGGTTTTTAATTTAGGTTTTGTGTTTGTTTGGATTTTGGGTGTTCTTGATTAGTTGAGCCTCCTCACGATCCCAAAGGTAAGGAGAAGGCGAGTGGAAGTGGTACCAAGTAGATTTGGAGCTAAGGAATTTCAGGTTTGGGAATTTATTGATTTTGTGCATTTTGTGATTTTTGTGTTTACGTGAGAATTTCGGAAAATTGATGTTTGATGGCGTATATTATAGTGTTGATGTTATGGGTATTCCACTGATTTGAGTTGTTATGCATGATTGTTGAACTATTGAAGCAAATTTGAAGTTTGATGAGTTTTTGGTTGAAAATTCTAGGTTTGTGTTCTTGAGAAGTTAATTATGTTCATGTATGTTTTTGATTTGGTTAATTATTAGAAAAGTTGTATTTTATGTCTCTTGTAATGCATGGAAGGTTGATTTTAGGTAAGTTGATGTTTGGGTTGAGTTGTAGTTGAGATTGAAGGTTTGTGTGCTTTGATTTTGGAAAAATTATGTAGAAAATCGCGTAAGAACTGGAAATCCTGACACTGTCGAGATCGCAACATTATCGCGACGTCGCGACAGAGTTCGGTGAAGCTAGCTCCTGCGCATGATCGAGCGGAAGTGGGCAGCCAAGCCGATTGCAGCAGAGCTCACAGTCGCGAAGGCGACAGGGTGCTCGGCTGCCGAGCGAATTTGGCTGTTGAGCGGGTAGTTTCGCCGAGCGGTGCAGCAGAGCCCACTATCGCGATCGCGACGCATGTCGCGAGCGTGACAGAGCGCTCAGCTGTCGAGCCACTGGTCACTCCCCTATCGGAGCACACGCGTCTGCGCGAGGTCGCGACAGCCTTTGTGGCCACTCACTGTCGCGAGTGCGACGGACGTCGCGATCGCGACAGTGAACCTTTTTATGCCCTATTTTTCCAATTTTGCCTTTCCTTCCCAAAATGAATTTTGTATCACTTCTTTTTGGGTTTTTACAACTGAATGAGAATGATTATGTTTATATATGTGTACTATTATGATTTTTCCATGATAAATTATATGTTACGCTTTGAGCATGAATTGTATTATGCATGACCTGTGAGAGTCAATCTAGTGGATAGTTAGGCATGCCCAAAAGAGTCCTTTTGCTGCAGCCTCTGTACTGTTCTGGACCCTGATCAGGTCCCTATTTAGTTCCTCGCGAACTTCTACGTGTTTGAATCTTGTTTAAGATTCCTCCGTAAAAGGTTTTGAAAAGATATAAGTGATACTATTTTCCGATTCATACCCGTAAGATACCGTACCGCTATGTGACAATTCATACCCGTAAGGTACATCTACGCGTTTACTCGTTATCCACTACTGTGAGTCAGCAGGTGTTATGGTTTGTTCTGATATGGCCAAAAGTATGCGAATCTGAATGAGTAAGACTATGAGCATCTGAATTTGAATGACTTTGATATGAGCTTACAAATCTATTGGCATATGAATGTGTTTATTGAACCTTTGAATATCTATGAATGGAATTCTATGGCGATTATATCTTGTGATATTCTGTATGCTATGTCGTATGTGTTATTCCTTGATAGCCATTGTGAATGGCCGTCCATATACTATTATCTGTTTTCCCACTAAGCGTTATCGCTTAGCACGGTGTTTCCACCCGTGCAAGTGCGGAAGGTGTTTAGCTTTTGGGAGAGTCGCCGCCAGTCAAGCCAACACAGAGGGATTAGTGTTAAGGCTTTATTTTTGTAGCATGATTCTTTTGTAATAAAACTCTCTATTGTATATCATTTTTGTAAGCTTCCGCTATGTATCTCTGACAGTTGTAATTATTTTGTAATATCAGTTGTGATCAGAACATTACTGTAATGAATGTTATTATATTAATGCATGATCATTCTGATGTTTCCAAAGTTTTTAACTTTCGCTATTCATATGTATGTTTATATCATGTGAATGGATGATTGTGTACTATTCTGTTTTGTGACACCCTTACTCATACGAGTCTCACTCCCTTATGGATGGGTTCTCCTACGTATGGGAAGGGGGTGTTACAGTTTTTGGTATTAGAGCTCCGATTTAGGCATTTCTGGGTGTTATTGTGTATAGATATATGTTTAGGACTGTGTTGGCTAATGCGGATGTCTTTGTCTTTCTTTTAGATGGATTCTAATTCTGTTCGAGGGTCGCTTGAGGGGTTCGCTGAAAGTGTGAATCCCTAAGCAGTTGATCCTTCTGTGTCTGTGTCGACTCAACCTCTTAGGGTGCAACCTGAGGCTGCAGCCATGCCCTTTGAGGTTATGTTAACTATTTTGCAGGACATGGCTAGGGTCATTGAGAGTGTGACTGCTCCTAGAGTCCCTACTGAGAATTTGAGAAAGGCTGGTTCAGAGGACTTCTATGGGACTGGTTTAGATGAATCAGAATATGCTGAGAAGTGGTTAGAGAAGGTAGAGCGAGCCTTGGATGAGATTCGGTGTCCTCAGGAGAGGCGGGTAGAGTGTGTTGTCGCCCTGTTGCAAGGATCCGCCTACGACTGGTGGAAGTTGGTTCGAAGGCATCCCCAGTTTCCTGACCCAGTCACATGGGAGTTCTTTGATAGGGAATTTACAAGTAAGTATGTGACTCGAGAGTACAAGGATGCTAGGTGGGCACAATTTTTGAGTCTAAAGTAGAGGGCAATGACGGTTTCAGAATTTGAGAAGGAGTTTAACAGATTGGCTAAGTATATGCCTGACTGAGAAGTTTTGATGTAGGCATTTTGAGACTAGATTGAATGAATCTCTGATCTCGCTAATGAGTACTCCAGGTATTGGGTACTATCAGATAGTACAAGTGGCTATACGGGCTAAGAGGTCTGAGTCTGTTCTGAGAGAGAGAGCTCAGAGGAGGAATCCCCTTCGTGGTGGATCTGGATCGTCATCATCCTCGAGTAAGAGGTCTAGGAACCCGCAAGATGAGTCATCTTCAGGCCCAGCTTCGAGAGGCAGGAGGCAGGGTTCAGCCTTGAGTATGGGTTCTGGCAGAGGTGGTTCTGAAAATAGGATGGATGTTATGCCTGAGTGTTCTCACTGCAGGAAGCGCCATTGGGGTAAGTGTAGGTGGCTTATGGGTGGTTGTTTCAGTTGTGGTAGTACTGATCATTTCTTAGCTAACTATCTGAAGTTGAGTGAGCTTTCTGGTGATCGGAGACAGGCCAGTAGAGTGGGATCGAATGCTTCGCAGGCAAGTCATGGTAGAGGCCGAGGTAGAGGTCGAGGTGGTCGACCTAGAGATGGAGCTGCATCTGAGTCAGTTGAGCGTCCCGTGGTAGTGCCAGCTAGAGCTTATGCTATGAGAGCTCAGGAGGAGCAGGATACTCCAAATGTGAGTTATATGCTCTAATTGACCCTGGTTCCACACACTCATATTTGTGCACGGATAAGTTAAGTGATAAGTTACATGATGTAGATTTGTTAGACTATGAGATTTGTGTGACCAGTCTTTTAGGGCATAGTGTCAATGTGAGTAGGGTGCATAGGAATTGTCCTCTTTTAATTGAAAGAGCTGAGTTTCCCGCAGATTTGATTGAATTGCCTTTTAGAGAGTTTGATTTGATTTTGGGTTTGGATTGGCTTAGTAAGCATCGGCCTGTTGTGGATTGTCATAGGAAGGTGGTTGTGCTTCGGGATAAAGATCGGTCTTTTATGGTTGTTAAGGGCTTAGGTCCTAGTTCTTTGAGTAATGTGATATCCGCCATGCAAGCTAAGCGGTTTATGAGAAAAGGTTGTGAGGTATTCTTAACAATTGTCTTAGATTCGAAGCATGATCAAGTTGAAATTGAGGATATCCCCGTTGTTAGGGAGTTTAGTGATGTGTTCCCTAGTGAATTGCTTGGTTTGCCTCCAGAGAGAGAGGTGGAGTTGTCCATAGAGATTATGCCTGGTACTTTGCCCATTTCGAAAGCACCTTATCGGATGGCTCCTGTAGAATTGAGAGAACTCAAAACTCAGCTACAAGAGCTATTGAATAAGGGGTTTATCAGACCCAGCATATCCCCATGGGGGAGCTCTAATGTTGTTTGTGAAGAAGAAGGATGGTTCTTTGAAAATGTGTATCGACTATAGGTCACAGTGAAGAACAAGTATCCCTTACCTAGAATCGAGGATTTGTTTGATCAGCTCAGAGGTGCGGGTGTCTTTTACAAGATTGACCTTTGGTCAAGTTACTATCAGTTGCGAGTTCAAGATGCGGATGTGGTTAAAACTGCATTTCGGACTCGATATGGCCACTATGAGTTTTTAGTGATGCCATTTGGTTTGACCAATGCACCTGTGGCTTTCATTGATTTGACGAACCGAGTGTTTAGGCCATATCTTGATCGATTTGTAGTGGTGTTTATAGATGACATCTTGGTTTACGCTAGAGATAAGAGTGAGCATGAGGAGCATCTCCGGTTGGTTTTGCAAGTGTTGAGGGAGCATCGGTTGTTTGTGAAGCTTAGCAAGTGTGACTTCTGGCTTCAGGAAGTGTCTTTCTTAGGGCATATTATTTCAGCTCAGGGTATCCAAGTTGATCCGTCTAAGATTGAGGCGATTATTAATTGGAAAGTGCCTAGGAATGTTCCAGAAGTGAGAAGCTTTCTCGATTTGGCAGGCTATTACCGTCGGTTTGTTAAGGGTTTTTTGGTCATTGTTGCTCCGATGACTAGATTGTTGAGGAAAGGAGTTAGATTTGAATGGTCAGATAAGTGTCAAGCTTGTTTTGAGAAGTTAAAGAGGTTGTTAGTCGAAGCTCCTGTACTTACTCAACCCATCTCAGGTCAAGAGTTTGTGATATACAGCGATGCTTCCAGTGTTGGACTTGGTTGTGTTTTGATGCAAGAGGGTAAAGTAGTGCTTATGCTTCCCATCAGTTAAAGCCACATAAGAGAAATTATTCGACACATGATTTAGAATTAGCGGCTGTGATCTTTGCCTTGAAGATTTGGCATCATTATCTGTATGGGGAGAAGTGTAGGATCTTTACGGATCATAAGAGTTTGAAGTATCTCCTCACGCAGAAGGAGTTGAATATGAGGCAACACCGATGGTTAGAGTTGCTCAAGGACTACGACTGCATTGTGGATTACCATCCGGGTAAGGCCAATGTGGTTGCAGATGCTCTGAGTAAAAAGTCAGTTTCGGCTTTATTTTTTAGACGATTCAGATGGAGATTTAATTCAGATAGGGGTTTGGTTGCCCAATTGAGAGTGAAGCCTACTTTGAGACAGTTGATAGTGGATGCTCAGAAGGATTATGTGAGATTGCAATGGACTTTGCTAGAGGTTTAGTAGGGTATGCAGTTAGAGTTCTCGATTTTGGATGGGGTGCTTATGTATAGGAATCGTTTGTGTGTGCCCGAGAATGTTGAATTGAGGAAACAGCTTTTGAGTGAGGCACACACTATGGTTTTCACTATACATCCTAGTAGTGAGAAGATGTATCGGGACATGAAGCAATTCTATTGGTGGTCCAGCATGAAGAGAGACATTATGGACTATGTGGCCAAGTGTTTGACCTGTCAGCAAGTAAAGGCTGAGCATCAAGTCCCTTCGGGATTGCACACTCCTTTGCCTGTCCCCGAGTGGAAATGGGATGACATCACTATGGATTTCGTGTCGGGTTTGCCGTTGACTCAGAGGAAGCATGAATCGATTTTGGTTATTGTGGATCGGCTTACGAAGTTAGCTCATTTTCTACCCGTTAAAGTGGATTATTCGATGGATAAGTTAGCCAGTATCTATGTGGATGAGGTGGTCAGATTGCATGGAGTACCATTGTTTATAGTGTCAGATAGGGATCCAAGGTTCACATCGAAGTTTTGGAAGGAGTTGCAGAGAGCTTTGGGTACCAAGTTGAATTTTAGTATAGCATTTCATCCTCCGACAGATGGGTAGTCAGAGAGGGTCATTCAGATTTTGGAGGATACATTGCGGGCTTGTGCTTTGGAATTTTTGGGTAGTTGGGATCGTTATGTGCAGCATATGGAGTTTGCCTACAATAACAGTTATCAGTCGAGTATCGATATGTCACCGTATGAGGCTTTGTATGGTCGGCCATGTAGGACTCCAGTTTGTTGGACAGAGTTGACCGAGCGTTCTGTTGTTGAGCCAGATTTGGTTAGAGATACCGAGGAGAAGATTAGAGTTGTGCAGCAGAATCTAAAAGTGGCTAAGGATCGACAGAAGTCATATGCTAACCTGAAGAGGAAAGATATTCGGTTTGAGGTCGGGGATAAAGTTTTCCTTAAGGTTTCACCTTGGAGAAAAGTGCTGAGATTTGGTAAGAAGGGTAAGCTTAGTCCTCGGTTTATTGGACCTTATGAGGTGTTAGCTAAGGTTGGTCCGGTAGCCTATAGGTTGGCTTTACCGATGGAGTTGGCAAAGTTGCACTATGTTTTTCATGTTTCCATGATTTATCGGTATCGATCAGACCCTTCGCATGTGTTGTCGGTTCAAGATGTGCAAGTGCAGTCGGATTATTCTTATGATGAGGAATCGAAGGCCGTTTTAGCCCGAAAAGTGAGGCAGTTAAGGAATAAGCAAATCCCTTTGGTCAAAGTGTTATGGCATCATTATGGAGTTGAGTAAGCAACTTGGGAACCAGAGGCAACGATGAGGGCTCAGTATCCACAGCTATTCAGTTCAGGTGAGAATTTCGAGGACGAAATTCTTATTAGTAGGGGAGAGTTGTAACACCCCGTTTGCCCCCTAGAAGTTCGACCCATTTGTGCGTGTGTAAATTATGTGTGTGAAGGCATGTGATAATGGCATTTTGGGTAAAATGCATGTTTTGTGGGTTTTATTATAGTGTGAGTGCATGTAGAGCTATAGGATGTGAATGTGTGGGTGGCATTAGTGTGTGCATGCTCACATGTTGGTAGGGTGTGCATTAGTGAGGGTAACCTTGTGTGTGTGTAGTGCATGCTTGTTGGGTATGAGTAGTTAATCTCCACCAATGAGGAAATGACATGTGTCTAGGGTTAGGAAAAGAAATAGAGGAAGAAAGAGAAAAGGGGAAAAAGTAGAAATTGTTATTCATTTCTCGTTTTTCCCTTCTCTCTACCCTTCTTCTTCCTTTTCTCTTCTCTTAGAGTGCCCTAGCCTAGATCCAAGGAAGAGTGGTGGAATTAATCATCTCTTGACCTCATTTAGTAAGTTTTGTAGTATTTCTTCTTCTTCATCTTCTTTTCTTCTTCTCTTGTTCTTTATTTTGGTTAGATTGGTTTTTAATTTAGGTTTTGTGTTTGTTTGGATTTTGGGTGTTCTTGATTAGTTGAGCCTCCTCGCGATCCCAAAGGTAAGGAGATGGCGAGTGGAAGTGGTACCAAGTAGATTTGGACCTAAGGAATTTCAGGTTTGGGAATTTATTGATTTTGTACATTTTGTGATTTTTGTGTTTACATGAGAATTTCTAGAAAAATGATGTTTGATGGGGTATATTATGGTGTTGATGTTATGGGTATTCCACTAATTTCAGTTGTTATGCATGATTGTTGAACCATTGAAGCAAATTTGAAGTTTGTTGAGTTTTTGGTTGAAAATTCTGGGTTTATGTTCTTGAGAAGTTGATTATGTTCATGTATGTTTTTTATTGGGTTAATTATTAGAAAAGTTGTATTTTATGTCTCTTGTAACGCATGGAAGGTTGATTTTAGGTAAGTTGATGTTTGGGTTGAGTTGTAGTTGAGATTGAAGGTTTGGGTGCTTTGATTTTGGAAAAATTCTGCAGAAAATCGCGTAAGAACTAGAAATCTCGACGCTGTCGCAATCGCGACATTGTCGCGATAGAGTTCGGTGAAGCCAGCTCCTACGCGTGACCGAGCAAAAGTGGGCAGCCGGGCTGATCGCAGCAGAGCTCACTATCATGAATGCGACAGGGCGCTCGGCTGCCGAGCGGCGCAGTAGAGCCCACTGTTGTGATCGACATGTATGTCACGAGCGCGATAGAGCGCTCAGCTATCGAGCTGCTAGGCACTCCCCTGTTGCGACCACACGCGTCTGCGTGAGGTCGTGACAGCCTTTGTGGCCGCTCACTGTCGCGATCACGACAGTGACCCTTTTTATGCCCTGTTTTTTCGATTTTGCCTTTCCTTCCCAAAATGAATTTTGTATCACTTCTTTTTGGTTTTTAATACTAAATGAGAATGATTATGTTTATATAAGTGTACTATTATGATTTCTCCATGATAAATTATATGTTACGCTTTGAGCATGAATTGTATTATGCATGACCTGCGAGAATCAGTCTAGCGGATAGTTAGGCATGCCTAAAAGAGTCCTTTTGTTACAGCCTCTGTACTGTTCTGGACCCTGATTAGGTACCTGTTTAGTTCCTCGCGAACTTCTACGTGTTTGAATCTTGTTTAAGATTCCTCTGTAAAAGGTTTTGAAAAGATATAAAGTGATATTGTTTTTTGATTTGTACCCGTAAGATACCATACCGCTATGTGACAATTTGTACCCGTAAGGTACCTCTACGCGTTTACTCGTTATCCACTACTATGAGTCAGCAGGTGTTATGGTTTGTTCTGATATGACCAAAAGTATGCGAATCCGAATGAGTATGAATATGAGCATCTGAATTTGAATAACTCTGATATGAGCTTACGAATCTATTTGCATATGAATGTGTTTATTGAACCATTGAATAGCTATGAATGGAATTCTATGGTGATTATATCTGGTGATATTCTGTATGCCATGTCGTATATGTTATGCCTTGACGACCATTGTGAATGGCCGTCCATATACTATTGTTTGTTTTCTCACTAAGCGTTATCGCTTAGCACGGTGTTTCCACCCGAGCAGGTGCAAAAGGTGTTTAGCTTTTGGGAGAGTCGCCGCCAATCAAGCCAACACAGAGGGATTAGTGTTAGGGCTTTATTTTTGTAGCATGATTCTTTTGTAATAGAACTCTCTATTGTATATCATTTTTGTAAGCTTCCGCTATGTATCTCTGACAGTTGTAATTATTTTGTAATATCAGTTGTGATCAGAACATTACTGTAATGAATGTTATTATATTAATGCATGATCATTCTGATGTTTCTAAAGTTTTTAATTTTCGCTATTCGTATGTATGTTTATATGATGTGAATGGATGATTGTGTACTATTCTGTTTGGTGACACCCTTACTCATACAAGTCTCACTCCCT
This sequence comes from Excoecaria cochinchinensis, assembly GCA_947683425.1. Lineage (NCBI taxonomy): Eukaryota > Viridiplantae > Streptophyta > Magnoliopsida > Malpighiales > Euphorbiaceae > Excoecaria > Excoecaria cochinchinensis. The sequence continues at coordinate 6,404,259 of CANTUQ010000055.1, forward strand.
TATGGATGGGTTCTCCTACATATGGGAAGGGGGTGTTACACCTGTGGCCCCTGGGAGTTCCTACCCAAACCGACTCTGGGAAGGAAAGATAACTTTTTCAGCATATTCACCATCTGAGAGCTCCCTATAATATCATCTTCTCTATTTATCATAGCCACATGATAACTGTTGAAAGGTTGTTTTGCAATCTCTAGGATGGACACTTGATTTTCCCTAGCAGCTCTGATCATCACTACTTATCCCTCATATGGAATCTTTATCATTTGATGCAAGGTAGATGACACCCCTACCAAGTTGTGGAACTATGGTGTACCTAACAATGCTGAGAAGTTGGCTGGAATAGAAAGGACCACTAATTCATTATCCATCTTTACCGGTCTGGTCTTTACTATTGCTCTGAAGTTCCCTTATGTTTGCTTTCGAGAGTTGTCGTAGGCGGTGATTATAAGATCTAATTTGCTTAACATATCCTCATTCAATCCATAGGCTTGTATTGCTACTAGAGGGCACACGTTTATGGAAGAACTATCATCTACCATAACATAAGCAGTATGCTTTTCATTGATTTGTGCCCTTATATACAAAGGACGGTTATGATTACAACCTTTTACTGGCAAATCAGCATCTGAATAAATCAAATTTTCTCCAGCACTTCCCTTCACAATGTCTAATAGCTCTTTTGGGGTAATGGTAGTCGCAGTAGTGGACTCGCATAGGGCCTCTACTAGCTTCTGCCTATGCAACGGGGATTGCCTCAACAAATCGCAAATTGATATCTGGGACGAAATCTTTTTCAGCTGTTTCATCACTAGGTCATGACTCCTTCTTCGCATGTACTGCCACTAGATCTTACGGCTTTTCCACTTTCAAAACTACCCTTCCGCTCCGGGTCACTGCTCTGATTTCTTCCCTCTTATCTTCTGAACCCCACAAGCCAGCAGGTTCTTTATTCTTATTTTCATTTTCACTCTCACTAGTGGACCAACAATCAATCATTGCCACGGGAATCCCTTTTTCACTTGCCTTCTCAGGGCACATAATAACAATGTTTTCATCACCAAACAAATCTTTTATAATGTACCAGTCTGGCAGACTTAACCCGATCACAAAAACAGGCGGGGGCATATTATTGTAACTGAATTTCTTATTGTTCCTCTATTCTGGACCAACTATTTGTTTACAATCAATTAGATCTTGGATTGCATTTCTCAGCATCTTGCAATTATCCGTAATATGTCCGGTGTGCTGATGATGGTATGCACAGTATTCATCATCTTTATTCCTTAGCCGTCCTTGACTCATAGCTGGTATGCGAGTTAAAGGCTGTAACTTCCCCTCCTTTATCAGCCTTTTCAACACCCATGAGAGCGATCTTCCTAAGTTTGAAAAGTGCCTCTGATTAACTCCTATGGCTGAGACCTCGGCTGTTTTACCTACCTTATTACCACTGCTAGAGCTTGCTAATCTGCTAACTCCTTGGTTGCTATTGCTCCTTTTTACATAGGCTTCATTACTTGCTTTCTTCGCCAAGTATTCGCTCTCAGCCTCTATAACTATATCCTTTAGAGACTCCCAGTCTTTCAACCCTTTCATCTTCAACCTATCCTTCAGATACGGGCTAGCATTTCTAATAAAATGCATGATCTTATCTAGAGCTTCCTTTTTATCTCCATTACACGATTGCTCCATCATGTCAATTACTCGTGAAATAACTCCCTTAATTTTTTCTTTAACAGTTCTAAGTCTTTCAGAGTTATTTAAGGGGTGGATAACGAGTAAATATATTGGTACCCGTGGGTACGAGCAAAAGAAACTTTTTTTATTTTTATTCAAAAACATTTTCAATTGGGGGATCTTAAACAAGATCCAACTTATAAGGATCGCGAGGACCCAAACGGTGACCTGATCAGGATCCAGAACACATTGGGGCTACAGCTAACAGAACTCTATAGGCATGCCTATCTATCCACGACTCGACTATTGCAGGCTAAATTACTTGTCCAACTATCTGTGTCACACCCCCTTTACCCCTTAGTAGAATGAGCCATGTGTGTGTGTATGTATTTGTATGTGTTTTGGCATGATCATAAGGGTATTGTGGGAATACTGTATGAATTTGGGTTTTTCTGGTGCGTGTGTGCGCATGTGTTGCACTATGGTGCAAATTAGTTGGGTCAGATTTGTGTGTGCATGAGTGCACCATTGTAGTGTATGCATTGAAGTTGCATTGTGTGTGGTTGAATGCACCATAGTAGGATGTGCACTAGTGGATTATTGTGGTGTGTGTTGCTCATACATGTGTAGGGTACATTATTAGGGTGTTCATTGTGTGCATGTGATACATTTAGTTAGGGTGTGAGTAAATGATCTCCTCCACTAGATGGTTGACATGTGTAAAGGGGAAAGAAAGATGGGGATAGAGGAAATGAAAAAGGGAAATCTGATTTTTTGAAACCCATTCTCGTTTTCTCTTTTTCTTCTTCTTCTTCTTCCTCCTTTGCACTCTCCTAAGTGTTCTACTTAGATTCAAGCTCAAGTGGTGGAATTAATTACTCCCTTTCATCTTCCTTGGTAAGTTTATGCTTTTTCCTTTTGGTTATTCATGCATTTTCTTCTTCTTCTTCTTGGGTTTGATCTAAGCTAGGGTTTGTGTTCTTGGTGTTTGGGTGCTTGTTTGTGCTTAGTTGAGCCTCCTCGTGAGCCAAAGGGCAAAGAGAAGGCTGGACCTAGTGGATCCAAGCAATAGGAGCAAAGGATTTGAAGGTTTGGGAATTTCTTGCTTTTGCATGTAAATATGTTCGTGTATGAGTTTTGATGATTTCTTAGAATTAGGTTGTTATATGCTCTTTATTATGATGTATATGCTATGGGTTGTTGATTTGGAGTGTGGATCTTGCAAGAGCATGAGTTGATTTTGGTAATTTGGGAATTGATGTGGTTTTGGGCATAAATTGGGTCTTTGGTTGATTCTTGAAATTGGAAGTTTAAATTTATGTATTGTATGAAATTTCTTGTTAATAATTGTTATATTATGGTTGTTGATGCAATTGGATGGCTGGGTTTGAGGTAAGAGGTTCATGGTTGAATTTTGTGTGTTGATGGATGATTTTGGAAGGAGGAAATTCTGCAAAATTCTGCAGATTTTCGAAATCTCGACGCTATCGCGATCGCGACGACTGTCGCGAGCACGACAGAGAGAGCGGTGATTGGAGCTTCGCTATCGCGAGCACGTGATCCCGTCGCGAGCCCGCGACAGCCGAGGTGTTAAGCATCCTCTGTCGCGAGCGCGACAGAGCGCGATGCTGGCTGGGTGCTATCGCGAGAACGCGATTCGTCGCGAGCCCGTGACAGCACCAATTATTCTCTGTCACGATCGCGACATCCGTCGCGAGCGCGACAGAGCCTGGCCCTTCTGTCCTCCTCGCAGTCATGAAATCCATCGCGCGCGCGCAGCGAAGAGACTTCGGTCTCTGTCGCGAGCGCGACAGTCCATGCATGCTGAACGAGTTTTTCCTTCGTTGCGTGTGGTTTTTGAATTCCAGTTTCCTTTAGTGCTTATGAGATTTATGCTTTACATTTTATGAATTATATGAATGCGGATCCATGATACGATTATGAACACGTATGATAATGGTTTTGGAAATTATGAAATGGATTGAATGGTTTATGCATGACCTGCTAGAGTCTAGTAAGTGGATAGTTAGGCATGCCTAATAGAGTCTTTGAGCTGCAGCGCCCTTTGAATGTTTGGACCCCGATCAGGTCCCCGTTTGGTTCCTCGCGAACCCTTATGTGATAGGATCTTGTTTAAGATCCCCTTTGAAAATGTTTTGTGAAAGTTAAAAGGAAAAAGTAAAATTGGTTTTCTCGGCTCGTACCCGTAAAGTACTGTCCGTATCGGCTCGTACCCGTAAAGTACTGTCCGTATACTCATTATCCACTCCCTCGAGTCAGCAGGTGCCTTGTATGGATTGTAATATGAGAAATGTATGTGATATAAGTATGGATTCAATGATGAAAAGTATAACCTGTTATGAGGATATGATTATTGTTATGAACTTTCTGATGGATGGCTTTACGTATGTGAGCATGAGTATATGTTATTGTTATGCCATGATTATTGTATTTATGTACTTGAGGTACGCATGTGTATTGCCTTGACGACCGTTGTGAATGGTTGTCCTTATGCTATATGTGTGTTTCCCCACTAAGCGTTTATCGCTTAGCATGGTGTGTTTACCCGTGCAGGTGCGGAAGGAGTGTGCTTGGGAGAGTCGCCGCCATCGAAGCCAACACAGCAGGGTCTTAGTGTAGGGCTTTATTTTTGGTATTTTGAGGATTCTTTTTGTACAGAACTCTCTTATTGGTTATGTAATAGCTTCCGCTTTTGTATACGTATTTTGGGATTTGTAATTATCTGTTGTATATCTCTTAGTTGATTAGAACAGTAATGTAATGCTTCTGTTATATTAATACATGATCAGCTTTTCATGAATGGTGTTGTAAAGTTTTAAATTACCCTGTATTTCGGTATGTATGTTTATGTATGAATGTATATATATTTTGTATCTTTGTGGTGGCACCTTTACTCATACGGCATCTCACTCCTTATCGGGTGGGATCGCCTAAGTACGGGTAAGGGGTGTTATAATCTGTATAATATAGCATGGTAATATCAATAAACAATATTATATCACTTAGCAGCTTACTTACACATATGATATAACATATTATAGTTCATACATTGAATCACATATAATCCATAAGTAAGAAACCATGCAAAGTATATCAAATAAATAAACATTCATAGTACAAAGGAGGGTCGCACTCGTGACAAAGATGAATTGCACCATATGTCGTGCTCGCGACAACCTGTCACTCCCGCGATAGGGGTTGAATGGCCTCCGTCGTGATCGCGCACAAGGTCACGTTCGCAATAGAGAACGTCCGACGAAAGATCGTATCGCGACAGAGACGAGCGTCACGTTCCGTCACAGTCCTGCATAGCTCTCTTCAAACACTACCTCCTCCAAACACCAAACTAACCCTTTGCCCACACGACACATATCCAAACACCTCAGATTATTCAATCGTCAAGAATTATTCAGTATTTAGACAGTCATTTCAAAAATCATTTTATATACGAAAGGTTTATTTCATTCTCGGTTCACGTCATAATCATTTAATTCAATCTTAACATTGCATAATAGTTTTAAACCATAATTAAGCCTACTCAAGGCCCGAATTACCAATAGCCTAATAAACTTTCTATACATAGCACATACATTCTACATTCTTTAAATAAGTACCAAGGCATTCTTAGAGTTCCAGTCAAACGTCATCTTTTATGCATGAATCAATTTCTAAGATTTGGTTCAGACTTGGAAGGGTATTCCAAGCTTCCTACGTACCCCAAGGATTGGGAATCAGAACCCCATAGTTCTACTAGTTCAATATACAAATTAAAGAATTTCACTTCAAATCCCCTAACATATTATATCATGTCAATACTGGACGTATTCAAAAGTGTTTGACTCATTAAAATTTTAAGTACCTGAGCCAATATTCTTATTTATAACCTTAATCACTTGTATTCCTAAGTGATATCCATTTATTTACTCTTTTACAAGCTCTAAACATGTGATGGATACGTCTTAAAAAGTTCCGGTGAAGTTCGAGTGTATTTCGGAAGTAAAAACATACCAAAATACACAAACTAGAGGAGGGTAAAGGTGGGCAATGATTCTTGCCAACCAAAAGGTTCAAAATAAGAAGAAAAACCCTTATTAAGCAGGTTTTTTCATGCTTGCGACCGAAGCCTCCATTAGGTTTCCCGTGAAAATAGGATAACAGGACTGCTTTTCACTTCAACTTTGAAACGCCTAAACTAACATCTAACCCTCATATTTAGGAAAAATGTCCTCTTAACAAATGATCCCTATGATGTTCGCTTTCATATAGAACAAATGTTAGATCAATTGAAAATCTAAAATTTCAGATATGATCTAAACAACCTACACTACTCTAGTAAACCCGTCTAAGTAAAGACACCTCGTTGTGTTCCATTCTTAAGGATCTTAGAGCCAGAATTTGCTTATGGATATTTTTGAGACATTCTTAGGTATGTGTCTTAGCTTTCCAAGGCACTAGTTCCATACTATTTGGACATCTAAAACTCAACTTATAGCTAAAACAATCACCAGAGGTCTAGTGAAATATATGCAGAGTTTCCCCTAGAAATTCAAACTCTCTAAATTCAAGCAAATCCACACAACCAAATTAACACAAGCAATCCAATTTAACAAATACATATCAAAATAGTAGCTCATCAATACACACATATATATATACCAAAGCATGTAAATTTCCCAAACCTCACTTCCTTAGCTCCAACTAGCTTAATTTGCTGCATCTCTTTGCTATCATATACTCCCATGATCATTCTTACCCAAGTTCCTCCACACAAAACAAACCCAAGGCTTAAAGTTCAACTCAAATCACATATAACCTTTACTGACGTAAAATAAAAGAAGAAGAAGAAGGAAGGAAGGAAGGAATGAAACGATTACTCACCTAATCAACCCTTAAATTTGCTAGATCATCCACAAATCACAACAACTAGGGAACAAAATGAAACAAGGAAGAAGAAGAAAAATGAGGATGAGGAATGTGAGAGAGAGAGAAGAGCATATTTCTGCCCTCTTTCATGTTCTCTCTCTTCCTTTTATACCTCTCCCAACTCATTCCTATCCCCTTGCCACATGTCACCTTATAATTGGTCCATTCTAGATTTTTATGCAAATTGTCCCTTTTAGTCCACATCTTCTCCTTTAATTATACAATAGTATAATATATAAATCTAATTCATACATTGGCCCATAATTAAATCCTTGTCCCTTCAATTAAGTCCTAAATTCATACCTTACAAATTTGCAATTTGCCGCATTTGCCAAAACTTTTACATTAATACCAAATTTATCCTTTCGGCACACCTTACACCACAACTTACATACATTCGGCATATTACTAATCCATTCTCATAAATTGGCCCTCATAGTTACTTATTCCCTTCATTTAAATTCATATATGCAAAATGACCAAATTACTCTTGCCTCCCTTTTTCTTAATCCCGGTCATATCTTTTTTTCCATCTTAATCACTCCGACCATCAAATCATATAGTTTCGATCACTAATATCCCTAGACGTGTACAAATCCTTCTAGAATACATTTTGGGGTGTTACAAATGTGGCTTGATTACGGATATAGGCATTTGATTATATATATATATTTTATAAAGTATTAATTGCTTGCTTGTGTTAGTTAAATTAATGCATGAAATGTTGCTTGGCTCATGCAAACTAAAAGAGAAGTAGAGTTTATGGATGAATGTAAACATAATATATGTGTATGAATACTACTAGGTGATAATTAATGGTTTTAGTTTAAGATTTTAAGCACTTAAATTGATGTTTAATTTGAAGTATATTTTGTAATATATGTTTTGGATAAATAAATTTGGTAGTCACCACTAAGCATAAAGCTTAGAGCGTGGTTTACCCTCGCATGGGGCAAGAGATAGAAATCAAGCGTTAAACGTGAGTGTTCCAAAGGATAAATGTTGGATGGGAGTCATGACAAAAAGGCAATAATAATGAAATTTCTAGGAATGGATAATTTTAATCCCATTTCAAGTTGGCATGTACACTATATAGATAATTAGAATACTATTGTAACGAATAGTTTGTATCAGACAATTATTTATAGTTGATAGTTCCTGAAGTATTAGTATTATATCTTTGTATTTTGTATATTTGAAATAAGTATCGAGATGTGATGATATATGTAAATTATGTTATATAATGTGTGTGTGGTTAGATCTAGAATGGAGGACGGGAAAACTTGTGTTGGAGTTTGTATTAGAGTAGGGTGAATGAATGTTTGATTTTTAGAAGTGTAAAGAACTTTTGTTTACAGGGGGATAGGCAATATTATAGTGGAAAATCTGCCGAAATTTCAGTAGAATTAAATAGCACATTTGGAGTTATTTATGATTTTAAGAATAGGTAAGATTATGGTGATATTGATTATATTATATGTATATTAAATCGACTGTTGTGCCCATGATGGGCTGCGGTTTGTTTGATTTGCAGGACTAAATGAATAGTAAATTAAGACAGTTATAAGTCAATTGGCAAATGAAATGCAAAGGATTGTTAGGTAAATGAGGTTAATAACTAGTAAGCAGTATAGGTTAGAACTAAGAAAGTATGTTGTGGAACAAACAAGAAAAAATTTTAAAATTTCTCGTTTTGGCAATGAGCTTATATTAGATATACTTCAGTTAACTAGGGTATTCACTTAACCAAGATAGACCAACAGTTATACATATAGTATGCTGATATAAAGGTGTCATAGCAAGTATATTATTGTTCACAGTAATGAGCACATAATAATATTATACAGTTGCCTACCTTAACCTAGGGGAGTGGATAACGGGAAGAGTATTGAATGGGGGTACTCAAAGGTACAAACGGGTGTACTCAAGGGTACAATACCTTTTGCTTATATTCTTTATCTCTTTTGAAATAAGTAATGACCCAAACGAGGTCTACAGGACAAATAGAGGCTACAGTAATCAAAGTCCCTATAGGCATGCCTATTTATCCACTACTCGGTCTAAAGCAGGCAGGAGAGTAGGGATCCGAATTTCCATCATTTTATGCATTTATAATACCATGCACACATATACTTCATAGGAGTAGTTCACAGAACAGTACAAAAATACAGTGAATATCATTTATTAATGATAAAGAATCATTACATGAAATTTGGTGTCATTTATAAGCCATTTGATAGCAAAATTCACAAACAATTTCTGGAAAATAGGGGTCGTATGGCAGTAAGGAAAACCTGCCCACTGTGTGAAATGCGGGAATTAGACATTGTCAAAATAGAATGCCAGAGAATCCTGACCGCCGTGTGGAACACCCAAAAACAAAGGTTGCTGGATAGAATGCATTGACACGATGGTAAGGATGTTCCTGACCTCCGTGTAAATTACCTCACATTCAAAAAAGTTGGACAGAATGCTTTTACACGGTGGTAAGGGCTGACCTGTCTGCCGTGTAAGCCCACGGACTGCCACATTTTCGTAACTTAACACGATCATACGGCGGTAAGGATATTCCTGACCGCCATGTAACCTAGCATAGTTACTTCATTTACACTAAAACACAGCTGTGTTTTAAAAGCACAGCTGCACTAATCTGGAAATTCGATATGTTCTGTTTTACGATTTCCAACCCAAAAACACATCTAAACTCATTCTTTTCACATACAACCACTTTCACAATCATTATTCCACACCCAAATAACTCCAACACCATATTAGCAATATTCTCAATCACATACACACCTCAATTACTCAATTATAGATAAATTGAACACAAAGGAATAGAAAATTCCCAAATGTCAAAATCACTTCTTTATCCACTCCTTCACCTCCTTTCCTCTTCTTTCTCCTACTGTTGCTTCTTCTTCAAGTTCAAATAGCAAAACCATATCAATTTTTAGAAATATACATACATATCACAACTTGCACTCTAAAAAGTAAAGAGGAAGAAGATGATTAATAGTGACTTCTTCTTACCTTTAATGCTTTAAAATCACTTTTAAACTAAATCTCTAGCTTGAATTCCACTTCTAATCAGATTTTGGGGTGGCAAAAGATAAAAAAGGGCTGTCTTGGAGGAGGAAGGTTAGCTGGCTATCTTCTCCCTCTTGGCAGCCGACCTTCATGGCTTATAAAGCTATAAAGTCTCTTCCAAATTCTAAAATGGATAGATATCTATGCATGATTGGTTCTCCTTGTCCATTTACCATATTGATCCTTCTTCTTACTTAATTTCATGCATTTGGTTATTGATTAAACATATTTATTCATAGACACATACAACTACTCAACTTATGTAATTAAACCCATATATATTTATGCAATTAGGTCATCACATGTGAGATTACTACATTAACCTCTTCTATTAGATTAATTACAATTATGTATTAACTCATAATCACAATTATCCTCATTTACCCCAATATAAATAAATATAGATTCCCCAAACCTATCCAAAACTATTAGGGTGCAATTTGGGGTATTTCAATGGGGAATTCACTCACAGTTATAAGTGTTGTTCGATGACACAATTCAACAATTTGAAAAGTTTCTTCATGAAGCAGCATTGGTAACAACCATGAGGCTTGTTAGAATTAGTGATTCAGATTTTAATTCTTAATATTTTTGAAACAGAGTTAGTAATTAATTTGAAAGTTCATTCCTGAAATAGGAAGATCGGCTTTATTTTGACCAATCTTTAATTGAATTCTTAAGTTAAATTTCATTTTTAAACATTTAGAGGTGTATTTTGTAATTTGACAATTTTTACCATTGGAATTTCTTCTTAAATGATTCAATTCTTATTTTTAATTAATTGAAGTTTTTAGATTTTAATTTACTCAATCTATCTCATACTATAATGATCTTTTCAAATAACGCTTAAATAAGAGTATATTAATTATAGTTACTTTGATATTTATGGGCCGATATTTGAATACTCTGTGTCCACTATATATTGCTTGACAGGTTCACTTACTAGCTAATAGGTTGACAAGCATCATCAAGGATAGAACCAGGATGAAGAGATGGGGTCCAAGTATTACATATGAAAAGTTTAAAAAATTTAGGGAGACCATGTTATAAAAAAAATTCTTTCTCTAAGAATCAAGTTGTAATTTTACAAGGAAATTTTTGCAAAAAAAAAAAAAATATGGGTCAAGGCCCTTCCAAGCTCTACCTAGTTTTGTCTCTGCATATCATCATTCAACTAATTTTTTTAACCCAAAATTATTCAACTTTGAATTACCTATTCCAAAATTCCTTGACACTGACTTATGCCAGAAAACTGTGAATAATTTGAACATATGGTTCTTTATTTTTATTTTTCACATCCATAACTACTTCTTCCTTTTACTAAATTTTTTTAACTCAAAACGTAAGGATGAGTATTGGTCAAAAAAACCAACCCAAAATCTAAAATTTAAGGAAAACTTCTGTCCAACCCGAATTAAAAAAATATAGGGACATAGCCCAAACAACCTACAATTTTTTTGTTGGATTTTTCGAATTTTGAAAACCTGAAATTATATTTTATAAATATTAAATTAATAAAAATAATAAAGTACATTACATTTTATGATATTGGATATATTTTTAACGTGAATTAATTTTTTTTTCAAACTTATTATTTATTTTATTGAAATATAAAAATTAAAAAATAAAATTTTTATTACAATCCGTGCCAAAATACAGGTTTCGACTACCTTAGAATAAAATAAAGCAATTTGAGTTTTCCTGAAACAAAATTTATTAGCAACTTCAATATAAATAATAAAATGAAATTCGTAAAATTTTTAAAAAATAAATAATATTTCTGGTCGAAACCATTTTGTACGGACATCGACAATGCACAACGCCGTTACACCTTTTACCCGCGTTTTTGCAAGAGCTAAAGCAGCGTATCACAATTCCAATACTTCGAAAGATGAACTTATTTTCGGTTTGCTACCCATTTCATTTCTTTGAAAAATTTCTAGATTTAAAAACTCATTTTCTTCTCCTCAATTAGACCATAATTTACAGCTTTTGTATAAATACATATGTTAATGGCAGCTCTTGCTGCTTCAGTTCCTCCATGGATCCCTGAAGATGACCTCTTATTGAAGAATGCCGTTGAGGTACGCTCTTTTATGATCCTCTCTCTCTTTTCCCTTTGTGAATTACAACTTATAATTATGGTGATCTTGAAAATTTTGTGAAATTCTACTCTGTAAAACCCTAGTTACTTTCCTTTTTTAATTATGAGTTTTTTTAAAAATTCTGAACATTTTATGCTGTTGGTTATAGTGAAAGTGATATTGGGTGTTTGTTATTTCAGGCAGGTGCTTCTTTGGAAGCACTTGCTAAAGGAGCTGTGCGATTCTCTCGGAATTTTACTGTCCGAGAATTGCGTGATAGATGGTATTCTCTTCTTTATGATCCTATTGTTTCAGCTGAAGCTTCTGCTAGGATGGTGGAGTTTGAACATTCTGTCCCTAATTCTAAAGTAAGTTCTGAGGTTTCCGTTAAAAGAAAGCTTGAAAGTGTTAGGCGATTGTATTATGCTATGAGGAAGAAAACTTGTAACCGTGGCAACTCTCCCTGTCTCAGTTTACTTAGTCCACCTGATACTGACAATATAACATTTGGTAGTCCGTTGCAAGGTGGAATTCGTGTTTTTGGGGATCATAATCAAACCCAGTTTGGACTTGGTGGGAAGGAAATGACATTGTCACATCCACTGCTAGAAAATGGCCCTTCATTCCTCGCAGAGGAGCTTCCATCTCCTCTGGCAATATGGGAAACAGTTGAGGATATTTCTGCAGCTGCAATGCCAATAAGATTAAGAGTCGAAGAGAAAGGTCAAGAAAAACCATTAATACATGGTGATGATGTGGAATTGGATGGTAATAAAGTGATTTTATCAGAAATGAATGTTACCCATTCTGGGCCAATGTTGGAAGATAAAAATGCCATTAATGTACCTAGCAGTTCAACTGCAATTTCAGAAAGTGATTATGCAGAGCTTTCAGAATCACTCTTTAACTTTGTGAATGAGGATCGGCTGATTTTGGTGGATGCAGAAGGGGAAGATCCAATAGATAAATCTTGTAATTATGGCATTTTGGCAAGTTGCCTTGATGATGTTCATGGCAATGAATTAGATGTTAACGATTCACAGACACTAGTTTTAAATAAAAGACTTGTAATTCCTGTTAGCACAGGTCCTGCAGAGTCTGTGGCTGAAGGTTCACACTGTCGTGATCATTTTTGTTCAGAAATCAGCATAGCATCATCTACATCAACAGCAACTATGGAAATATTTTATGGAGAAATGGAGTGTACTTTAAACAGTGAAGACCCTGAAATCCCAAGTAATGATGATGTTTCCCTACCTAAACAATTAACTTCTTCCATAATGGGGATTTCTAGGAAGATAGGTTACCCTTTTTATTCGAATGCTAATCTAAAGGATGGAAAACAAGAGAAAAGCTTGTTAAGGAAAAAAGAAAACTCAACGCAGTCTCCTATTGCTCCCCAGATAAAGGAATCTAAAACAATGCGACAGACCGACCAAGGACACCAACTTGTTGATTGTGGAGTGAAAGCTGAATCTCCTTATGATATGGCCTTCAGCCAGGCTAGCAATGCACACAGAGACTCAAATCAATGTATTACATCCCAGACAACTCTAACTTCTGCTGCAGTTGAAGTCCCTGATGTGGAGGCATTGCGTGCATGTAATAACTTTGATTTGCCATTATATGTGAGTGGATGCTCCCTTAAACAAGATGCTTCAGTTTCAGAGGTGGACCCCATAATGTTGGATCAGGAAAAATCTGAAAGTGATGATGACATTCCATCCTATTCTGAGATTGAAGCCATGGTAAATCTGACTTAATGCATAATGTTTAGGGGACCTGTCCTTATTTTCTGTTTCAAATAGTTTCTATGCTCTTTCGCTAGTTAACTTTGTACTGTTTTGTGTCAGATTCTTGGAATGGACTTGTGCCCAGATGATTCAGATTCTTATATTAATAGGGAAGGTAGCTCATTGAGGTTTTCCCAGTAGTATATTTTTCCGTTCTACATGCAAATTTATCCTGGAAACAGCATTAGAAATTTTGCTGCTTTAACAGTCACAGACTTAGTTGTTTCCTCTGCTGTTATCCATTTCATTTAGATACTCTTCTGCCTTTCAAATAACTTTTGATGTCTACTGGTGTTTGCCAATACACTGTTTTTATAGCTGATAAATTTGAATAAATCCATTGTATATGTTTAAAACAAATAATTTTGCACTTCTTTTCTTTATACTTTTATTTATTTGTAGCCTCAAGGTACCAAACTGAGGATATGAAAAGAACTCTTATCAGGTTGGAACAGTGTGCACGATCATCTGTTCAAAGATCCATTGCATTGAGGGGTGCACTTGCTGTCTTGTATGGGCGTCATCTGAAGCATTATATAAGGGACACTGAGGTATAACTACCGTCATATTGTATATTATAGTCTAATGAACAATATCCAAACTATTGTGCATTTTCAGTGGAAGCCAATTATTTTATTTTATTTTATTTTTGGAATTTGTTGCTTTTACATTTGTATCAATTTTTTCCTTTCAAGTCAAATTTATAGAAAAAGCACAACTGAAAAAAAAAAGGGAACTTTGCTATAATTTTCAATTTGCCTTTCTATAACTTGAGAGTAATACTTCACAATTTTAAGTTAATATCAATTACTGCTAGCAACAAAAATATGTAAAATGTATTAATCTCTTCAAAAACATGAAAATGGTTTGATGAATCAAATGCAAAATAATTTTTGGAAATTAGAAATCTTCTCACAATTTTTTTTATTTTTAATGTTTAAATTATTTTTTCTCAATTGGCTAAAATGGATTCAGAAGTGAAACTTTAAAGTACAAGTTGATGAATAAAAAAGGGCTAAAAATGGGCAGAGAAGTACTGATTTTTTATAGCATTTGACTTTATTTTCAATGAATTTCATACAAGAATTGATTGTAGTGATTATTGATCTTTTGTCAAGGCTAGTCTTTTGGTTTAAGCTTATGGTTGGGATAGTCTCAGCTCATTCTGTCTATCAGTGTCCATGTAAGATTGTTTTCTTGTTTGTACATGATCTCCTTCTACCACGTAGGTTGTACTTGGCAGAGCTACTGAAGATGTGGAAATTGATATTGATTTGGGAAGAGAAGGGCCATCAAACAAAATATCAAGACGGCAGGTGGATTTATCTCGGTGTCTTCAGATTTGCATTTGAACTTGACCATATTATTATGAATATAGACTAATAGGAGCTGCTCTTTCTGTTGTGTGTATCATTGTCTATGTTTTTTTTTTTTTACTATGTGAACAGAATAAATTAAAAATAAAATAAGTCAAGGAAAAAAAAAAAAAAGAGTCCAGGACTCCTCTGCTTAAGGATTAAATTGCATATTTTAAGATTATTGAGTACAAGCCAGGGACCTGGTTATTGTTCTTTTCCCTTGGCAAATTCTGTAGTTAAGAGAAAACTGTTACATTAGCATGTTACAATGTCAACCTTAGAACTCTATAACTCTGAATTTTGTGGAAGTATGAGTGGTTATTGCCCTTGTTCCTAGGCACTTATAAAGATGGAAGCAAATGGTTTATTCATCTTGAAGAATATTGGGAAGAGTCTAGTGTTTTTGAACGGCGAAGAAGTTGCAACTGGACAGAGTATGAGTCTTCGTTCAGGTGGTTTGATTGAGGTATGCAGCTTCCATCATCTTCCTGTTTTGATATGCCTTAGATTGTTTCGTGCCATTTTATCTGCTTTCTTACACGTGCTATTCCATTAAGGTCTTTGTATTATGCGTTGCTCCTTTACAAGAGTATTATTTTGTCCCCCGCCCGAATATGCAGATTGGCGATATGGCATTTGTATTTGAAATTAATAGCAAATGTGTGCGGCAGCATCTGGTAAATGCCTCCAGAAACCGCCAACAAAACTTCATGAAATTCGAATGGTCAGAAGGGGTTTCCTGAGCAGAGGAAAGCCATCACTGGCTCCTCATTTTCCTTCGTTTTCAGCTTATTTAGGCGAACAAAAATTAGTGTTGCATCTTGTGCTGAACAGAAATATGTTGTTCAATGTATATAGTATAGGAAACCCATGTCCTAGAATGTAAATACGTTTATGGAAACAAATAGCACATATGTATACGAATATAAGGAACAATATATAATTTTTTTTTTCCAAACTATCACCATTTAGTAATTTATTTTTTGAGTTAATCGAATATTTGATTATCCATATGAATTTATTAAAAATGCCATATTACTTCTATTGAGATATATAATATTTTAAGAAAAGCGCATGAAAATTATGCGCTAACAGTGATATAAAGATAATATGACATTTTTAATAGCTTTAGAAATAATTTAGCATTTTTAATTTTATTGGGTATTCTTTATATTTTTAACAAGTTGAGCAAATAATTTGACATTTAATTAATTCTGGAAATAATATATTAAATGGCTATAATTTGAGGAGAAATTATGTATTAATCCAAATATAAAAAATAATTGACTTCTCATCGCCAACAAGATAGGAAAATAAATTTTGTAAAAGGTAGGGCCAGTTTAACAAAATTTATAAAAATATATTTTTTTTAATTAAAAAAAAATTATATTATAAAAGTTATATCTCAAAAAAAGGGTAATTGTTTGGTAAATAAAACACAAAATAACTTATAAAATAAAAAAAAATTGTCAATTGTTTGACAAATGATACGATTAAAATTAATTTTTTAGAATAAAAAGACAAAAAATAACATATAAATTTTAATATATTATATTCAAAATCTCACTAAAAATAATAATAATTTACACTTGTTTGCACTTTTTTATTTTACTAAACTATTAAAATCATATATTTTCATATATAATTAAATAAAAATAAATATAACATAAAAAAAATTAAAAAAATATATATTGTCTTTATAATTAATTACACATATTATTTTGGGTGATAAAAAAAAGAGAAGAAAAAAAAAAGAATAGAGTTGTTTATAACGTTAGACAATTTTGGATTGTAAGGTAAAAGAAGAGAACAAAAGAATTTTTATTTTTTTATATTAGATATAATTGTTCTTATAAAATAAAATAAGGGATATTTTTGTTTAAAATAAATATTAAATCTGCTACTCTTAAAAACTGAAATTCAATTTTTTTGAAAAGTTTATAATTTTTTCTAGTATAAGGTTTTTTCACTTCTCACAAAATTAATTTATCTAAAATTAGTATTTACCAAACACGTATTTTTATTCAATAATCAGCTTTTTGCCCTTACAAAAGTAATGCCAAACACAGTCGAAGTAGCTCTTGTCAATGTTATTAAAATCGAACTGACCGGTTTGACTAGTTTAATTGTAAATCAGCAGTTGGTTCGGTTCGATTCAATATACAAAATGAAAATATTAAACAAAGGATAAAACCGGTATGAACCGGTAAATAACCGGTTTCGTAATCACCAGTTTAATTTATTATATATATATATATATATTGAAAACTGCCTCTCGCTCTCTTGCCTTTCCCTGTCAAAGAGAAATATAGATCTAAATGCAAAAATCAAACCCAGCTCATAAATCACAGTAAAAATATTATAATGTTAATTAAAAGCCATGCATTCCTAACAAGATGTAGAATAGAAAAATCAAAATTGAACAAACCAAAACAGAACAAAGAGGAAAAAAAAGTAGAAGAACCGGATCTGGAACAAAGAGAATGCCAGATCTGGAACAGTCACAAAAAAAAAAATTAGGCAAAAGAGAGAGAAAAAAAGGGTTGATTTCACTAACGGTCACTCAACTTATCACTTATCGCGCAAAAGTAACCGACTTTTTTTTTCTTACTTAAATGTCACTGAACTTTTAACATTTTTGCAAAAAAGTCATGTTAACCGGAATTCGGTGAAAACTATCGCCGGATTGATGACATGGCATGACATGTCAGAAACTATATGTCGTTTAATAATATTTCTAACAAATGCTACATTTAAATCAATTTCACTTACGGTCACTAAACTTATCATTTATCGTGTAAAAGTAACCAATTTTCTTTTTTTCCAACTTAAATGTTACTGAACCTCTAACATTTTTGCAAAAAAATCATATATTTACTATTCGTTGTCACGTGTCATATGCCATGTCATCAATCCGAAAACTAGTTCTCACCGGATTCCGGTCAACATGACTTTTTTGAAAAAATGTTAGAAGTTCAGTAACATTTAAGATAGAAAAAAAAAGTCGGTTACTTTTGTGCGATAAGTGATAAGTTGAGTGACCATGAGTGAAATTGACCCAGAAAAAAATAACAAATCTGGAAGCTGCTTCCTCTTCCTCGCTGGGTATGGGATTTTTCTTTTTTTTTTCTTTTTTTTTTGTGGTCTTCCCTCTCTCATTCTCTCTCACTGCTTCTAGCTAGCAGAACGATGCTAGATGAGCATGCGGCAGTGACAGGAGGAGAAGGAAGCAAAGAGAGAAAGAGAGATTTTTCGAATCAAACCAAAGAGAAAGAGAGATGAAGATGGAAGGACGAAGGAGAGAAGTGTGTAAAGATCGAAGAATAAAAACTTGCAGACTTAGTAATGCATTTTGGCAAGAATTTTCCATTTATATGTATGCATTTAAATTTTAGGCTTTCACTATTAAAATGGTTTTTGATATCCCAATTCAAAATTATTATCCACTGAGCCCTAACTCTTCTCATGTTTGCATGAAAATTTTTAAGTTTTGGGCTTCGGATCACAAACCCATTAATTAGGCTACATTAAGCATTATGTTCAAGGCTACACCCAGAACCTTGAACATTTTAATTTTTTTTATTCAATGCATCTTATAATTGTAGTGGTTAACCAAAAAAAATCAGTTAATCGATTTGAAAAATCGAAACCGATGGACTGATTAACCGATTATAACGGACTGGTTAATGATTAGTGTTTTAAAAAACCCGATATTGATGGACTGAATTTTTTGGCTCATGGACCGATTAACCGGTTCATACTCACCCCAGGGTAAAAGGAATGATTTGGTAAGTTTTTACTTTTTAACACGGTGCCTAACATCTATACTTGTCCAAATTAGATATGAAACAAGTAGGAGTGTACATGGTCCAGTACAATTCGGATATTTATAAATTTTCAGTATTGCCTTGAAAGTATATATATATTTAAAGTCAAGTCTTGTAGTTGTCTTGGAAATTCGATACAATTTTTCCAAAAATTTGGTATAATTCGGTTTGATTCTTCGATTCTTTTGGTACTAACAATACAATACAAAATAATCTAGTATTTTAGATAATTTAATTGTTTTTAAAAGCTCCAAAAAAATATATAATATTATTAACAAATATAACTAACATCTAAAAAAATTGTATAATCCAACTTAACCAAATATATATTAAATTAATCAATTTATAAAAATAAAACCTCAACTTTAATTAAAAAATACCTCATCATCCTATAAAAATATTTTAAAATCAACCTATAAAATATATCTTACATAATAAAGCATCGCTTTAAAAATTTGTAAAACGAGAGGACGTGCGCATGAAGGATTTTATGGGAAATGTTCTCGATAGCTCATCTCTACCCGTTGAAGGTGATGAGATTAGGGCTATGAAAAAGGTTAAACATCAGCCTAATTTTGATCCCGGATCTGGGTATCGTGACTCCTTATGTAATGACCCAAATGGTACCCTAGATGGAATTGTAGTATTAATTATATAGTAAAGGGTACAAAAGTAATTGTGCAAGTACGAAATTGTGAGTTAGTAGGGATGTAATTGAAAAGAGAATATAAGTTAATGAAGAAAAGAAATTAATTGAGGGATTAAAAGGAAATCGGCTAAGGGATTAACTGGAAAGTTTGCATTGAGTTGGACAAGTGGCAAAGGCTTGACAAGTGGCTTGATGAAAGCTTACCACATAAGCTTCTCTATGCAATAAATAGGGGTGAGTGGAGTCAAATCTTCCCCCACTCATTGCATGTGATCGGGCCATCTCTTCTTCCCTTTCTTTGTTTTCTTTTGGTTCTTATTTCTTCTTCGTTGGATTTGAATAAAGATTTGAGTTTGGATTGGGTTTGAAGAGGATTAAGGGATTAAATTTGAAAGGTAAGTGTCTGGATTAGAAGTTATAGCTGTTTTCTTCTTCTATCCTATTCTGTTATGAGTTTTGGGTTGATTGGTTATGGATTAACACTACAAAAAAATTGGCAATTAGTGACGGGAATTTTAATTGCTAATATGCAAAATTCAGTCACTAATTACATATAGTGACAAGACGACTGAACATTGCTAATACCGCAATTGCAAGCATTTTAGCGACTAAATCAAAAAATAGTTGCTAATTTTAGTGACTAAATTTTGTCGCAAATAGTTTATATTTAGTCGCTAATGAACCCCTAAATTTAGTTGCCAAATATGTTATTATTTAATTTGCGACGAAAAATTTAGTCGCTAAATCTGTCGCTAAAAATTACGACAAATAGTCGCATGATATATCTGTCGCTATTCGGTCGTAATATCTTTTTTATTTTTAGCGACGGAAAGTTTAGTAGCTAATCTGTTGCTAAATTTATGAATTTTTTTATTTATTATTTTATTTTCATATCATTAAACAATAAAATAATTTATTATGTACACTACATTTAAAAATGGACATTCATATGAATATAAATGTAAATTATAATCAAATTTATAAACATATAATCTAAACCATATATAATTAATATTATTACATAATGTATATATAATTAAAATTACTAGAAAAGTAAATAAAGTTATAATCCCACATAATATCTTTCTAAATATTAAATTGTACTAATAATAAGATCATACAAAATAAGATTAGTAAAGTCATTTTGAGGTAGAACTGCCACTACCAAAAGGAGAATCATCATGTAGTTGAAGAGCTTGTGCACCTGAAGGGCCAACATCATCATCATGTGCGGGTGATGTAGTAGTGGTATTAGGCTGTTTTGCTGGTGGCTGAGTGTCCAAGTGAGAAAGCAGTGAAAGAAATAGTCCGTGCCATAATCTCCTCGACATTTTCCTTTGTCAAGCAGGTACCACCAGAATGAGAGGTAATGCTTGTACCAGCAGCACATAATGGTCCGGATGAATAAACACCATGATGCACATATGAGCCAAGTCCATATATTGTTTTCCACTTATTGCATCGTGCAGCCTTAATAAAAAACTCCGACTCATCAACAGATGACTTATCTTGCGATCTCTCAGATCAGAGTTGCTCATACCTCTTCTATAAAATAACAACAATTTTTAATAAATGTAAATATAAGAAGAACACATATTTTATAACCATTTACTATTTAAATAACTGAAAACATTATCAACTGATGAAGTACATGTTACTTACATGCACCTCTCTGCTACAATCTGCCACATAGGTCTTTCCATCATGATTTATGGTATGTGTGTGCAAATAAGCCTCGGGAATTGTAGTTTGCCGGCCAAACTCCTTCTCCTATATCATGTGCAGTAGAAGGTAGTTATTGAAAAAAATGAAGATGGGTAAAAAAGATAAATTTTTCCTGTATTATTAAAACAAGCAACTTGCATTATTTTCCTTTTTTTCCTATTTTTTGTAATATATAAAATGAAAAAATTTCAAAAAATCAATGAAAATTTTGGCATAACCTCCCCATATTATTTCCATCCTCCTGTAAAGAAAAATCCCTTTTACACTTCTAAAAATCACAAATCTACTCCAATCTCCTCAACAAACTCCAACACAGTTTTCCCGTCCTCCACATATATCAATCAATATATTGTCAAGAAATTCGCATATCTATCAAATTCAATAGTTGATTAGTCCTATATAAATACAAAAATTGCATGTGAGGTATATATAATCTAAACTCAAAAGGCAAATTGTTTCACAATACTGAAATGAACATATCAATGGCCAAACATTATGGAAATTGGCAGTCACTAATATAAAAGTATAATTTCTTCTAATAATTAAAGTACTTACCAAGGGCGAGATATACTCGCCAATCGAAATTGTACCACCGGTGTATGATCCAGGAGTTTTATCTTCAGATCCTCTATAACGATTGATCTTTTTCTGAGTAGATACTTGAATGCGTGGAGGAAGATTAAAAATCTTATTCCACCTAATCCATGCAGATTCTGGAAAGTCTTTAGGCTTTTGCTTGGCCACCGTTATGTGATACACATAATCCTTATACCTCTGTGCAGCCTTGGTTTTCCAACCTGTCCTAATAAGACCATTAACTTCAGCATCCCAATGGCACCTTTTCTACATTTATATTACAAGTAGTTTATTAGTAATTATAATCATACATTAATTCAATATAATTTGATTACTGAAATTTGTAATGAGAAATTACCATTAATTTTGAAATAAATATATAGATATACCTTGAATTCTCTCCAATAAAACTCCTTAATTTCTCTAGAAACCTCCTTCCAACTAACTCTATTAGTGTATGTCCTCTGATGAAAGCTGCTGGTTATAATCCTAAAGCATTGGGAGGAAGGTTCCAACCTGCAAAATATATTATATAAAAGCAATGGGGTTAAACATGTTTTTATAACTTAATCACAATTTATATGGATGAATACTCACATGCCCTTTTGGTTCACTGTAATGTACAATTTATTAATATGCTGACTATTGACTTCACATGTAGTCGATGTACTGCTGTTGGCTGTGTGAGGACTAGGAGTTGATGCAGATGGCGTACATGTCATAGGAGGCGATGGTGCATTCGCGGGTGTAGGGTCTCCAGGGATATCTGGCATATCTCTAAAAGGTGGAGTCATTGAATCCACTCCAGATCATCCTCCCCGACATCCTCGACCAGTAATTCCTTGTCCTCTACCATGACCCATACCTACACAATGGTAAGCTATACAGGTGTGTGTTTAACATATATAACTTATAATTTCATAAGTGCGTTATATATAAAATCAACCTTTTTTTTTCCAGATATTAAATATAATAAAAAAGTTTAACAAGTTAATACATGATACTCTGAAAATTACACTTAATCAATTAGTCACTATCAGATGAATTTTGAAATTCCTCTTTGTCGTCTTCATTGCTACCATAATCTATAAATTCTTCTTCTTCCTCATCCACTTCAAGTTCCTGATCAACTTCATCAATGTTACAAGTTCAATGACCACTCCCGTAAGGTCACGCAAGTATCTATCATCTTCATTACCTGGATCCATTGTTATCTCATGCACAATAACTACATCAACTTGGAATGCATTAGAATATGTAATAGCAGTGTCATCTCTAACATCTGATGTCACAATGAAGTCCCTTGGTTTAACCAAAAACACAGCTAACCAACTAGCTCTATCTAATCTCAAAGTAGGATATCTTGCATAATACACTTGAGTTGTTTGCATTGCTAAGATAAATGGTTCATATTTGTTGAACCGACGATGCTGGTTTACATAGACAACTCTATATTGGCTGTGAATCTTAAGACCAATGTCTAAAGTGGGATCAAACCAATGGCACTTGAATAATATTGTCTGCTTTATTGGTAATTATGGGTACTCTATCTCTATGATCTCTTCAATCCATCCATAGTAATCACCAGCATTATCACCTGAGTTGGACCCTTTTACAAAAACTCCACTGTTCATTGAACGTCTCCCAGAACTATGACTTTTAGTGTGAAATTTATATCTATTGACAAAGTAGATCGAGTAGCACTTCACTCTTTGTAATGGTTTTTGTGACAAACTACAGAGGTATTCATTGTCAATTCCATTATAATGGACCTAATTTGAAATAAAACATAGTGAAGTTATCATCAATACCATCTTAAATGATATTTATGTGTTATACATGCAAATTGTGATGGCCTTACATATAATTCAAACCAGTTTTCAAAGTAGTTGTCAATATTTGCATCAATTTGACTTGGTGTAAGATCAGGATGCTTCTCACGTAAGTTCTCACAATATGTACTTCATTACCAAAAACTTAAAACAAATGAATCATTTTGAAAAATCCTGTATATCTCACAATAGAATCAAATATATAATTATTCTATACCTCAAGAATGGAGAAACCTCCTTGCAATTTAGTAGAATATAAGTATGAGCTGCCTTATACTCCTCTGAAGTTAATGCTCTGTCACAAAGTTCTGAGCATGTTCGGCCTGGGTAAGTGAAAATTATTAAATTTTCATTAATGTTTTCCCCATAATCTACATCATCATTACGAGGAGGCCGTCGGTGTCTGGTACTGATATGAGGTTCAAAGTAATGCGAGAAAAAACTTGATGATTCTGAGAGTAAGAACGCATTGCAAATAGATGCTCCTGCTGTTGATTTGTTACCAATCTTTTTTTTTAGACTTCGCAGGAAGCTGCATATGGCGGATATTGATAATTAATTTAAACATGACTTTGTACATAAATATATACTGACATAATGTTCAGATTTATTAATATTTACCTCAAACGGATACATCCATCGATATTGTATAGGGCCAGCAACCCTGGCTTCACATGGTAAGTGTATCATTATGTACTCCATTGAGTCAAAGAAAGATGGAGGAAATATCTTTTCAAGCTTACAAATTATTTGTGGGATGTTTGATTCCAATGCCTCGATGACTTCGACACGAAGAGTACTGGATGTCAAATCCTTAAAAAATAAGCTTAGCTCTATAAGGACTTGCCACACATTTCCGGGAAGTAACTCATGGAAGGCAACAGGCAGCAATCATTGCATAAATATACGGCAATCATGGCTTTTTATGCCATATAATTTAAGCTTTGTCATGTCAACACAACGACCCAAGTTTGAAACATATTCATTTGGAAACTTAAGTTCCTTCAACCACTCAAACAATTCTTTTTTTGCTTCCTTATCCAATATGTAACATGCTTTTGTATATTTGCCATTGATTAGATCCATTGCCAACTCTGGACGATAATAATATTTCTCTAAATTTGAACGTGCTTTTGCATTATCTTTGGTTTTGCCTTCAACATTTAAAACTGTGTTAATCACATTGTCGAACACATTTTTTTCAATATGCATGACATCAAGACTGTGTCGAATCATGTTTGTTTTCTAATAAGGCAAATCCCAAAATATGCTTCGTTTTCTCCAACCACAAGAGTGACATATGATCCCATTAATCTCGTTTGCATCAACCTCAGTTACTTTGACTAGACCCCACTGATTAATTTCTTGTAAAATTTCTTCCCCAGCTCTAATTGGTGGCGGTGGCCTTGTTTCAACATGCCCAATTCTGAAGTTCCTTCTGTTTCTCCTAAATGGGTGATCAGGAGGAAGAAATTTTCTATGATTGTCAAACCAAGTTTGTTTTCCACCACTCTCTAATCTAAATGATTGTGTATGCTCCATGCAATAAGGGCATGCATATTTTCCAGATGTACTCTAGCCTGATATCATGAAATATGCTGGAAAGTCATTAATTGTCCACATTAGTGCAGCTCGCATCTTAAAGTTTTGCTTGGTTGACACATCATATATTGACACCCCACTATTCCACAATTTATTTAACTCATGAATCAAGGGTTGTAGGTAGACATCAATTTTTTGCTTTGGATTCTTAGGGCCACGTACAACAATAGTTAAAAACATATAAGCCTCCTTCATGCACATCCAAGGTGGTAGATTGTAAGGCATGACAATTACAGGCCCTGACGAGTATTTCCTCCCATATTGTCCAAAAAGCTGAAACTCGTCTGCACAAAATCGCAACCTAACATTTCTAGTCTCAACAGCAAATGAAGGATGAGTTACATTGAAATTATTGCAAGCTAGAAAGTCAGAAGGATGCTGCATAACCCCATCATTTTGGACATGATTATGATGCCATCTCATATGTATTGCTGTCGCTTTTGACTGATACAATCGTTGTAGCCTAGGTATTAGTGGAAAGTAATACATCTTTTTATATGCTTTCAATCTATGCTTACGAGATCCGACATACATTTTGAATCTTAGGTGATTACAAAACTTGCAATATGTCAAGTTTTCATCTGCACGCCAATACAACATGCATCCTTCGTTGCAACAATCGATTTTTTCCACTGGCAATCCTAAGCTTTGAATAAGATTTTTTGTTAGGTAAAAATTATCCGGCAATATGTTGCATTCAAGCAAAACTTCCTTAAACAATTGAATGTTTGCATCATAAAACTTCTATGGCAGATTAACTTCTGATTTGGCATACGACATCCTTGCAACTATAGAAAGTTGGGAATGGTTATCACAATCGGGATACAACTTCGCATTACCAGATTTAAGAATATCATAAAATTCCTGACATTGCGGATTTGGAGCCTCATCCATAGAATTTACGTAAAAATTTGATGGTCCCGGTTGGTTAGTATTCGACGAAGAGCCTTGTTCAGGATTATAAGTAGTTTGATATTTTGCAATAAATTATAGCCAATGGGTGTTGGGATTAAAATTAGGCCCAGCTGCATCAAGTACCATTTGCTGATATGGATTTCTTACCTCTACACCATCTACTATTTCATTGATTATTGGATTCCAATTTGACTCGTTACCCGTATAGTTCGTTTCACCATGGCAATTCCAAACAAAATAGTCCCGAACAAATCCCTTACAGAATAGGTGATTCATAACAGTTTTCACATCATGGAACTTTCGGTTTACACAATTTTTGCAGCGACACCTAATATGATCACCACTCATTTCCTTAGGATGAGAAGTGGCAAATTTAACAAAATTCTCTACTCCGTATACGAATGAGGAATTAGTCATTCCACTTGCATCTCGTCGATTATACATCCAACTACGATCTAAGGATTCCATATAACCCAACTTTTTCGAATTTAATAAAATAAGAAAAAATCAAAAGTTTAGTATCAGCAGTATACAAAAAAAGAGAGCCTAGTAGCAGTTGCTATTCTCATTGGGTCAGATTAAGCAAAATTTGAAGCTTAAATACCAAATTATCATGTTAATGAAAAAGAGAGCCTTTCATATATATTTGTATTTCAACAAAATTTTATCATGAATCCCATAATGCAAATCAAATTGATATCATACTATAAATGCTAAGAATATATTACAATCGATCTCATATATATATGTAAGTGGTAAGAATATATGTTTGGTATGAAATTGAATGTTCAAATATTAAATAGAATTTAAAGATGAAAGATGAAGACACTGTTATGTGTTCTCATCACAATAAATGAATTTTGGGTTCTACTGAAAAGAATAATGATTCATCTATTTATTGTATACTATAATTTATTAACAAATGTATTATGTATAATTTATACAAGAGAGTATTGGAGATATAATAGAAATAGAACTCTACAAACAAACTATTCCTATCCTATCATGGACTCTTTCCTTTACAGTTCGAGCATATAGGTAATCAGAATATTCAACTCCAAATAGTTAGTGATAATCATTTTCCAATAATTTAATTTAATTTGAATTGTTCAAAACTATAAAAGGTATGCTTTGACTAATATGGTCTGCTGATTATCCCAGCCGTGGGGATAGTTTGAAACTGGAATATCTAGCTAGATCATGATGTTATTAGGTGGATTATTTAATAAAATGCATAATGAAGAAATGATGACTAATCATCAATCTTTAGACATTTTTTATGAAGTACTAACATAGAAGTCCTATTTTAAATTATCAACAGTAGTAGCTAACTTTGCAAATTTGTTTATTGTACTGAATTTATGGATTTATTAATAAATCAAGTTATCAATATGATGACCTTATAAGTTCTTATTTTACATATATGAAACTAATTTTAAGAATTACCATTTTTATAGTAATTTAATATTAAATCTATTTATAATGAAAGAATATATGGAATTCAAATAAGTAGAATTTAAGAAAGGAAATGTAAATCTAAAACTTAAAAAATAAACATTATGCTGAGACCCAAATTGGTTACAAGTGCATATTGTCTCATGAATATTATATTGAGTAATTTAATTAAGCTTAAATAGTTGAGCCACTTCTGTTTTTGTTGCTGCAAGTGATGTCATAGCATGAGTTAATATGCTCACATGTGCTGAAATCGTTTTTCCCCAAGCATCAAATTCAACAAAAAAATTATAAATTAAAGACAAAGTAACAAAGCTCAAGTTATAACGTACAATTTCTTATGGAGACCATTAATTAGGTTGTGTTTGTGCTAATAATAAAGTTATATTAAGTGGTGTTTGTGGTCATAATTTCAATTAGTTCTTTGGATGCGTGGTAGGTACTGTTTATTTTCCGGTATTAAACAAGAGATTTGAATTTTGAATTTTGTTTTAAGAGTTGGTGAGTAGTTTACAGATTTGGATTTGCTTTGGGAATTAAGAGTTCAATTTGTTACAGCTCTGGTTTATGCAGTGTCTTCAAACTTTATGGCAATTTTAATTCACGAATGGTCTGGGAGTTTATCTTTTGAGTGCTTTGTTTAAGTTTAGGGCCTGATTTTAAATTTGAGTCAATAGTTTCTATTTTATCAGGACTTAATTAGTCTTTTTTTATTATAGTGTTGTTGTTCAAAGAACATATTTTTATAAAAAATATGTAGTTATATACTAAGAACAAGTAGGAATTGAACCGGATATACGTTATCAAATATCATTCCTTTACTACTTGGAACCAGGATATATCGACATTTGTTTAATATTGGCGATACTAGGTGATGATTTGTGTTACAGACTTAAATCTTTTCTGCACCAACCTGGAGTATGGGTTCCGGCCCTAAGTTCTAAATTTGTAGTTCTAGGCTTATTTTTCTTTGTAGGGAGATCAAGTTATTTTCTTCTGGGCAATCTTGGTTTTTAGTTTTTTGGATGGTTTATAGGTCCTCAAATAATATTACTTGCCCTATACACTACAATTATGCAGATTCTGTAAGATTTTCTAAACAATAATTTCATGTCTCAAATTCTCGGCCATGAAAACATAACAAAAATAGGGGATCTTCTGTGTACAAACACCAAACTCATACTGTTTGCCAACATGCATGCATGATCCAGTAAAGAAAATGCCAAAATAAAAGGAATAAATCACAAAAATTCTCAATATAGTCTTCAAACTCAACAAAATCTACAGTTATGAACTGGAACATACCCTTTATTGTGTGTTTAGCTTCACAGGATTGGGTTCTGACAGCAGAAAATGAGATCCGTTCTCCTTGCTCCTCCTTTCGCGTATCCAATCTCGCCAGAAACCTCAACAAAGAAGATCAATTTTACATTAACTACAGAAACACAGGAGCAGATCAAGTTTTAAATATCGGACACTGAAATTCCAGGTCTACCCCTACGTGAATCTAACTTACCTCTCACAAAGTAGAAGTCACCGGAGATGTTATAGTAGATTAGACCACCGGCGATAATGTGAGGTGAGACAGGTAGCGGAGGATGGGGAAAATTGGCGATTCTGGCTTTTGCCTTTGCATTTTTTAGTTTGGGTGATAAAGAAATTTGGGGCTTTAGGTTTATTTCATTCTGAATGGTAATCGAAAATTAGCTTCTATTTAGCGACTAAATTGTGTTAGTCGCCGAATAATTAAGAGTAAAATCTATTCCTATAGCAACAACATTACACAGTCGCTAATATAGTCACTATATATACTATTTCAAATTACGACAGACATTTGTGCCGCTATTTAGTCGCAATATTATCAATTACGATTAGTGACTAAAAATCAGTCTCTAAAATTTAGCGACTAAAATAACTGTCACTAATTTAGTTGCTAAAAAAAGTGCGGCTATTTCACTCCAAATTTTAGCAACTAATATTCATTAGCAGTCGTTATTTAGTCACAAAATTGCTTTTTCAATTGAATAAGTATGTTTTCATGACTAAAACTTTTTTTCGCCGCAAGTCAATCGCAAAATAGCAACTAAAATTTTGTAGTCGCTAAATTTAGTCGCTAATTCACTATTTTTTTTTTGTAGTGTAAGTATGTGTATTTAATTGGTTGTACAAGAAGCTTTGGACAAGAGGAAAGACAAAGGTAAGGAAAAGATTTGAGCCAGAAAATAGAAGTGGTTCAAGCTGCTTTTGAGGTTTGGGATAGTTATTTGTTAGTAGTTGCATGTTTGGGATCGTGTGTTAATTCTTGTTAGATGCATGTTGGTTGGGTTGAGATTGTACTTATTTTCTAGTTAGATGTATGATTAGTTGGGAATTAGTGGACTTTGATAGAGTTCAACAGCTCTTTTAGTTGTTAAAATTGCATGTGGTTATTAGTGATGAGTTGCATGTTGCTTCTTTGACAAGTTAAAGTTGTATAAAGTTGATTATTTGCATGTTAATAATTTGTTAGGTACAAGATAGGTATAAGAAAGTTACATGTATGAGAGTATTTGTTTAAAGGCCCCTTTCGACTGGATTTAGTGTATGTATAATGCTAGAAGTCATGCATGTGAATATAGGAGAGTATGTGCAAAGTATGTGCCTGATACTTGAGAGGTTGGCAGTTTGAACAAGTAGTTCAGGTTCTGTCACGAGAGCAATAAGGGTCGCGAGCGAGACAGAATACTCCGTGGGCGAGGTTTGCCTTGTCGCAAGCATGAGCTCTATTGTGGGCGTGACAGAAGCTATTTTGGCATTCTATCGCGAGTGTGACATTGTCCGCGAGCTTGACAACAGTATGTTTTGGGTTCTGTCGCGAGCGCGACATTGTTCAGAGTTATGAATACAAGTCATTTGTCTTTATTTATGTGTAATATTGCATTGGATTATGTATGACCATGCATAGCAAGGTTTAAATGTGAGAACATAAATGAATATATGGATCATATGCTTGATGATTTGGCATATTAAGTGAGTAACTAAAATCTAAGATATTTTACTTACTATGTGAGCATGTTAAATTTATACTGCTAGTCATAGATGATGAATGTATATGCATGCTCATGATTGCTTAGTTAATACATGAATTGAGATTGAAGTATGATGATCTGATTAGACATTTGAGTAAATATAAAGTATATGTTATTTGAGTAGAGCAAATTTATGTTAAGCCTGAAGGATTCATTGTAGACACCGGATCCTAAAGACAGTCTAGATCAGAGTTACCCAATGAAGATATCGGTAACCGTCCGGTGGCTAAAGGAGCGAGGTTGCTGTAAATTTTTGCCCCTAGAGTTCACGATTGAAAGGATCTTGGTGACTGGGAGTTTTTACGCTTTAAAAGGAGCTTTTTTGTTGAAGAAATTTGTTTCTGGGTCGACTGTCGACCATCAGTCAGTAGATGTTCCGTCGCTCACTTGAGCAACGGCCGTCCCTTGCGCGAGCGGCACCTATGTCTCATGCTTGAGGGATGCCCGTCCCTCATACGAGCTATGCCCGTCGCTTACGTTTGTGGCACCCGTCTCTCGTGCAAGCGACGCCCATCGTTCGCACATAAGGGCCCCGCCCCTCGCAGGAGTGACGCCCATCGCTCGCGCCTGTCCCTCACGAGATTACCCACCTCTCAAAAGACCGGGGCTACCCTCATGACCGACGCCCATCGGTACGCCGAGCGATGACGTCGGTCGGCGATCTGGCGATGATTCTCAGGGATTTTCAAAGATGATTATGACGCGTACCGGACTTGACCTGTTCCGAAAACCCATTTTTAGGGCCCGGAGGGTTTGCGTCTTTTGATCTTAGGCAATTATGAGATATTTTGGACACCTCCTTCCTATAGAACATTGAAAAGATCATCTAATCCCATGAAGCCTTTAGGCACCTTTGAGGTATTTTAGAGTCGCCACCCAATTTACAAGAAATTGGGAAAATTCGTCTAACCTCAGGGGATCTAAACCAGAGAAAGATTCGAAACTTTACTCTTATTAATACCTTGGTTAATCATAACTAGATTTTTAATTTTAAATTTTAAATTTTGATCTCTCTTCTCACACGGTCATGCATTAAAAAATAAAGCGCAAAGAAAGCAGTATAGAAAGCGGTAAAATAAAGCAAGTCACAAAAAATAACAGAAAGATAAAATTGGGACAAAATACAATCCCCCAAATAATAAAAAATATATATATTAAAATTTGGGACAAAAATACAATTCCCCAAATAAATTCAAGCAAAACATAAATAAATAAATTAAATCAATAAATAAACATTTATAAATCGGGACATTATTTAGGATAGGAACATTGGTTCCTTCATTTTCACTTAGAAAATCGAACAGTTATTTTTTAGTATTTATCGATAAAATCGGGATGAGTGATTCTATTTTGAGAAAATTAACTTTTCTTTTTTAAAAGTGAGTTTTTATGGGTTAAAATTAGGACATTGGTCTCATTTTATTAGAAAAAAATTGAAATTTATTAATATAAAATTTTTTGTAACTTTTAATTAAAGTGCATAAAAATAAATAAATTTATTAAAAATTACATAATAAAAACAAATAAAATCAAAATAATGAAAAATAATAAAAATACTAAGAATGACAAATTCAATCAAAATGGTGTCTTCAAATCTCCATGGGCACCCACTTGGTATTGGAAAAGTTCATGCATAAAAAAATAAGTATTGAAATAAAGAACACAAATAAAATTGATGTTAGTAATAAAAATGAATTTAAACATATAATATATGAAAATGAATTAAAATAAATAAAATAAAATGCATTATGAGTGACAAACTAATTAAATTATATAATAAAATAAGTAACTTAACATATTAACATACATAAAAACATAAATAATAATAATAATAATAATAATAATAATAACAACAATAATAACAAATAATAATAATGATAATGATAACAATAAACAAAAATAACAATAATACTAACAATAGTAGTAAGCATAGATAATAATAACAATATCAATAACAAATAATAATAATAATAATAATAATAATAATAATAATAATAATAATAATAATAATAATAATAATAATAATAAAAGAAAAGTAATGGTAATAATAATAAAGAAGATTAACAACCAAGTGAGCAAAAAGAAATAAAATAAATAAACAAGAATAGAATGAAATAATACAACAATAGATTTAAAAATCTACATGGTTGCTAATTAATTATAAATAAAATTAAAACAAAAATTAAATTAAAAATTAAACCCAAAATACTTATCCTCAGAATTTGATTTGATGAATAAAGGCAAGATGATCAATCTTCTTATCTTAATCTTGCAAAAATAAGATTAGAAAAATAAAATATAGAGAAAATTTTTATCTCAAAAACAAATAATTAATTTCTTTATTTTAAGGAAAAATTGTTAAAAAAGGAAGAAGAAAATTTCCAAGAACAAATAATTGTTCTCTTTGTCTCAAGAATCAACTTAGAAAAATACTTAGAATATTAGGAGAATTTGTTCTTGAAGAAGAAGAAGAAGAAAATATTTTCTTAAGAAAAATCCCACAGCAATTCTCCCTCCAAAAATTATTTTATACCTCCCAAAACTCAGATTTTTTTTTTTGAAAAAACTAAATCAATTTAATTCTATCAAAATCAAAAAATTGAAGTATATGAAAGGTTAGAAGAAAAAAAGTTTTAAAAATTAAATTCTACAAAAAAAAATGGAAAAAAAACATAAATTTGGCTAAAAAACAAACAAGGGGGGGCGTCGGGGGGACGCTGGGCGCGCGGCATGGGTGAGCGATGCCCGTCGGCGTGTGCGACAGGCATCGCTACGCCCGCGTGCTGCGGCCCGAGCATTGCTCATGCGCGAGCGCCGTAGCGCACAGAGGGACGCCCGCGCGCGCCCTGGGCACTACCGACGTGCAACGGCCGAAATTTTTATTTTTTTTTTCAAAACTTTTAAAAATAAAATTTTGGCTAAAACACTATAATTTTCAAATTCATTTTATTCAAAACATGGTTTCTAATGGTATGCCGTGAAGTAGACAATAACAGTAAAGAGGAGAGTTCACTCTCTAAATAACAACAGTTTATTAAATAGGGAGCACCATTTAATGGTTTGCAATATCAGCATGAAAGAAGAAACCTGCATATCATTTATATCATTTAAAATGAACATGATTAATTAAGGCCAAAGGTAGATGCACGATATATGAAAGGCAAAGGTATAATTGCACATGCAAATTGATTGAAGCATACCGTGCTGACTCATTCACCAACGCAAAAGGGGTAACACAACCTATTGGAACCTTGAGAAACAAAAATACATAACATCAGACAGTGGACAATACGAAAACTTGCAAATTGTAGAAAAATATTAATTTAAACAAAAATCACATGAGCTTTGCATTTTCAGAAATGGAGAAGGATTTGAGTAATACACATTAAAATTAGATTTACATGCTCATAAATAGAACACTACCTGAAGTATCTCACCCAATGCTTCTTCAGGAGCCATTCTTATACCTCCTTTTCCCAGACCAAGCCTTTGAGATAAAACTGCTCAGCCTTAAAGGCATCAGAAATTCAAACTTAGGCAAGCACAAAACAGAGCAAGCCTATAACATCTCAAACCCTTAAATTACAGGATGAAAAACTCAAAAAGTTAAGAAATTTTGATTCACCTTTCATATCTACTTTGGTATCTGACAAAGCAGACACAATATAGTATCTACTTTTCTTATCCTGCATATATGCACGTGCACAAAAATCTACATTACTTTTTTGCCAAAGCAGAAACAATATAGTATCAACATTTTTTGCCAAAATAATTAGAAAATACACGTCTTAAAATCACCTCTATCCCTTACCTTCAAAAACAAATTTTTACTCAGCCCGCCTCCTTTATCCCCAACATATTTTGCCTTATAAAAGAAGTCATTTTCATGCCATCAGCAGTCCAATATATGATGTGTGAATGTCAAAAATTACAGAGTTCAAATGAACTTTACCTGAGCTTTAATAGTCAAAATAGCTGGATGTTCATATTGAGTAAAATCAATTTAAAGCTCCTAGAAAGAATCAAATTGGAAGATTAGTTGAAATAATTCAGAAGATGTACATTAATGTGAGAAATTCTCAGATCACTTAAAACATTCAATTCTCCATGAGAACTACAACTCATTACAGAACATGGACAGCAGAGAAGAATTGTAGCTCTTAACCCACAGAAGCAGACAAATACACTGGGCTAGCAATAATACAAGCTCAAACAATTTAAAAGAGAACATCAAATATTCAAACAATTTAATTTACTGGGCTAGCAATAATACAAGCTCAAACAATTTAATTATACTGTCAATTTTAATTTCCTTGGCAATACAATTCATTCCAACAAACACAACAAATAAGTCAACTTACAACATAATTTCACAATCTGTAATTTAAAAAAAAATAGTCCCTAGTAAATTGAATTTATATAAAATCATATAGATAAGTAATTTTGGTAGTCCCTCACCGTTTTTTTTTTTCGTTTTGGTTCCCTTTGCCAGTCACCGGAGATTCGTCGAGGGCGATTGAGGAAGAACAGTGGGTACAGGGAGGAGCGTCTGGTCGCTAGGAGTTCGTTGGTGTCGCTCGTATAGCCGTCTGACACCGGATCTGGCCGAAAAATAGAGAGGAAGCTTGCGGCACTCCGTTCGCGATCTCCTTGTCGGTGGCACGTGGGGATGATCGGAGGGTTCCGGAACGTTCGCCTGGTCGCTGGGACTTGAGCGGTGGTGCCCGTTCCTTCAACTGCCGTCGGAGTTGGTCAAAAATCGCAGGCGAAGCTTCATTTTTTTTTCTCCTTCTCTCCTGGAACGGCGACACCGTGAATGGGGATGAGACACCGAGGACAGCGCTGCGGGGATCGTAGGTGTTTCGCCGCCGCCGTCGTCACCGGCGCTGCCTCTCCGTCACTTTCTCTCCTTCTCTCTTCTCTCTTCTCTCACCCCGTGCCTGTTTCCCGTTCTCCCCTGTTCATCCCGTTATTCCCCTCTTTCTTTTCCCTTCATTTCATTTTCTCCTCAATTCCTCGTTTCTCCTTAAAATTATAGGCCTATGAAAATTTTATGTATTATTATTTATATCTATTTACTTACTTATATGTATACATATATTTATTTAATTGACTATAATTTATTCAATAATTAATTATATAA
This sequence comes from Excoecaria cochinchinensis, assembly GCA_947683425.1. Classification (NCBI taxonomy): domain Eukaryota; kingdom Viridiplantae; phylum Streptophyta; class Magnoliopsida; order Malpighiales; family Euphorbiaceae; genus Excoecaria; species Excoecaria cochinchinensis. The sequence continues at coordinate 6,439,994 of CANTUQ010000055.1, forward strand.
CTTTTAAATAAAAATTTCAAGTCTCGCGGTCAAAAATAAACCTTCGTTAAATTTTCAGCGTGCCAAATTATTATTAGCAACACGGGTTAATTTTGGGGCGTTACATATTTTATATATGTACAATTCATTTGTCCATTTAAATATTCATTCATTTATTTGTACTAAAATTAACCAAATATTTAATTATAAAATTTTTAAAAAAATTTCAATGCTCGTGGATCAAAATTAACCTTCGATTTATTTATTTTAACCTATCGAGCCATTATTCACAATAACAGAATTTTTAGGGCGTTACGGTTTATATATTTTTTTTTTGTTAATATTATAATGGCTAGTTTGGTAATCACTTACAATTTTTTTATATCATTCTGTGACACAGCGAAAGACGCAACAAACCAAATTAAAAAACCTTAAGAATCGTCCTGTAATTATTCTCTGCCAAAAGTTTTACAAATAAAGCAATTTATAGGGTTAAAACAAACCCTACATAAAAATAAACCGAAAAGTACAAGGAATAAAAACTTAAATCGGTCTAACACAGTTCAAGACGATTTAATTTGAGTTTTCCACAAGCAATTACGGGTTTTACCCTGTAACACGTGTAGATCGTACAAATCACTTCGTTTTAACATATAGTGGCTCCCGTAACTCAACCCGAGTCAAAAGTTATGACTCCTAAAAGTTTTTGAATTTTTTGCCGGTCAAACCCATCCAGAAAATATTCCGCAATCTTTTTTGCATTATTCTGGCCCCCCTTCATCGGTCACCGGAGACTAATTCCTTAATAAATTTCTTTATTAATATTAATTTTAGTTCACCCATCTAATATTTTCATTAAATTTTTAAATAATTAAATAATAAAAAATTTATTTTAGAAAAAATAAAAATAAAAATAAAAATTATTTTAGACAAATTAAAATTCATATGTAAAGCAAAAATATTAAAAATAATAAATAACTATAAGTATGTATGCAACATTTTATTAATATTATAATCAATTTTACCGACAAAATAGCGACGGATTATTCTATTGCTAAAATTTTCAAAAATTATTTTCATATTTAAAAAATTTAAAAATTTTTTAGCGACTGCAATATCAGTCGCTATTCTATCGCTAATTCAAGTATGTTTAGCGACAACACGTTTAATCACTAATTCCATCGCAAATAAATTCGCTAAAATTGCCTTCAAATATAGCGACTGATTTTTCCGTCGCTATTTTATCGACTATTTTTTTAGTCGCTAAAATTAGCGACAGATTTTTTAGTCGCTAAATTAGTCGCAAAAAATGCGCGATAAATTACGGCCAAAATTTAGCGACTGTTTCTCATTTCCGTCACTAAATTAGTCCCAAAAAAATGAAAAATGAATTTTCACGACCAATTCTTAAAACAGTCGCTAATTAGCAACGGAAATAATGCAGTCGCTAATTTTAGTCTCTAATTTGCTATTTTTTTGTAGTGCTGCCTTGTATGCATCCTACACATCCTAAATGTTGAGGAGGCAAGGGAATAGCTTTAAAAACTTCGATTGCTATCAGGTTAGCAGACTGAAGCAGGTTTAGCATGTCATTCTAGGTCCAGCCAAAGGCCTTTTTTTCCTTTTGTTTTTTTTTTCTTTTTCTTTTCCTTTTCTCAAGTTTATCTCTCTTCAGGAGTGATATTAGATGCCAACAGGATCTCGAGATTAAATGAGGCAGTATTCATTAAGTTAATATCAATTATAAATGACTTGTGGTTGTGATCAGGCATAATGAAATCATTAGAACATAAATAAAAAGCCATTAATATAATTAACGTAAACAGTACTGCATATATCAAGATTGAAAAAAAAGTTCAAATACCAAAAACACATCTACTAAAAGGTTTTCTCTCCTACTTCTTGCGGCGCTCTGGAACGATAATCTGTTTGTTACCAATGAGGTCCTGAATATGGTTCCTCAAAGTTCGACATTCATCAGTGTCATGCCCTGTATGCTGATGGTAGGCATAATACAGATCCGCTTGATGATCGGGATGTCCTTGACTTCTAGCGGGCTTAGTAGGCATTGGTTGTAGCTTGCCTTCCTTCATCAACCTTTTAAGTACCCAAGACAATGACTTGCCTAGGTTGGAGAAATGCCCTTGGTCTGCTTTGGTAGCCGCTACATCTACCGTGTTTCTAGATCGATTTCCATTACTGGACCCTGCTGACTTTCCTACTCCCTAATTACCGTAATTTTTTCGGGCATAATTATCATTGCTCGCCTTCCTTGCTAGGTCCTCTCCTTCAGCTTCTATGGCCATGTCTTTCAGGGACTCCCAGTCCTTTAGCACTTTCATCCTTAATCCGTCTTTCAGATATGGGCTGGCGTTCCTGATAAACAGCCTGATCTGGTCTTGAGTATCCGGTTTCCTCTTCATCTCCATTACCCGGTTCCTCAATCGGGGTATGGTAATCATGAAATGACTCCCCTGATTTCTATTGTAGTAGTTCTAGATCTTTTAAAGTTACCTCCATCCTCGTACTGTCAAACTGCCTGAGGAACTCCTCTATCAACAGATCCCAGTCCTCTTTAGTCCTTCTGTCGAGTCCATGATACCAGTCCACCACTGGACCTATCAAGCTCAAATAGAAATTTTCTATCTTTTGCCTTTTTATTAGCGTTGTACCCTTCATCTGTAACACCCCCATACCCCCAGTAAGGAATATCGGGGCGCTACGCGGACACTTACGTATACATGTACATGCATTAGCGGAAGCGATAGCATAAACACAGCCATTTCAAAGTAATTCAATACTACACTAGGGCCCAACATGTATTTCATATCAACTACATATATACATATTACTCTTTATACATGTTCATATTACAATTGTTTTCATTTCTCTTTACATATGCATTTACATATAAACACTGTACTTTCTATCTACATAATGATGTTACTCAAAACATCACAAACTCTGTCTCTATCTTGTACAAAAGAGATCGAAACAAAACTCCTAGTGGCCTTGACCCGCAGATGTCCGCTCACTGATTCGAACCTGTATACCTACACGGAAATAAACATCCGTGCTAAGCGATAACGCTTAGTGGGGATAAAATAATGCAAAGGACTTCTTTACGAAGTCACAAATAAATCACACATTTCATGTAACAAAATCAACTAGCTCATGCATATAGTTCTTATACATATACAGATTGCATGCTCAATTATCAAATACTATGAGTTCACATGCATAAAACATCTACTCTTTCACTAATTCCTGTACACTACATCTTGTACATTTCATTTATTCACTTATACATTATCATGTAACCACATTCATGTCAATATACTCATGTAATCATGTACTTGTATACAGAACTGTAATGTACTTAAACATTACTCTCATGTACTATGGCTTCATTCGAAGCAACACTATAATCATCTCAAGTTCACTGCACATCATTTAACAAAACAAGCCTGAGTTCCTCTCAAGGTGGATACGGGACGCTCTATAAAAAAAACATTTTCGATAGACCGAAGTCACAAAACATTTTCATCTATCTCTATTAATGACCGTTCTCAAAGGTCGACCCGCTTCGCCCAAACGGGGCGGAACATAGGCAGCTGCACTCGATAATCCCTTTATAAGCATGCTTATCTATCCACTATAACGGTAATCAGGCTCAATACCAACTCACACACTATACACAGACATGACATCAACTCATCAACTAAAATTCAAGTACATTTATCAAATTCAGAGACATTTAATTCATGTACAATCTTTAATAATCATATTCAACAACTAAAAAAGCATGTAACATTTAAATTCATTACATAGACATATAAATCATGTAAAGCAAGACAAAAGGAAACACTCTCTAAAACAAGTAAAACAGGACGCGAAGAGGTTCACTGTCGCGATCGCGACAAGAAGTCGCGCTCGCGACAGAAGCCAAGTTCATTGCCGCGATCGCGACAAGAGGTCGCGCTCGCGACAGAAGATAGATTACAAAAAGGCTCTATACTCTATACCAAATGCATTGTATAATAATTCCTAAGTTCATACATATTTATCATGTCATTTACTATACTTCACACAACTATACATTGTTACTTTATTAGTTAAATTACCATCTTTAATTATACTTTCATGTATTTTTCCATTAACAACTAATTTGTAATCATTTAGGAGCCCTAATCATGTATAAAACGTTAAGGGGAAAGGCAAGGGGTTTACCCATGCCAACCACGGGCTCAAAATGAAGAAAAAAGAGCTTAATATAGGTTGTTCTGTCGCGAGGTCGCGACCTGTGTCGCGCTCGCGACAGAGGCTCCGCTTTGGTGCCTCACAAGACTGCTTTTTACCCTAAACTAGTATCGTCTAAATGAACCTCTAAACGTCTTTTTTTTTGGAAAAACGTTCTTCTTAACAATTGTTCTCTATGATGTTAGCTTTCAAATGGGACAAGTTTCAGGTCGTTTGGACATCTATAACAAAATATATGATCTAAACAACATATACTGTTCCAGTGAACCCGCCAGAACAGGGTCACCTACGTTTTAATTACTTTTTGGGATACTTAGGGCCAGAATTAGATCAAGCACCCTCTTAGACATTTTTAGATACGGATCTTATCTTTCATATGCAATTGGAATCAACCCAATTGAGATCCTATAGCTCTACTTATAAAAAATACTATACACAGGGGTCTAATGACAAATAAGCAGAATTTCGCAACATCAAACTCTATTATCAACACCAACACTCAAATGATCAGGTTACATACTTTAAACATATATACACTTGTCATGAACACTGTAAGCAATCAAAATGAACATCTTGAGCTAATTAAAGCTCATCAAGCATCTCTCATATAAACACATGCAAAGTTAACACAGTTACACTCGATCCCTACCTCTAGGAACTCGATCACAGTTCTCTACTTGTTTCGATCTTCTCCTTTCCTTTATCGACTCTCTTGCCTCCAACTTGCACCAAAACCACACACAAAACACTTGGGGTTACTCTTCTTTTTACTTTAAATCAAAATAGAAACCAAGTAGTAGAAGAAGACTAAATACTAGTACTACTTACCTCTTCTCAAAAATCGACTCTCTTCATCCCAACCTAAATGAGTCTCTTTAGGAGCAAATGGAAAATAGAAGAAAAGAAAGGAAAGTGGAGCACGGCAACTAAGAGCAAAGAAAAGGGGAATTAACAAGCCAAATGAAGAAATTGAAATGGGTAGGAAAGTGGCCGGTCAACTAAAGGAATTAACAAATTAATTACCCACTAACCACATTAAAAGCCAACCATCTCATTTAATTCATCTCCATCCAAAAAGCCCCATGCCACATGTCACTCTCTCTTGTAGCCATGTGTCACTTCCCTACAATGACACTTGGCACACTCCTACAATGCCACTTGTCAACCTCCTACGCCGCCATATGTCACTCTCTTATGCCGCCACTTGTCACTCTTCTATGATGACACTTGTCACTCTTCTATGATGCCATGTGTCAACTCTCTACAACTCCAAGTCTCTTAGTCCCACTTATGCACACATCTCGCGAGGGGGTTCTGTCGCGCTCGCGACGCTTGTCGCGCTCGCGACAGAATGCTCACGCCCGCACCAAGCAGCTGAAGTTCAAAACCGCTGGAGGGCTCTGTCGCGCCCGCGACACTTGTCGCGCTCGCGACAGAACTCTCGCACATAAACTTACCTTTTTCGAACAAAACTCTGTAATTCTTCTAGGGCCACTTTGGGGTGTGACATCATCACTAACGAGTACTGATTCACATGTGCTGCTGGGTCTGAGATGCCATCAAACTTAGGTACGTCAGGCATCTTAAAATTATTGGGAACTAAATCCTGTCCCTCCAGCTCTTTGTCCTCAGGGTTCATGCCTCTTCCCACTGTCAGCATACGAGTCATACCTTCGAACCTCTCCTCCATTTTCCTCCATATGGTCTCTTTTTGCTTAGGGGCCTTGCCTCTTATCATGACTGGCTCCTGTTGCTCTCCTTTGTCCAAGACACTCTCAGGTCTAGGAGCTTCTTTATGCTCTATAAGTGCTGGCGCTCTAGGCTCAACTGTAGGTAGGTTAACTGCCATAGGGAGACCCTCTCTAATAGGCCCTTGTTCATCTTGCCCCTGCTAGAGCAACAGGCTGTTGCCCAGCAAGCGACGCTAAAGTGGTAGCCAGATTTCCCATCATTGCCATCATTCTGGCCTCAAATTCTTTCATTCTCCTACCCACCTCCTCGGCGATCATTGTACGGACGGGTTAGCCATACTTGTCTCTGCTGGTAATTCTGAGGAAAATATTTCACTGCCTTTTGAAAGAGAATCTGAACTGTGATCTGACACTAGCTCCGATAATCCAAAGAGTGGAATCCTTCTTAGCTAATCGTCGGGGCCTCTAAACCACCTAGACAAATCTATGATGGCTGTAGAACACACCTTGTTAGGATGATATAGGATTGAAATGCAATACATGGTCGTGCTGATGAATTATAGACAAACAGATGCAAGCAGATAAATCCTTCTAACTTTGTCTCTCCCACACACTGTAACAACCCAAATAGGGCCTGGTCGGAATCTGTGTTTTAAGTCGGATAAGTGAGGGTATTTTCGTAAATTGAGTAAGAAAAATTTTGGACATTTAAGAATTTTGTGTTAAAGGAATTAAATAATTAAGTGTTAAGTGAAGTGAAGGGAATAATAGTGTGTGCTAGTAGTGTATGGTTGTAGGGTGTTAGTGGTCTAAAGGCTTTTATTGTGTGGTTTGTGAGCATGGTGCCTTGGATGTAAGTGGATTCATTGGAAATTATAAGGTGTGGGTTGTGTTTGGTACATTAGAAGATATTTGTGTTAGAAAAGCTTGTGTGTGGTTAGTGTATGGTGCCATAAGTGGATGAGTTAAGATAGATGGCTTGATTCTCTAAGATTGTGACATGTGGCAAGAGGTTGGTGAGTAATTAATGAAAGTAGGAGAGAGGAAGAGAGGGGCAGCTTTTGGGTGAGGCTTCCCGTGGAAGCTATCTCAAATTCCTCTTTCTTTCTCATTTTCCCGTCCTCCTCTCTCTCTTGCTTTCATTCTTCTACTCTCATCTCTTTCCTCTTGTGACTTCTTGAGTTTTGAGTGGTAATCTTGAAGGTTTGAGCTGGGTTTGTGGAAGGTAAGTGGTTGAGTTCGGTTAGAGGTTTCTTGCTCTTTGATTTTTAGTTTTGATTGTGTTTGGGTCTGATTCGAGTGTATTGTGGCTGGGTTTTTGTGCAAGAATCGGAAGAGAGAAGAAAGAGTAAGGGCAAGGATAAAGTGGATTCGTGAGGAGCTCGGTTTGAAGCTTCGTTTTCCAGGTTTGGGAGTTTAATTGATGATGTATGGGAGCCTGATTTGTAGTGCTTGAGTTGTGGTTGAGTGCATGAAAGTATTGTGAGCTGTGTTGTGGATTGTGATTTTTTCCCTAAATTACTCCTTGGATCAACTCTAAGTGGTGATTGCATGTCATTGGTAATCTTGAGTATTTTATGAATGCATGTTTAAATTGTGTAGTGACTTATAGTGAAGTGCAAGTGATATAGTGACGATGTTATATGTTTTCAGAATTTGTGCATGCCCTGTTAGTGTATCTGAGTTTGATTGTGAGTGATTTCTTGTGGAAATTATAGTTGATTATAGTGTAAATGTGTTATGTGGCTTGAAAGTGATACGGTGATGTGTTGGAGGCGAGAGGTAAGTGTTTTGAGCTTGTTGTATGCATGTATGATGAGTTGTGTGTGAAAAGAGTAGGAAAAAGTGCAGAATTGGGCAAATCTGGGTTCTGTCGCGATCGCGACAAGTGCCGCGATCGCGACAGAAGGCGGACTTGGCCCCTTGTTCTTGAAGAGCCCTCTGTCGCGATCGCGATGCTTGTCGCGAGCGCGACAGAGAGCTCGGTTGCGGAAACCTCCGCGCGGGCATGCTGCCGAGCGTGCGCGCGAGGAGGGAGGAACTGGTCTCTGTCGCGATCGCGACGCTTGTCGCGAGCGCGACAGAGCTCGGCCCCGAGAATTCTGCCGCGAGTGCTTCGTCGCGAATAGGCCCCCCCGGCGCGACCTCGCGAGGAAGTACACCGTGTTCTGTCGCGATCGCGACGCTTGTCGCGAGCGCGACAGAGCTCGGCTCCGTGAAGTTCTGCTGCGAGTGCTTCATCGCGAGGAGGTCCTTTGGCGTGACCTCGCGAGGAAGTACCCCGTGCTCTGTCGCGAGCGCGACACTTGTCGCGATCGCGACAGAGGCCTTTCCTGCTTGCTTTGTGTTCTGAATGTGTTTTGTTTGTTCCACTTTGCACGGTTTCTCACTATTGCATGAAATATGTATGTGTTATTGACTCGTGATCTTATTGTACTAGTGTTCTTGATATGGATGTTTATTATATAAGAGTTTAAATTTGAATATTGTTTTTGTCTATGTTCTGTCTTGAGAGTTTATGTGTTGTCGAGCCTGAAGTGTCAAGGTATAGGATAATTAAGCATGCTTAAGAAGGGTTAGTGTTCAGCTGTTCTGTCCGCCCGTTTGGGCGAAGCGGTCGACCTCCGAGATGGTCATCAATCGTGTAGTGATAGAATGTTTTGAGACTCCGGTCTCCCGCGCTACCTTCGGGTATTAAAGTGTTTTTGAGGCTTTGGTCTCCCGTGCCGTGTTCCCGTATCCTCCACCATTGAATTCAGGCTATTGTGTGAATTGTCTTGCATTGATAAAGTGAGTGTTCTGATCGTAGTGTGATTTCTGAATAGTGTAATGGTTTAGCGTATTGTGTTATTTATCCTGAATATATATGTATATCTCTGTACTCTGATGCATAATGATTTATGTATGATAGTGCATGTGTCCTTGTATAGTGTTCTGTTGTGTTTGTTTCTCCCCACTAAGCGTTATCGCTTGGCACGGGCTTTTATCCCGTGCAGGTATCGTGAAGGATTTTTGGGAGTGCTCGAGTCGTGCATCTGCAGGCAGGCCATAGGAGTCGAGTTTATTATTTCTTTTGTTTCCTGATGTAATTCCTTTTGTATATGGATTATTTTTGTAAAGGATTTTAAAATTGTAATCTTTTTAGAATATTGTATTTATAACTCTATATCTTAATTATGTTGAGTATATTTCTATAATATATGGTTATTGAATGCTTCCGCTTAGCGCATGTATGCTTCCGCTGTATGCTTTGTCGCGTCGTGAGTGAGTGTCGTGCTGTAGCGCGCCCGCCGGTGCCCTTCCAACGGGGGCGGCGGTGGGGGTGTTACAGGTTGTGGTATCAGAGCACCGGTTTAGGCGGTTCTGGATGCCTCTGTTTGTTATGTGTTGAGTCTTTGCATGATTAGTCGGTTTTGTGTCGTGGCCTAATGCAGATGTGTCTTGTCTTGTGTAGTGTCTAGATGGAGTCTGATCCAAGTGAGCATGTGGGTGAGACGGTTGGTAGTGCAAGTGTAGTGAGAGGTGAGCAGCCTGCTCCGCAGCATCAGCGAGAGGAGATTCCCGGTGTGGGTTTTGGTCAAGAGAATCCGGTCTTATTGCAAGGTTTGCTTCAGTTGGTAGAGAGGCTGACTGCTCCTAAGGCCCCGACTGAGTTGCTAAGAAAGAGAGGAGCCGGGGATTTTCATGGGACTGCTTTGGACCAATCTGATGTGGCCGAGTTTTGGCTTAAGAGAGTGGGTCGGATTTTGCAAGAGATTAGATGTCCGGCTGAGCAGAAGGTGCTTTGTGCAGTGTCGTTGCTTCAGGGGCCAGCGTACGATTGGTGGGAATTGGTGTTGCGCAATCCTCAGCGCCCAGCTGAGTTGACTTGGGAGTTCTTTAAGCAAGAATTTGAGCAGAAGTGTGTGACGAAGGCGTATCAAGAGGCTAAGTGGAGAGAGTTTATCAGTCTGAGGCAGCGAGGTATGACCGTGAGTGAGTATGACAAAGAATTCAGCCGGTTGAGTAAGTACGTGCCTGAGACTTTATTGACGGATGAGTTCAGAAGTCGGCATTTCTTAGAGGGATTGCGTGAGGTGTTCAGAGGTCCATTGTCGGCAGTGTCAGTTTTGCAACCTGTGGGGTATTATCAGCTCGTGGCAGCAGCGATGAAGTTAGAGGAATCAGAGGTGATCAAGTAGAGGATCGAGAGTAAGAGGAAAGCACCGAGCGATGGGTTAGGAAGTGGCAAGAAGTCGAGAGGAGTTCCGAGTGGTCAAGGTGGGAAGAGTTCGGTTCCGGTACGTTCGGAAGTTGGGAGTGTAGCGCCACCCTCTAGCAAGGGAAGTGTGATTCCTGAGTGTGAGCATTGTTATAAGCGCCACTGGGGCGAGTGTAGAAGGATTTCTGGAGCGTGCTTCAGATGTGGAAGCCAAGAGCACATGGTGGCGAATTGTCCGGATCGAAGAGAGCTTCAGGATAGACCGGTGAGTCGAGCCAGTGGTCAGAGAGCGAGAGGGAATCAGAGTGGAAGAGCCAGTGGACGTCCTTCGCAAGCGCCGTCAGAAACAGTGCAGAAGTCGCGAGCCGAGGAAGTGCCCTCGCATCCAAGAGTGTATGCGATGCAACTAGGGGATATAGCGGATCGAGCGGGACCTTCTGGTAAGTTATGTTATTAGTTTTCAGTTAAGTTTCGGTTTGTGTTTGGGTTGTTTGGATTTAAGTGATTAGCGGGGAAATTTCGAGGACGAAATTTCTTAAGGGGGAGTGATTTGTAACAACCCAAATAGGGCCTGGTCGGAATCTGTGTTTTAAGTCAGATAAGTGAGGGTATTTTCGTAAATTGAGTAAGAAGAATTTTGGACATTTAAGAATTTTGTGTTAAAGGAATTAAATAATTAAGTGTTAAGTGAAGTGAAGGGAATAATAGTGTGTGCTAGTAGTGTATGGTTGTAGGGTGTTAGTGGTCTAAAGGCTTTTATTGTGTGGTTTGTGAGCATGGTGCCTTGGATGTAAGTGGATTCATTGGAAATTATAAGGTGTGGGTTGTGTTTGGTACATTAGAAGATATTTGTGTTAGAAAAGCTTGTGTGTGGTTAGTGTATGGTGCCATAAGTGGATGAGTTAAGATAGATGGCTTGATTCTCTAAGATTGTGACATGTGGCAAGAGGTTGGTGAGTAATTAATGAAAGTAGGAGAGAGGAAGAGAGGGGCAGCTTTTGGGTGAGGCTTCCCGTGGAAGCTATCTCAAATTCCTCTTTCTTTCTCATTTTCCCGTCCTCCTCTCTCTCTTGCTTTCATTCTTCTACTCTCATCTCTTTCCTCTTGTGACTTCTTGAGTTTTGAGTGGTAATCTTGAAGGTTTGAGCTGGGTTTGTGGAAGGTAAGTGGTTGAGTTCGGTTAGAGGTTTCTTGCTCTTTGATTTTTAGTTTTGATTGTGTTTGGGTCTGATTCGAGTGTATTGTGGCTGGGTTTTTGTGCAAGAATCGGAAGAGAGAAGAAAGAGCAAGGGCAAGGATAAAGTGGATTCATGAGGAGCTCGGTTTGAAGCTTCGTTTTCCAGGTTTGGGAGTTTAATTGATGATGTATGGGAGCCTGATTTGTAGTGTTTGAGTTGTGGTTGAGTGCATGAAAGTATTGTGAGCTGTGTTGTGGATTGTGATTTTTTCCCTAAATTACTCCTAAGTGGTGATTGCATGTCATTGGTAATCTTGAGTATTTTATGAATGCATGTTTAAATTGTGTAGTGACTTATAGTGAAGTGCAAGTGATATAGTGACGATGTTATACGTTTTCAGAATTTGTGCATGCCCTGTTAGTGTATCTGAGTTTGATTGTGAGTGATTTCTTGTGGAAATTATAGTTGATTATAGTGTAAATGTGTTATGTGGCTTGAAAGTGATACGGTGATGTGTTGGAGGCGAGAGGTAAGTGTTTTGAGCTCTTTGTATGCATGTATGATGAGTTGTGTGTGAAAAGAGTAGGAAAAAGTGCAGAATTGGGCAAATCTGGGTTCTGTCGCGATCGCGACAAGTGTCGCGATCGCGACAGAAGGCGGACTTGGCCCCTTGTTCTTGAAGAGCCCTCTGTCGCGATCGCGATGCTTGTCGCGAGCGCGACAGAGAGCTCGGTTGCGAAAACCTCCGCGCGGGCGTGCTGCCGAGCGTGCGCGCGAGGAGGGAGGAACTGGTCTCTGTCGCGATCGCGACGCTTGTCGCGAGCGCGACAGAGCTCGGCCCCGAGAATTCTGCCGCGAGTGCTTCGTCGCGAATAGGCCCCCCCCCCGGCGCGACCTCGCGAGGAAGTACACCGTGTTCTGTCGCGAGCGCGACAGAGCTCGGCTCCGTGAAGTTCTGCCGCGAGTGCTTCATCGCGAGGAGGTCCTTTGGCGTGACCTCGCGAGGAAGTACCCCGTGCTCGGTCGCGAGTGCGACACTTGTCGCGATCGCGACAGAGGTCTTTCCTGCTTGCTTTGTGTTTTGTTTGTTCCACTTTGCACGGTTTCTCACTATTGCATGAAATATGTGTGTGTTTTTGACTCGTGATCTTATTGTACTAGTGTTCTTGATATGGATGTTTATTATATAAGAGTTTAAATTTGAATATTGTTTTTGTCTATGTTCTGTCTTGAGAGTTTATGTGTTGTCGAGCCTGAAGTGTCAAGGTATAGGATAATTAAGCATGCTTAAGAAGGGTTAGTGTTCAGCTGTTCTGTCCGCCCGTTTGGGCGAAGCGGTCGACCTCCGAGATGGTCATCAATCGTGTAGTGATAGAATGTTTTGAGACTCCGGTCTCCCGCACTACCTTCGGGTATTAAAGTGTTTTTGAGGCTTTGGTCTCCCGTGCCGTGTTCCCGTATCCTCCACCATTGAATTCAGGCTATTGTGTGAATTGTCTTGCATTGATAAAGTGAGTGTTCTGATCGTAGTGTGATTTCTGAATAGTGTAATGGTTTAGCGTATTGTGTTATTTATCCTGAATATATATTTATATCTCTGTACTCTGATGCATAATGATTTATGTATGATAGTGCATGTGTCCTTGTATAGTGTTCTGTTGTGTTTGTTTCTCCGCACTAAGCGTTATCGCTTGGCACGGGCTTTTATCCCGTGCAGGTATCGTGAAGGATTTTTGGGAGTGCTCGAGTCGTGCATCTACAGGCAGGCCATAGGAGTCGAGTTTATTATTTCTTTTGTTTCCTGATGTAATTCCTTTTGTATATGGATTATTTTTGTAAAGGATTTTAAAATTGTAATCTTTTTAGAATATTGTATTTATAACTCTATATCTTAATTATGTTGAGTATATTTCTATAATATATGGTTATTGAATGCTTCCGCTTAGCGCATGTATGCTTCCGCTGTATGCTTTGTCGCGTCGTGAGTGAGTGTCGTGCTGTAGCGCGCCCGCCGGTGCCCTTCCAACGGGGGCGGCGGTGGGGGTGTTACACACACGAGGTAGTACGGTATCTTTTCTAGGTGGGCTTTATCCAAGGGTTAGCAGGGAACTCATTGGACACGTATGGTGCACAGTGGAAAATCGGCAGCATAACATCTCTTGCCTAATGTACATACGTATGGGTTTTTGGCCATTATGTATTTAAACACTTCAATTAAATCAAGATGGGCCCACCGAGGCATGAAAGCCTTTGATGAAAGTCCATTCAATTTAGTTGACTTTGTTCAATATATAACGGCCCACATAGCAAGCACGGTATTACGGTACGTACATTTCACCTAGTGGAAGTATCTATTACCATTACATGAGCTTTGGTCAAAGGTGGTGATACTTTAGGGCTAGCCAAGCATGGTCCCTGCCAACGGATCTAACTCATTATGAGCATAATGACCGATTGGATCTCCATTTGATATACTATAAGGTCCGAGGCTTGGGCTGGTGATTATCCTTAACACTTTTCTACATTGAGTGAACATAGGATTGTGCCTCGGGAACGCACCGGGGTTAAGAAAGGGACCAAACTAGCATAATTCTAAGGCTCTAGCATGGATGCAATGCAATTTTTCAAAAAGAGATAGAATTTTAATTTATAAAAAACCCAATTATATTATTAACCAAGATGATTTCAGAGCAAACTTTCAAAGTCCCCAGTGGAGTCGCCACTGTGACTCCCGCCGGACCCACCTGTTCCGAAAATCGGCTTTTAGGGCCCGAAAGTCGCGTCTTTTGATCTTGGGCAATCGTGAGATATTTTGGACAGCTCCTTCCAATAGAACACTGGAAACATCATCTAATCCCATGAAACCTTTAGGCACTTTTGAGGTATTTTTGAGTCGCCGCCCAATTTACAAGAAATTGAAAAAATTCGTTTAACCTCAGGGGTCTAAACCAGAGAAAGATTCGAAAGTTTACTCTTATTAATACCTTGGTTAATTATAACTAGGTTTTTAATTTTAAATTTTTGTCTCTCTTCTCACATGGTTATGAATTAAAAAATAAAGCGCAAATCAAGCACGAAAGAAAGCGGTAAAAGAAAGCAAGCAACAAAAAATAACAGAAAGATAAAATTGGAACAAAATACAATCCCCCAAATAATAAAAAAAAATGTATTAAAATTTGGAACAAAAATACAATCCCCTAAATAAAATCAAGCAAAACATAAATAAATAAATAAATAAAGTAAATGAATAAATAAACATTCATAAATCGGGACATTATTTAGGATATGAACATTGGTTCCTTCATTTTCACTTAGAAAATCGAAGAGTTATTTTTTAGTATTTATCGATAAAATCAGGATGAGTGATCCCATTTTGATAAAGTTAACTCTTCTTTTTTAAAAGTGAGTTTTTATGAGTTAAAATTAGGATATTAGTCCCATTTTATTAGAAAATGATCCCAATTTATTAATATAAAACTTTTTTTGACTTTTAATTAACATGCATAAAAATAAATAAATTTATTACAAATTATATAATAAAAACAAATAAAATTAAAATAATAAAATATAATAAAAAATACTAAAAATGACAAATTCAATCAAGATGGTGTCTCTTCAAATCTCCATGGGCTTCCACTTGCCATTAGAAAAGTTCACACATAAAAAATAAGTATTGAAATAAAAAATACAAATAAAATTGATGTTGGTAATAAAAAAGAATTTAAACATATAACATATGAAAATAAATTAAAATAAAATGCATTATGAGTGACAAACTAATTAAATTACATAATAAAATAAGTAACTTAACATATTAACATACATAAAAACATGAATAATAATAATAATAATAATAATAATAATAATAATAATAATAATAATAATAATAATAATAATAACAACAACAAATAATGATAATGATAATGATAACAATAAAAAAGAATAAAAATAATAATAACAAAAGTAGTAGGCATAGATAATAATAACAATAACAAATAATAATAATAACAATAATAATAATAATAATAATAATAATAATAAAAGAAAAGTAATGATAATAATAATAAAAAAGATGAACAACCAAGTGAGCAAAAAGAAATAAAATAAATAAACAAGAATAGAATGAAATAAAACAACAATAGATTTAAAAACCTACATGGTTGCTAATTAATTATAAACAAAATTATAAAAAAAAATTAAATTAAAAATTAAACCCAAAATACTTACCCTCAGAATTTGATTTGATGAATGAAGGCAAAATGATCAATTTTTTTGTCTTGATCTTGCAAAAATAAGATTAGAAAAATAAAATATAGAGAAAATTTTTATTTCAAGAACAAGCAATTAATTTTTTTTATCTCAAGTAAAAATTGTTAAAAAAGGAAGAAGAAAATTCGCAACAACAAAAAATTATTCTCTTTGTCTCAAGAATCAACTTAGAAAAATATTTAGAATATTAGGAGAATTTTTTCTTGAAGAAGAAGAAGAAGAAGAAAATATTTTCTTAAGAAAAATCCCATCTCAATTCTCTCTCCAAAAATTATTTTATACCTCCCAAAAATCAGATTTTTTTTGGAAGAAATTAAATCAATTTAATTCCATTAAAATAAAAAAAACTGAAGTATTTGAAAGGTTAGAAGACAAAAAGGTTTTAAAAATTAAATTCTATAAAAAAACTGGAAAAAAAACATAAATTTGGTTAAAAAATGCACATGGGGGCGTCGGGGGGACACTGGGTGCGTGACACGCCCGTCGCTGCGCACGAGCTACTCCTAGCACGTGTGC
This sequence comes from Excoecaria cochinchinensis, assembly GCA_947683425.1. Taxonomy (NCBI): domain Eukaryota; kingdom Viridiplantae; phylum Streptophyta; class Magnoliopsida; order Malpighiales; family Euphorbiaceae; genus Excoecaria; species Excoecaria cochinchinensis. The sequence continues at coordinate 6,456,088 of CANTUQ010000055.1, forward strand.
ACGACGCGGGTGATGCTCCCCGCGTCGCTTGGGGGCGCTGCACTCTAGGTGCTGCCGACGTGCGACGGTTGAATTTTATTTATCTTTTTTTTCAAAACTTTTAAAAATAAAATTTTACTTAAAACACTATAATTTTCAAATTCATTTTATTCTATTTTTTCAATTTTAAAATAATTTTATTTATTTTTAAAAGCAAACTATTTGACAAGTAAACTATCACTTCCATCCTTCTTTTTGCCTATAAACAGGTATCAATTAATTTTATCATCGGGTAACCGTGATCTGGTTTGCCTCGAGACCCGGTGTCTACGATGATTTTGTTGGATTTTCTATTTATCTTCCAAAATCAAATGATTTTGATTAGATTTCCTAAAATCTTCTCCAAAATCAAATGATTTTGATTTGATTTTATAAATCTTTTTCAAATTCGAATGATTTTAATTTGATTTTGATTTGATTTTCTAAATCAAATTTGATTTTTAAAAATATTTGAATTCTTGATTTTAGCCTATAAATAGTAGGCTGAGACTCAGAATTAAGCGTTAGAAAAATTTTTGAAAGATAAGAAAGAATTTCTAAAGGCCTTCTTTATTTTATCAAAAAATTTTATTAAAATCTCTTAAAAATTCAGGAAGAACTCAGGAAAGCGAAATCAATTCGTTTTGCTCGATCTGTCCTTTTAATATTCGTTTTATTACCGAAAATCAAGCAAAGTCAAGCAAGAAAATTAATTTCTTCTCTTGATTTGCGCTTTTGGAAAACTCTCAAATTATTTTTGAAAAAGAACAATTTTGCAGTAGACAATTTCCTCAAAATTGTACATTGTCAATTGATCCTTGTAGAACTCAAGGGAAAAATCTGCACGACTTTCGCCTTCAAAAGGTAATATTTCAAGGGTAAACATTTCGGATTGACCTTAAATTTATTTTATTGTTTTATATTGATTTATTGTCATTCAATTGCATAAAAAGGGTATTAATTTGTGAAATTTTGGATTTTTAATTGTCTTTTTTTTTTTTTGTCTTTTTCTGGGTCTGGAACGATCGACGGGCTGAAGGTCCACCGACGACCGTTGCGAGCGACGGGCCGTCAAGGAAATTTCCTTCTGCTCGCCAATCGACCCAGAGACGGCCATCACTCGCGTGGTTTGGGCTGCCCCTAAGCCTTCCTTTCATTTCTTCTTTGTTATTTCTTTTCTTATTTCTTTTAATTTTGTTTTTACTCATTTCAAGGTAATTTATTTCCCTTTTTATTATTCAGATTATTTGTTCATTTTTGTTTTTATTAATCCTTTTCATCGTTATTTTACTATTTTACTAACATGTTATTTGTTCTTTGTGAGTTTTTTTTTTCTTTTATTGAATGTTGGGTGTTCAAAAAGGAAAACTAGCTAAGGGTAACATGGGAGAGTCAATACGGTTCACCTCTCATACCCTATTCTCTCTTATTTATCATTTTTAATTTTTATTTGTTGCAAATTTTAATTATGAGCTCGCTAATATGAAAAATGGAAAAGGATTTCTACAAATGGGCTTGATTTTCTTTAAATAAAATAGAACCAATGTCCTGATTTCCCATCCAAATAAAACAAACTCGTTAATAGCAGTTTTCTTCAAACGCGCATGCGAAGACCAATGTCTTCTTTCTTAACGAATATCCCGTTTCATGCATGTTTTTCCTTTTGTTCATTTACAATGAGGGTTGTATTCTGCCCTAATTTTGTTGTAAAAGTATTGTATTTTTATTTATTTCATTTTGGATTTATTCTATTTACTACTTTCTATTATATGATTTATTCGAGCTTTAAATTCTTGCATTGAACGGTTTGAGAAAAGGGAATGAAAGTTTAAATTCAAAACTCAATTATAATTTAATCAAGGTATAAATAAATGGTGAGTCTCGAACCTACTCTGGTCTTAGGCTCAACGAGGTTAGATGAACCCTTTCAATGTTCTATTGGAAGCGAAATTCCAAAATATCTCCTGCTGCCCAAAATAGACCCAAGTTACATTGCTTTAGGCTCCACGAGATTAGATGATCCTTTCCATTGTTCTATTGGAAGGAGAATTCTAAAATATCTCTGGTTGCCCAAAATAGGCATTTATGCATCGTCTAAGCGGTATGAACCTTAATACTATGCTTGCTGTATGGATCACTTTGTATTGGATAAACCCAGATAAGTTAGTTAGTCACCTAATCAAAGGGTTTCATGCCTCGATAGACCCATGCTAGTTTATTCGGATTGCCTGAATACACAATGATCACAACCCATGCGTATGTTTATTAGACAAGAGATGTTATGCTACCGGTCTTCCATCATGCATCATACGCATTGATTGGGTTCCCCATTAACCCATAGATCGAGTCCACCTAAGAAAGAGACTGCGTGACCTCGTGTGTGGAAGTAACAAGGTTGGAAGGGTATATCTGCTTGTATATGATTTTCGATGCTGCATAGCACGATCATGCATCACATGTCATCATGCATCATCCTGACCCGATATGTTTTGCAACCATCATAGATCTACCTAGGTGGTCCCGAGGTCCCCGTGGGCGGCTGCGCATAAATCCATTCTTTGAGCTATCAGAAAGGGTAAAATATTCAGAATCACTTTTTGAGAGCAGTGAAGCTACCTCCTCTTAATTCTCTATAGACAGTGAAATGGCTAATCCACTAAGAGAGGCAGATGCAACCCGGGCTATGATTGCCGAGGAAGTTGGTCAAAGGTTTGAAAAGTTTGAAGCCCGGATGATGACTATGATGGAGAATTTAACCACTGCCGCGACACCACCCGCCAGGCAATAGCCTACTACTCCTACCATGTCGCAAAAAGAGCATGATCCAACTAAGGAAGTATGCCTACCACCAACTGAGTCTAGAGGAGAGTCGCATTTTGCTTCGTTATTTGGATGAAAAGGCAAGAGGCAGGTTTCAGAGGATGGGTTTTTAGCAGCAACACGGGGCCCGAAAAGAAGGATAGATGTCCTCGAAGAAGAAATTTTAAAGTCTAAACTTACAACTGCCCTGGCTGCTCGTAAGAAGGTCGCCATAGACTTAGAAATAGAAGTCAACCGTATAGGTGTGACAACTGTGTTGACACTCGAGGGACGGAAGAAGTATCAGCGACTAAAACAGGCCAGAAATATTATTTCGCCATAGACAGATCTTTGCCTCAAGCATTGGAGGGGAACCTGCGACCATGGTCGGCTGGGCCATCTAGAGATCAAGGGCAACTGAAGTGTCATTAGCATGCTAGATATCTGATGGATGATGGCCAAACCCTGAAAGGTAAAGTCCTGGATCCTATTAAAAACGAGCAGTTAGTAATCCTTGAAGGAGGGGGCAATGTTATGGGAAGAGGTAATCATGGGAGCTCGAGTCTTGGTGGTAACAGTGTGAGAGATGTTGGAGCCACTAAGGTTTCAACCATTGGAACTACTCAAGGCTATTATGCCATATTGGATAAGCCTTTATTTGAGCACCTCTTTCATTTCGTTAAAAAGGGGAAATTATGGCCGAGGCCTGCAAAACTCGCCAGAAGTTAGGGACGTCCCAGTCATCGAGCAGATCAGTATTGTGCCTACCATCAGCATACTAGGCATGAGATGGATAGGAATCGAACTCTGAGGAGATAAGTTCAAGACCTCATTGATGAGGAACTGAGAGGTGGGGAGGATGGTTCCTGAGGATGATAATGAACCATCGGCCACAACATCTGTGTTGGCGGGAGAGGAAGATGTTAGCTATTTAGATGTCTTTTTATTTTTGAACTATTTAATAATGACATTTTTAATTTTGGTTTCATTAATAAGATGAACATTTTTGCTTACTTGTGTGATGTCTCTAATGATTTCACTATGCATAATCATGATCATGATTCATTTTTATTTGATATTGATTCAACTGATTTTATTCCATTTAATCTTGATTCTTTGGAAAACCCAAAGGAAATCTTAGTAGCATCTAATGTAACTCCTGAAGAGAGGTTAAAATTTGAAAGAATTTTAAAGAAATATGAAAAAGTCTTTGCTTGGACCTATGAAGACATGCCTAGAGTTGATCGTGAAATCGCCGAACATGTCATTCCAACCTACCCCGATCATAAACCAGTCAAGCAGAAGCTTAGAAGACTTAAGCTAGGTTGGGCAGAAAAGGTTAAAGAAGAGATCCACAAGTAGAAATGAGGCCAAATTTCTTATTGAAGTACAACACTCGACTTGGTTGGTCAATGTTGTCCCAATAGTCAAGAAGAGAAGTGCGTATATGTATAAACTATCAGGATTTGAACAAAGCTTATCCAAAGGGGGGGGGGGGGTAGGAAAAGGATTTATATGTAGATATGACCAAGTTCATTGAGAAGAATTTGATGCGGTCTTTCGCACCATGTTATGTCAGATAACAGGGTCCAGTTTATAGTTGAAATTAGGAAGCGGCTTCAGAAGTATGGCATCAAGCATCATAAATCCTCTCCATACAACTCGCAGGCTAATGGGGCAGTTAAAGCAGCAAATAAGAATATCAAGAAAATCCTGTCCAAGATGGTTTAGAACTACAAGGATTGGGCTGAGAAACTACCTTTTGCACTCTAGGGTTATAGGACCACTGTCAGAACCTCTACCGGAGCCATGCCTTATTCTCTAGTGTATGGGACAGAAGCAGCACTGCCGGTTGAGATAGAACTCAAGTCTTTAAGGCTAGTTATGGAGATAGAGATTCTGAAAGCCTATTGGGCCCGACAACAATTGCTACAGCTGAACATGCTAGATGAGAACAAATTGCGAGCCTATTATCACAACATGATCTATCAGAAAAAACTTGCTTGTCATTTGAGAAGAAGATTAGAAAGCACCCACTGAAGGAAGGAGATTTGGTTTTCAAACAAATGAGACCAATAGTCAAGAAGAGAAGTGCGTATATGTGTAAACTATCAGGATTTGAACAAAGCTTGTCCAAAAGGGGGGGGGGGGGGATAGGAAAAGGATTGATATGTAGATATGGCCAAGTTCATTGAGAAGAATTTGATGCGGTCTTTCGCACCACATTGTGTCTAATAACGGGGTCCAGTTTATGGCTGAAATTAGGAAGCGGCTTCAGAAGTATGGCATCAAGCATCATAAATCCTTTCCATACCGCCCGCAGGCTAATGGGGCAGTTGAAGCAGCAAATAAGAATGTCAAGAAAATCCTGTCCAAGATGGTTAGAACTACAAGGATTGGGCTGAGAAACTACCTTTTGCACTCTAGGGTTATAGGACCACCGTCAGAACCTCTACCGGAGCCATGCCTTATTCTCTAGTGTATGGGACAGAAGCAGTACTGCCGGTTGAGATAGAACTCAAGTCTTTAAGGGTAGTTATGGAGGTAGAGATTCCGAAAGCTGATTGGGCCCGACAACGATTGCCGCAGCTGAACATGCTAAATGAGAACAAATTGTGAGCCTATTATCACAACAAGATCTATCAGAAAAGACTTGCTCGGTCATTTGGGAAGAAGGTCAGAAAGCACCCACTGAAGGAAGGAGATTTGGTTTTCAAGCAAATGAGACCATGTGTTACGAACATACAGGGTAAATTTAGGCTGACATGGGAAGGTCCATTTGTTCTCAAGAAGTTATTATCCAACGGAGTAGCGATCCTGACGGACTGTGATGGTAATGAGTTCAAGGAACCGGTCAACATCGATAGACTCAACAGGTTCCACGGCTAAAGACTAAAATGATAAAAAGAAGAGAATAAAAGCCCCGCAAATTGAAAACCAAAAAAAGGCGGCCTTGCTAAAAATGGGCGCCTCGCAGGATGAAAATTAAAAAAAAGGCATTTTGGACACAAGTTAAAGGCTCAAGAGAAAATTTCCAATCAAGAAAACCCCAGAGGGCTGATTGGAAAGAGGAGTTGGATGCTTAAGAGATCTACTCTGAGGTTAAATGTAATTTTGTAGTTTGAATCTATGTTAGATAATGATCATGTATAGAGAAATTGTACTGAAATATGCACAATCTTTGCAAAATAAATAAAATAGAAACAATTCAACTCATATGTTCATTATTTTCTAGTTCTCTTATAAAAAGAAAGATATTGTTCATTATTTGATGCATGTAAATCTAAAAAAACTATAATCTACTACTGTTCTCGCCAGCCAAATGCTTAAGTCGATAGGTCCTATTGTCGACTGAGGGGCTAAGCAACCACCTCTTGTACACACTAGTAGAAATAGAGGAATAATCCCTAATAGATGGTATAACAGTCTTTACCGGCAGCTGTGCCCAGAGGCCATGGCACCTAGAGGCGAATGCAAAGGATAAGATGCCGGCCTAAAAAGATAAAAGGTGCCTCACAACATCTTGAGTCCCTCCAAACTGTTGGTTACAGCAGGCAGCAATGTAGAAGGTAGCTTCATGCAGCCCACACAAAGGGACACACCCTGAGGGGCCATCCAGGGTCACAGCAGAAACAGGGACCTAAGGGCTCATGAAACTGATATCCTCATCTACCAGCTCACCCAATCTAGTGGCACCCTCATTGAGAGATGCGAATGAATATAGTCGCTGCCGGGGAAGAAAATGCCTCACTGAATAGCTCTTAATCACCCTGGGAGGGGGCTCCGATAGTAGCTTTAGTTTCTCTTGCAACGATCCTAAGAAAACATATAATATATATATAAAACAAAAAAAAAAGCTGCTGGAGTGGGTGGGGACCACTTCAGGCAAAAATAAGACACCGGGTCATGTGATAATCTGGAAGGATGTATTTTCCGCTAAGAAAAGCTATTGTGAAAAACCACAAGGGAAGCACTACCTTTTAAAATAATGATGTACCTGGAGTAATAAGGGGCTCCTAGTAAATGTGGTTGAGGGATCGGCACAGACAAAATCTAAGCCCAGGAACGTCAGCCCACGATGGAAGCCATCCACAATCCTGAATAGCTGGAGATCACCGGTCAACTCCTCAGGGGTCATAGTCAAATATCTCGAGAGGCAAAATAGAAGAATAATGCTGGCCTGGTATGAGGGTATATCAAGAAAATCTTTTAGCACCTCGATCAACAGTCCTAAGGAAAAGATGGAGCCCTGAGGAACCATTCTAGTCACAACTGAAGGAGGGATGCCTAAGACCAATGAGATGTCCCTCGCATGAGTTATACCACAACTCGGGATGCAGGGCAGTGCACCCAGTGGAAACCTCACGCCGATGATTATGACAAACTCTTCTTGCAGGAGGCATAATTATTGATAAGTGAACCTTAAGACTAGAAACGAGGGTCCCAAAAGTGGGCTATAGCTAGTAGGAGACTCTTATCTACTCTAACTCTCCTCAAGAATCTCAAGTTAGAATAAGGGGTCAGGGTGGTGTTTTCCCAGGTTCGAGGGTCATCTAGGAGTCGGTGCATTTCAATAAGGGTTGACGACGACATTTTTCTAAAATCTCGGGCTAAGAATTAAAATAAATGGAAAAGAAAAGGAGAAAAGAGAGGAAAAAGAGAAGACTTTGGTTGAATCCAAGAGGAAGAGTCATGAAATTCAATAATAAAAAAAAAAGAATCTTTATAGGAAAGCCATGATCAACGGGCGTCAGTGGGGCCAAGCGATGGCTTGCCCGTCGGTCAACCAGTTGACCATCTGGTGGATCTTTTCTCCTGCACATTTCATGCATTTCACGCGCATAAATATTTTACGTGTATTTTTGTCATTTTAAAATTTTACAGGAAAGTAAATTTGATGGAAGCAACCATGCACAAAAATCTTGATGCAAAATATTCAGGAAGTGTTTTGAAATTTTAGAAAAGTGGAAAAGGAAAAGGAAAAAAGGGAATTTTCAACAACCGATGGGTAGCCTATCTGTCGGTCCTCTGATGGCAAGCCCGTCGATCATGTGATGTATATAAAAATCGAGTGGCTTCTCGCCCATTTAGTTTTCTTTCTTTTTTGTTTTCTTCTTTCTTTTCCTCTCCTACAAACTGACGTGTTCTCTCGGTTTTCTAGCCTTCTCTCACTCATTTCCTACTCGTTTTACACACCGTGTGCTCCAAAACGATCCTCTCACCATCGCGCACGTCTAGGACTAATTTTTTCATAGTTTTTTCAAGTTTGTTTTCAGTGTATTTCGTCGACTACAAGGTTAGTTTTACTGTATTTTTTCTTCTTTTTTTCACCTCTTTTTATTTAATTTTTGTTCTGAATCCATGATAGATATGCATGCTTCAAAATGTAGGATGAAATTCTGCTCGTTCATTTTCTGTAATTTTGGACTATACACTGATAGTAGGAATTAATTGTCAAATAATAAGTAAATAATAATAGTAAAATGGCAGAATAAAGTGTAGAAAATTGCCCTTTTACTAGTTAGGAGTATGAGATAACTGCCCAACCAGTCTCCAGTTACTTTATAGAACTTGTGTACTTGTGAGATTGTTGTGGGTCTTGAGGCCTGTCTAATTGTTGACTTTTTATGCAGGGAGTTGGGCACATCCTTGTCGGGACGCTGTCGAAATTTTTTTAGTAGGCACATTTTAGTTTGAATGCTGCCGAAATTTCCAAAATTTTGGAATTGTACTTAGTTTGTCTGCCACTATCATGCAAGACTAACTCTTTTCTTTTCAGGATGCCTCTGAGACATAACATTCCCCGAAGGCAGCCCAAACCCGAGGCTTCAAAGTGGATAACTCCTAACATTAGGCAGCGATTTGAGATCCTAGCCCGAGTTCAGTTTTGCACCAATCGCTATATCTCCCGGCCATTCTTGCAGCTCATGGGGATGCTAGTGGAGGTCGACTCACTCATAGAGGTGGCCGAATGGACAGAGTTCCTCAGACACTCCTTTCAAACTTACCAAGAACTCGCGAGGGACTTTGTGGCCACTCTTCACTGCAGAGGGTTCCAGAGTCCGAATTCAGAGGAGGGGGTGATTTAGTGTAGACACCGGGTCCCGAGTAGCCTTGATCAGGATTACCCAATGATGAAATTAAGTCTTCATCAAAGGCTTTCATGCCCCGGTATGCCCATCTTAATTTAATTTAGGTGTTTAAATACATAATGGCCAAACACTTATACGTGTGTACATTAATTAAGAGCTGTTATGCTGCTGGTTTTCCACCGTGCACCATACGCATCTAATGGGTTCCCTGTTAACCCTTGGATAAAGCCCACCTAGGAAAGAGACTATGCTACCTCGTGTCTGGGGGCAATAAGGTTGGAAGGATCTATCTGCTTGCATGTATTTGTCTATGTTGCATCAGCACGACCATGCATTGCATTTCAATCATGCATCATCCTAACGAGATGTATTTTTTTCAGCCATCATAGATTCGACCGGGTGGTTTAGGGGTCCCGACGGTCGGTTGAGAAGGATTCCACTCTTGGGGTTACCAGAGCTAGTGCCATTCTCGGAGCACAGATTCTCGTTCAGATAGTAGTGAGACTTTCTCTTCAGAATCGTCAAGTATGTCTAATCCAGCCAGTGGGTCTGATGCAACCAGGGCAATGATTGCCGAGGAAGTGGGGAGAAAAATGGAAGAGTTTGAGGCTAGAATTATGGCCATGATGGGCAATCTTGCCACTACCATAGCTGGGCAGCAAGTTGCTGCTGCTCCTATTAGGGGGCCAAATGAACAAGGGGCTGTTAGGGAGGATCCCCCTACTGTAGTTGACCCACCTGCGGTTGAGCAAAGAGCACCAGCACCTGTTGAGAGTAGAGAAGGCCCGAGATCTGAGGTTGACCTCTGGAAGGATGAGCAAGAGGAACAGATGGTAGGAAAAGGAAAGTCGCCCAAGCTAGAGGAAGTAATATGGAGGAAGATAGAGGAGAAGTTTGAGGCTATGACAAGGATGATGACGGTAGGAAGGGGAATGAACCCGGAGGATCGTGAATTGGATGGGGATGATCTGGTCCCCCAGAACTTCAAGATGCCTGATATCCTAAAATTTGACGGCACCTCTGATCCTGCTGCACACATTAAGCAGTATTCATTAGTCATGAAGGGGACAACTTTAACAAGGAAGCAGAAGATAGAGTACTTTTACTTGAGTCTTACAGGAGCTGCTATTGACTGGTACCATGGGCTGGACAGGAGGTCCAAAGAAGACTGGGACTTGTTGACTGAAGAGTTCCTAAAGCAATATGATTGCAGTACCCGGATGGAGGTCACAATGAAGGGTCTAGAGCTGCTACAGCAGAAGGATGGGGAGTCTTTTCATGAATATCTCACTAAGTGGAGGAACCGGGTTATGGAGATGAAGCGCAAACCCGATACACCTGATCAGATCCGATTATTCATTCGGAATGCTAGCCCATATCTGAGAGATGGACTTAAAATGAAGGGGCTGAAAGATTGGGAGTCCTTGAAAGATATTGCTATAGAGGTAGAAGGAGAATATATGGCCAGAAGGGCAAGCAGTGAGGCTTATGCCAAGAAGGGCTACAACAATCAAGGTGCAACCAAGTCAGCTAGTTCCAGCAGTGGTAACAGAAGTGGGAAGACAGCTGAGGTGTCGGCAACAGGAATGAATCAGAGGTACTTCTCGAATTTGGGTAGGCCTTTGTCATGGGTACTGAAGAGGTTAATGAAGGAGGGGAAGCTACAACCCCTGCCACCTAGGCCAGCTAGGACCCAAGGAGAACCGGGGCATAAAGAGAACGAGTACTGTGCCTTTCACCAACATACGGGTCATCTGACAGACAATTGCTTCAGGCTGAGGCATCAGATTCAGGATCTGATCGATAGTAAGCAGATAACCGATCCGAAAAAGAGGGAGAGCAAGAAGAAGTCTAATTTCAATGCTGTGCCACCGCCTGTCTTAATGATTGGGTCGAGCCGACCCGAATGGTATGTCCTTCAAGATTTGTTTGGAAATGAATACGTCGCTATCACTCGCCCTGAGGCAAGTGAAGAAGGGATTCCCAGGGCGGCAATAGATTGTTGGTCCACTAGTGAGAGTGGAGACGAGGATGAAGAGGAGAAAGATGGAGAGTTCACGGATCCATGGGATTCGGAAGAGGATGAGAGAGTTGGGGCTGTAACAAGAAGTGGGAGAGTGGTCCCCAAAGTTGAGAAGCAGCAGGACTCAGGGCAAGCACCTGTGGAGAAGGAGCCGGAAGAAAATTCCATAATAAAGCAGCTGAAAAAGACCACGGCTCAGACATCTATTTGGGACCTTCTAAGGCAGTCCCCTTCTCATAGACAGAAGTTAGTTGAGGCATTGAGTGAGTCCACCGTAGCCACCACAATTTCTCCATCTGAGCTGCTAGATCTCGTCAAGGGGGGATCAGGGGAAAGATTGGTATTTTCTGACGCAGATTTGCCAACTGAAGGCCGCAATCACAACCGACCACTGTACATCAAGGCTCATATTAACGGCAAGCACACCGCTTGTGTTATGGTTGATGATGGGTCATCCATAAATGTTTGCCCCCTAGTGGCACTTCAAGCTTTTGGGCTGGACGAGAGTATGTTGAGTAAGTCTGATCTGACCATCACAGCCTACGATAATTCTCGGAGACAAGTATCGAGAACATTCAGAGCTCTAGTTAGGACTGGGCCTATTGAGACGGAGACAGAGTTTGTGGTCTTGCCTATCCTAGCAAATTTCTCAGCCCTACTGGGAAGACCGTGGTTCCATAAATTGGGAGGAGTGCTGTCCACCCTACACCAAATGGTAAAGATACCTCATGAAGGAGAGGTGGTGACCATTAAAGCAGCAAGAGAGAACCAAGTGTCTGCCTTGGGGATCTCTAATCAGCCATTTAGTGGTTTTCACGTATCAGTGATTGGTGAGGAGCAGGGCTTGGCAGGTAGCCCTTAGGTGATGAGCATGATGAAGAGGATGCACTTCCTCTCAGGGGCCGGATTGGGTAAAAATTCGCAGGGGTTGCAAGATGCCATCACAACACAAGGCCAGAAAGAACGGAAGGGTTTGGGCTACAAAGGAGAGCATGGCAGGAAGAAAGTATCAGAGAAGATTCCCCATATTTCAGAGAGTTTTGTTCCCTCATCTTCGGTCTGTGCTTATATTGGAGAAGAAGAGCCTCAGTGGGTGGATGGAAAGATCATTTCGGGGTTTGAAATTTTCAATGATGTTTTTGACTGGGATGTTGGAGGTATCAAGTCCGCAGAGAACTTCTGGGATGAGGAGATCATGACTCAGTACAGTATTTGGGACAGGGATGAGCCCGAGGAGATTGTCACTGATAAGCTGTTAGCTACCAGATTGAAGGGAAAAGAAAAGATGGTGGAGGAGCTGAAGTTTGAAGATTTGGAGATCTCACCGGAGGTAGTTGAAAAGCCTCCACCAAGCCAAGAAGTCAAAGCCCAGTCGGCTGCAGCATCATCATCGACAGAAGATGAAGGCAGTAGTTATTTAGATAGTCTTTTTATGCCATAACTTTTTAATGACAATGTTAATGTTTCTGATTACATTAATGAGATGAATAACTTTGCTTACTTGTGTGATATTTCTGATGATTTCATTTCTCATGATCATAAACATGATGCATTCATTTCTAACATTAACTCAACTAGCACAACTGCATTTAATCTCGGAACTTTGGAGAATCCAAAGAAAATTTTGATAGCATCAGATATACGGGTCATCTGACAGACAATTGCTTCAGGCCGAGGCACCAGATTCAGGATCTGATCGATAGTAAGCAAATCACCGATCCTGAAAAGAGGGAGAGCAAGAAGAAGTCTAATTTCAATACTGTGCCACCGCCTGTCTTCATGATTGGGTCAAGCCTACCCGAATGGTATGTCCTTCAAGATTTGTTTGGAAATGAGTACGTTGCTATCACTCGCCCTGAGGCAAGTGAAGAAGGGATTCCCGTGGCGACGATAGACTGTTGGTCCACTAGTGAGAGTGGAGACGAGGATGAAGAGGAGAAAGATGGAGAGTTCACGGATCCATGGGATTCGAAGGAGGATGAGAGAGTTGGGGCTGTAACAAGAAGTGGGAGAGTGGTCCCCGAAGTTGAGAAGCAGCAGGACTCAGTGCAAGCACCCGTGGAGAAGGAGCCGGAAGAAAATTCCATAATAAAGCAGCTGAAAAAGACCACGGCTCAGATATCTATTTAGGACCTTCTAAGGCAGTCCCCTTCTCATAGATAGAAATTAGTTGGGGCATTGAGTGAGTCCACCGTAGCCACCACAATTTCTCCATCTGAGCTGCTAGATCTCGTCAAGGGGGGATAAGGGGAAAGACTGGTGTTTTCTGACGCAGATTTGCCAACTGAAGGCCGCAATCACAACCGACCACTATACATCAAGGCTCAGATTAACGGCAAGCACACCGCTTGTGTTATGGTTGATGATGGGTCATCCATAAATGTTTGCCCCCTAGTGGCACTTCAGGCTTTTGGGCTGGACGAGAGTATGTTGAGTAAGTCTGATCTGACCATCACAGCCTACGATAATTCTCGGAGACAGGCATCGGGAACATTCAGAGCTCTAGTTAGGACTGGGCCTATTGAGATGGAGACAGAGTTTGTGGTCTTGCCTATCCCAGCAAATTTCTCAGCCCTACTGGGAAGACCGTGGTTCCATAAATTGGGAGGAGTGCCGTCCACCCAGCACCAAATGGTAAAGATACCTCATGAAGGAGAGGTGGTGACCATTAAAGCAGCAAGAGAGAACCAAGTGTCTGCCTTGGGGATCTCTAATCAGCCATTTAGTGGCTTCCACGTATCAGTGATTGGTGAGGAGCAGGGCTTGGCAGGTAGCCCTTAGGTGATGAGCATGATGTAGACACCGGGTCCTGATACAGCTCAGACCAAGGTTACCTAATGATGATAATATTTATTCAAAAATAGACAGAGAATGAAAGCACTTTGGCTCTCTATGGACTGGGATTTCAGCAGGGTATTTTAGGCAAATCTTAATGATTTTTATAAATAAAATATAAAAATATAAAATATAAAAATTAAAATTAAAATTAAAATTAAAATCAGGTTAATTTAATTAATTAGTATCATAGGATAGTTAAATTAAAGAGAAAATAAATTAGAAGATAAATAGAGAGATTAATTAATTAGAATATATGATAAATAATTTAAAACAAATAAAAGGAGGATTAGAAGAAGCACAAATAAGAGGGTATATAGGTAACTTACCTAGAATTAGGATATAAAACCAAACTAACCTACACCTAAAGAGGGCTCGGCAGATCAAGAGAGAAGAGAAAGAAAGAGCCAAGGAAGAGAGAAAGAAAAAGAAAAGAATTGGAACACAGAAAAAGAAAAGAAATAGAAATAGAAAGAGAGAAGAAAAGATACAGAGAGAGGAGGGGGGCTCGGCAGAAACAAAAAAAAGAGAAGGAGAGTAAGGAGCCGCCAAGAGAAAAGAAACCTGAAGAGCAAGAAATCAAAGAAAAAAAAACAGAGGAAAAGAGAGAGACAGACCCGAAAGCAAAAGAGAGGGTAAACCAAGGCAAATAGCGCAGACCCAAGAGCCAAGAGCAGACCCGAAGAGAGCCCGAAGTGCTTAAATTATTTGATCTCAAACACAGATCTGAAGGTAACAAAAATAATTTTCTGGATCCCAGACAGTAAACTCTGTGCTTGAATATGTAAACCTCTGTTCTTTTATCTAGTCGTTGGTTGATTTCCAATTTTATTTGTTTTGATTTCTGGTTAGTGACATTATGTGATAACTATTTGCTTCATCTTGCCCTGAGTTTGTTTAACATTTGCATTTTGTTTTTATAAATTAAAAGCCAAAACAACAAAAACCAGAGAATACTGTTCATCATCTTCTTTGTCATTTTGTCTCTCTCTAAAAACTGGTACTTTCGGTCGTTCATTGTTTTCCCTTTAAATCAATTCTACTTTGGATATATATGATTTTTGGTGATTTTATGCCTAAGATTAACATAATATTTTGATCTTTGGAGCTTGAGTGTGGTGGAGCCGGGTTCCCCATGTGCTGCTATGGCGTCGTTCCAGGAGTAAAACATTGCCCTCTGTCATCTTTTGGCTTTATTTGGTTTCTATTTTGCATTGCTTTTATTTGCATGGTTTCACGTCATCTTTTGGCTTTATTTCTCTATTTGTTTGAGCAATTTACTGCTGTTTGTTTTGTGCCATTTAACTTCATTTGCCATTATTTTAGTCACTCCAACCTCTTGTAATGATTCAGAATTGTTTTCCATTTTTCATTTATTTAATTTTGTTCATTTTATTGTTATTTCTATTTAGTAAACATATTTTATATGTCATATTAATTTATTAAATTTATTATTATTTCATCATTATCATTATTTGTTAAGTCCTATTTTATGCAATGCATGTTACACTGCCACTGTAATTTCCTTCATTTTGCATTACATTTTTCATGCTTTGGGCCAATCTACAGTAGTATTTGTCTTCTTGCTTTGCCTTCCACGGATTTACATATTGTTTCTTTTGCATGGTTTCATTTCAATTGGTTGGGCACTGTTTCTTCATTTCTTTTATTTCACTTTTATTTTAGTTTTCTTCATTTATAGATATTTTATTCTCTTTTGTTTTATTCTTTTATTTTATTTTATTAATTTATTGTTTTTTATTTAGTTTAACTATTATCACTATTTAAAGTTAATTTGTTTCCTATTATTATTATTATTATTATTATTATTAAATCATATTTTTGCAAGGTGTTTTGTATGACTTCTTCTCATAAGTTGGCCACTGTCATTTTTGCATGCATGTATTTTTCTCATTGCATTTATTTGTTTTCTTCCTTTCACGTAGGGCCCATCTGTTTTTTTGTCTCATGGCCATTAGCACACACACATTTGCATATTTATTTCTTCCATTCGATTAATTACTTAATTTATGGGTTTTGCATGGTTTTGGCATCTGTAATCTTACTATGACTTATCTTTACATGTTTTCCTTACTATTTTAATTGAGATTATATTTTGTCCATTTGCTATCACATGCATGCATTTAATATTTAATATACATTTAACATTTAATTTATTTGATTATTTACTTGATTGTTAATTTATGTCATCCATTTATTTATTTATTTAGATATTATTATTATTATTATTATTATTATTATTATTATTATTTATTAATTTTCATTTTACATGTATATTTTCATGGCTTAAGCCATTGCTACAGTGCCTTTTTTTATTATTTTGCATGTGTACTGTTCACGTGGGCCAACATTCACTGTTCATCAATTGCATTTTTATTCCTTCATTTTCCTTGATTTATACACAGTGGCCATCTTTGTTCCTTTTTTTTCCCTTATTTTCCATTCATGCATTCACGTGGGACCAATTCATTTTGTTCACACACACACTGTTGTTCATTCATTCTTACATTTGTTTTTATCCCCTTATTTATTTGATTTACTCACTTGATGGGCTTAATTAATATATTTGTTAGTTGTATGTATTTAATTTAATTTGGTTCATTATTTTATTTTATGTATTTAATTTAATTTGACTTACCTATTTATTTTATTTATTTGATTTGATTTAATTACTAACCTTAATTTTCTTTTCTTTTTTGGCTACAATACTTGTTCTTTTTTATTTGAGCATTACCCATGGACGAAAGTGGAGAATCAAGGAATTGGGAGCCTCGCTTTGGGGTTTGCATTTTTAATTACCGCATTTATTTTGTTATATTATTTTTATGTGTTGAATGTAAAAATGCATTTCAAAACTTGCCCGCATCGCAATAAAATCACTTTATTTACAATAACTAAAATTGAGGATTTTTATTAATAAAATGGACCAATGTCCTATTTTATCCAATAAAATCTCACCATCAAAATAGAGAACTAATTTTCATAAAATAGGGATCACTCATCCCGATTTTTCACAATAAATATCTAAAAAATAGTTCTCTAATTTTCAATTCAATAAAAGGAACCAATGTTCCTAAAATTCAATAAATGACCCGATTTATGTATGATTTATTTTAAAGTATTCATTTATTTATATTGGGCCCTTGTAATTTAAGTTTTTGGGGCAAATTTTATTCTTGTAATTTAACTATTTATTTATCGCTTTATTTATTGCTTTTCAACGTGAATGAAGTGCGCTTTAATTTTAATGCATGATCGTGTGAGGAGATAAGTGGAATTGCGTTTCATTAAAAACTCATTTATAAAACTTAACTTAACTCATTAATAAAAGTAAAGTTCCGAACACTGTCTTTGGTTTAAGACCATCGAGGTTAGAGACCTCTCCCAAATTTTTTGGGTGGCGACTCCAAAACACCTCAAGGTGCCTTTAGGCGTCATTAGGCTAGGTGGTACTTCCCAATGTTCTATTGGGAGGAATGCACCTATGATGCCTCATGGCGGCCATGATAAAAAAGATGAGACCGATCCCTCGAGTCCTGAAAGGCGGGCTCAACGAGGGCCTTGCTGGGTCCGGCGCGCGTCACAGTGGCGACTCCGCTGGGGATGATCGAAACTTTGCTTCGAAAGTGAGTTAAGTTAAGTTTTATAAATGAGTTATTAATGAAACCAAAATTCCATTTCTTTTTGAAATTGCATTACATTCATTAGAGCCTTAGAATATGTTAGTTGGTCCCCTATTTACCCCGGTGCGTTCCTAAAATACGACCCTACTTTCACTCATTGTAGGGAAGTGTTTGGGATAATCACCAGCCCAAGTCTCGTACCATCATGGTATATAAAATGGAGACTCGATCGGCCGCTACGCTCGTGATGAGCTAGGCCCGTCGGCAGGGACCATGCTTGGGTAGACCTGAAGTAACACCACCCTCTGACTAAAGCTCATGTAATGACTATAGAAACTTCCACTAGGCTACATGTACCTTAACAAATGTGCTTGTTACGTGGGCCTTTATATATTAAACCAGTTCGAGCATATTAACTGGGCGCTCATCAAAGGCTTTCATGCCCCGGTGGGCCCACTGTTAAGGTGTTTGAAAGGTCCGAATATTTAATGGCCAAAATCCATATGCATGTGCTTTTAAATTAAGAGTGTTATGCTGCTGGTTTTTTACCATGCACCATACGCGCCCATTGGGTTCCCCGTTAACCCATAGGTCAAGCCCACCTAGGAAAGAGACTGCACTACCGCGTGTGTGGGAGTAACAAGGTTGGAAGGTGCTATGTGCTTGCATGTGGTTGTCTCTGTTGCATTAACACGATCATGCATTATTACTGTCATTCATGCATCATGCTAACAATTTTGATTTTTCAGCCATCATAGACACGAATCCGTGGTCTAGGGGTTTAGACGGCCGATTGGTAAGGAGAAGGTCTTTCTTTGAGTCAGTGGAGCAAGCTTCGTATTGGAGTTCAGAATCTCTATCGGATAGCACAGATTCCCTGGTTTTAGAACTATCATCCGACATGGCTAATCCAGATGCAAATGCTGCCCAAGATATGGATAGGAGAGTCCAAGAAATGGAGCGCAGATTTGAGGAGTTTGAGAGGAGAATGATGACGATGATGGGGAACTTGACTGCCGCCCTGATACCCCCAGCGGGCCAACAAGCTGCCACCGCTGCTGGAGGTCAAGCCGAACAGATTCCAATCAGGGAGGCTCCTCCTGCAGAAGTGGTGGAACCCCCTTCTGTTGTTGAGCCCAGGAATTTTCCTAACGTTGAGCATAGGAGGGTTGAGGAGCACAGGCCGGAAGAGGATTATGTGGAGGGTGAACCCGAGGAGTCTATGTCAGTAAAAGCCAGATCTCCTAAGGAGGATGTTGCCCTGAAGAAAATAGAGGAGAGGGTTGAAGCAATGGCCCGTTTGTTATCTGCAGGCAAGGGGATAAGCCCGGAAGACCGAGATTTGGATGATGAAGAAATGCTCCCTCAGAGGTTCAAAATGCCCGACTTGCCAAAATTCGATGGTACCTCAGATCTGTCCGCACATATCAAGCAATACACGCTTGTGATGAAAGGGACGATGCTCAGTAAAAGATAAAAAGTCGAGTATTTCTGCCTCAGTTTGGTTGGGCCCGCCGTTGATTGGTGTCACACCCCAACCTATACCATGGATACTTCTGCTCGTGATTAGAGTGAGAAGTATCCCGATAGGAAGGAGTGTCACATCCCACTAGTACAAACATGTAAACATCACATTTGCAGAATCACATATTCAGTACAAATAAAAACTTTAATAGAAAGAAGAGGATAATAGAACAAAATGAGTACTTTTATTTACATACAAAGAAAATCTTTACATCTTACATCGTTTTACAAAAAGAAGGACGAATATACAAAAGTCCCAAGTACATTGTTCAAAAGGCTTACAAAATATTACATCCATTACAAAAGAAAGGAAAAGCCTATACTATAACACTTCCGATCCCTAGCTGCGTTGGCCTTCCCGATGCGACACACCCATACCACGCGTATCAGAACCTTCCACACCTGCACGGATAAACACCCGTGCTAAGCGAAATCGCTTAGTGGGGAAACACACAATGCATGACCGCCACTCACAGTGACGGTAACAGAAAACACATGATAACAATGCAATTATGGGCATATAATCATACATAGTTAATTCAGATATTTGCATTCTCATCCAAAGATTCTTATACACAACACAATGACACCTGCTTAATCATAATGAGTGGATAACGAGTACACATAGATACTTGAGAGTATCGGTTCTATATAATAAACACATAGATACTCAAAGGTATCAAACATTCTTTTTATTTTATTCCAAGTTGTTACACATAGAATCTTAAGAAAGATTCGACAGAAGAATCGCGAGGATCCAATCGGGGGACCTGATCAGGGTCCAAATCGTACACATAGCTGCAGCGGCACATAACTCTATTAGGCATGCCTAACTATCCACTTATCCGACATTAGCAGGTTATGCAAAATATTATCACATTTTCATACATATAATTCATGTAAATAGATAGTCAAAGCTTTAATGAAAACTGCATGCAAAAGAAATTAAGTCATTAAGCAAAAAGGAAAAGAAATCAAATTTGGAAGTCCCGTCTGTCGCGCTCGCGACGACTGTCGCGCTCGCGACAGAGGCCAAGCTACACTTCCCCGCCTCGTCTCGCGATCGCGAGAGGTCTCGTGGTCGCGAGAGGACGTAGGGATGGCTCTGCTGTCGCGCTCGCGAGGCTTGTCGTGCTCGCGACAGAAGAGAATCTCGCATATGCTCAAAGCTCGAGCACTCTGTCGCGCTCGCGACAATTGTCGCGCTCGCGACAGAGAGCTCCCTCGAGTTCTTTGGCGCGACACTTCTCGCGCCGGCGCGAGGGTTGAAACCCCCGCATTCTGTCGCGCTCGCGACAGTGTCGCGATCGCGACAGACACGGGTTTTTCAGCTCTTACTCCCAAAATCTGCAGATTTCACTCAAATTTCACATCCAAACTTCCAAAATTGATTCCAAACCTCAAAATTCAGCAACCCAAGCATCCACAACTCATAACATACATAAAAATTCAACTTTACCACTGTTTATCTCAATTAAATCAAGTCAATTACATGCTCAATTTCAAAGATTTCCAAAACAGCCCATTTCACAACAATTATCACTATTCACATACTTTCTCACAATTCCTTCAACAATATTCATTCTCAAGCGTCTCATATCATAATTAATATGATTTAAACTACAATAGCACAACTTATAACCTCAATCAAAACCAAAAACACATTCAATAAACTCAATTCACAAAAATATACAAAAGAATGAACAATCCCAAACCTTCTCTCCTTAGCTCCTAATCGCGAGCTCCACTTCCGCTAGCGATTCCTTTCCCTTTATCAGGTCTAGGAGCCTCCTCTGAACCATAAACCCATAACAATCAAGATAAATTCTAAAATAACCCATAATTGAATTTACAATTATTTAAACCTAGAGAAGAAGAAGAAGAAGAAGAATCTAAAATACCCATAACCCCAACTCACCTTTAAGCTTTAAATCCACAAGCCAAGTAACTCTAATTACTTCAAATGAAGAAAAGGGAGCAAGATCGGGCCAAGAAGAAGAAGAAAGAAGAAGAAAGAAGAAATGGCGTGAGGAAGAGAGGATGATCGGGAAAACAAAAGGGAAAAGCTGATTTCTCTCTCTCTCACCAAACCCATAAATGCCCACTTATCCTCTTTGCCACATGTCACACTCTCCTTAAGCCACATGCCATCTAACACATCCTACTCCCATACTTGCCTATACACACTAAGCTAACTCCTATTCACACATTTACTTCCATACACTTACTTATACACTAGTCTAATTTCCTCTTCTCACTAATACACACACTTATACCATAAATAAATCAATAAATAATTAAATTAAATAATCCAATTTAACACAAATACACATAAGAATACACACATATATACACGGACAGGCTCAAACTACTGGGGTGGTTTTGGGGTGTTACAATACTCCCCCACTTAACAGAATTTCGTCCTCGAAATTCTTACCTGATCCAAACAACTGAGGATATTGCAATCTCATAGCTTCTTCTGGTTCCCATGTAGCTTCCTCAATACCGTGATGCTGCCACAAAACTTTGACTAACGGTATTTGCTTATTCCGAAGCTGTCTGATTTCCCGCTCCAAAATCCTTTTCGGTTCTTCATCAAAAGAAAAGTCTGACTGAATCCGGATATCTTGCACTGGTAACACATGTGAAGGATCTGACCGATATCTCCTGAGCATAGATACATGAAAAACGTCATGTAATCTAGCTAACTCCATAGGCAAAGCTAGTTGATACGCTACTGGACCTACTTTCCTTAGAATCTCATACGGCCCAATAAAGCGTGGACTTAACTTGCCTTTCTTTCCGAAACGGAGAACTTTACGCCACGGTGACACCTTCAAGAAAACTTTATCCCCCACTTCGTACTGTATATCTCTGCGCTTCAAATTAGCATAAGAACGCTGTCGATCTTTTGCTGCTTTCAAGTTCTGTTGCACAACCCTTACTTTTTCTTCAGTATCCCTCACTATATCCGGACCTATCATAGCTTTTTCTGACAGTTCAGTCCAACATACTGGTGTTCTACATTTCCGTCCATACAGTACTTCATAAGGAGCCATACCAATGCTTACCTGATAACTGTTATTATAAGCGAATTCCATTAAAGACACATACCGATCCCAACTTCCTGAAAACTCTAAAGCACAACCTCGAAGCATATCCTCTAGAATCTGAATAACCCTTTCTGATTGCCCATCCGTCTGCGGATGGAAAGCAGTACTGAAATTCAATCGTGTTCCCAAAGCTGCCTGAAGTTCTTTCCAAAACTTAGATGTAAAGCGAGAATCTCGATCTGATACAATGGATAACGGAATCCCATGCAACCGGACTATCTCATCCACATACAGTTCCGCCAACTTGTCCATCGAGTAATCCACTCGCACAGGTAGAAAATGTGCAGACTTTGACAATCGATCTACTATAACCCATACCGAATCATGTTTACGCTGAGTCATAGGTAAACCGGATACAAAATCCATCGTGATGTCATCCCACTTCCATTGAGGAATGGGTAAGGGATGAAGCAATCCCGATGGCACTTGATGCTCGGTTTTCACTTGCTGACAGGTAAGGCACCTTGAAACAAATTCTGTTATCTCTCTTTTCATTCCTGGCCACCAATAGTATTACTTCAAATCTTGATACATCTTATCCCCACCAGGATGCATAGTGAAGACTGAAGAGTGAGCTTCTTGTAACAATTTCTTTCTTAACTCACCAACATCAGGCACACATAACCGATTCCCATGCCTAAGCACTCCTTCACTGTCTATCAGATATTCTGTCCGCTTGCCCTCTTTCACTGCTTGACAAACACGCTGAAGTACATGATCATCTAACTGTGCCCTTGCAATTTCAGATCTCAAACTTGGCTTAACTCTAAGTTGAGCAATCAGAGCACCTTCAGAATCAAATCTCCATCTACCTCGGCTAGCCAGCAAAACAGACAAAGACTTCCTACTAAGAGCGTCCGCTACCACGTTAGCTTTACCCGGATGGTAATCAATGATACAATCATAATCCTTGAATAACTCTAACCATCTCCGCTGCCTCAAATTCAACTCCTTCTGTGTTAACAAATACTTGAGACTCTTGTGATCGGTGAAAATTCTGCACTTCTCCCCATACAAGTAGTGTCGCCAAACTTTAAGCGCAAACACTACCGCTGCCAACTCCAAATCGTGAGTCGGATAATTCCGCTCATGAGGCTTCAACTGTCTCGATGCATAAGCTATTACTTTATTCCCTTGCATCAGAACACAACCCAAGCCAATTCCCGAAGCATCACTATACATAGTGTACTCCATACCCAAAACTGGCTGTGTGAGCACAGGAGCTTTAACCAACAACTCTTTTAAACGATCAAAACTGGCTTGACACTTTTCAGTCCAAACAAACTTGACATCCTTCCGAAGAAGCTTGGTCAAAGGAGATGCTAACACTGAAAACCCTTGAACAAACCATCGATAATATCCTGCTAAACCCAAAAAACTTCTCACTTCTGGCACATTCTTCGGAGGCATCCAATTAACAATCGCTTAAATTTTACTTGGATCAACACGTACACCTTCTGCTGATATCACATGTCCAAGGAAGGCCACTTCCTTTAACCAAAACTCACACTTACTGAGTTTCGCGTACAGCTGATGATCCCTTAACATTTGCAATACTAATCTAAGATGTTCCTCATGCTCTTTGCAGTCTCGAGAGTATACCAAAATGTCATCAATAAATACCACAACAAACTTATCCAGATACGGTCGGAAAACTCGGTTCATCAGATCCATAAAGGCTGCAGGCGCGTTGGTCAAACCAAAGGGCATCACTAGAAATTCATAATGACCATAACGCGTCCGAAAAGCCGTCTTTGCCACATCTGCTTCCTTAACTCCTAACTGGTAATAGCCTGATCTCAAATCTATCTTAGAGAATACCCCAGCTCCTCTCAACTGATCAAACAGGTCTTCAATCCTCGGCAATGGGTACTTATTCTTAATAGTCACTTTATTAAGCTGTCGATAGTCAATGCACATCCGAAGGGTTCCATCTTTCTTCTTAACAAACAGCACTGGAGCGCCCCATGGTGACACACTAGGCCGAATGAACCCTTTATCCAACAATTCCTGTAACTGACTCTTCAATTCTTTCAATTCCATTGGAGCCATTCTGTAAGGAGCCTTTGAAATCGGAGCTGTACCGGGAATGATCTCTACTGACAATTCAACTTCTCTCTCAGGAGGTAATCCCGGTAATTCTTCTGGAAAAACATCTACAAAGTCTCTTACAACCGGAATATCTTGAATCTTAACTTGACCTCTTCGAGAGTCCAAAACCACAGCTAAAAACGCTTCACATCCTTTCCTGATAAATCTTCTGGCTTTCATAGCTGAAACCATATTATGCAAAGAACTACTTCCAATTCCTTTCACAATTACTGGCAAATGAACTTTATCTCTCAAAACCATTACTTTCCTATGACAGTCTACTACTGCTCGGTGCTTATCTAGCCAATCCATCCCCAAAATAATATCAAACTCATGAAAAGGCAAACAAATTAAATCAACTATAAACTCGGTACCCTGTATCTTTAAAAGACACTTCCGACATACCCGATTAACCATAATACTCTGACCCAACGGACTGGATACACAAATTTCATATTCCATCTTCTCCTCACTACCCAAACTATCCCATAACTTACCAGAACACACATAGGAATGGGTAGACCCCGGGTCAATCAAAACATAAACTTCAGAATCAAGCAAAGAAAACTTACCGGCAATCACTTCAGGAGCATTCTGTTCCTCTCGGGCTTTCATAGCATAAGCTCTACCAGATGATGGCACAGGGCAATCCACTGATTCTGAGGCTTCTCTATCTCGAGGTCTTCCACCTCGACCCCTTCCTCTACCCCTATTACGACTTCCTTGGGGTACATTAGATCCAGCTCGACTCCCTTCCTGTTGTCCCGAAGGATCTCCATATCGACTCGGACAATTCGCGAGTATATGATCCGTGGAACCACATCTAAAACAGCCTCCTGTTAACCATCGACACTCACCCCAATGTGGTTTATTACAATACGAACATCGGGGAGGGCCATCTCCTCTACCTGAGCCCGCTCCCCTGGACGAACCCTGTCTTCTTCCTCTAGGGGCCGGACTAGCTACTGACTCATCAGCAAAGTTTCCTTGTGATTCTCTTGGCCTCTTGCCTGAAGAAGAGCCACCTCTTGCAGATTTTCGTCTTTGAGCTTTCTCTCTCAAAATATTCTCAGAACGCTCCGCCCTCAAGGTTGCTTGTACTAACTGATAATATTTCACATTTGGAGCTGACATCAAGGAAATTAACATCACCTTCAAGGATTCATTCAAGCCTGCTTCAAAATGCTGACATCGAAACTCTTCTGTAAGGACCCTTGGCGGCGCATACTTACTGAGCTTATTAAACTCATCCTCATAATCAGCCACAGACATTGTTCTTTGCTTAAGAGTAAGAAACTGTGCCCACTTAGCATCCTTATAAGCTTTGGTCACATACCGATTCTGAAACTCATCCTCAAAGAACTCCCATGTTATCGGTTCAGGAACTTGCGGTTGACTAACCACCAACCTCCACCAATCATAAGCAGAGCCTTGCAATAAGGACAATGCACACTCCACTTCTTGCTCCGGTGGACATTTTATTTCCCCAAGTACTCTGGATGTCTTTTCTAACCACATCTCTGCTTTGTTAGATTCATCTATACCCGTACCAAAGAAATCCTCTGCACCATGCTTTCTCAACCTTTCTATAGGTGCACTTGGTGCTGTTACCCTTTCAAGTACTCTTGTCATACTCTGAAGCATCGCTTCCATGGGTCCCAAAGGCACCTCAGGTCGTCCCCTAGGAGGTTGAGCCGGACCAGAAACTGAGGGATCCTGCTCTTGGGGATTTGCACTTTCTGCTGACCCCTCGAGTGATCCACGAGCGGACTCCATAACTACAAAACATAAACGCAGTGCGCATCAGGCCAACACAACTCTAACAACTAACTAACACACTGAAACCCAGTAACACCTAAACCTAGAGCTCTGATACCACCTAATGTCACACCCCAACCTATATAATGGATACTTCTGCTCGTGATTAGAGTGAGAAGTATCCCGATAGGAAGGAGTGTCACATCCCACTAGTACAAACATGTAAACATCACATTTGCAGAATCACATATTCAGTACAAATAAAAACTTTAATAGAAAGAAGAGGATAATAGAACAAAATGAGTACTTTTATTTACATACAAAGAAAATCTTTACATCTTACATCGTTTTACAAAAAGAAGGACGAATATACAAAAGTCCCAAGTACATTGTTCAAAAGGCTTACAAAATATTACATCCATTACAAAAGAAAGGAAAAGCCTATACTATAACACTTCCGATCCCTAGCTGCGTTGGCCTTCCCGATGCGACACACCCATACCACGCGTATCAGAACCTTCCACACCTGCACGGATAAACACCCGTGCTAAGCGAAATCGCTTAGTGGGGAAACACACAATGCATGACCGCCACTCACAGTGACGGTAACAGAAAACACATGATAACAATGCAATTATGGGCATATAATCATACATAGTTAATTCAGATATTTGCATTCTCATCCAAAGATTCTTATACACAACACAATGACACCTGCTTAATCATAATGAGTGGATAACGAGTACACATAGATACTTGAGAGTATCGGTTCTATATAATAAACACATAGATACTCAAAGGTATCAAACATTCTTTTTATTTTATTCCAAGTTGTTACACATAGAATCTTAAGAAAGATTCGACAGAAGAATCGCGAGGATCCAATCGGGGGACCTGATCAGGGTCCAAATCGTACACATAGCTGCAGCGGCACATAACTCTATTAGGCATGCCTAACTATCCACTTATCCGACATTAGCAGGTTATGCAAAATATTATCACATTTTCATACATATAATTCATGTAAATAGATAGTCAAAGCTTTAATGAAAACTGCATGCAAAAGAAATTAAGTCATTAAGCAAAAAGGAAAAGAAATCAAATTTGGAAGTCCCGTCTGTCACGCTCGCGATGACTGTCGCGCTCGCGACAGAGGCCAAGCTACACTTCCCCGCCTCGTCTCGCGATCGCGAGAGGTCTCGTGGTCGCGAGAGGACGTAGGGATGGCTCTGCTGTCGCGCTCGCGAGGCTTGTCGCGCTCGCGACAGAAGAGAATCTCGCATATGCTCAAAGCTCGAGCACTCTGTCGCGCTCGCGACAATTGTCGCGCTCGCGACAGAGAGCTCCCTCGAGTTCTTTGGCGCGACACTTCTCGCGCCGGCGCGAGGGTTGAAACCCCCGCATTCTGTCGCGCTCGCGACAGTGTCACGATCGCGACAGACACGGGTTTTTCAGCTCTTACGCCCAAAATCTGCAGATTTCACTCAAATTTCACATCCAAACTTCCAAAATTGATTCCAAACCTCAAAATTCAGCAACCCAAGCATCCACAACTCATAACATACATAAAAATTCAACTTTACCACTGTTTATCTCAATTAAATCAAGTCAATTACATGCTCAATTTCAAAGATTTCCAAAACAGCCCATTTCACAACAATTATCACTATTCACATACTTTCTCACAATTCCTTCAACAATATTCATTCTCAAGCGTCTCATATCATAATTAATATGATTTAAACTACAATAGCACAACTTATAACCTCAATCAAAACCAAAAACACATTCAATAAACTCAATTCACAAAAATATACAAAAGAATGAACAATCCCAAACCTTCTCTCCTTAGCTCCTAATCGCGAGCTCCACTTCCGCTAGCGATTCCTTTCCCTTTATCAGGTCTAGGAGCCTCCTCTGAACCATAAACCCATAACAATCAAGATAAATTCTAAAATAACCCATAATTGAATTTACAATTATTTAAACCTAGAGAAGAAGAAGAAGAAGAAGAATCTAAAATACCCATAACCCCAACTCACCTTTAAGCTTTAAATCCACAAGCCAAGTAACTCTAATTACTTCAAATGAAGAAAAGGGAGCAAGATCGGGCCAAGAAGAAGAAGAAAGAAGAAGAAAGAAGAAATGGCGTGAGGAAGAGAGGATGATCGGGAAAACAAAAGGGAAAAGCTGATTTCTCTCTCTCTCACCAAACCCATAAATGCCCACTTATCCTCTTTGCCACATGTCACACTCTCCTTAAGCCACATGCCATCTAACACATCCTACTCCCATACTTGCCTATACACACTAAGCTAACTCCTATTCACACATTTACTTCCATACACTTACTTATACACTAGTCTAATTTCCTCTTCTCACTAATACACACACTTATACCATAAATAAATCAATAAATAATTAAATTAAATAATCCAATTTAACACAAATACACATAAGAATACACACATATATACACAGACAGGCTCAAACTACTGGGGTGGTTTTGGGGTGTTACAATTGGTATTATGGTTTGGATCGAAGGGCGAGAGAAGACTGGGATTTGCTAACTGAAGAATTTCTAAGGCAGTATGACTGCAGCACCCGGATGGAGGTGACTTTGAAAGATCTGGAGCTCCTTCAACAGAAGCCTAATGAATCCTTCCACGAATACCTTACTCGCTGGAGGAGTAGAGTGATGGAAATGAGGCGAAAACCGAATACCCCTGATCAAATTCGGTTATTTATCCGAAATGCGAGTCCGTATCTGAGAGATGGACTAAAGATGAAAGGGTTAAGAGACTGGGGGTCTTTAAAGGACATCGCCATAGAGGCAGAGAGTGAACACCTGGCTAAGAAGGCGAATGGTGAAAGGTTTGCTGAAAAGAGATATAATGGTCAGGGGGCAAATGAGTGGGCAGACTCTGGTAGTGGCAACAGGCCTGAAGAGATCGCTGAGGTGTCAACTGCGGGGGTAAATCGAAGGCGCTTTTCGAATTTGGGTCGACCTCTCTCATGGGTGTTAAAGAGACTGATCAAGGAGGAGAAGTTGCAGCCCCTGTCGCCCAAGCCAGCCAAAACTCAAGGACAGCCAGGGCACAAAAGCGATGAGTATTGCGCTTTCCACCAGCATACGGGGCATATGACAGACCGTTGTGCGAGGCTAAGACATGAAATTCAGGACTTGATCGACAGTGGGCAGATCACTGATCCTGAACAGAGGGAAAATAAGAAGATGTCCGCTTGTGATACTGTGCCACCGCCGGTCTTCATGATTGGTTCAAGCCTGCCTGAATGGTATGTACTGCAAGATTTGTATGATAATGAATACATCACCATCACTCGCCTTGGAGCAGATGAAGAAGTGAATTCTGTAACAGTGGTAGATTGCTGGACAACTAGCGAGAGTGGGGAAGAAGATGAGGAAGAAAAAAAGGAGAGACCTAACCAGGTATTAGAAAGGGCTGATCCTCCGCAACAGATTGAAGAGACCCGCGCTTTAATTGCCCAAGAAATGGATAGAAGGTTTGAGGAGCTCGAAAGAAGGTTGTTAGCCACGATTAAAGAAAGGATGGATGCCATGGCGCTAGTTCTTCAAGCCCAAATTATGGCGAATACCCATAACCAAGTTGGGCCGGCCGCAGCCGAGGAGGCCTGTACAGAGACGACCGCAACGTTTCCTTTTGCATCCAAGCTCAAAGGCAAGGAACCGCTTGATTCACCAATTGGGCAGGGATGCAGCAAGAGGCCTACTTCAAAATGTAATATCGTGCCTAAAGAGGGTAGGGATCCAGTGAGGATACGCGCTCTAAGAAGTGAGAGCCCGAGTATCTGCAACAGTAGTAAGGGCAATGATAGGAGGACGGGAGTATCAACCCTGAAAACAAATCAAAGGCGCTATTCTAATCTGGATAGACCCTTGTCATGGGTTTTTAAGAAGCTGGTGAAAATGGGGATGTTACAGCCAATGCCTCCCAAGCCTGCCAGAAACCATGGACAACCCAATCATAGGGCGGATCAATACTGCGCCTTCCATCACACTGGGCACTTGACAGATTATTGCCGGACCTTGAGGAATAAGATCCAAGACCTCATTGATTCCAAGGAGATCACCGACCCTGAGGAGAGGGAGAAAGAGAAAAAGTCGGGCTACAACGCAGTCCCTCCACCGAACATGTGATCGAGTCCAGTCTACCGGAACGGCCTTTTTTGCAAAAACCACAAGAAAATATCATGTATTTTGTCTTTGTATTTTGAGAACTCCTTATAATACTTTGGTTATGTAATATGATGAACAATATTTTGCGTACTTGTATATTATTTCTAATGATTTCATTTCTTATGATCATGATGCATTCATTCATTTTGACATTAATTCAATTAATACTACTACATTTAATCTTGGAACTTTGTAAAATCCAAAGAAAATCTTGATGGCATCTGATATAACTCCTAAAGAGGGAAATTCAGAGAGAAAAGAAAAATGAGAAAGAAAACTAGTTGCAATTAGGAGATTGGATGAAAACTCACTAAGAGCACTAGAACCTTTCTGATTACCCGTCGAAGCGATCTCTGGATAAGACAGAACCTGGAAAATGATTTAGGCAATCTTTTCTTTATATAGCTCTCTAAATGACTATTTCCTACCCTTGTTCTGCAATCGCTTGCTAGCCCATTGAGCCTTTATGCAGGTATGCTGAATGCGTACCAATTTTGTTGTTACACACATTAAAACTACCCCCTCGCCTAAAATGATTTTGGCTTCCCCTTAGAAGAGTGGCCGCTCTAAAATTGATGGATGTACATTTGAACAATTCTTTGGACTATTAAAAAATTGCCTTGATAAGAGCAAGTTCAGACTTTGGAAAGAGGGTTTAGTCATGCATGAAAGGCATGAGCTCAAAAAAAAAGAGAAGCGAAAGCAAAAAGAAGAAAAAGAAAAAGAAAAATGAAAAATCCAAAAAGAAAAAAATGAATGAAAAATGAAAGAAAAAGAAGCAAAGAAAAGAAAAAAAAAAGAAGAATAAAAAAGAGAGCTCAAAATGGTGACCAATTGACTAGTTTCAATGATTACCCTTTTTGTTCTGATCTCAAGGTGCTAAAATGTTATCGAGCCCAAATTCAAGAATACTTTTGAGCCGAGAACGGTTCATCCATCAGTTGAGAAAATATCGCAGCCATTTTTCTCTAGCGACCTGATCTTTCTTTGACAGCCATCTACCCAAGCCTAACATTACAACCAAAGTAAGACCATTTGATTCTGGGTTCAGTCTTATCCAATTAGCGGAGATGACCTTTTAATAAGGTTTGGTACGTAAGAAGAGGCCTATGGTGTTTCTTGAGCTTCAAGCGAGAAGCTATGAGTGCATTCATGCATTCGAGTTAAGTCTCGTCTCCAACATTGCTTCTAGAATTTGCATTCAAAAGATTAAATGAGAGCAGAGAGAAAATATTCGATCATGAGAATCAAAAAGAGAACTGATTGATAACAGGAGTTTGATGCTTTCAAGATCCATTCCGAGATTGGATGAGGTTTTGTATCTTGAGATTAATGCCAAATAATGATCATATATTATGAAATCAAATTGAAATATGTGCATTCATGCAATGGTATTGATGTAACCAGAATAGTTCATCTGATGTACAAAAGAAAAAAAAAGAAAAACAAATAAAAAAAAGAAGAAAAAAAAGCCGCTGGATTGGGTTGGATTCCTTCCAGGCAAAAATAAGGCACAGGGTCATGTGAAAATTCGAAAAGACGCATTTTCCGCCAAGAAAAGCTAGTGTGAAAATCCACAAGGGACGCACTACCTTAAAATAATGACTATAGGTTTATGACGAGAACCTCATGATCCCCAAAGAGCATGAAATTCAAAGGCAATTCCAGAAGGCACTGATCTTACTGCAAATTGCAATCAAATCGACTGTCGCCTCCAAATTCAATTAGAGGAATTTTTATATTGCATTGCTGCATACATACGCATCTCACGTGCATGCTCACAATTTTTTCTGCATATTTGCCTTTCTAAGTCTTACAGAAAAAGAGACTCGATGCGGACACCGGCAGAAACCGAGTGACGACATCATTCCATCCATCAATCAAGACAATCAACCCAAGTCCTCTGAGGAGGCAAAACCTCAAAGTCCTCTGAGGAGGCAAATTCTCCAAATCCTCTGAGGAGGTAAAATCTCAAAGTCCTCTGAGGAGGCAAATTCTCCAAATCCTCTGAGGAGGCAAAATCTCAAAGTCCTCTGAGAAGGCAAAACCTCAAAACCCTCTAAGGAGGCAAAACTTCAAAGTCCTCTGAGGAGGCAAATTCTCCAAGTCCTCTGAGGAGGCAGAATCTCAAAGTCCTCTGAGGAGGCAAACCTCAAAGTCCTCTGAGGAGGCAAAATCTCAAAGTCCTCTGAGAAGGCAAAACCTCAAAACCCTCTGAGGAGGCAAAACTTCAAAGTCCTTTGAGGAGGCAAATTCTCCAAGTCCTCTGAGGAGGCAGAATCTCAAAGTCCTCTGAGGAGGCAAACCTTAAAGTCATATGAGGAGGCAAAACCTCAAAGTCCTCTGAGGGGGCAGAATCTCGAAGTCCTCTGAGGAGGCAAAACCTCAAAGTCCTCTGAGGAGGCAGAACCTCGAAGTCCTCTGAGGAGGCAAACTTCAAAGTCCTCTGAGGAGGCAAAATCTCTAAGCCCTCTGAGGAGGCAAATCTGTAAGCCCTCTGAGGAGGCAAACCTCAAAGTCCTCTGAGGAGGCAAAACCTCAAAGTCCTCTGAGGAGGCAAAACCTCAAAGTCCTCTGAGGAGGCAAATTCTCAAAGTCCTCTGAGGAGGCAAAACCTCAAAGTCCTCTGAGGAGGCAAAACCTCAAAGTCCTCTGAGGAGGTAAAATCTTAAGAGAGATACAACGCAGACACCGAACAATAGGCTAGACACCGCACAGGTCAGATGCCGCAGCAACAAGGGTTAACACGTTGACAAATAGACGGTAACTACCCCAAACAACTCCATTCAAACCAGGAGGACAGCTGTCTCAGGTACGCGTCTCTCTTTTCTTTCTTTGAGTTTTGGCTAACTTAGGCACTCAGGCACTACGTTCCCCAAAACTGGGGGCAACTGTAGACACCGGGTCCTGATACAGCTCAGACCAAGGTTACCTAATGATGATAATATTTATTAAAAAATAGACAGAGAATGAAAGCACTTTGGCTCTCTATGGACTGGGATTTCAGCAGGGTATTTTAGGCAAATCTTAATGATTTTTATAAATAAAATATAAAAATATAAAATATAAAAATTAAAATTAAAATTAAAATTAAAATCAGGTTAATTTAATTAATTAGTATCATAGGATAGTTAAATTAAAGAGAAAATAAATTAGAAGATAAATAGAGAGATTAATTAATTAGAATATATGATAAATAATTTAAAACAAATAAAAGGAGGATTAGAAGAAGCACAAATAAGAGGGTATATAGGTAACTTACCTAGAATTAGGATATAAAACCAAACTAACCTACACCTAAAGAGGGCTCGGCAGATCAAGAGAGAAGAGAAAGAAAGAGCCAAGGAAGAGAGAAAGAAAAAGAAAAGAATTGGAACACAGAAAAAGAAAAGAAATAGAAATAGAAAGAGAGAAGAAAAGATACAGAGAGAGGAGGGGGGCTCGGCAGATCAAAGAGAGAAGACCAAGAAAAGAAAAGAAAAAAGAGAAAGAAAAAAGGGAGAGCAAGAGGAGCTGAGCACAGGGAACCGAAGAACAAAGAAAAAGAAAAACAAAAGAGAAAGAAAAAAGAAAGAAAAGAGAGAGCAAAAGAGAGAGGGCCAAATAAAGAAAGAAAGGAAAAGAAAAGAGAAGAAGAGAGGAGGAGCAGACCCAGGCCAACGGAAACCCACAGCGCCGGAGAGAAGAGGAAAAAAGGAAGAAAAGAAGGGAGAGAAGACGTCGCCTCCGCCGGCCACCTCCGACGCCGGATTCAGGCACGCGCCCCACCGGAAGAACCACCACATCCGGGCGCACCCAGTCGTAGCCGCCATTTCCCCATCGGACTCCGGCAGCCGGCGCGTGAGGGAGAAGAACCCGGACCGCTTTATCGCGTTTTCCGGCGACGGTGGACCTCCAATCGGCGCGTGGACACCGGATCTGGACTCCCGACGAGACGATCTACGAGGCGGTGAGGGAGGTGCCGTCAACCGCCGCTTCGGCCAATCTCCGGCGAGCGAAATCCGGTAAGCCTATTTTATATTAATTTATTTTAATATATTATTAATTAATATTAATTAATATTATTATTTATTTATTTATTTATTATTATTATTATTAATATTTATTTATAATTCTGTTTTTATTATTTTATTTAATATTTATTATTATTATTATTATTATTATTATTATTATTATTTATATTTATTTATTTAATTTCTGATTTATTAATATTATTGTTATTATTATTATTATTTATATTTATTTATTTAATTTCTGATTTATTATTATTATTATAATGTTATTATTATATTTATTCATTATTCTGATTTATTATTATTATTTGTTATTGTTATTATTTATATTTATTTAATATTATTATTATAATTATTATTATTATTATTATTGATATTATTATTATTATTGTCTAATTTGTGTTAATTTTATGTTGATGTTATTATTTAATTGATTTGTGAGTATTTAATTTTATGTTTTAATATTATTATTATTTTTATTATCATTATTGATTATTGTTATTATTATTGTTATTTATTTATGCAATTATTTATGTATTCATTTATTTATTTATTTAGAAATATGTAATTACTATTCTATTGTTTTATTTTATTTATTTGTGGTTTGTAATAATAAATGATTTTTCGACCGTGTTTAAAGGAACCACCACACAAATGTTTTATACCAAAATGAAATGTTTACTAAATAAAATTGGGCCAATGTTCTATTTTTATCCAATAAAATAATCACACAAAAATTGTTTTCTATAATAAATGCATGCGAGGACCAATGTCCTTATTGTTAATGAATAACCCGTTTTATGCATGTATAGCACATTTATAAATGGGAGTTGTATTCCGCTCCTAGTATTATTGTAATTTATTTGATTTAATGCTTTATTCTTTTATTCATTTATTTATCTATTGTTTTAAATACGTGAATAAAATGCGCCTTTCAATTCAATTGCATCGTGTGGAGAGAAAGCGAATTAATGATATTAAATTTTGATCATAAAATAATCGAGGTAGAAATAGATGAGAAATCCCGGACCCAGCTCTGGTCTTTGGGCTCAAGAGGTTAGAGGTTACCCTCCAAAATACTTCTTGGGTCACGAAGCTTTAGCGCTAGTCCTAGGCTCCTTAGGGCGAGAGGTTCACCTTCTACGACCCCTCTGGCTGGCCCAAAATGGATACCAAGCGCAGTCTTAGGCTCTCCGAGGCGAGAGAAACTTTCCCAATGTTCTATTGGGTGGCGACTCCATGAAACCTCTTTGTTGCCCAACATAGACGCACTTGCGATTTATTGCAAGCTGTCAACGGACCCGCAAATGCCCCGATCGCCCACGTGCGGGCGGTCCGAAAGGGCGGCGCTCGGGATCCGGCGCGCGTCACACATGATGAAGAGGATGCACTTCCTCCCAGGGGCCGGATTGGGTAAAAATTCGCAGGGGTTGCAAGATGCCATCACAACACAAGGCCAGAAAGATCGGAAGGGTTTGGGCTACAAAGAAGAGCATGGCAGGAAGAAAGTATCAGAGAAGATTCCCCATATTTCAAAGAGTTTTGTTCCCTCATCTTCGGTCTGTGATTATATTGGAGAAGAAGAGCCTCAGTGGGTGGATGGAAAGATCATTCCGAGGTTTGAAATTTTCAATGATGTTTTTGACTGGGATGTTGGAGGTATCAAGTCCGCAGAGAACTTTTGGGATGAGGAGATCATGACTCAGTGCAGTATTTGGGACAGGGATGAGCCCGAGGAGATTGTCACTGATAAGCTGTTAGCTATCAGGTTGAAGGGAAAGGAAAAGATGGTGGAGGAGCTGAAGTTTGAAGATTTGGAGATCTCACCGGAGGTAGTTGAAAAGCCTCCACCAAGCCAAGAAGTCAAAGCCCAGTCGGCTGCAGCATCATCATCGACAGAAGATGAAGGCAGTAGTTGTTTAGATAGTCTTTTTATGCCAGAACTTTTTAATGACAATGTTAATGTTTCTGATTACATTAATGAGATGAATAACTTTGCTTACTTGTGTGATGTTTCTGATGATTTCATTTCTCATGATCATAAACATGATGCATTCATTTTTGACATTAACTTAACTAGCACAACTGCATTTAATCTCGAAACTTTGGAGAATCCAAAGGAAATTTTGATAGCATCAGATATAACTCCTGAGGAGAGGCTAAAATTTGAGAGAATATTGAAAAAATATGAAGAAGTCTTTGCCTGGACCTACGAGGACATGCCAGGGATTGATCGAAATGTAGCCGAACATGCCATTCCAACTTACCCAAAAAGTAAATCGGTCAAGCAAAAGCTCAGAAGACTTAGGCTAGAATGAGCTCATAAGGTGAAAGAGGAGATCCATAAGCAGATTGAGGCTAAGTTTCTACTGGAGGTTAAATACCCGACGTGGCTGGCTAATGTGGTTCCTGTGGCTAAAAAGGATGGAAAAGTTCAAGTATGTTTGGACTACTGGGACCTGAACAAAGCTTGCCCGAAAGATGATTTTCCTCTGCCTCATATTGATGTGCTGGTAGACAGTGCCGCTGCTTGCATGATGTACAGCTTCGTGGATGGGTACGCAGGGTACAATCAAATCCTTAACAAGATAGTGGATCGGATTAAGATAGCCTTCATCACCGAATGGGTTACATTTGCTTACCGGGTCATGCCTTTTGGACTAAAGAATGCAGGAGCTACCTATCAGAGGATAGCCACCAGAGTTCTCAATGATTTGATCCACAAGGAAGTGGAGGTGTATGTTGACGACATGATGATCAAGTCAGCTACTAGAGAAGGTCACTTCGAGGCCTTGGAAAAGTTCTTTTAAAGGATTAATAAGTATGATATGCGCCTCAATCCCAAGAAGTGCATTTTTGGAGTTACCTCGGGTAAGCTGTTAGGCCATGTGGTAAGCCAGAGAGGAATTGAAGTAGATCCCGACAAGGTCAGGGCCATCAGAGAGATGCCAGTGCCTCAGAAAGAGAAAGAGGTTAGAAGTTTCCTGGGAAAGCTTCAGTACATCAGCCGGTTTATTGCCAAGCTGGCTTCAGTATGTGAGCCCATCTTTAAGCTTCTTAGGAAGAATCAGCCGGTGGTGTGGAATAATGATTGTCAATTGGCTTTTGATACTATTAAGGATTATCTCCTGAATCCTCCAGTTTTAAGACCACCACGGCATGCCAAGCCACTAATCTTGTATCTGGCTATAGAAGACAATTCAGTGGGTGCCATGATGGCCTAGGAGGATGACTTTGGGGTGGAGTTTGCTGTTTACTATCTTAGCAAGAAATTCCTGACATATGAAGCCAAATATGTGGAAGTGGAAAAGATTTGCTTAACGGTTATTTGGGCTTCTAAGAAGTTGCGGCACTACTTTCATTCCTTTAGTGTGCAAGCGGTTGCCAAGCATAACCCGCTCAGGTATCTTCAGGAAGCGCCCTCTCTACTAGGAAAGATGGGAAGGTGGTTACTACTATTGTAGGAGTTCGATATCGAATACATCACCAGGAAAACCATTAAAGGAAGAATTGTAGCTGAGTTCTTGGCTGAGCATCCTATTGAGGGAGACCAATTCGAATACAATTTCCCAGATGAAGATGTCATGGCCATAGCAGAACGGGGGTGGCAATTGTTCTTTGATGGGGCAGTTAACAGTAAAGGGGCAGGAGCAGGGATCGTTCTTACGACCCTGAATGGTGAAAGGCTGCCATTAGCCAAAAAGTTGAGGTACAAGGCGACCAATAATGAAGCAGAATATGAAGCTTGCATCTTCGGATTGGAAGCACTGCTTTCTCTGAGGGCAAAGACCGCAGAAGTCTTTGGAGATTCTTCATTAGTAATTCATCAGATCAGAGGGGAATGGTCAGTTAAGGAAGAAAGGTTGTTACCTTACGTGAAGCACTTGAGAATGTTGAGTAGCCAGTTCGAGACTTGCACTTTTCACTTCACCCCCAGGGATGAAAATCAATTGGCTGATGCTCTAGCGACACTAGTGTCCATGTGGGATAATCCAAGAGGGATTACTATGAAACCTGTGCTAATCTCTAGCTCGGAAAAGCCTTGTTTTGAAGCTGAGCAGGTGATGGATGTTGGGGCCACCGATGGAAACCTCGGTACTACAACATTCAGAATTATTTGGAACAGTCAGTTTTTCCAGAAGAAGCCACCGAGAAAGACCAAAGGATGATTTGAAAGTTGCCCACTCAGTTCATCAGTGTAAATGGCTCTTTGTATAAAAGGCAAGCCGATGGTATCCAGTTAAGGTGTTTGGCGGAGAAAGAAGCTGAAAAGGTTATGGAAGAGGTTCACGCCGGAGTCTGTGGAGCTCACATGAATGGCATAGCCTTAGCGAAGAAGATCATGCGCCAAGGATTCTATTGGCTCACAATGGATACGGATTGTTCAAAATATATGAAGCAATGCCAGTTATGCCAGCAATGCGCGAATTTAAGGCATGTCCCAGTTTCAGAGCTACATAATTTGACATCTCCATGGCCATTTGCAGCTTGGGGGATAGATATCATAGGCGAGATACGTCCTACAGCGTCTAATGGGCACAGGTTCATCGTAGTTGCCATTGATTATTTCACTAAGTGGGTCGAAGCTGAATCTTTCAAGAAGATTGATGCTAGGGATATGGCTAAGTTCATCGAGCGAAATTTGATATGCAGATATGGCCTCCCACACCATATTGTATCTGATAATGGGGTGCAATTCTTAGCAGAAACTAAACAAATGCTTCAGAAGTATGGAATCTAGCATCATAAGTCTTCTCCTTACCGTCCTCAAGCTAACGGTGCGGTTGAAGCAGCGAATAAGAATGTGAAAAGAATACTGGCGAAGATGGTTCTGAGCTATAAAGATTGGGCAAAAAAGCTGCCTTTTGCACTCTGGGGTTATAGAACCACAGTCAGAACCTCTATGGGAGCAACACCATTCTCCCTGGTATACGGAACCGAAGCGATTCTACCGGTTTAAATTGAGTTGAAATCTTTAAGGGTAGTCATGGAAGCCGAGATTCCAGAGATAGAATGGGCACAACAGCGATTGTTGCAATTGAATCTGTTGGATGAAGATAGGTTGAGAGCCTATTATCACAATCAGGTTTATCAGAAGAGACTAGCTCGGTCCTTTGGCAAGAAGGTACGAAAGCACCCATTGAACGAAGGAGATTTGGTCTTTAAGATGATGAGGCCGAGAGTGCCGGACATACGATGAAAATTAAGGCCAACCTGGGAAGGTCCGTTCATTTTGAAAAAGTTGCTAACAAAGGGAGCAGCAATCTTGGCAGACAGCGATGGGAATGAGTTTAAAGACCTGGTCAATGTCGATAGACTAAAAAGGTTCCATGGCTAAAGACCAAAAAATGAAAAGAAGAGAATAAATGCCCCGCAGGTCGAAAATCAAAAAAAGGCGGCCTTGCTAAAATTGGGTGCCCTGCAGGGTGAAAACCGAAAAAAGGCATCCTGGGCAAAAATTAAGGGCCAAGAGAGATTGTTCAATCGAGAAAACCCGAGAGGGCCGATTGATAACAGGAGTTTGATGCTTACAAGATCTATTCCGAGATTAGGTGTAGTCTTGTGCTTTTGAATTCTTATTAAATAAGGATCATGTATGATGAAATCATATAGAAATGTACTCAATTTTGCAATGAATAAAAGAATACAGTTTACGTTTTCATTGTTCTTTTAGTTCTGCCTTAAAAAGAAATATATCACTTATTCATCTAATGACTATTGTCTAATCATTTCGTTGGAAGGTGCCTAAGCAGATAGGTGCTATTCACTCTTAGCGGTGGTTCTGATAATAGCCTTCTCTTGTAGTTCCTTCAAAAAAAAAAATCTTGAAAAGAAAATAAATAGATAAGGCCGTTAGAGATGAAAACCGTAACTGGCTCTCTAAGCAAAAGTTAGGCCAGAGGGCAGGGTGAAAACCTGGAGACAGGCAGTCTGCCCTACAAAAAAAACAAAAAATTAAAAAAAAATAAAAAGCCGCTGGTTTGGGTTGGGTCCATTCCAGGCAAAATTTAGGCAAAGGGTTATGTGAAAATCCACCAAAGGGACGCATTTCCCACAAAGAAAAGCTAGTGTGAAAATATGCAAGGGACGCACTACCTTTAAAGCAATGATTTCCGATGCTTGGAGCAATAAGGCGGTATACTTCGAATGATCATCTTTCAGTCAGATAATTCAGGATATGAGTCA
The DNA here is from genome assembly GCA_947683425.1 of Excoecaria cochinchinensis. Classification (NCBI taxonomy): domain Eukaryota; kingdom Viridiplantae; phylum Streptophyta; class Magnoliopsida; order Malpighiales; family Euphorbiaceae; genus Excoecaria; species Excoecaria cochinchinensis. The sequence continues at coordinate 6,496,403 of CANTUQ010000055.1, forward strand.
GAATCCTGGGCATATAATCATTGACCGGGGGGCAAAAATGCACACTTGATGTCTCTCTCAGAAAATGTTTTGGGGTCAGAGTCCCTAAAGCCAAAATGTCACTCTATCAGATTCTTGGAAGCATAACGCAGCAGCCAAGCTATATCCTCAGCAGACCCTTAACCACCTAGGATAGGGTCAATCTATTTTTGCAAACATTTACATACATTTACATCTCATATACACTTAAATTTTGTATATTTTACTGTGCACATTACTTTGCAGGAATATCTAAATGAAGATCATCGATTTTCGCACTTTTAGTAGTCTGTAGCAGACTCGGTGCGGTCATCTGCGGATGACACCCTTGCACTTTTGGTAGTCTTGGTAGTGGCTCGGTGCAGTTCTTTCATGCACTTTTGGTAGTCTTGGTAGCGACTCGGTGCATTTCTTTCGTGTGCTTTTGCTAGTCTTGGTAGCGGCTCGGCGCATCGTCATCTGCGGATGGCACCTGCACTTTTGGTAGTCTTGGTAGTGGCTCGGTGCAGTTCTTTCGTGCACTTTTGGTAGTCTTGGTAGCGACTCGGTGTATTTCTTTCGTGCAATTTTGGTAGTCTTGGTAGCGACTCGGTGCATTTCTTTCATGCGCTTTTGGTATTCTTGGTAGCGGCTCGGCGCATCATCATCTGCGGATGGCACCTGCACTTTTGGTAGTCTTGGTAGTGGCTCGGTGCAGTTCTTTCGTGCACTTTTGGTAGTCTTGGTAGCGACTCGGTGTATTTCTTTCGTGCGCTTTTGGTAGTCTTGGTAGCGGCTCAGAGCATCGTCATCTGCGGATGGCACCTGCACTTTTGGTAGTCTTGTCAGTGACTCGGTGCAGTCTTCCTGCGTATTGTAGTCTTGTCAGCGACTCAACGCATCGCCGTCTGTTGATGGCACCCGTACTTTTGGTAGTCTGTAGCAGACTCGATGCAATTCTCTGAAAAGGACATCCCTCGCTTTTGGTAGTCTTGTCAGCTACTCGGCGCATCACCGTCTTAGGATGGTTCCCTGGCACTTTGTAGTCTTGTCAGCGACTCAGTGCAACTCAGGAGGATGAATCACAGCACTGTTCCCGAGGGAGCAGCTGAAGGAGGCAGCCTCAGGTACGCGCTTCTTTCCTTTTTCTGAATTTTGGCTCACCTAGGCACCCACACACTAGCCTCCCTAAAATTGGGGGCAACTGTAGACACCGGGTCCCGAGTAGCCTTGATCAGGATTACCCAATGATGAAATTAAATGTGCCGATTTATAGGCAAAAAAAATGAAAGTTGGAAGTGATAATTTCCTTATCGTTTTGATTTATTAGGAATGAAGAAAAATGTATTTTAGAAATATTTTAAAAATGTTTTAAAAATTATTTTGGGATAAAAAGTTAGTTTTTAAATTATTGTGTTTTTATAGAATTTTATTTAAAAAAAAAAGGTCGCGCGATTGTCGGGCTGCGGCAGCGCTGGGCGGCGCCCAGCGCGGCCCACTCCCGCGCCGGCGCGCGCTGACGGATTGTCCGTCTCGCGCGCCTACGCGCGGGAAGCCCGTCGGGCGCTCCGACGGGGCACCCCTCGCCCCTGTGCGCCCGTTTTGGCTTTTATGGCCTTTTTGGTCATAACTTCTTTATTTTAAATGCTTTTTAACTCATTTTTTTTGCATAATTCAATTCAAAAATCCTTTTATCTTCCAACCCAATAAAATTCAGTTGTTTTTTGTAGTTATGGGAATTAAATTAATTTAATTTTTTCATTAAAAATCTGATTTTTTTTGGGAAAAATAAAAGGGGGAATTTTGAAGGAAAAATAAAAGGGGGATTTTTCTTTAGAAATTTTTTTTCTTCTTCTTTCCTCTCTCAAACCAAACTCTCTCAATTTTTTCTAAAGAATTTTTCCAAGTGAATTCTTGAGACAAAAAATAACAATTTTTGTTCTTGGCAATTTTTCTTCTTTTCATCAAACAATTTTTACTTTGAGACAAATAAATCAATTATTTGTTCTTGAGTAAAAATCCATTTTCAATATATTATTTTTCTAACTTTATTCTTACAATCAAGACAAGGAATTGGATCTTACCTTCATTTCATCAAGATAAATTTTGAGGGTAAATATTATTGGCTCAATTTCTTAATTTAATTTTAATTTCATTTTTTTGTTTCCAATTAATTAGTTAACATGTAAATTCTTTTAGTCCTATTATTTTCTTCTTATTTTCTTATTCTTTTGTTTTTATTTAATTAATTATCATGTGAATTCTTTTAGATCTATTATTTAATTGTTCATACTTCTTATTTTTTAATTGTTTATATTATTATTTCTTATTCTTATTTCTTATTTAATTGTTCATGTTCATATCATTGTCATCATTTTTGTTCACATATTTTATTAGTATTATCATTTAACATGTTTTAGCATAATTGGCCTATTTTATTTTCATTTCATTCTTCCTCCTTATTTAATTGGATTGTTCATCTTCTTTTATTATTATTATTATTATTATTATTATTATTATTATTATTATTATTATTATTATTATTATTATTATTATTATTATTATTATTTTGTTTGATTGTTCATATCCTTTGTTATTATTGTGTTATTATTATTATTATTATAGTTATTAACATCATTAGTATTATTATTATTATCTTTATTCTTGTTTAATTTTATTATTACTATTATTATTTATGTTTTATGCATGCTGCTTTTTTATTATTACTTTTGCTTTTTTATGCATGATTGGACATTATTGTTATTATTTTATGTATTTATGCATGTTAAATTTTATCATCATTATTTTATGCTTGATTTTGCATGTTGAATTTTATTATTATTATGTCATCTTTTATGCATGCTAAATTGTTAATTAATTGGATTGCATATTTTTATTATGTCGTTTTAATTGGCTTGTCATACATGATGCAATTTTGGTTGCTTTAATTTAATTATTTTCATGTTATATGTTTAATTAATTTTTTTTACTAACTTCACTTTTATTTGTTTTTTTTTCTTTCATTTTTAATACTTATTTTTATGTGTGAGTCTTTTCCATATCAAGTGGGAGCCCATGAAGATTTGAAGATCCATTTGGGAGTTGATTTGTTATTTTTCATTTCTTTTGCTTTCGTTATTTTATTTCTAATATGTAATTTGTAATAAGTTTATTTAATTTTATCTTTATGCACGTTAATTAAAAAATCACAAAAATATTTCTATTTAATTAATTTGGTTTTTCTAAATAAAATGGGACCAATGTCCTAGTTTCTTCAATCCAAAATAAATTGTTATTTTAAAATTATTTTCTTTAATTATGCATGAGAGGACCAACGTCCTCATTTTTAATAAATATCAAGATTTATGTATGAATTGTATTTTATTTACAAATGGGGGTTGTATTTCGCCCCTAGTTTTGTTGTAATTTATTTTGCTTTCATTTATTTTATTTATCGCTTTTATTATGTGATTGACATGCGCGTTTAATTAAATTGCATGAAAATTGAATGAGAAATGGGATGAAATACTAAATTCAAAATTCAATTATAAACTTAATCTAAGGTATGAATAAATGGGGAGTCTCGAACCATCTCTGGTCTTTGGGCTCAACGAGGCAAGAGACCCATTTTAATGGGATCTCCAAGACACCTTTTGTGTCCTGTAAAAAGGCTTTAACTTGCACAGTCCTAGGCTCCACGACGCGAGAGGGCCCTCCTAATGTTCTATTAGGATGGGACCTCCAAGACCCCTCTGGCTTGCCCAAAATGGACATAGTAGCGCCGTCTTAGGCTCACTGAGACGAGACAAACTGTCCCAATATTTTATTGGGTGGCGACTCCATGAAATCTCCTTCTTGTCCAAAATAGATGCACTTGTAAATACCTTACAAGTTTCAATGAACCTCTCCTGATAGCCCTAAAGCGGGCCTTCGGGAAGCTACGGGGTTCGGCGCGCGTCACATTTAGTTCCACATCAAAGACCGTCACTTTAGTATCACCCTCAGGGTCTTTGATGAGGCCATCACACTACTAGTGGCACCCTATGATCATGACATAGCGAAGAGCACCATGCTCTCATCACAGGCATTACGGTATATACATAGGGTCCTCTCTAGCTCATATTTGGATCGAACAGGCAACCTAGGGTCAGTGAATGGCGTGGAGATATGGAGCCTATGGGCCATGGTAGCAGGCCGATGCCTCAATATGAGCTATGAGATACTGGCTAATTTGGTGAGAGTGGCACGGGGGATAGCCCCTTCCATATCTGTTAGAGGGATGATCACCGGATTGCTGTTACATATAAGGGTTGATCCCAAGAGATTTGGGCCCCCACTGGACGAGGACATTTTTGTTGATTTGGCGGCCACTCAGACGATGGGGATGGCCGCTCAGATACGAGATTGTTCGGATGAGTATAGACTGCTCACAGTGGTGGAGACTAGACATCTTTTCAGCCTCTCTCCACTTCAGCCAGATTAAGATGTCCCGGTAGAGCCCCAGGCAGAGGAGCAGCTGCCACAGCAGCCTCTGAAGGAGGAGGAGTAGCCTCCACAATATCCCCAGCTAGAGGAGGAGCAGCCTCGCACCCCATTTAACATGGACCTAGAGATAGATACAGATGAGTTGTTGAGTACCCCGCTATCACAGAGAGCTCAGAGCCTTACACCACCACCACCATGGGTCCAGCGCCGTGAAACTTGTGAGACTGAGAGATATCATCCATACAGCCAACTAGGGCATCTAAGCTCATCTACATCCATAACTCTTTTGCTATTAAAGCCCCAGGCACAGACATCACAGCCCAGTCTGCCACCACCTCCTCACCCGACACATCAGGAGATCATTTCTGCAGTGACCACGGCCCTTACCGCCATGGAGCATCTGATGGAGGATCGGGATAGGATCTTGCTTGAGCACCTAGATTGGCAGGAGATTATCATAGAGGGATAGGTGAGATTTATAGAGGAGCTGAGGCATGGGTTGAGTGCCTCGCGGGCAGTAGCAGCTCAGAGAGTCGATGAGGCAGTTCAGATGGTGTACGAGTCAGTCACTGCACTCAGGTTCCCGGTGGAGGCACTAGAGGCTACTATACCTACCATATCCAGATCCATCAGGAAGCTGAGGGAGAAGACAAAGACTAGGCTTATGGGTATCAGGGATGCATCTACACGCTAGACCTTAGACTTGGTACGGGCTCTCACTCAGTTGGACCAAGTGATTAGTGAGACCCTTGGGTTCTTTAGGACTAGTGCTCGGCCCTTCTTAGATGGGTGGGCTCAGATCCAGTTTCGGCAGGCCTCACGAGCACCGCCATCAGCAGCACCACGGTCTCCACTGCCGATCATCATTCCTATGCAGCCAGCAGCCAGGTTCGGGCCATCAGCTTCTAGCAGTTAGCCTCCTACCTCTAGAGCCAGTTTGTCCACCTCTAGGCAGGACCATCTTCATCCGACACTCAGCTTATCCCAGTATCAGATAGTGAAGAGGATCTAGAGGAGCCTACAGATTATTCACCTTTCTAGCCTATATTCAGGAACTTTTGCATATTTGTTTGTTGTTGTACAAAATTTACATCTTTATTAGTGAAACTTTTATTCCGTTAAAGTTAAATTTCATTTTAACAATATATATATTCTTAGTAATGCTTCATTTTTTTTTGGCTTCAAACAAAAAAAAACCTGATGCACCAAAATAATGAAACAAAAGAAAAAAATAAACAAAATAAAAAACAAAAAAGATGAACGACCATAAATGAAAATAAAGGACATAAAGTTCAAGCTTTAAGAGAATCCAATTAACACAATGAGTTAACAAAGATCTTTTAAAATTATAGGAAGAGTGTACTAATAGCTCGCGACACAAAAGTCAAGTTCATCATCAGAAAATAGTCTACTTTCAAATGAGTCGCAGTAGGGCACGCTGTAACTCAATAATAAACTCATGCCTTACAGACCGAATGGTGGTCAGTAAAGGTATACCGTGTGGGCTGAATAGTGGCCAGCAAGATAGATGTGGTCTATCGATCGAGTTGCAGTAGAGTACACTGCAGCTCAATAACAATCAGATGCCTTACAGATCGGATGGGGATTAGCAAGGGTATACCATGCAGGCCGAATGGTGGCCAGCAAGATAAATGTAGTATACCAATCGAGTCGCAATAGAGTACACTGCCACTCAACAATAATTAGATGCCTTGCAGACCGGATGGGGGTTAGCAAGGGTATACTGTGCGGGCTAGATTGGCCAGCAAGATAAATGCAGTATATCAATCGAGTCACAGTAGAGTACATTACAGCTCAACGATAATGATCACGTGCCTTACAGACCGGGTGGGGGTTAGCAAGGGTGTGCTGTGCAGGCCGGATGGTGGTCTGTAAGATAAATGCAGTATATCAAATGGGTCGCAGTAGAGTAAACTGCAACTCAACGATAATCAGATGCCTTGTAGAACGGATGGTGGTTAGTAAGAGTGTATCGTGCGGACCGAATGGTGGTCAACAAGATAAAGGCGGTATATCAAACGAGCCGTAGTAGAATACACTACAGCTCAACGTCAGTGATCAGATGCCTTGCAGATCAGATGAGGGTTAGCAAGGACATGCCGTGCAGGCCGGAATGTGGTCAGTAAAATAATTGCAAATGAGTTATAGTAGAATACACTACAGCTCAACGGCAGCGATCAGATGCCTTGTAGATCGGATAGAGCAAGGACATGCCGTGCAAGCCGGATGGTGGTCAGTAAAATGATTACAAACAAGTCATAGTAGAATACATTGCAGCTCAATGGCAGCGATCAGATGCCTTACAGACCAGAAGGGGGTTACCAAGGACGTTCCGTGCAGGTCGGCTGGTGGTCAATAAAATAATTGCAAAGGAGTTGTGGTAGAATATAGTACAACTGAGCAGCGACAAGCCACAAACTTCAGCGCACCAAAAGGTAAGGACTGCATCAGGTATGCATTTCCTTCCTTCCTCTCTAAATTTTGGCTCAGCTAGGCACTATTGCACTAGTTTCCCTAAAATTGGGGGAACTATAGACACCGGGTCCTGAAGGCAGTCCAGATCAAAGTTACCCGATGAAGATATCGATACCCATCCCGCGAGTAAAGGAGCAAGGTTGTAGATTTTCGCCCCTAGAGTTCATAATTTAAAGGATCTTGGTGACTGGGAGTTTTTGTGCGTTAAAAGGAGCTTTTGGTTGAAGAAATTTGTTTTTGGGTTGACCGAAAGCCGTTGGTCAGTAGATGGCCCGTCGCTCGCTTAAGAGACTGACATTCCTCGCACGAGCAACGCCTATCAGTCGTGCTTGAGGGACACCTATCCCTCATGCAAGCGACACCCGTCGCTCGCATTAGTGGCACCCCTCTCGCACGAGCGATGCCTGTCATTCACACATGAGGGGCCCGCCCCTCATGTGAGCGGCACTCGTCGCTCGTACCTGTCCCTCGCGAGATTACCCACCGCTAAAAAGTCCGAGGCTGCCCCTATGACCGACGCCCGTCGGTATGTCGAGCGACGCCCATCAGTCGATGGTCTGGCGTCGATTCTTAGGGATTTTCAAAGCTGATTTTGTTGGATTTTCTAGTTATCTACCAAAATCAAAGGATTTTGATTTGATTTCCCATAATTTTCTCCAAAATCAAATGATTTTGATTTGATTTCCCAAAATATTTTCCAAAATCAAATGATTTTGATTTGATTTTATAAATCTTTTTCAAATTCAAATGATTTTAATTTGATTTTGATTTGATTTTCTAAATCAAATTTGATATTTAAAAATATTTGAATTCTTGATTTTAGCCTATAAATAGTTGGTTGAGATAAAGAATTAGGGGTTAGAAAAATTTCTGAAAGATAAGAAAAAATTTCTAAAGGCCTTTCTTCTTTATTTCATCAAAAATTTTATTAAAATCTCTTAAAAAATCATGAAGAACTCAGGAAAGCGAAATCAATTCGTTTTGCTCATATGTCCTTTTAATATTCTTTTTTATTGCGAAAAATCAGGCAAAGCCAAGTAAGAAAAAATAATTTTCTTCTCTTCATTTGCGCTTTTGGAAAACTCTCGAATTATTTTTGAAAAAGAACAAATTTGTAGTGGAAAATTTTCTCAAAATTGTACATTGTCAATTGATCCTTATAGAACTCAAGGGAAAAATCCACATGACTTTTGCCTTCAAAAGGTAATATTCTGACGCTAAACATTTTGGATTGACCTTTGATTTATTTTATTGTTTTATATTGATTTATTTTCATTCAATTACATAAAAAGGGTATTAATTTGTGAAGTTTTTGGTTTTTAATTGTCTTTTTTTTGTCTTTTTCTGGGTCTGGAACGATCGACAGGCTGAAAGTCCACCAATGGCCATCGTTCAAGCGAGTGACAGGCCGTCGAAGAAATTCCCTTCTGCTCATCGGCCGTCCCAGTGATGGCCGTCGCTCGTGCGGTTTGTGCAGTCCCTAAGCCTTCCTTTCCTTTCTTCTTTGTTATTTATTTTCTTCTTTCTTTTAATTTTGTTTTCACTCATTTCAAGGTAATTTATTTCCCTTTTTTATTTTTCAGATTTTTTGTTCATTGTTGTTTTTATTAAATCCTTTTCATCGTTATTTTACTATTTTACTAACATGTTATTTGTTCTTTATGAGTTTTTATTTTATTTTATTGAATGTTGGGTATTCAAAAAGGAAAACTAGCTAAGGCCAACATGGAAGAGTTAATACGGTTCACCTCTTGTACCCTATTCTCTCTTATTTACCATTTTTAATATTTATTTGTTGTAAATTTTAATTCTGAGCTCGCTAATATGAAAAATGGCAAAGGATTTCTAAAATTAGGCTTGATTTTCTTTAAATAAAATAGGACCAATGTCTCGATTTCCCATCCAAATAAAACAAACTCGTTAATATCAGTTTTCTTCAAACATGCATCTGAAGACCAATGTCTTCATTCTTAATGAATATCCCATTTAATGCATGTTTTCCCTTTTGTTCGTTTACAATGGGGGTTGTGTAGACACTGGGTCCCGAGGCGGTCCAAGATCAGGATTACCCGATGATGAAAACAAAAGACCGATTTTCGGCGAGAAAGTGAATCAATTGTTTCCCTGTCAAAATTGTGTTTTTTAGAAAAATAATTAAAAATATATGTTTTAGAAATTAAAAATTAAAAATAGGGTAGAAAATATTAATTTTGTGTACTTAAGGCTTTTATTAAAATAAAAAAAAGGAGTCGTGAGTGCCACCTGCGGCAGCGCACGGGGGCGCCCGCGCGGCAGGCCCCCCAGCGCGCAAGGGTCTCCACGCGCGGAGGAAGGTCCCCGCACGCATGGAGGAGTGTGTCCGCGTGCGCAGCAGCGCGCGCGGAGGAGTGTCCCTGTGCGCACGGAGAGGCAGCTGCGCGCCTGTGGAAGTTGTCCCTCACCGCGCGCGCCTCTTTGGCGCGCGCGGTCTCCCTCTCCGCGCGGGCAGGTTTGCCCAGCCCCGTGATGCGTCGTTTTCCTACGTTTTCAGTCCGTTTTCCTCAGTTTTTTCACCTTTTCATGCTATTTTTGATTAACTAAAAATTAAAGTGTTTTGTTCTCATCCTTTTTTTGGCCAAGGCAAAAATAAAAGAGGGTTTTCATCCCTCATTTTGGGGGGACGGCAACATTTTTTTCAAGGGGTTGGTTTTGGCTTTTCTCTCTACTTTTCTCCTCTCCAAAAACTGGTTTTCTTCTTAAAAATATTCTTAGGTTGATTTTCTTTTTTCTCAAACTTTAATCTACTTTTTTTTTCCTTCAAAAAAATACAATCCACTTCTTTGGTGATTTGAGCTTGGAAAATTAATTTCCTTTGCTCAATCATCCACCAAAAAAAAATATTTTTTATCAAAATATTCTCTTAATTTATTTTAAATACCAATTTTTTACATTTTCTCCAAATATCATCATCATCAAAAATCGACAAGGGGAACGGATTGAGACATCCTATTTCCGATCTAAAAATTCTGAGGGTAAACACTTGGACCATTCCTATTTTTTGATTAATTTTGTATATTATTTATCGTGTTAATATTTTTGCCTTTTGCCATTAATACCATGTTTTTCATCTAATATTCTCTTCATGGTTTGCCCGCTGTTAATATTCCCATTTAGCCATTAATTTGATTTTGTATGGTTTTATTTCATTTGTTCCCCGCTAGCCTCCTTTCTACCCTGTTATTCTTGTTTTCGTGATTGCTATTATATCTATTATCACTATTATACACATATGTTTGCTGGCTTGGTCAACACTATTATTATTATTATTATTATCATTATTATTATGCTTTGGTGTTGTTGCCGTTATTAATATCCTTTTTATCATTATTATTAACACCTGGTTGCTACCATCTCATTATTATTATCATCACTTATTATCCTGCTTTTATTGTTATTAATCAATATTAGTTTGTACTATTGTTATTAGGTTTACTTAGCTTATTCATATTATTATTATCTATTTATCATTATTTATTATTCTGTTTTTTAATATTAATGTTGTTATTATTATTATTATTATTATTATTATTATTATTATTATTATTATTATTATTATTATTATTCTGTTTTTTACCATTACCATTGTGTATCCATTTTATGCTTATTGATTGTTATATTATTATTTATTGTTAATATTATTACACTGCGCATTCGCTCGATTAATTCTTTTAGAATTACTACTAATATTTTTTATGTTAATTTTTGTCTGAGATTTGACTTGAGTCGGGTCATTTGAGCATCCCCGCGACTCCCCGGATGGGTCGCGACGCGTGGAGGGTCACACCGGTTTTGGGTGAGATCTTTCTCAACTCTCTCCTTATGTTGTGTTATCTGTAAATAATTATTTTATTTATGCACGCGTGCGATAAAAAATCACAAAAATATTTTTATAATTAAATTGGTTTTTTACTAATAAAATTGGGACCAATGTCCCTTGTTTTAGCCTAACAATAAAAATATCACAATTAAAACGAAGAGTCAATTTTCTCCAAAAATGGGATCACTCATCCCGGTTTTCACCAAACAACCAAAACGACTCTCCGAACCTTCTTTAAATAAATGCGAAGGAACCAACGTTCCTAAACTTTGAACAAGCGCGAAGGAACTAATGTTCCTAAAATAATGCCCCGATTTATGTATGTCCTTTTATTTTGATCTTTTGTGAGTGTTTTAAATTTATGTTCATTTCCTTTCGGGCCCTTGTAATTAATTTTGGGGCAACTTTATTTATTTTTGGGGGATTGTATTCCGTCCCCACTCACATCCTTTTTATTGGGGTTGTATTCCGCCCCTATTTATCTTGTAATTGTGTGCTTGCGTGTTTATCGCTTTTATTTATCGTTTCCTTTATCACCTTTTACCGCTTTAATTTATTTTCTTTACATGCTTGAAATGCGCTCTTTAATTAAAAATGCATTGACCGTGTAAGATTGGAGATATAATTTTAAGAGATTAAAAACTCATTTATAATTAACCAAAGCATAAATAAGAGGGAAGTTCCGAACACCATATCTCTGGTCTAGACCGTTAGAGGTGAGAAACTTTTTCCAATTTCTTGCAAATTGGCTGGTGACTCTAAATGCCTCAAAGGTGCCTTTAGGTGTCATTAGACTAGGTTGTTCCCTCCAATGTTCTATTGGGAGGAATACACCTATGATATCTCATAGCACCCATGATTAAAAGACACAAACCAATTCCTCAAATCCCAAAGGCGGATTCAAAGCGAGGGCCCTTGCTGGGTTCCAGCGCGCGTCACAGGTTGTATTCCATCCCTAGTTTTGTTGTAAAAGTATTGTATTTTTATTTATTTTATTTTGGATTTATTCTATTTACTACTTTCTATTATATGCTTGATTCGAGCTTTAAATTCTTGCATTGAATGGTATGAGAAAAGGGAATGAAAGTTTAAATTCTAAACTCAATTATAATTTAATCAAGGTATGAATAAATGGGAAGTCCCGAACCTACTCTAGTCTTAGGCTCAATGAGGTTAGATGAACCCTTCTAATGTTTTATTGGAAGGGAAATTCCAAAATATCTCTTACTTCCCAAAATAGAATCAAGTTGCATTGCCTTAGGCTCCACGAGGTTAGATGAATCTTTCCAATGTTCTATTTGAAAAGAAATTTAAAAATATCTCTGGTTGTCCAAAATAGGCATATATGCATCTTCTTAGGCTTCATGAGATTAGATGAACCTTTTTAATGTTCTATTGGAAAGAGGATTCCAAAATATCTCTGATCGCCCAAAATGGACGCACATGCGCTGTCTTAGGCTCAGTGAGGCTAGACGAACCTTCCCAATATTTTATTGGGTGGCGACTGTAAAATACCTCCTTGTTGCCCAAAATAGACGCCCTTGCAATCGTTTGCAAGTTCTAAGAATCTCTCTCGAATTTCCTAAAAGCGGGTCATTCGGGCCCTCTGGGGTTCGGTGCGCGTCGCATTCATAATAGTGGATAGATAAACATGCTTGTAAAGGGTTATAGTGTAGCTGCTAGAGTGACACCGTTTATGTCTAGATGTTTGATACCTTGGGGCATTTAGATGTTGAGTTAGGTCTCTAGATATCAGATACTATTTGTCAGTATCTAGAGTACCCATATCCACCATTGATGTGAACTCAGGCTAATAAATGTTCTTGATTGTATTAGAGATGTAGTGAAAACTTTTATATGCTTATGTCTTTATACGAAATGCTTGAATAATTTAGATATACTTGTATATGATTATATGGAAGAGATAAGTTTAAGCTGTTAATTATAGTATATGAAAAGTGTTAGAACTAAAGGTTATATGCTAATGTATGTTATTGTGTGATATGTACATTGTGTGATCTTTGTGACTTCGTAAGAAGTCCATTGCTTTTGTATATCCCTACTAAGTGTTATCGCTTAGCACGAGTATTTCCCGTGTAGGTATGTAGGTTCAGTTTGGTTTATAGAAGTTGAGCATTTGCTGGCCATTAGGAGCTTGTGTGGAGTTCTTTTGTTTATATATAAGATTCTTTTGTATCAATGATGAAGTAACTTTTTGTAAATAAAGTGTATATGTTTAGAAGAATGATCGGGTACTAGTAAGACAATGATGTTTTGTAATATGAATACTTAAAGTTGCATATGAGAAGTATGTTTTGATTAATGATGTTTCTTTTCGGCTTATAAGTATGCTATTCCACTATAGTGTATGTAAGTATGTGTATGCATGTGTGTGTGGCTACTCTGATATCCTCCTAAGGGGTATTGGGGTGCTACACCGTAGTTCAGGGAGCATTGATGGAAGCGAATATGGAAGAGGTGTTGGGTTCCCCAATTTACAAAAAATACTAGTTGCAACTAATCTAATGATGAAATTTAAAGTGAAAATGAGATCAAATAGGTTCCCAAAAGGCAAAAAAAAAAGTCACGATTTCTGTTCAAATAGTAATTGTTTGACCGAAAGTTTGACTGATCATTTAAAAATAGTAAATGACTTTTGGAAAATTATCTGATGGCATAGGTTGACTCTAAATAATATGGGGGATTATTTGGTAGTAAAAAATTAATTTTACGGTAACATTGAAAATTGGTGAATCGAACCGTTTCTAGTGAACTGGACTGAAAATGAACTCTGATTGAGCTAAAATTTTTTGTGTAGGATAATTAATATATTTTAAGAATTATGGAAGCATTTTTATGAGGAATTGAGCTTGAGAAGTGAGAGAAATAAATTAGGGTTACATATTGGTTAATTAATGAGATTAAGTTAAATTGGGTTGGCCTAATTGGTTGAACCAAGCCCAAGCCCAAGACCACTCAAGACACCTATATAAGGCTGGAATATCTGCAGAAAACTAGAATTCTCTCCAGCTTTCTTGTCCTCTCATGGTGGCTGCATGGTCTTTCCACCATTTTCTACATTCTTCTTTCATTTTCTCTCATAGTTTCCACCAAACTCAACCTTCCTAAGTAATTTTCAGCCCCTTATTTCATTGATAACCATTTCCAGAGCTCATTTAGAGGGAAAAAAATGGTAGAAATCAAGAAAATAAGGTTAAGCACAAAAATTTAGGTAAGTGATTTTGTTAGAAATAAATTAGTTTAATGCTTCCTATAGTTAGCTTGAGAGGTGAATAGCATGAATATATGATTATATTAAATAAAGGAAGCAAGAAAATGATGGTTTCTTACCTTGGTATATTCGGCCACTTTAGATGTAAGGAAGAAGGAGGTGATTTTTGGTGAAAAAGATAATGATAAGGAGGATTAGAGAGTGAAGAACAAGAATACTAGGTTAGTGGATACAATATCCCTCTTTTTTCATTAAATTTATATAGGATTAAGTGTATGTATGTTATATGTATGTGTGATTGATGCATGTTTAATTGAAGCAAAGCTTATAAAATGTAAGTGGAGCTTAAAAATGAAGATTAATATGCTGAAAAGGAGAAGAATTAATTTGTATGTAAAATCTTAACATGGGCCAAATAGGGTAATAAAGTTTCTAATTGTGTATTTTGATGGTTGTTTATGTCAATTAAAAACTAATTTAGTTGAAATAATGATAAATGAAAGAAAATTAAAATTTGGAACAAAAATGAAGTTATGGCCTAATGCTGCAATGAAGTATATTATGGTATAATTTGCTAATTACATGAAAATAATATTATAAAATGAAAGTAAATTGAAAATGGAGTGTATATTAATTTATTGGAAATTCTTAGAGTTTAATTGAATATAATTTAGGTTGATATTGTATTATGTTTTAAGTGAAACTAATGGAACAGGATGTTTTTAAATGAGGTAATGGTATAAATGGAGATAAAAATAAATGATAATTAGCATAGAAGTGAAATGAGTGGAAAAAGAATTAAAAGTAGGTATAAAGTATGTTGTCCAAATGGAATAATTAGGTAATTAATGGATTAATTTGATAATTTAATGAATATAATATCTTAAAATGAATCTAGAATTAAAATTGAGTGTATGGTAATTTATTGGAAAAATTGTTAGAATTAAATTGGATAAATTTTAGTATAGAAATATATTATGTCTAAAGTGAATAGTATGGAATATGTTTATTTAAAGTGAAATGATAGTGTAGATAAGTTAAAAATAAATAATTAGTAACATAAAAATCGAAATTAATGGAAAAGAAATAAAATATAGTATAAAATATAAGTTGGCCGAATGGTATACAAGTGAAATACAAAGGATTTTTATATAAATTACCAACCAAATTATAAATTAAGATAATTGATATTGATAGTGTGATATGGAATGATATTGATGACAAGTATATATGTAAACAAAAAGGTGTATGTATAGTCATGAAAGTAAATGTGAATTATAATTGGAAGTGCAAGTGCTAACGATATGATATGGTATATGTATATGGATAAAAGAATATGAAATGAATGTACTTATGTGCATAATGAGTTAGTGAAAATTTATGAATAAAAATGATTGCCCTTAGTAGTATAGTAGTCAAATCTACCTCAGGATATAATTGGCTAGCCATAGGAACACCTATACCGCGGTAGCAAGTCATTACGACTCGCATCGGTAGATCAATGACGGTTTACCATAGTGAGTGCTTAGTGATTTCAGTGCTCAGTGGATTTTAGTGCTCTAGTGATAGTGATAGTGACAGTGACAGTGTTACGAGTGGTCCTTCGGGGTCACTCTTCAGTGTTTTGTCCCGTGTATCCGATTCAGAGATTTCTACCGGATTAATACTAGGGAAAAAATAAGAAAATAAGATTTAATGAGAAAATGCGAAATAAGTGTAAAAGGAATAAAGTAAATAGTAATGATGTGATAAGGACTAAATTATAAAGAACTAAAAATAATGAGGATATAATAATAATTATGTAAAACAATGAGATTAAAAAGTAAATATGCCATAATAAATAATTAAGTAGTAAAATAAGTGAAAAAGGGATAAAATAAGTGTAAGAGCTCGACTTATACCCTAGTTGTTTGACCTCAACTTATACCCTAGTTGTTTGTGGGCATAATTAGGGTATATTTATGGCCAAATGCATGTAAATGAGAAATAAAATGTGTCAGGGGCAAAGTCAAAATTTAATACGTTACCAAGGGTAAAATGGTAATTGCACTTATGGACTTAATTGAATGGAATTACAAGCGGAAGGACTATTCTTCCATGTGACCATTGTGGTAGAATACATTTAGGTGAATGCTGGAGACTAACAGGAGCAAATGTGGATCAAAAGAACATCTACTGAGCGATTGTGCTAAGATTCAGATTGCTATATCGGTCCTAACAGCCTAGAGATCAGGCACTACCTCTCAGGGAAGAAGAGGCAAAGGGGCAGTTGTAGACACTTCAACACTTAAATCACTCGCACAGGTATCACAAAGAGCACAAGGACAATATGTAGCATGCTTATAATATTAGAATTTAGGAGGAACAGGACGCCCCTAATGTTATAATTGGTAAATTCCTACTTTTTTAATGATTATGTTTATGCATTAGTAAATCCAGGATCCATTCATGAAATGGGAATATTTACATCGATAGTATTCAAGTAAATTTTGAGGTTGAAATTTTTATTAGTGGGGAAGAAATGTCATGCCCTAAATCTCAATATTTGTGAATAGTACTTTTCGGACCGTGAATCGTGCCACCACGGTAAATAGTATTATTCGAGATCGAAATTTATTTTCTCCGACCGTTGGAAAGTACAATTCATAAAGAGTCTGAGAATATAATTTGAGGTGAAATTAATTTTAAATAGGCCATTAAAAGTCAAAAATAAAAATAAGTCACGGTTTGGTTTGAATAGTAATGGGGTTGTCAGAACTTTGACTAAAGCTAAAAAAAATGCAAACACCTCCAAAAAATTATTCAATCACATAGAATCATTGTAAATATTATAAAGGAATTTTCAGAAGTGAAAAATTAATTTTTAGTTGAGATAGAAAAATAAATTACCGGATAAGTAAAAATTTCGCCGAATAAAAAAAAATTACCGAAACGACATCATTTTGATTCAAAAATTTTTTTGCACCATAAGAAATATTTTCAGTATTTTTAGACATATTTTCATGGAAAAATACAAATGAAAAAAGTATGGACAAATAGGATGTTGACAAGTGGCACTGTAATGTCCATTTGATCAAATAGTGCAAGACCCAACCTAGCCATCCATGGGAAGTATATAAGGATGAAAAATCAGAGTTTTCATTAGACTTCATCCTCCTCCACCCTTCTCTCATGGCCGAATGATGCGCCATCACTTCCTCCTCCATTTTCTTCAATTCTTTCACCAAATTTCTAGTCTATTTTACTTCCTAAGTAATTCTAAAGCCCTAAATTAACCTCCTACATCTCAACATCTCAATTTAGTAGAGAATTTGATAGAATTTGTGAAGAACGATTTTAGGGCAAAAAGTTCAAGTAAGTATAATTTAAGGTTTTAATTGATTTTTAGGTAGAGTTTGATGTGGAGAATTATAATTCATGCAAATTTTGATCAATTGGAAGAAGAAATTGAGTGAAACCTAAGGATGTATATGCGGCTAGGTGAAGATCAAGAAGAGGAAGGAAAAAATTGTGAAGGAAAAGGAAAATTAAGCTAGCCAATAATAAATTTAAAGTTAGTGGATACACAAACTTGCAATTTCCATATTTTTGTTATAAATGCATGCTTATGTATTTGTGTGTCTATGTAACTAAATTTGGGGTTAATTGAAATTGAGCGCATAAATATGAAATTAAAGTTAAACTAATGCATATGGAATAAGAAAATTGTTGGAAAGATGAATAGGTAGGGAAATGGTCATGGAACATACATTATGTAACTATGGGACTTAAGCTAAATGTATAGAATTTTAGTGAAATAAGGTCATGAAAGTGGAATTGGAGTTAAAATGAGGCAATTGGTAGATTAAAATTGATATTAGAGGATTTAATTTAAGGAAACTCACTTTGACATACATTATGTAAGTAGATGAAAAATTAATATGTATGTTAAATTGATGGACTAATGGCATAGTTGTGTAATAAATATCATAAGAACATCATGGAAATAAATGGTAGAAAAAAAAGAGTAATTTAGGTGGAAAAATTTAAAACTGGTCGAATGGTGTCTTAAGTGGAAATCTAATAATTCATATGAACCTTGTTTAGTTTTATTACAAATGTGAAATATTTGATGATAAGTTAAGGAATGAAATATGAATGGTGGCACTTATAGTTTTTGGCCGAATGGTATACATGCTTATTAACAAGAATGTGATGTGAATGATGCCAAATAAATGTGATGCAAGAATAAGTATGTGAACGCAAGTGATGTGATGTGAATTATGAGATTAAAGTTTTCTATTATGGTATAAAAGATGGGCTTGAAAATATTGAGCATGTAATGTGAATAAATGTTTGCATAATTAAGTAGTTTTGCCCTTTGTATAACAGTAGTTAAATCCAGAGCATAAGATATAATTACCTAGCTATAGGGACATATGCCGCAGTAGCGAGTCATGGTGACTCGCATTTGTAGGCCAATGGCGGTCTACACATGTCACATGTCATAAAGAAACATCATGAATTTGTTAAAGCGTAATATGGCCTCCTGAGTGGCGACTTCGACACTGCCGTAACGTAATATGGCCCCCTGAGTGGTCACTTTGGTAGATTTGGGACCTTTGGGGTCCCTATCCTGCATATCCCATTCAAAGAATTTTACTAGATATTACCAGGGGCAAAATTATAAATTTAAGTAATAAAAATGATAACTATGTAATGAGAATGAAGATAAGGGGGTAAAATGGTATTTTGATAATAAAAGTAAAGTTTAGTAGCAAAATGGTAATTAGGTGATAAAATCTTAAATTAGAGGGTAAAATTGTAATTATGTGATAAAATATAAATAATAAGAGCAAAATGGTAATTAGGCGATCAAAAATATGGATAATTATGTGATAAAAGGAATGAGGTAAGGGCAAAATCGTAATTATGATGTAACAAGTGGATTTAAATGATAAATATTAACTTACAATGAATATTAGGCATAAATCCATTTTTGAGGTAAAAATGGAAATTATGTAGTAAAATGAACATAAATAGATTAATAGAGAATTTTAAGTAGAAAATGTATTAATATAAGTGAAATTAAATAAATTCATTTATAAGTTAATTTGTGACATACATGTGGGATTAAGTGAATGTGTATGAATGTATTTGTTTGCATGTATAGTATGGAAAATGTTAGTGGTGTATTCACACTAAGCATGAGATGCTTAGTGCGTAGTTATTTACTACGTATAGATTTATCTAGAGCTAGTGTGGTCTTCAAGCAAGGAAAGCTGCAATGTGGAAAACGTTAAAATGCAATCATTTGGATTTTGTATAGGAATATAGCATGTATATGTAAATGTTGATATAGTGATTTATGGATATGCAATTAGACTTATGTATATGTAAGAAATAAGTGGAAATATATATATATATATATATTATGAGAAAAGTGATTGCTAGATCTAGTCCGTTGTTGATGAATGCATGGATTATTATTGATATAATGTGTATGTGGATATTGTGATGTGGATTGAATTGGTGTTGAATTGGGAAGGTTGCCTAGGTTGTATCATGTATACTAGGAGTGTAAATTTTCAATTGTGCAGGAGGGTTAGATTAAAAAGGCGGCCTTTATGCTGCCGAAATTTTTACTAAATAAATAGTCAATCGGATAATTATGTGTACGTCCAAAAAAAAAAAAGCACCCACCAACCCATTAAAGAATATTTAACAAGGAAATTAAATTGATGTGATAATAAAGGACAATAGTTAATAAATAGGAATTAAACAGCTATATAATACACGATTCTCGTGTCAAATTACGGGTACAGGATATTGCACATTTGCATCAATATATGAAAGATTGAACAAGGTTTCTCTCTCTTCTTTTTTCTTTTTATTATTATTATGTCTATTATAACTTGGAATTGTCAAGGGGCGAAAAGTCTCCCTTTCATTCATTCTTTAAAGTTTCTTATTTAGAAATTTAAGCCCCGTGTTATTGTTCTTTTGGAATCTCGCATTAATGGTCCTCTAAGCTACAGGGTGGAAACTTCTGGCATTTCTGGTTGTATTTGGTTTCTTTGGGATGATTTATGGGATGTGGAAATTCTTGAGAGCAATCGACAATTTATTCACTCTCAAATTAAGAAAAATGGTAATCTTGTTACCTTTTCTACTGCTATTTATGGCTGCCTAATTCCCTCGAGATGGGTTAACCTTTGGTTACATCTTTAAAAGATTAATTTGGGCTTGTCTCAACCATGGGCCCTTTTTAATAGTAATGACCATCTAGGTGGATCTGCCAATGGATTGAGCATTTGTAAAAGATTGAGGAAATTACACCATATAGCACTTTTTAATGTTTTATTTCAAAAATACCATTTTTTCACATTCCTTTCACAATTACCCATTTTTTTTAAACATTTTTCATAAATGTCTCTCTTCTTTATTTCCCTCGTTTTTCCTTATTACCGTTCATTCTTTCCTCTTTAGTGTCTGTTTTCCCTTATAAATTTCTTTATCGTTTTCCATTATGAGCTGAAAATCTATCTGTTTTTCTATTGAATCCATCTATTATCGTTCGAATCGGCTGATCATCTCTGTTTGACGATCTGGTAGGTTTGTCTTCTTTGATCTTTTATATTTATATTCTGTCATCCTTCTTAATCCGGATTCGACTTTCACTTTCTGAATATTGGCGTTATTCTGTTACATATGGCATAGATTCTTGTTTTCAAGAGCTTTTCATCAAATTGAGTTTTCAACGTTCGGAATCGATTCTAAATTTGTGTATTCTAAATCGTATTGTGTCAGAATCAAATTTGAGTATTCAAATTGAGCATTCACCGCTGATACGTTGAGTATTCAAATTGTGACAGAAATTACCGCTGATATTCTCATAGATTTCAAGTTTGTCGTATTTTATCATTTCTATTTCTACTCTGTTATCCTTCTTAATTCGATTTAAACTCTCTGTTTTACTGGTATACTGTTACAGATGGCATAGATTCATGTTTTCAACAGCTGTTCATCAAAATGAGTTTTCAACGTTCAAATATATTCTAAATTTGAGTATTCTAAATCGACTTGTGACAGAATCAAATTTGAGTATTAATCAAATTGAGCATTCTGTAAATTGTATTAATCAAATTTACGTATTAATCAAATTGAGCATGCTGATAAGTTGAGTCTTAATTTCTGGTTTTGTGATTGTAAATTGTATTTGCGATGATTAGATTATGTCACAAGTCGGCAAAATGGTGACAGAGTAGTTACGATTGAATGCATTTGGATATTCTTATACATTTCAAGTTTTTTGGTTTAATTTGTTACTTTTATGCTGCAAGATTATAGTTGTATTTTTTTTATATATATTAAATATGATTTATATGTGTATTTCTGCAGGATATTGCAATGATGGAAAATGGAGGAATTCTAGTTTTGATGCAATATGATGGTAAATGGAGTGATGTATTTGAGTACCTGGATTTCAAAGTTGATGGAATTCTAATTCCATCAGGGTGCAGCTTTGATAATTTTGTGGATTTAATAGGAAATAAGCTGTATGAAGGCATTGAGAATAGCAGATTGGACATCAAATATGCTATTGGAGATGGATATCCTCCACTTAAAATAAAAGATGATATGTCATTGCTATTCTATTTGTCTTTGAAGCTCAAAGAAAAATGTTTCAAATCATATCCATTATGCATTACAAGAATGGAAGTCTGTGAAGCTGGTAATTGTCTGATATTGATATTCTATTATTGTGATGATAATATTTAATGACAATAAATTTTCATTCTTTTTATTGTAGGTGAAAGCTCAAAAACAGTTGCATGTGAGCTTGGTATGATTGAAGTTGAACATGAAGGAACAAGTTTAATGATGAATGAAGTTATACAACCTGTCAACCAGGATGAAGCTGTTGTGGAGATGATGAATTATGCTAGTATGGTGAGTAAACAAACTATTGAAATTCTGGATAATAGAGGCAAAGAGGTACAGGGAAATGGAGTAGTACTTATGAGAAATCCAAGTGTTTCAAGGATTGAGGTTGGACAGATTTTTAAAGACAAGGATATGCTGAAAACAGCAGTTAGCCTTTATGCAATAAAGAATGATTTCCAATACAAGGTTTGTAGGTCATGTGAGAGTAGATATGAGATTTGTTGCTTGGACGAGGCATGTCCATGGCAATTAAAAGCTTCAAAACAAGGGAATACTAGGATGTTTAAAATTAAAGTGTTCATAGGTAGTCACTCCTGCAGTTTAAACATAAGGTTAAGCAGTAAAAGGCAAGCTACATCATCTATTATTGCTGGGTTGATTAAATCAAAATATGTGGATGTAAAGTCTGTGTACACACCAGCTGACATAATACGTGATATGAGAAATGATCTTGGAGTGAATATCAACTATATGAAAGCTTGGAGGTCAATGGAAAGAGCCATGGATATGATTAGAGGTAAACCATGTGAATCATATTCTTTATTACCTAGATATTTGTATATGCTTGAAAAGACAAACCCTGGTTCTGCAATTCATATGGAGACTCAAGATAATTTCTCATTTTTATATCTGTTCATTGCTTTAGATGCGTCAATTAAAGGTTGGAAATATTGCTTGCCTATTATAGTTGTAGATGGTACTTTTTTGAAGGCTGCATATGGGGGCACTTTGATAACAGCTTCAACTCAAGATGCTGGTGGGAAAATATTTCTTTTAGCAATCTGCATAGTTGATTCAGAGAATGATGATTCTTGGGAGTGGTTTTTTAGTAAGTTTAGGCAAACATATGGGACAAGAGATGAGATGTGCATCATTTCTGATAGGCATGAAAGCATACATACTGCAGCTGCAAGGGTATATCCCGGTGTTGCTCATTGCATTTGTGTATATCATTTATTGAATAATGTGAAAAGAAAGTTCAAGAAAAATTCGAAGAAACTCAAAGATTTATTGTTTAAAGCTGCTGAATCATACACAAAGGAGGATTTTGATTATTATATGGATGAAATGAAAAAGGTTGATGGTAAAATACCTGAATATCTCTCAATCGTTGGATACGAGAAATGGTCTAGGGTGCACTCAGTGAATAACAGGTATTCAACTATGACTTCTAATATTGCGGAGTCAATGAATGCTGCAATCAAAGCAGCTAGAAATTTACCAATAACAGGCTTGATTGAGTACATGCGTAATTTGACTCAAGAATGGCATTATGCAAATAGAAATATAGCCATTTCAACATTCACAAAACTAACTAAGAAGTATGAAGATCAATTGAAGAAGAACTTTATTTCATCTATGAGAATGAAGGTTTGATCCTTATTTCTTTGTTATCTTTTTTTAACTCAATAATTGAGCTGTTTAGATTTGCTATGTTCTCCTGGTTAGCGGCTTATAGTTGGTTAGATATGCTATATTTTTCTGGTTATAGGTATACAACCATTGATAATTATGCTTGATGCTGCTGTATTATGTTGCCTATTAACTGCTATGTTTGTTTGGTGTTGGGTATAATGTATTTTATATTTTGTTGGGTATTGTAGGTGATACCATCTACGAGTGACATTTTTAGCGTCTTAGTTCAAGAAAAAGCATACAGTGTGAACTTTAAAGAAAGAGCATGCACTTGCAACAAGTTTCAATTGGATGGATTACCATGTGCACATGCTTTAGCAGTTGTAAATGATAAGAATATGGACTGTTATGAGTTCTGCTCAAGCTACTACACAAAAGAGACAATGTTAGCAACATACAAAGCAGTCGTGCATCCTATTGATAGTCAGATGTATTGGAATATTCCAAGTTATATTGGTGAGAAAATTGTACTGCCACCAATAGGAAAACCCAAATCAGGAAGACCTAAGAAGAGGAGAATCAAAGCAAGTTGGGAGTCAAAGATCAAAATTAGGTGTAGCAAATGTCAGAAATATGGGCACAATCGAAAGACATGTAGAGAGATTCCTAAATAGGGATGATATTTTTTTTCTTTTTATATTTTACATTTTTTGTGATTGTTTCATTCTTTATATAAATCATATCTGGTACAAGCAAATGTGTTAAATTCAGACCCAATCAATTGACTTTTAGAAATTCTTGTTATATAAAGTGTTGATAATTTTTTAGATTTGTTCAGCTATATGGAAATGACATATTCAGTAAACAGATTGTTTTTGATGTTTGTACGTTTGTGTGAAGGTTGCTCTATGTCACGAATCGTCACTTTTGTGGCGATTCGTGAAGCTTGCCCTCTGTCACGACTCGTCACGGAGGTGACGAGTCGTCACATGCTGAATATATAGTTATTGATGCTTGTCTTTTAAGGTTGAGCTATGTCACGAATCGTCACTGTTGTGGCGAGTCGTGAAGCTTGACCTCTGTCACGACTCGTCACTTATGTGACGAGTCATCACATGCTAAATATATAGTTATTTGTTTTGGCCAAATTTTTATTGATGCTTAAAGCTATGTCACGAGTCGTCACTTTTGGTGGCGTTTCGTGAAGATTGCCCTCTGTCACGACTCGTCACATTGGTGACGATTCGTCACATGCTAAATATTGATTGTTTTTCGACTCTAATAGTATAAACGTGGTATACATCTAGTATACATATAATATAAGTCTAATATATCTTATATAGACATAGTATAAGACATGTATTTGCCTAGTATACGTTTAGTATACATATAGTATATTTATAATATACAATCAATATATAACTAGTGTATATATACTATAAGTATAGTATCTGCATAGTATATGCTCAGTATATGTAGTATATTTATATTATGTGTATATAATATGTATATTAGACATAAACTATAATTATAGTGGACATATACTATACGTATATTATAGCTATATTAAATGTATATTAGACGTATTTTATGTATACTAGCTGTATAGTAGAGATATAGTAGGCATATACTGGACTGTTACTATGTGTATATTAGTCTTATATTACGTGTATATTAATGATATACTATGTATACACTGGACTTATAATATGCGTATATTAAGCTCATATTGTTCTTATATTATACTTTTCGTATACGTACTACGCATATACTAGACTTATATCAGTCGTGTTCTAGCCAAATATTTCTTAGGCTTATACTATGTGTATATTAGGCTTATGTTATGCGTTTATTAGGCATATACTAGAATTGAACTAGACGTATAAAAATATTTTGTATAATGAAATATTATATGCCTTTATTCATGCGCATATACTTGAAAGGGAATATTTAATCTACATAATTTTAAGTCAGATTATCTTATTGAGTTCATGTTGTTTTAAGCAGAGGGGTAAAAATACAAGCATGATCAACAGGCTTTTAGTGATATGATATATGTTATAGTAATTACATAAGCTTAACATAAAACCCCTAAAAAAAATTTACATGTAGTAATGTATATATTCTTGTTTTAATACATAAAAACAAACAGAACTGTAACCAACAATAGGACACGCCTTAATCTTCAGAAGGTGATGGTGGAGGAGACTCTATCTGATGACCTGAAAGAGCAAAAAATTGATTCATCTTGTACTCCAACTTCCGATGTCTGCGTTCAAGTTGACGATTAAGATATGCTGTGTTAGAAAGCTGGTCTGCCATACTGGTAAGCTGGTTTTGCAATGCTATCTGATTCTGTAAAATTTGCTCCAGAATGGGAGTATTGTGACTGGAAGACGCACCAGCATCCGCAGGCAACTGGGAAGTATTCCGAGAATCAGAATTTGAAGAATCATCTCCAGTAGTCTCCTCGATAGGGTTCTCAATGGGTTCCAAAAACCTCCAGCAAGATCTAGACTTTGCAGGGATTAATCGAAAGGATGGATCAAAAACCTCACCACGCACTAACAATTGTTTGGTGAGATAACTACATTCTAAGACAGGATGATAATGATCAAGGTTAATGTTGAGATTCTTAGCAATGATTGTTATAACATGTCCATGGGTTAAAGGACCATCCTTTCGTGCCGAACAGGCCAGTAATTGATTAAAAATCCAATATGTCCAACTAACCTTCTTTTTATTGTGTACACACCACATTAAAAATAACACTTGTGCAGAAACTCTATTTGTTTCTGATTTGTGGAAAACAACACAGGCAATGATTTTGTGCAACAACCAATACTTCAAATCTTTAATGAACATTGCCTTCCCCTTTTTGGGCTGATAAGGTGTTTCTAAATCGGTAAGGAATGTCCAAAAATCATTCAACTTAAAAGCAGAAGGGGGGTCACACAAACCGTCTTGTTTAAAACCAAAGGATTTATGCATGAAAAAGTATGTGAGTTTATGTTCTGTCCCACCCAACCTATATTCCAGAATTCGAGTATTTTCAGTATTAACTTCTAATGTAGTATAAAACTCGACTAGTAATTCTGGATATGTACTTTCATGCATCGATACAAATTTCAGTAGTCCACATGAGCTTAACATGGTTGTAACAGAGTCTAGCATACCAGTACGTTCCAGCAAAGTCGTTGGAAAATACTTACATGCTATAATGTCCCTTTTCATCAAAGTTTGAAACCGCAGTCCTTCTTCATCTGAGAAGATGGGAAAAAGGGTTTTGTAGGTGGCTTGAAAGTCTTGTTCCTCATTGTGTGATTCTTCTTCATGCCTTGTAGAAGGTGCATTTTTCGTTCTCACCATGACGTTTTTAAAATGGAAAGGAAAAGGGAAACTTAACAGTGAGGACTGATGGAATCGGTGTAGAAGAATAATAAAATGATGGAAAAAAACACAGAACCAAAAGGCAAAAAACACTGATGGAATCGGTGGAAACGACGGAAGAATATAGTGAAGAATATTGAGAAGAAAAGGCAACGGGAGAAAGCTTGAACCCTAAAAAAGGAAGGAAAGGGATGGGCAGGGGAAGAGACAAAAGCTTTGAAAAAGACAGAATAATTTAAATAATTGTAAAAGTTGATTGAAAAGGGGGATTGGAAAAGGGTAATTTTGGAAGTTCAACTCGAATCGAAGAGGGAAGAGGAACTAAGTCGCTTCGTAGATGTAGACTCGGCACCCATCCTTTCTGTCACGAGTCGCCACGTACGTGACGAGTAGAGAAGAAAAAAGGTTTTATAAACCCAATTATTTCACAACATATTGTAACTTTGCAAACTAATTTATTTCTTAATATTTCTATTCATATTCATGATTTTAAAAGTAATTAGGTTATAAGTTAATTTTGACCTTGTAATAATCTATGACTCAAATTCACATATATAAATCATTCCTAACTCATTTATTAGTTGATAAGGTGTTGAGATATAATGTTTTGTTGGCTAAAATGTCATGTCTACTTCTAGTACAAGTTAATATAGAATACAGCTAATATAAAAACGGTATACATTATATAGTGTAAGTCTAATATAAATTTAATATACTTATTATATATTACAAGTCTAATATACATTTAGTATATATGTAGTATATAGGATAGCACATATGTAGTATACATCTAGTATACGTGTAATATAAGTATAATATATGTCAAAATATTAAGATTGTCATCCAATATTTTTTTCATGTAGGATCAATTTTTTTGTTTAATTGTATTTTTTTGTTCATTGAGCAATTTTTTTGGTATGATGAAGGTTTTATTTTATTTTTTTATGTATTTGTAGAACATGGAATTTATAGTAGACATTTTGAAATTTGTCATAACTACATTATATACAAAAATAATGTTGTATCAATATTACAAGGTACAATATATTCAGTCAATAACAACATCAGCTTTCCTTTTACAAATGGTTTTTTGTTGTCTTCTTTTTGGTGGTGCTTCATCGTCACTTGCACTATTATTTTGCTACTTTTGAAGTCCATGTGCATACAGCAAAACTGATAGCCTTAATCTATGTAAGTCTACATCAAAAGTATCTGTTGGAATTCTTTTTCCATCTATCAGATATTCTGCAAACGATGCTACAAATAGACCACAATCCCTACAAAAAATAACCATAAATGCATTCAAGGTCAAATGATTGTGGCATGAAATATAAATTATGAAGTATATGTTTTAAAAGGTTGTTGTAAAACTTACATCTTGTTCTGTCTTGGAAGATCATCAATGTATTGAATATTGAAAGGATCACTGTTTGTTTCACATATCCCAACAAATTGCAAGAACAAGGGCAACATCATACTGTAAGCCTTAACAGTCTCAAGTGTGGATGTTTTACATATAGCTGATCGGAGAGAATCGTAAACATATATTGTTCTTTCTGAAATTGATAAATGCCCTAGTACCCAATGGTACTTCCCTGTAACATTTATAGGAAACAATACATGTTCAACTTCTGCCCAAGGTCTGCTACAGTACAAGTAATGACCTTCAATATAACCAACAATAGTATCCTCCTTCTCTACTAAGCTCAGGTCCATTCCCTTTTTCAAGAATCTCTTGTAAAATTTCTGAATGACTTGGTCAAAAGTGTTGTCTGTCGTCGTGAAGTTCAAACAGATACCATTTGAATATTTTCCCTTTTTCCTCAAGTAATAGAAGATGATATTCATATGCTGTATTAAATTAGTTGTACATTAAAAAAAAAACTAAATTAGTATACGGACAGTAGAAATAATATATATGAAGAATATGTGCATGAATAAAGGCATATAACATTTCATTATATTATATTATTTTATATGTCAAGTATAAGTATAGTATATGCATAGTATACATATATAATACGTCAAATACAAGTCAAATTTAGGATTAATATACGTATAATATAAGTCTAATATACACATAGTATAAGTCTAGAATATGGGTAGTATACGTGTAATATACTTATAATATAAGTATAATATATACACAGTATAAGTCGAGTTTATGCCTAATATATATGCACAGTATAAGTCTAGTATATTTATAATATAAGTATAATTTATATGTAATATACAAATAATATAACTGTAGTATTTTCCTAGTATACATTTAGTATACGTATAATATATGTATAATAAATATGAATCAAGTATACACATAGTATAAGTGTAGTATATGCATAGTGTATGTCTAGTATAGCTATAGTATACATCTAATATAAGCATAACATACATCTAATGTACACTTAGTAAATGTCTAGTATATGCATAATATATGTATAGTATATACCAAATATAAGAATAAGATAAGTCTAATATACGAACAACATCAGTCGAATATATGCCTAGTATATATCTACTATTCAGCTTGTATACATATAATATAAGTCTAATATACATCTAGTACATGTCTCATTATTACATAAGACTAGTATACATCAAGCATCTATGTAACGACTCGTTACATATGTGGAGAGTCGTATCCATGTGATTCTGTAACGACTCGTTACATAATGTAGGACTCGTGACAATATTTACTAGCTTCTTACAGATCGGCATCATGGAGGCGACTCGACACAATGAGCGTCTGTAACGAGTCGCCTACTTGGTTACGACACGCGACATTTTTGCATATAGAAATGCTACATTTTTGCATATAAAAGGAATATATGAATATTCATAAGTCATTATGTAACTTCAGCAGATACACATACACTTGAGGATAGAGGTTGACCACCATATAAAAGGTAATGGAACCATGACTTTTGTTTGATTTCTTCTATTTCAAAATCAAAGGACGGATTCAGTATTTCATGTTCTGGAGTATACACCTTCCTCCTGTTAAGGAAAAAAAATGGTTATAAAAAATATTAATTGACACTAAAATACACATAGCATTAGAAGATTAAGAGTTTATTACCTATTGTTGGTTATCATCCCTTCGTGCACAAACTCATTGAATGTTGTGACCAAACCAAAATCAGGTTCTTCCCCAATATTGTTGTCAAGAGGCACTAGACCTTTCACAAAGCTTTTGGACAAAGTGATCTTCTGTTGTTGTTCACTGGAACCAAATATGGTGACATACGGAGACGATACCATAATTGATGGCTTAATTTCCCGTTTTTCGACGGTTGGTGTCTTGTCATCAGATGGTTGTTCATATGGAACAATCTCACAACCAGTAACAACAAAATGCTCACCATCCTATTTTTAAATTAAAACCAAAGACAATATTAAAAATGAATTTAAAATATAAATGGAAATTAGTCATTTTATAATTAATGACACACACGTTTTTATTTGTCTGGTACACATTGTTCATAGCAGCCTCGCATAATTGATCAAACAAGGAGCTATCGATTTCGTCAGATGTTGTTTTAACCTGAAATTGTAGTATAGTGCATTATGAAAAAAAATCACAAATCATTTTTGATAAATAATATTAAATATAATTGAGATGTGCTAGAAAAATAATAAGCATACCTCTTTATTTACATCAACATCTGTTTGAACAGTAGGGTCATCCTCTAATGTACCATCCTTTGTTTTCAAATCATAGGTGACATTTTT
Organism: Excoecaria cochinchinensis; assembly: GCA_947683425.1. NCBI lineage: Eukaryota > Viridiplantae > Streptophyta > Magnoliopsida > Malpighiales > Euphorbiaceae > Excoecaria > Excoecaria cochinchinensis. The sequence goes on from CANTUQ010000055.1 coordinate 6,526,873, forward strand.
TTCATCTTTCTCTTCCACGGGATCAAAAAACTGGCAACAATAAAAGATATGATAACAGATTGGTTTAATCACAATTTTTAATAACAAGTTAGGATTAATCAAATTGAAAAAATTGAGATATATATTTTAATGCAAATAGGAACTGAGACATTAAAACTAACCAGATCAGCGTATTGATCTTCTCCTAGTACTTCATCATCATGATGCTTTTCTTTAAATTCAATATCTTCTTGGGACAAATTATTTCGTGATTGCTGAATGATCAGAAATATTTTGATAATTATACAAAACAATAAAATATTTAATAGTGTAATTATGCAAATTATAAAAAACTTATAATTTTTACCTGGGAGGTATTTACTGTATCCAGCTTCTTAGAAAGCTCTGAAAGCATGTCAGTAACTTTCTGAAAATTCACATCAAAGTAGTCTTGCATTTTTTCAATGCTAGACTCAACATATTTTCGGAGGCTTCTAAGTTCTTTCTTCACCAACTTTATATCTTTGGCATAGTTGGGTTCGTGAGATTTTCTGCTGTATTCCTGGCCTTCATGTTCATTCGCAGGCGCAGGTTGAAATTGATGTAGAGAAGGTGAGACATCTTTGTCTAGCAACTGTACATCAGGAATTTTTTGACCTTCTCTTGCCTCAAACATTCCATCCAACGGAAGATTTTGAAATTCAGATTCATGAGGCATTATGTTCTTCAATTTCAACTAAAATAAAAAAGATAACAAAAAATAGAAGATTTCAAATTAATATTCCTTATATTCCATCAAATAATTTTGAAAATCAAATAAATATTATGGATATTAGAATAATTATAAGAAATAATTAATGAAAACTTAATAAAATAACTTACATTTCTTGCTGGCACACTGAACAGCATGTTGGTGAGCTCCTTATGGCTGAATATTACTTTTTTTTCCGTCCATCTAAGGATCCTTGGAATCTTTGTTGTTGCCTCAACATCCAGATATTCAGAGATGTCTCCGCAACATTCATAAAACCATACTTGGAAGGCATAAGGAAATCCATAAATTCTACACATTGACACGTTATATTCTTTCTTATCAGCCTTCCCTCTTTTCCTGAGTAATTTCCCTTTCAAGCTACCTATAGTGAGGTTGAATACGTCTATCCCCCAAGGGTAATCATCATAACAACCACTATCTATAAATGCTATTTCGTCCTCATCGATAACTTTGTGGTTGTTATGAGATAGAAGAAAGCAATGAATGAAAAAAAGCACTGCTAACTTCACTGCATCATCATCATTCTCAAAATTTGATTTTGTGAAACAGTTAAAAATAGTATTCTTTGTGATCTTTCTACAATCACCAAAATACTTTTTTAAAAGTATACTTTGTTCCCTGGATGAGTTGATCTTTTTCCTTGAACCATTGCACTTCAAACCAGTTACAAGTGCAAATTCTTCTAATCCAAATTTTAGATCAACTCCATCATATCTAAAAATGAACTCTTTTTGATCATCACTGTATATTTCTCTTAGAAATATACAAAAAAATAATTGATTGTGTAGAACAATTTCAGGTAGTTCTAGGAAATACCCGAAACAACTATTTCTGAACTTGTCCAATTGATCTTCTGTCAGTTTGCTCTTTATTATTGAGATTGCAGAAGTATTCATGCAGTGTTGGACTCTTACGGTTTGGAAATCATCATTGTTCAAAATAAAATCTCCAACCTGTTAATACACAGAATATACATCAAATGAACACAATATACATCAAGTAGTATTCAAGTATAATTTCAATATGCAACCAGTTTACGTCTACTATAAGCTTAATATTCATATAATATATTTACAGTAACACATAGTATTTGCCTAGTATGATTATGGTGTAAGTATAATAATCATGTAATATACAAATAATATTACTGTTGTATTTGCCTAGTATACATTTAGTATACGTATAATATAACTATAATAAATATCTAGTGTACATATTTGATACGGCTAATATGCACCAAGTATACACATAGTATAAGTCTAGTATATGCATAGCATATGTATAGTATAAGTGTAATATACGTATAATATAACTCTAGTATATGGCTAGCATACGGATAGTATACTTACAACATACTAATATAACTCCAGTATATGCCTAGTTTACGTCTACTATAAGCTTAATATTCATATAATATATTGACAATAACACATAGCATACATCTACTATAAGGGTTGTATAGTAATAGTATATGTTCAGTATAAGTTTATTATACATATAGATTACGTCTAATAGACGTACACTGTATGTAGAGTACACGATTAATAAATATATATTATTCAATTGGATACGTGTAGTATAGCTGTAGTATATATCTAATATAAGTGTTATATACATCTGATGCGCATACAGTTTAAGTAAAGTATAGCCCAATATGTGTATAGTATATTGAAAATATTAGTATAATATATTTTTATTGTAATCATATAGAATTATTATAGCATGAATCTAATATACAGCTATCATACATCTAGTATACACCTAATACACATATTGTATTTTGTATTGATTACATGTAGTGTAGATGTAATATACATATATTATACAGATAGTATAAGTATAGTATAGCATAGTATACGTCTAGTATATTGCTAATATAAATTTAGCAATACGCATAATATAAGTTTAATATAAACTCAGTATAAGTGTAGTATACATCAGATATACGTGTAATATACGTATAGTATACCAGCAAAATATAAATATAGTATTCATCTAGAATACGTGCAGTATAGGTCTATTATACGTTTAATATACATTTAAGATAATTTTATTAAAAGTGTATATAAGTTTAGTATACAGCTAATATATATCTAGTATTCGTTTAGCATACGAATAGTTTAAGTGTAATATACAGCTAATATATCTGTAGGTCACGAATTGTTCAGTCGTCAAGAAGTGCTCAGTCGTACCGATGAGTTTCTGTAACGAGTCGTCAAACTCGTGTCTACTCGTTACACTAATTTTAGCACAGTTTCATGTTGACATTAATGTGGAGACTCCAAGCACTAAGTTTTTGTCACGAGTCCTCAACATAGTCAACACTCGTCACACTAATCAGTGGTTTTCAATCGAAAATATAATAAAGGTGTAAAATGGTATACAAAATTATCTTAAATATTGACATACAGAAAATATGCAATAAATATTAAACATAAATGGATTCTCAAACATACCTTTGATTTTTTTCGAATTTGAGTGTCGTAATCTTTGGTGTTTATTCTCCTCTTTGAATCGTCTCTGACTACTATGTCTGTGTCCGTAATTGGTTTCTTCATCTTCTTTATGATTTGTGACGTCGTCCTCGGTGCAGGAGATGAGCTTCGAGTTTGAACCATTTTCTTTGTTATATGATCTGTAAATCATATAACATCCAGCAAAAAGGAAATCAATCAAAATGATTTTTTCAACAAATAAAATATAATACTTATATTTTAAGCTTAAAATGCAATGAAAAGAATGAAATGTTGAGCAAAACTAACTGTAGATGCAAACTGAGGGAGATGAGAAAGTATATGGCGCGAAACTCGTCAAGATAGATTGAAAATGAGGTAGATGAGTATCTGAATGTAGATTGAAAATGAGGTAGAAGAGTACCTGAATCTCGTCCAAATATATTTAAACCGATGAAGATGAGACACTGAATGTAGATGGAATGTGAGGGAGATGAACTGATCGGAGGTTTTTGAAGCTAGGATGAGAAAAGCTAGGGCAGATTAAGGCGGAAACGGGAGACGGATGTTTTTGATGCTAGGGTGAGAAAAGCTAAATGGTAATTGTGAAATACTGATGGTTAATTTTGTTATAAAAAGGTTAAATTGATTTTTTTGTAATATTTTGTAATTTTGTATGCTTTTTTTGTTATGTTTTTTTTTTTTTTTGTATATTTGTGTAAAGAGCCCGTAAAAGATTTGTGAGTTGGTTCCTTGCTTTTGGGCTTCTTGATTTAGGTTATAATGGTCCGACTTTTACTTGCTGGAGTGGCACTTTGAGTGAGAGACTTGATAGATCCTTCTGTAATTATGCTTGGTGACATCGCTTCCCAGAAGCTTCCATTACTCATTTGCCAAGGCTTCATTCTGATCATAGGCTTTTGCTTATGAGGTTGGAAAGTTTCCTTTCTCATAGTGTTAATTGTCCTTCCGCTTCTTGCTGGCTTGGCTTGCTCATCCTCTTTCTAAACCTTTTGTCCAAGAGAATTGGAAGCTTAATTCGGATGTTATGGAATCAATTTTGTGTTTTAGTAGGCATCTTAAAGCTTGGAACCAGAATGTTTTTCGGAATATTTTTAAAAGGAAGAATAAGATTTTGGCTAGAATTGATGGTGTCTAGAAAGCTTTGGATAGATCTTTCTCCAGGCATCTCATTCTCTTGGAGGAATAGTTAAGAAGCAAGCTAGAAGAAGTTCTTTTTCAAGAGGAATTACTTTGGCACCAGAGGTCTTGTATGATTAGGTAGCTTGGGGGGATCGAAATACTAGTTTTTTCATCTTTGTACTATTCGTCAAAGAAAGAGAAACCATATTGAGCTCTTGCAAAATAGTGATGGGGATTGGGTTTCGGACCAAGATGAACTTAAAGTCCTTAGCCATTGATTTTTTCAGTAATCTCTATATAAGGATGAGACATTGTCCTATCATTCCTTTCCTATTAGAGGGTGTTTCCTTAGCTTTGAGAGTGGTGACATGCAGAGCTTGTGTAATCCATTATTTCTGGAAGAAATTAAAAGTTTTCTTTTTAGTATGAAGCCGTGGAAGTCGCCCGGTGTGGATGGTCTCCAAGCTAGATTTTTCCAATCTTAATGGGATGTGGTTAGTGACGATGTGTGTAAAGAGGTTATGAAAGTTTTTGAGGGAAGGGGTATGAATGCTGGTTTGATTAAAACTATGATTTGCCTTATTCCTAAAATTGAGGTGTCAGAAACTTATTTCTCAATTTAGGCCTATTTTTCTTTGCACAATGACATATATGATCATTACGAAGTCTATTGCTAACAGAATTAAGCCCTTTATGACTCATCTTATTGGCCCTACTCAAACTAGTTTTGTGCCTGGTCGTCATATCACTGAAAATATTATTATTCCTCAGGAAGTTATTCACTTGATGCTTGTGAAAACGGGAAGGACGGGCTTTATGACTATTTAAGTTGATCTTGAGAAGGGTTATAATAGAATCAGTTAGAGCTTTCTTCTGGATACTTTGAAAGATATGAGTTTTCCCTCTGCTCTTTATTCAATTATTACGGAGTGTGTTTCCTCCTCCTCTATGCAATTGCTTTAGAATGGAGAGCTAACTGATTCCTTTAAACCTTCTCATGGCTTGCGCTAAGGTTGCCCCCTCTCTCCTTATTGTTTGTGTTGTGTATTGAGAGATTGTGGCCAATGGAATCCTATCTCTATCTCTCGAGGTGGTCCTCAATTTTCTCACCTTTTTTGCGGATGATTTACTTTTATTTGCTAAAGCTGATTTTGGTCAGGTGGATATTATTAAAGATGTTCTTATAACTTTTTGTGATTCTTTGGGGCAAAGAGTTAGTGAGAATAAAGCTAATATTTTTTTCTCTAAGAATGTTCTTAGAAGTAGAAGACGTGATCTTAGTTCCCTTTTGTGTTTTAAGGAAACTCATGACCTTGGTAAATATCCTGACGTGCCTTTATTACATTCTAGAGTCACCAGGAGGACCTATGGCGTTTTGCTCAATAAAATGCAGGCTAAAATTGCTAATTAGAACTCTTCTAGGATCTCCTTAGCTGGACGTGCTACCCTTGCCGGTTCAGTGTTGCTGGCTATTCTTACTTAAACTATAGAAACTGCAAAATTCCCTTGTGGGTTTGTCTAGATACGAAAAAAAATTACTTACTTTTTATGTGGGGTTATTGAAGAACACAAAAAGCTGGCGAGGGTATCATGGCCTTGAATTCAGAATGATAAGCTTGATAAGGGCCTTAGGCTCCGTGAGATTAGTCTGGTGAATAAAGCATTTTGTTTTAAACTTTGTTGGGGGGATAGTAAAAAGGTGTCTTTATGGGTTAATCTTCTGAAGCTAATTATAAAGTGGTAGATGTGAGAGCTAATTTAAAAATCCCAAATTCTGGCTCTTCCCTTTGGCGATATGTTTGCGCTAATTAGAAAGAAGCCAACTCCTTTATCTCTTGGGCATTGCATGATGAAAGATTAATTAAGTTTGGTTGGATAAGTCGATTCGTGGTCTTAATGAAGCTCTTTTGCGATCTTGTTATTGCTCTCATGCCAGATGATGTTATCGATTAGTTAGTTTCAGATTTTGTTCTCACACTGGTGAATGGCTTTGGAATTTATTTGCAGATTTTCTTCCTCTTTCTATTAATTTGCATGTGGTAGGTACAATTCCCCCTAATTGTACTCTTGGTGCAGATGAGCCTTATTGGAACCTCACTTCTTCTAGGGCTTTTTCTATTAAATCTGCTTATAATTTTTTAAAAGTTTCTTCTGGAGATGATAATCGTATGCCTTAGAGATGTATTTGGCAGTGGAGAGGGCCTGAGAGGATTAAAATGTTTCTTTGGTTGTTGAGTTATAATGGAGGGATGACTAACCAAGAGAGAAACCGTCGTCATCTTGCAGTCTCGGCTGTCTATCCAATTTGTAATGTTGAGGTGGAGTCTGGTTTGCATATTATTAGAAATTGTTTTCCTATTGTGGTTTTTTGGAGTTTGATTATTCCTGTTGAGTATCGCAGGTGGTTCTCTAAGCATAATACTTCTCTTCATTCTTACATTGTATCTAATATGAAGTTTGTTCATGTTAAAATTAAGGGTCAATTTCACTCATGGTCACTCAACTTATCACTTATCGCACAAAAGTAACCGACTTTTTTTCACTGAATTTCGAACATTTTTTCAAAAAAATCATGTTGACCGGAATCCGGCAAGAACTCTTGTCGGATTGATGACATGGCATATGACACGTGGCAACGAATAGTAAATATATGATTTTTTTGCAAAAATATTAGAAGTTTAGTAACATTTAAGTTGGAAAAAAAGAAAATTGGTTACTTTTGCGCGATAAATGATAAGTTTAGTGACCGTGAGTGAAATTGATTTAGATATAGCATTTATTGAAAATATTGTTAAACGACATGTAGTTTCTGACATGGCATGCCATGTCATCAATCCGGCGATAGTTCTCACCGGATTCCGGTCAATATGACTTTTTTGCAAAAATGTTAAAAATTTAGTGACATTTAAATAAGAAAAAAAAAGTCGGTTACTTTTGCGCGATAAGTGATAAGTTGAGTGACTGTTAGTGAAATCAACCCTAAAATTAAAGGTGTTAGCTAGAGTCTTCTATTTGGGGTTTAGCTGCTGGCTTTTGTAGAAGACGCGTAATAAATGTATTTTTAATGGTGCTTGCAAAGCCATTTCCAGTTTGATTAATGAGGCCTTGGAATATGTTCGTTTCTATGATGTGGTAACGACCAAATTGAATTTCTCTATTGCTCCTCCTAGGAGTCATGTTTTGGTTAATTGGTGTTGTAACACTCTTTACCCGTACGTAACAAATCATGTATTTGTGTAAAGGGTTCATAGAGCAAGGTGAGGAGTGTCATAAAGATAGAAGCATCTAACCAATTTTACATACAACAATAGAATCCATATCATACGTTCACTTTATACATAAAATTATACAAAGTAGAACTAACAAATTTCTTTCCTTTACATCACAAACTGTTCGTAATACATTATTCCTTACATTTCGATACATAATACTAATGTAATGTTATACTTATTTTTGTTACAAATAAACAGTTTCTTAAGTGTACAAAATACCAACCACTTTTATATAATTTAAAATTTAAAAGATACTACATTAAAGACCTCTTTCCTAACCATGTGTTGAACCGGATTCCTGCGGATGATCCTTGAGCGCGACTTCGACGCTTGTACCTGCATGGATTAAAAACCCGTGTTAAACATAAGTTTAGTGGGGAACATGTGAGATGTGGACGACTACTCACAGTGGTCATCAACAAACACATGCAGATAAATGCATATCATAAAGACACACTCATAATATTAAACTGTTGTTAATGCATACATTAATCATATGCATGTACTATACACAATCATGCATTCATACATATATCTAGTTTCATCATTACCTGTATTCTTCAGACATTCACAATCCTATTATCAGCTCGTCATACACAACTTAAAGGATATAAACTAATATTCACTTATAATCCACATATATGTTCATTCTTTCAAAGCATATACTCACTTTCCCAAACATTAGTATCCAGTTAATAATTTATCATACATATCCAATTCGAGAAATACATACCAGTCTAACAATGCTTCACGCAAATAATAACTTTATGCTTATTACACGGATTTAAATGCATAGCTATAATTAACATTTCGGAGTTGTCACCCTAAGAGCATGTAAATTATTGTCAGTGAATATTTCTTATCCTATTGCAATATTGAAGTACATAATTTTATTCACAAATCAATCTTAACATATCAAACATACATTATACTATTGACACCTTCTATAAATAGCTTGCCTTTCTTGTGGAAGTGGATAACGAGAATTACAGGGTAGAAAGTATCCGTAGATACATTAACAGATCAGTCTTAGATAGTGATGCAAATGGGATCTAAATAATGATCCAAACAGGGCCTGAAATAATGACCCAAACGGGATCTACAGAACAAAACGGTACGCTATAGCATTTAAGGTTCCTATAGGTGTGCCAATCTATCCACTACCCGGTCATAAGTAGGCTTTCAGTCATATTTATTTTCATACTAATAGTACTTGTATCAATAAACTACACATCATATTCACAGGCAATTAATATAATCATATAATGATCATAAACATTTAAAACTCATATTATATAATTAACATGAAATATTCATTAATATGCTATATTTAAATGAAGGATTCTTTCATGCTTTTATTGTGTCTTTCTTAATATTCTACATAATTTCATATAATATTAATGCATAAACTCATTGGATATCATTTGACAACGTTAAATAAATAACATAACCACTTTGGTCACATGTATGCTCATATCAACCGTGTTGACGTCAAAGGCACATTTAACACTCGTACAACCATTTATTATACTCATACAGTATTCATCCATAGCTACTGTCAATTATAATATATACCTTTAAACAAATAACACAGATCCATGTATTCACAGTCAATGACCTACACGTATCCATGTATCAATAACCTACACATCATATTCACCATCAATTATTATAATCATATAATGATCAAAAACATTTAAAACTCATATTATATAATTAACATGAAATATTCATTAATATGCTATATTTAAATGAAGGATTCTTTCATGCTTTTATTGTATCTTTCTTAATATTCTACATAATTTCATATAATATTAATGCATAAACTCATTGGATATCATTTGACAACGTTAAATAAATAACATAACCACTTTGGTCACATGTATGCTCATATCAACCATGCTAACGTCAAAGGCACATTTAACACTCGTACAACCATTTATTATACTCATATAGTATTCATCCATAGCTATTGTCAATTATAATATATACCTTTAAATAAATAACATTGATCCATGTACTCATACATGGTCATACCATATGCATATAAATTCATATCACTATCTCACATTCTCACACATGGTTACACTATTTGTGTAAGTAATCCAACATTCATGTCAAACAATTTAGAACAATATTGTCAAGCACATTGTACTTTTATTGTGTTCTAACCACGCAACTATTTCATTACACTATATATATATATATATATATATATATATATATATATATATATAAACATTTTACAGTATTCAATATATAACAATGAACTTAAATGCAATTTAAGTCATGTCAATTTATGCATAACCCCGAGCACATACCAAGTTCTTATTACAACTTATCATTAATTTATAACATTTACATGCAGATTCCTTTATAATTTCACTATTTTCCTTATCAATATTTCGTGTGCTTATGTATCATTATAAAATAAATCTTTATTGAAAACCATTAAACAATCGTTGAACAAGTATCTTGAATCTTTCAATGATCACATATGGTTTAAAGTTCATGTCATCCATTTAAAATTTGTCACACCATATTTATTAATACTCAATAACTACACATCTAACTTATCTTCAATAAGTTATTAGCACACAATAGTCATGCATAATGTAGAGCTCATAGCATGATTAGCACAAACACATCATGTTCACAATCATTCATAATGGTCATATGCTAGTCATGTGCATTTAAATATTCATACTATATATATTTTACATAGTATTTACATTTCAACACTAAGTCCCTCTTTATGTCTTTACTATGGTCATATTAATGTTCCATGTAATTCCACCTAGTATTAATGCATATGTATTCCTAGCATGTCAATAAATAATCACAACCAAAGTTATTTTACCCATACATGGTCAATATGACACGCCAAGTCGTTTCTAGCTATATTCAGTAATTTCTAATTAAATAGACCTTTAAATACTTCATTAGTTGTTCAAATTCATAACCCTAAACACATATATTTTAGGTGGTAACCATACATATATTCATTACATAACCCTAGTATAGACACTAGACCCTGAGGTGGCAAATATAAAAATTAAACAAATAATAATAAATGTAGAAAAAATAAAAAAAATAATAAAAATAATAAAATGAAATAAAATCAAAAGAGAAAACCTAAAACCCTAGATTTAAAAAGAAAATAGAAAACAAAATAGAGGAGGGGGGGGGGGGGGGAGGGGAAAGGAAAGAAAGAAAAAAAAAAGAAAAACGAAAGAGAGAGTAGACTTGGGCATGGGACCAAAATAAAGGAAAGAAAGAAAAAAAAAAGAAAAAGGAAAAAGGGAGCAGACCTAGGGATGGGACCAAAATAAAAGAAAATAGAAAGGAGGAAGAAACGAGAGGGACTGGAAAAAACGAGACCGAAAGGAAAAAGAGAGGGAGAAGAAGGAGGCGGCGCCGGCCACCCACATCGACGGTGGGCCGTACGTGCCACGCCGGACGACAGAGGAGAGCCAGACGAACCGGGCGATGGCGGTTGATTGCTCCCACTTGCAGGCAAAGCGCGGATCGGGGAAGTGGAAGGAGCTACTGTCCGACGAGCCATGGCGATCGATCGCCACACGCACGACATCGGACGATAGAGGAGAACTAGACGAGTGCTCCGACGGGCACCGATTGTCCCCACTCGCCGGCGAGAAGGAGATGGGAGGAGGTAGAACCGCGAGCTTCTGGTGCGATTTCTGGCCAAACTGCGCCTCTTTCCGGCGCCTGACCGTCGGTGGAGGATCACAGGCAGCCTGATCTTCGCTCTGGCAATGGTGGTGTCATCGACGGCGAGGAGATCCGGTTAGTGCTAATTTTTTATTATTTCATATTATTATTATTATTATTATTATTATTATTATTATTATTATTATTGTTGTTGTTGTTGTTTTATTGTTAGTGATTATATTATTATTATTATTTAATTTGTGTTTTATATTTATTAATTTGTTAATTCTGTTAGTTTATTGTATCTTTACCTATTAAATTAATTATTTTTCTAATTTATTTGATTCAATTGTTTATTCATTTATCATTTTATTTAATTTAATCCATTACTGACTAATATTATTTTATAGCATGACCGTAACCGCAAGGAGCATGCGGCTTGTCTTTGGGCTAGGCGAAGAACGGCCGAGGTGAATAGTCTAGGATTTATTTATTATTCAAGGCATGTATTAATTATTATTTTATTTTCTTGAGGTCTGTAATAATAATGATTTGTCGATTGCATCAAAAGAATTAATACACAAAATATTTGCTACTAAAATAGGAAATCCTTTAATAAAATAGGACCAATGTCCTAGTTTTCCCTTCAAACAAAATTGTCACTTTAGAAATCATTCTTTTAAGTATGCGTGCGAGGACCAATGTCCTCGTCCCTAATGGATATTCCGATTTATGTATGATTTGCATTTCATTTACAGTGAGAGTTGTATTCTGCCCCTAGTTTTGTTGTAATTTATTGTGCTTTTTATCTCTTTTATTCTGAATTTACTCAATTTACAGCTTTTTATTATATGATTGATCTGCCCTTTAATTACTGCATTTAAACGAATGAGAAAAGAAAAGAAATTTTAAATTCAAAACTCAATTATAAATTTAACCAAGGTATGAATAAGAGTGGAGTCCCGAACTCTCTCTGGTTTTAGGCTTTACGAGATTAGATGAACCTTTCTAATGTTCTATTGAAAAAGAAATTCCAAAATATCTCATATTATCCAAAATAGACTCATACACATCGTTTTAGGTTCAACGAGTTTAGATGAACCTTCTCAATTTCCTATTAAGATAGGGATTCCAAAATACCTCTTTATTGCCCAAAATAAACACACATGCACTGTCTTAGGCTTAGTGAGGCTAAATGAACTTTTCCAATATTTTATTGGGTAGCGACTCCAAAATACCTCTTGTTGCCAAAAATAGACGTCCGTGTAATCCTTACAAGTTCTTTGAACCTCTCTCGTATTCTCTAAAAGTGGGTTTTCGGGGCCTCTGGGGTTTGGCGTGCGTCACACCTAAACATGTGTTGGACAAGTTTTGGAAAGTTACGGTGAAGTTCAAATTCAATTCTGGAAGAAAATTGCACAATATAGGCTAAAAATAGGGGTCACACGGTGGTCATGAATCCTTGATCACCATATGGATCAATTGCTAAGCAAAAATGGCAGTCCAAAATGCATTTACATAGTGGTTAGGGAGTTTACACAGCGAGCAGGAATCCTTGATCACCGTGTAAACCTATTCTGCCTCACTCTTCACAGGGCAGATTCCAGGTCTGATTTTGGACAAGGTTTGTCACCTATCTAGAGGAATTTATGGGTAAAAGTGTCTACTAGACATTTATTTCCCTATTTCTTAACTTTCCAATGACATACAAATCACACAATTTGGACTTGTATCCTAAGAGATATGGCCTTGGGAACAGAAGCTACTCCCATTGTCCAAATAAAACTAGTACTTCCTTTTCAAGCCTAAATACAAGGATGTCAGAGTCAGATTCAAGTCTCAACTTCTTCTGGACAATAGTTATGGGTCTTAACTTTGATTTGAAATTGGAATTATCCAATTTAGAGGTTTCTAGGCTAATGTATGGCCAAAACACTATCTCAGGGTCAGATAGTTCATTTGGTAGAATTTCACCTATACACACTATAAGTTATTCAACACCATTCCAACCAAACTTATGGCCACAATCAAGTTCCAACAACCATTTCCAATCTATATAAAATTAATTTCATCTCACCACATCACACAAATATGCAAATAAAGGAAAAGTTTCCAAACCTTATTTTAAGCCCAAAATACCCTTTTCCTTCAATTTTGCTCTTGTTCTTTCCCCTCCTTCTTATTGGCTTTTCCTTCCAATTAACATCAAAATTTCATGTTAAACATCTATACCACCTCATAATTTTCGACTCTATCAAATTATATAAGAGTGGAGAAGAATACAAGCTAATTTCCTTACCTTTCTAGTTTGAATTGCACTAGGATTTGAGCTTCATCCTTAGGGATCCTTTATGCATGAATTTAGGCTGATTTCAGTGGAAATTTTGAAGTGAAAATTCGGTGTTTCTAACCTTTCTTCAGCCGGCCAAAAGGCTAATTTATATGTGCCATACACTTTCCTTCATCTTTCTAGAAATTGGGCTAAATGTTTACATTTGATTGGCCATTCCTTACTTTTACTTTTTATTCCTTCTTCTTTTGTTTAATCATACATTTACCTTAAAAATATTTTCAAATCATACAGTGGCATACCGTACTTCTTAATTTATGCATTTAAGTCACTAATTGCCAAATTACCCTTGACTTTTCACTTAATACCGATTATGCCCCTTCCATACTTTAACCACTTTAACCACCCGATTATGCATTTTTGGTCCCCATTTCACCCTAACCATATGCTAATCCGCCTAGGGTATGTTTTGGGTCCTTACAGGTGTTTTTTTCCTTTTAACTATGTTAAACTCAACACTGAGGCATCTTTAGCTATTGTTACTTGATGATTTATGGTGGTGGTGTAGACACTGGGTTTAAGGTGGCTTTTGTCAAATTTACCTAATAAGGAAAACTTTTCTCTTACAAAAATAAGGAATTGAGAGGTTTAGGGTCTCCTTGTGTTTTTGGGATTATTCAAAATGATTTTGGGCTTTTGGGCCCTATGGATCGCTTGATTGGGGCGAAAAACTCAATTTTGGGTAAGTCCTAGTATAACACCCCCTACCCATACGTAGGCGATCCCATCCGAATCGGAGTGAGATGCCGTATGAGTCAGGGTGTTGCCACACAGATACAATGCAAAGCATATATAAATACAGGGTAATTAAAAACTTACCTTGCGGGCAAAAGCTGGTCATGCCTTAATTCACCCACACGCCGGCACTAAACGGAAGTATATACACATGCATACACGCATACACTCTTTCAACCAGCGGAATCATAAGGCGAGTAATAAAACCGAGGAATAACTTAATACATAAGCATTTTAACGTTACATCATCTGAAATATTACATCAAAATATTTGCATAATAATTACATATACAAGAGGCTATAGAAATAGATAATCCAAAACATAGAAGCTGAACAAAATATAAAACTCCTAACTATTATGTGGCCGACCTTGCAGATGCTCGACTCGAATGGAACCAAACCTGCCACCTGCACGGGAAAAGAACCCGTGCTAAGCGATAAACGCTTAGTGGGGAGAACACACAAGCAGTATGGACGACCATTCACAATGGTCGTCAAGGCATGGTACATGCAAATGGCATATGCGGACATCCATATCACATAAATAATCACACTTGCATAATCAAGGCATTCATTCGGACACTCATCCATATCCATATACTCATGTCGAAAGCAAACTAAGCCATACATAATACCATACACAATACAAATATTATCATGCAGAACTACACACAATCTCACACGCATATACTTACTGAGGTATCGGATATTAGTACCTTACCGTGCATAGTCACATGAGATTTACACATGCGATTATCCTACCCAAATACCCATACATTAACTGAAAACCTATTCACATGCTATAAGATTACCATGCAATAATGCACTCAACTATTATGCCAAGAACACTAGCTATCTAAGCCTACTTTTGTCATGTCAGTACACACACACTAGCCGAAACCCAAGGGAAGACATCAAACACCACACTTCCACTGCGCAACTCTATCACATAAAATATCATGCCATGAAATGTAGACACATGACAACATGCCGAAGATACTACAATAGTTGAAACCAAAGGAACATGTAGCAAAATATTACATTCAAGGCATACACTAGTTCAAGATCATATTCTTCTACACTTTAACTTGCCTCATCATCATCCATTACGGCACATACACTTACCGAAGCCGATCCACATGCATTGCACCCCAAATAATACATATGTAATCATTCAATAGTCAAGATCGCCTTATTATGCATACTAGTTCACATGCTACCATAATAGTTAACAGCACAGAATAACATTCATATACATACTAATTAACTATATCAGTCCGTAATTTAAGCTCATATTCATATACATATTAATTCATATGCTTATAACCTAACTAGTCAGATTCACATTCCCATAAGCATAACATAATAAAATATATTCATGGCATTGGAAAGATCATGGTCACAGTCATACACGTTTTAATTCCAGTACTTATATCCATAACTGATGGTATACAAATACATTCACAATATGATATACATATATGTATACAGATATATACATGTCCAATTCACATGTTTGAGTCACACTCAACCCATTCAGAGATTCATAGTCACATTCGGATACATAACTGATTCACATGTCTAAAATCATGCTCATTCGGATATCACATTTTCTTGTTCATATCAGACAAAACAAACAGAATACCTGCTGACTCAAAATAGTGGATAACGAGTGAATTGACATCACCTTACGGGTGTGAATTGAATACTGACATCACCTTACGGGTGCGAATCGAATACTGACATCACCTTACGGGTGCGAATCGAATACTGACATCACCTTATGGGTGCGAATCGAACACATAAAAGGGTTTGCGAGGAACAAAACGGGGGACCTGATCAGGGTCCAAACGTAACTGAGGCTGCAGCTACAAGACTCTATTAGGCATGCTGAACTATCCACTTACTTGACTCTAGCAGGTCGCACATCATTCGAATCATATGTCGAATCACATAATATGTACATATATACATACATATATATATCATCATGCATAAACCAAGTATGATAGGCATATCAAATGTGTTCATAATGCCAGTCATACATCATACAAGTCATATTACAAAGCATTCAGTATAATTTCGTCAACACACTTCAGCACTGTTCAGTATTCTAAAGCATATCAGAGTCAAATATGGAACAGTGTTATGCCAATAATTAACAATGCATAACCTTAATCATATAACAATGCCATATGCACTTAAGCATAGCATACTATTCTTTGAGAAGGTTCATGCATCATTAAAATCACGTTTTCAAGAGCAACACATAATTATACTCACATTTATATCAATGAATCATAAATAAGACATGCATAACCCAAGTCTTATTTCAAATTACAATATATAATTTATCATGCATAATAAATACAATAACATTCATATACACAAGTTCGTATAACATACAGTACATAAAAACCATGAAAAGTACATTGGAATTCATTTTCAGAAGTTTGGAGATAAGGAAGCAAGGGACACGAGTCGTGCCGAGGGACACGACTCGTGTCCAATCATCCTAGCACGAGATGCAGGGGCTTTTGCGCAGCACGAGTCGTGCTTGGCCAGCACGAGTCGTACTGTGCCAGCACGTCCCGTGCTGAAGCTCCCCTTCCTCCGTCTCGTGCTCCACAGCACGACTGGCACACTGAAGGAGCACGAGTCGGAGGATGGAGCATGAGTCGGACGCCCCTCAAACATAGTACTGGAAGCGTAAATTTTCCTGGATCGGGATTTTCAAATCCAGAAATATACAGACCTCCAAAAATCAATCCAATTGACCCATAATCATACAAACCTCATCTTACCTTCCAAAAGATCTTCCAAGCATTACAAAGGACATAAATACAACTTAGATTAACAGATAATACAATCAAAATCATACATGAACATATTCAAGCTTCTCAAGAACGCAACCCAGGAAGTCTACAGTAAGTTCAAGTTCAAAGCAAATTTCTCAAACAAAATCCCAAACAATTCATGCATAAACTCATATTAAAACACACAAATTACTGGAAATCAAACACACTTGCACATTCCCGTTCCAAGGAGAAATGAAGGCAGAGACAACCCAAACTCAAAATAAGAATACAGAGCTCCCAAACCTGGAAATTGAAGATCCAAAATCACTCTTCAATCTTCAATCTTCAGTCCTTTACTTGTCCTTAAGCTTCCTCTTGCAACCCAAAGCTTGCACAAACCAAAACCCAGAAAATCTCTTAATCCAAACCCTAACTCAAATAAAACTAGAAGAAGAAGAAGAAGAAGAAAAAGAACCCAAACGCAGGAAATCCTAAAACCCCAACTTACCTTCCTCAAAGCAGCCTCTAAATCTTCCCAATCTACTCCAGCACACACACACAACCAGGGAGTGGAGGGCAAGAAACGTGAAGAGAAAAAGAAAAGAAAATAGGAAGAGGAGGAGAAGAGAGAGCAGGGAAACGTGATCTCCTTCCCTCTCTCTTTTCTTTTCCTTTTTCTTCTTTTCACATTAATTACACACCCCCACCAAGCCACATGGCAGCCTCCTAATGGTCCAATATTAAAATATCTTATTCTATTTCTCTTAGGTCCTTAGGCAATTCCCTTTTTGTCCTTGGCAAGTTACACTTCACTCACTAACACAATTCTTTCCTTAATAACTTAAATTATCTTTTCAATTGGGTCCTCAAAAAGTCAAATTGCACCTGCATAAATTACCGAATTACCCTTGAAATCCCGACTTGGCATACACATTCCGACTAGGCCCGATTTGGGGTGTGACACCTAGTCACACCCCAATTATTGAGCTTTCTCACACCCAATAAACTGCAATGAGCTGTAAACCTACTCATGCCCGTTAGATGCCAATCACACCCATGACTAGACTCATGGCCATGAGTGGGATTTTTCTATAAAAGAGATCAAGTGCAGTGATGAAAGGGTTCCAATTTCTAGTTTTCAAATTCTACTTTTTTGGTTTTTTTAGCTTCATCTCTCATTTTCTCTCTACCTTTCAAAAGATTCAAGCCCAAGCTTTGCTTTTTATGTTTTTTCTTTTAAATTATCCACAAGGAGAGATCCAGGAACTTTAAAGTTCCCTCATCTATTTGAGAAACACACTAAAGGTAATGTTATAAATCTTTTTTTTTCCTTTTAGCTCAATTTTTGGTGGCTTGAGTTTATACATTCATTATTGAATGTTGTAAAGTCAACCTTTAGTGTCTTTTATATCTTTTTTTTTTCATCATTTAAGTAGATTTAGGTTGTACCCTTTTTAAGGGTATTTGCTGTATGGTCGAAATATAATAGGTTTTTTGTGTTAAAAGCTTTACTTTTACTCATTTTGATTTGTATTTTTTTTCATAAATCTTATTTAAAAGTTATTTTTCAAAGTGTTTACAGGGTTTTTACCCTCTATTTCTTTTCTATTTCATCTAGCTTTTTAAACCCGTTTTGGGTAAGGAACTACACAAAGAAAGAAGAAGGAAAAATCACCATTTTGAGTTGACTCGCGGCCGTTACTCAACTTGATTTCCTTAATCTTTAAGTAAGTGAGCCCCCTCACTTGTACCCATGACTCACTATCACGAGCGTGAGTCGAGTTACACCCGTGATTCACTGAGTCACGGGTCAGATTTCCTCATTTCTTTTATTTCATATGTAACCTATATCTGTGTGTATAGCCTGGTGGATATGGTGAAGCAATTTTATTTCATGTACTTATTTAATATTTTTATATTTGCTATAATAAAAAAAAGGTTTTTGACCACTTAAAAGACAAAATTACATAAAAATATTTGTATTATATAACTGAAATTTTATTAATAAAATAGGACCAATGTTCTATTTTATGCCAAAAATTATATGTAAATAATAAATTTTTAATACTGTAAAAGATATCATTTATAATTAATTAATAGGGGTTAACCGATCCATTAATAATTTTATTAACCACTGCATTAATTATGGTAAACCGCTATATTAGTTTCGATTTTTATCCATTGTTTTTATCGATTTACTTGTTAACCATTAAAAAATTTTAACATATAAATTTAATAAAATATATGAATTGTAATGTTGTTTTTAATAGTTAAAAATTGTAAGGAGCCAAAATACCCCCTAGTCATAATAAGGCATATTTTGGGTGAAATAAGAACTGAATGTGCTTGAATTAGTGTCGAATGTATTAAAAAGGACATAACCGTCATTTATACAAAAGATTCGAAAAGTACGGCTAATTGGTGAATTGCCAAATTTGGATAAATATGCATAATTGTATTATGTTAAGTATTGTTTATGAGTACAAGTTATTGTACAAATATTGTTAACATGATTCTATATCTGGTTGTGACATTTCTCTACGGGTAAATTTATATCTCATGACGGCTTTATAGGTTGCCTGTAGGGGGTGTTACATTTAGTGGTATAAGAGCATAGGTTTAGTCGGTCTTGGACAACAAGAGTTTAGAATGAGCCTGTATAGTACTTGTGTTGGCCCAATTAGATGTCCTTGTCTTCATATAAATAGTAGAGAAAGAAATTTCTTTTGAGATTGTAGAGGAACAATCTTAGAGTATTAATATGTAAATCATTACCTGTCTGCCTAGGTTCTTCTATGACTGTAAGATCTGAAGTGCTTACATGGGTTATATTAATAGAGATTATGTTAAAGATCTTTCGTAACATGGTATGAGTTTTGGATAAGTTTACTGCCCGAGGGAAATATGAAGTAAAGATTTGGACGGTTATGGACCTGGAATATCAGAAAATAGAGTAAAGATTATGGTGTTCTGTACACCTGTCAGTGACCTTAATTGATATCATTTCAACATGTTGCAACATGGGGTGGGTAATATGCATTGCCATTACGTAAGCTGCACCTGCATCATTTTGCATACATGAACCATTCTGCATCCATTGCTTTATTATCATCCGATCATTCATGATAAGCTTCAAAACATCTGCATCTATTTCAATTGGAAAAAATAAGCTGACAGGATGTTCATTCAGTGCATAAGAGTTATGAAAGATGTGTCAAGGAAAAGATGATATGAATTAAAATTGATATGAGGAAAGTAAGGAAATTCGGAATGGGTATAGGTTTAAGTATAAGCATATGTGTATAACATTTATTGGGAAGTTTTTATTTTGATATAGGTTAAAGTATGATCATACCTGGTATCTTACCGGTTACTTTAATATTGATGTATACTGGTTGATCCTGGATGTTAAAGAATTAATTGATAAAACGGTGCTGGTAGACTAAATGAGTTATGAAATGTTAATGGCTAGTCTCTGACACCACAAGAAATAACAGATTAGTGACGAAAAATAGCGATGGAATTCCGTCACTAATTATAAATAGCGATGGTCAAGGTTTGTCAATATCGAGTTCGTTGCTAAAAATAGCGACGGAAAATTTGTCGTCATTAATTTTAGCGACCGAAAATTTTTCGTCGCTAATTTTAGTGAGGGAATTTACTTTTCTGTTGCTAATTTTAGAGATGACGACAAAGAATTTAGCTAAAAACACATTTTCTGTCGCTAATTTTAACAATAAAATTTATGTTTTCGTCGCTAATTTTGGAGACGGCAACGAAGAATTTAGCAACGGACACATAGCTTTCGTCGCTAAATAGCGACGGACAAATAGATTCCGTCGCTAATTTTTTCCATCGCTAAAATATTTGCTTCAGTCGCTATTTAGTGATGAAAACTTGGCTTCTGTCGCTAAATTTATGAAATTTTTATTTTTTTAATTTATTTTTTAATTTTTAAATGATAAAATTATCAATAGTATATATTGACAAATATAATATAATAAAAAATATATTAATTAAAATAAATAACATATTAATAATGTATTATCAATTAAATAATCTACAAATAGAAAATTTTATAAGAAAACTCCAAGTCAGCAGTCGGCAAAAAGATGATTGCGTCAAAGGAGTGCCTCTTGCCATTCTTAAATAACACTTTATTGCCTCTTATACTTTCAACTGATGGCAGCACCTGCATACGTGATTATATATTTAGAGAAGATATATTAATGCCAAATAAAAATTTCAAGCATTTTCATTTAAGAGGATATAAATAAAAATAGAAAAGAGAGCTTTAATTTACTTAAAACCAAAATTAACTAAGTTACAAGAGACGTGCTATATATATATATATATATATTAACTACTTGTCACACCCCGTTTGCCCCCTAGTAGAATGAGCCTGTCTGTGTGAACATGCATGTGCATGTGTTCGGCATATCATAAGGGTATTTTGGTAAAATGCATGTTTTTTTTGGGTTTTGTTAGTATGTGGGTGCATATAGGGTATTAGTGTGTGAATTATTTGGATAATAGTTGTGTGCACTTGAGCATATCATATTATGGTGTTTTAAGTTGGGTTATGCTTGTGTGTGTGTGTGTTCATACCATTGTAGGGTGTGCATTAGTTGGGAGTGTATTAGGTGTGTGTAGTGCATGTTAGTTTGGTGTGAGTGGTTAGCTTCACCAATAGGAAATGGACACATGCTTAGGGCAAAGAAAAGAAAAAGAAAAAGGAAAGAAAGAAAGGGAATTGGCAGATTCACGTTTCCTTCTTCACTCACCTTCTTCTTCTTCATTTTCTTCATTCTAAGAATTGTGGTGTGGATTCAAGACTTTATTGGTGAAGTTAATCATCTCTTTGCATCTCTTTGGTAAGTAATTGTATTCTTCTCATCTTGTTTTCCATTTGTGTTCATCTTCTTTTCTTTTTTGGGTTTAGATTTAACTTAGGGTTTGCATTATTGGGTGTTCTTTGATTTGTTGTGTTTAGCTGAGGCCCCTCGCGATCCCAAGGGCAAGGAGGTTGCTGGGACGAGTGGAGCTAAGTGATTGAAACTTAGAATCTCAGGTTTGGGATTGTTAGTTGTGGATTGTGCTTGATTTGAACTTACTGTAATTTCTAGGGTTTATGTTCTTGAATGTGGTTATGTATGATTTTGATTGTGATAAGTGTTGAATTAAGTTGTTATATGTCATTTTGATGCTTGAATGATCTTCTGGAAGGTAAGAACTAATTTGTGTGATTTTGATTCAAGTTTGGAGTTGATTTCTGTATTCTGGGAAAATTCTGGAAAATTGGAAAATCGTGTTACTGTAGAAAATTCCTGTTTTGCTGTGTCTGTCGCGTGACTACCCAAGAAGAGAGGCAAGTCACGAGACGTGACTTCCAGTCACGACTCGTGACCTGCCAGAAAGAAGCTAGTCACGAGTTGTGACTGCCTGTCACAACTCGTGACCAGCCAAGAGGAAGGCAGTCACGACTCGTGACCGACCTGAGATAGTCACGCGTGACCAGCCCTAAAGAAGCCAGTCATGAGACGTGACACCCAGTCACGACTCGTGACCAGCGAGAGAGAAGGGACAAGTCACATCGCGTGACCAGCGAAGGAAGAGAGCCAGTCACGAGACGTGACTCCCAGTCACGACTCGTGACCGGCTTGTGAAGGAGGCCAGTCATGAGTTGTGATGCCAGTCACGACCCGTGACCGGCCAACCTTGTTGGTCACCTCCGTTTGGCCTATTTTCTGAAATTTCCCAGTTTTAACTCAACAATGAATTTCGTAATTCTTCCGAATGGACTTATATTGCTGTATGATGCATGTCATATGCTTTGATATGAGTGTTACCATGATTCTTCAGATGAATCATATGTTGTGTCCTGAAATGTGATTTGAATGACGCATAACCTGCTAGAGTCAAGTAAGTGGATAGTTAGGCATGCCTAATAGAGTCTTTTAGCTGCAACCCTTTGTTTCGTTTGGACCCCGATCAGGTCCCCGTTTGGTTCCTCGTGAACCCTATTATGTGTTTGGATCTTGTTTAAGGTCCCTTTTTGAAACGATTTGTGAAAGTTAAAAGTAAAATGGTTTTCTCGATTCGTACCCGTAAGGTACTGTCTGTAATCGGCTCGTACCCATAAAGTACTGTCTGTACACTCGTTATCCACTACCCAGAGTCAGCAGGTGTTCTTTTGGTGTTCGATTGGTTTACTCTAGTCTTATGACTATATACATGTGATATCGGAATGAGAAATGATGAAATGTATGTTCAATTAATTTGGATATGGATATGAATTTGGGATGCAGAATGTATGGCTTTAAACTGTGAGTATGTTCTTATGAATTATGTTATGAGCTATTGCATTTTGCCATTGTGAATGTGTTCTGCCTTGACGACCATTGTGAGTGGCCGTCCATATCATATGTGTGTTTTCCCCACTAAGCGTTTATCGCTTAGCACGGTGTTTTTACCCGTGCAGGTGGGGAAGGAGTTTTGCTTTGAGAGAGTCGCCGCCGTCAAGCCAACACAGAAGGTTTTAGTGTAGGGCTTAATTTTGTAATCTTTGATGATTCTTTTTGTATAGAACTCTCTTGTATTAGTTTTGTTTCAGCTTCCGCTTTTGTATTTATATTTTGGTTATGTAATATCTTTTGTATCAGCTAGTTGATCAGAACATTATTGTAATGGTTTGTTATATTAATGTATGATCAGCTATTGCTTTCTTTTCTTTAAAGTTTTTTATTATCTCATGTTTCTGTATGTATGATATGAATGAATGTATGATTTGCTTTGTATCTGTTTGGTGACACCTTTACTCATACGGCGTCTCACTCCTTATCGGATGGGATTGCCTACGTATGGGTTAGGGGGTGTTACAGTTTTTGGTATCAGAGCGTAGGTTTAGGCATTTCTGGGTGTTGTTTGTTTTGTCGATGTGTTGAAGTGTGTAGATGAGTATGTGTCTAGATCTGTGTTGGCTGATGCGGGTGTTTCTTGTTTGTTTAGATGGCTTCTAATTCTGCTCGTGGATCACTTGAGGAATCCGCCGAGAGTGTGAACCCTCAAGCTGCAGATCCATCAATTTCTGTGTCGGCTCAGCATGCTAGTGTCCAGCCTGAGGCCGCAGCCATGCCTTTTGAGGCTATGTTCAGATTGCATCAGGACATGGCTAGGGTTTTGGAGAGAGTGACTGCTCCTAGAGCCCCTATTGAGAGTTTGAGAAGAGCTGGTGTTGAGGATTTTTATGGTACTGGGCTAGATGAGTCTGAGTTAGCTGAGAAGTGGCTTGATAAGGTAAAGAGAGCTTTGAAAGAAGTCAGATGTGCTCCCGATCAGCAAGCTGAGTGTGCTGTGGCATTGCTTCAAGGGTCGGCTTATGAATGGTGGGAATTGGTTAGTAGGCAACCTCAGATGCCTGATCCGGTTACATGGGATTTCTTCAGTGAGGAGTTCATTAGGAAGTTTGTGACTCAAGCTTATAGGGATGCAAGATGGGCACAGTTTTTGAGTTTGAGACAGAGGACTTTGTCAGTTTCGGATTATGAGAAAGAGTTCAATCGGTTGTCTCGCTATGCTCCGCGTGGGGTTATGACAGATGATTTCAGATGCAAGCACTTTGAAGCCGGGTTGAATGAGTCTTTGAAGATTGCCTTGATTTCATTGATGTGTATGCCTGGGGTAAGTTATTATCAGATTGCAGAGGCCGCCATGAGGGCAGAGAGGTCGGAATCATTGCTTAGGGAGAGAGCTCAGTGAAGGAATTCAGCTAGAGGTGGTTCTTCTTCATCTTCGGGTAAGAGATCTAGGAACCCGCAAGATGAGCCAGCAGCTGGTTCAGCTTCTAGAGGTAGAAGACAGGGTTCTACAGCAGTATCTGGTTCTGGCAGAGGTGGTAGATCTGATGTTATACCTGTTTGTGCAAATTGCAGCAAGGCTCACCGGGGTGAGTGTAGGTGGCTCACTGGTGGATGTTTTAGATGTGGGAGCACCGAGCATCGTGTGGCTAGTTGTCCCCAGATGAGTGAGGATTCAGGACCTCAGGGAGGAGCTAGCAGAGTTGGATCGAATGCTTCTCAGGCTACTAGAGGTAGAGGTAGAGGTAGAGGTCAAGGCGGTTGGCCTAGAGATGGAGCTGCTTCTGAGACTGTTGAGCGTCCTCCTCAGGTTGCCACTAGAGCTTATGCTGTGAGAGCCAGAGAGGAGCAGGATGCACCTGATGTTATTGCTGGTAAGTTCCTACTCCATGACACTGAATTATATGCTCTAATTGACCCTGGTTCCACACACTCGTACTTGTGCACAGATAAAATTATTGATAAGTTGCATGTGGTTGATCAGTTAGATTATGAGATTTGTGTGACCAGTCCATTAGGGCATAGTGTCAGTGTGAGTAGAGTCTTTAGGAGTTGTCCTTTGATGGTTGAGGGAGTTGTGCTTCCAGCATATTTGATTGAGTTACCTTTCACAGAGTTTGATCTGATTCTGGGTATGGAATGGTTGGGTAAGCATCGGGCTATAGTTGATTGCCATAGGAAGACAGTTGTTCTTCGGGATAGATGTCAGTCTCCTGTGTTTATGAAGGGTTTGGGTGCTAGTTCTTTGAATAATGTGATTTCCGCGATGCAAGCCAAGAGGTTTATCAGAAAAGGTTGTGAGGCTTTTCTAGCAGTTGTGTTGGATTCCAAGAGAGATCAAGTTCAGATTGAGGACATTCCTGTTGTGCGGGAGTTTAGTGATGTGTTCCCGAGTGAGTTGCCTGGTTTGCCTCCTGAGAGAGAGGTTGAGTTGTCCATTGAGATTATGCCGGGTACCACACCTATTTCGAGAGCACCTTATCGGATGGCTCCTGTAGAGTTGAGAGAACTTAAAACTCAGTTACAAGAGCTATTGGATAAGGGGTTTATTCGACCTAGCATATCTCCTTGGGGAGCCCCAGTTCTGTTTGTTAAGAAGAAAGATGGATCTTTGCGGATGTGTATCGACTACAGGCAGATTAATAAGGTCACAGTGAAGAATAAGTATCCGTTGCCTAGAATTGAAGATTTGTTTGATCTGCTTCGGGGTGCAGGTGTTTTCTCCAAGATAGATCTTCGATCAGGGTATTATCAGCTTTGAGTTCAGGATGCAGATGCGGTTAAGACTGCATTTTGGACTAGGTATGGCCACTATGAGTTTCTTGTGATGCCGTTTGGTTTGACCAATGCTCCAGCGGCTTTTATGGATCTGATGAACCGTGTGTTTAGGCCATACTTAGATCGATTTGTAGTAGTGTTCATTGATGATATCTTGGTGTATTCCAAGGATGAGAGTGAGCATGAGGAGCATCTCAGATTGGTTTTGCAGATGTTGAGAGAGCATCAGTTGTTTGCTAAGCTTAGCAAGTGTGATTTCTGGCTTCGAGAAGTGTCATTCTTGGGTCACATTATTTTAGCTAGGGGTATTCAGGTTGATCTAGCCAAGATTGAGGCGATAGTTGATTGGAAAGCGCCCAGAAATGTTCAGGAAGTGAGGAGTTTCCTTGGTTTGGCAGGTTACTACCGTCGGTTTGTTAAGGGCTTTTCTGTGATTGCCGCTCCGATGACTAGATTATTGAGGAAAGGGGTCAGATTTGAGTGGTCAGTTAGATGCCAGGCTTGTTTTGATCAGTTGAAGCAGTTGCTTGTTGAGGCTCCTATTCTTACTCAACCCATCTCGGGTAAAGAGTTTGTCATTTATAGTGATGCTTCAGGTGTTGGCCTTGGATGTGTTTTGATGCAAGAAGGTAAGGTTGTGGCTTATGCTTCTCGTCAGTTAAAGCCACATGAGAAGAACTATCCATCGCATGATCTTGAGTTAGCAGCTGTGATCTTTGCCTTGAAGATTTGGCGTCATTATCTGTATGGAGAAAAGTGTAGGATCTTTTCGGACCACAAGAGCTTGAAGTACTTCCTCACACAGAAAGAATTGAACATGAGACAGCGCCGTTGGCTTGAATTGTTTAAGGACTACGACTGCATTGTGGATTACCATCCTGGTAAGGCCAATGTAGTCGCAGATGCTTTGAGTCGGAAGTCAGTTTCAGCCTTGTTCCTGAGACAGTTCAGATGGAGGTTTGGTTCAGATGGGGCTTTGCTTGCTCAGTTGCGTGTGAAGCCTACCTTGAGACAGAGGATTGTGGATGCTCAGAGGGATGATGTGAGACTTCAGCGGATTGTGCAAGAGGTCAAATCTGGTAAGCAGTCAGAGTTCTCAGTTCAGGATGAGGTGCTTATGTACAGAGATCGCTTGTGTGTGCCAGAGTCTGAGGATTTGAGGAGACAGCTTATGAGTGAGGCGCATAGTATAGTTTTTACTATGCATCCTGGCAGTGAGAAGATGTATCGGGACATGAGACAGTTTTATTGGTGGTCTGGTATGAAGCGTGATATAGTGGATTTTGTGTCCAAGTGTTTGACTTGTCAGTAGGTAAAGGCCGAGCATCAGGTTCCTTCAGGATTGCTTACGCCTTTATCCATTCCTGAGTGGAAGTGGGATGATATCGCCATGGACTTTGTTTCTGGTTTGCCCTTGACTCAAAAGAAGCATGACTCAGTTTGGGTAATAGTGGATCGGCTTACGAAGTCAGCTCATTTTCTGCCAGTTAGAGTGGACTACTCGATGGATAGATTGACCAGTATCTATGTGGATGAGATAGTTCGGTTGCATGGTGTGCCATTGTCCATAGTGTCAGATCGGGATCCGAGGTTCACTTCCAAGTTTTGGAAGGAGTTACAGAGAGCTTTGGGCACTAGGTTGAACTTCAGTACAACATTTCATCCTCAGACAGATGGTCAGTCAGAGCGGGTCATTCAAATTTTAGAAGATATGATGAGGGCTTGTGCTTTGGATTTTTCGGGTAGTTGGGGCAGATATGTGTTGCTTATCGGTATGGCCTACAACAATAGCTTCCAGTCGAGTATCGGTATGGCACCATATGAGGCTTTGTATGGTCGACAGTGTAGGACTCCGGTTTGTTGGACCGAGCTATCCGAGAGATCAGTGATTGGGCCAGACTTGGTTAGAGATACTGAAGAAAAGATCAGAGTGGTGCAGCGAAATTTAAAGGCAGCCAAGGATTGACAGAAGTCTTATGCCAATCTGAAGAGGAAAGACGTGCATTTTGAGATCGGGGACAAAGTTTTCCTTAAAGTTTCACCTTGGAGGAAAGTGCTTCGATTTGGAAAGAAAGGCAAGCTTAGTCCTCGTTTCATTGGTCCTTATGAGATTTTGGCTAAGGTTGGACCGGAGGCCTATAGATTGGCTTTACCGATGGAGTTAGCAAAGTTGCACGATGTGTTCCATGTTTCAATGCTTCGCCGGTACAGATCAGATCCTTCGCATGCTCTTTCAGTTCAGGATATTCAGGTTCAGCCAGATTTTTCCTATGATGAGGAACTGCGAGCCATTCTAGCTTGAGAGGTGAGGCAACTGAGGAGTAAGCAGATCCCTTTGGTAAAAGTGTTATGGAACCATCATGGAGTCGAGGAAGCGACTTGGGAACCAGAAGAGTCGATGAGAGCTCAGTATCCGCAGTTGTTCAGCTCAGGTGAGAATTTTGAGGACAAAATTCTTATTAGTAGGGGAGAGTTGTCACACCCCGTTTGCCCCCTAATAGAATGAGCCTGTCTGTGTGAACATGCATGTGCATGTGTTTGGCATATCATAAGGGTATTTTGGTAAAATGCATATTTTTTTTGGGTTTTGTTAGTATGTGGGTGCATATAGGGTATTAGTGTGTGAATTATTTGGATAATAGTTGTGTGCACTTGAGCATATCATATTATGGTGTTTTAAGTTGGGTTATGCTTGTGTGTGTGTGTTCAACCATTGTAGGGTGTGCATTAGTTGGGAGTGTATTAGGTGTGTGTAGTGCATGTTAGTTTGGTGTGAGTGGTTAGCTTCACCAATAGGAAATGGACACATGCTTAGGGCAAAGAAAAGAAAAAGAAAAAGGAAAGAAAGAAAGGGAATTGGCAGATTCACGTTTCCTTCTTCACTCACCTTCTTCTTCTTCATTTTCTTCATTCTAAGAATTGTGGTGTGGATTCAAGACTTTATTGGTGAAGTTAATCATCTCTTTGCATCTCTTTGGTAAGTAATTGTATTCTTCTCATCTTGTTTTCCATTTGTGTTCATCTTCTTTTCTTCTTTGGGTTTAGATTTAACTTAGGGTTTGCATTGTTGGGTGTTCTTTGATTTGTTGTGTTTAGCTGAGGCCCCTCGTGATCCCAAGGGCAAGGAGGTTGCTGGGACGAGTGGAGCTAAGTGATTGAAGCTTAGAATCTCAGGTTTGGGATTGTTACTTGTGGATTGTGCTTGATTTGAACTTACTGTAATTTCTAGGGTTTATGTTCTTGAATGTGGTTATGTATGATTTTGATTGTGATAAGTGTTGAATTAAGTTGTTATATGTCATTTTGATGCTTGAATGATCTTCTGGAAGGTAAGAACTGATTTGTGTGATTTTGATTCAAGTTTGGAGTTGATTTCTGTGTTCTGGGAAAATTCTGGAAAACTGGAAAATCGTGTTACTGTAGAAAATTCCCGTTTTGCTGTGTCTGTCGCGTGAGTACCCAAGAAGAGAGGCAAGTCACAAGACGTGACTTCCAGTCACGACTCGTGACCTGACAGAAAGAAGCTAGTCACGAGTTGTGACTGCCTGTCACAACTCATGACCGGCCAAGAGGAAGGCAGTCACGAGGCGTGACTCCCAGTCACGACTCGTGACCGACCTAAGACAGTCACGCGTGACCAGCCCTAAAGAAGCCAGTCACGAGATGTGACACCCAGTCATGACTCGTGACCAGCGAGAGAGAAGGGACAAGTCACGTCGCGTGACCAGTAAAGGAAGAGAGCCAGTCACGAGACGTGACTCCCAGTCACGACTCATGACCGGCTTGTGAAGGAGGCCAGTCATGAGTTGTGATGCCAGTCACGACCCGTGACCGGCCAACCTTGTTGGTCACCTCCGTTTGGCCTATTTTCTGAAATTTTCCAGTTTTAACTCAACAATGAATTCCGTAATTCTTCCAAATGGACTTATACTGCTGTATGATGCATGTCATATTTTTATATGCTTTGATATGAGTGTTACCATGATTCTTCAGATGAATCATATGTTGTGTCCTGAAATGTGATTTGAATGACGCATAACCTGCTAGAGTCAAGTAAGTGGATAGTTAGGCATGCCTAATAGAGTCTTTTAGCTGCAGCCCTTTGTTTCGTTTGGACCCCGATCAGGTCCCCGTTTGGTTCCTCGCGAACCCTATTATGTGTTTGGATCTTGTTTAAGGTCCCTTTTTGAAATGATTTGTGAAAGTTAAAAGTAAAATGGTTTTCTCGATTCGTACCCATAAGGTACTGTCTGTAATCGGCTCGTACCCGTAAAGTACTGTCTGTACACTCGTTATCCACTACCCAGAGTCAGCAGGTGTTCTTTTGGTGTTCGATTGGTTTACTCTACTCTTATGACTATATACATGTGATATCGGAATGAGAAATGATAAAATGTATGTTCAATTAATTTGGATATGGATATGAATTTGGGATGCAGAATGTATGGCTTTAAACTGTGAGTATGTTCTTATGAATTATGTTATGAGCTATTGCATTTTGCCATTGTGAATGTGTTCTGCCTTGACGACCATTGTGAGTGGCCGTCCATATCATATGTGTGTTTTCCCCACTAAGCGTTTATCGCTTAGCACGGTGTTTTTACCCGTGCAGGTGGGGAAGGAGTTTTGCTTTGAGAGAGTCGCCGCCGTCAAGCCAACACAGAAGGTTTTAGTGTAGGGCTTAATTTTGTAATCTTTGATGATTCTTTTTGTATAGAACTCTCTTGTATTAGTTTTGTTTCAGCTTCCGCTTTTGTATTTATATTTTGGTTATGTAATATCTTTTGTATCAGCTAGTTGATCAGAACATTATTGTAATGGTTTGTTATATTAATGTATGATCAGCTATTGCTTTCTTTTTTTTTAAAGTTTTTAATTATCTCATGTTTCTGTATGTATGATATGAAAGAATGTATGATTTGCTTTGTATCTGTTTGGTGACACCTTTACTCATACGGCATCTCACTCCTTATCGGATGGGATTGCCTACGTATGGGTTAGGGGGTGTTACACTACTCATGTCCAAGTGAATTAAAAATATATATTTCTGACAACAAGCCTTATTCTTATAAAGAAATAATTTTAAACATATTCCTTATTAATGACATTATCCAAACAAAATAAAGCGAGGAGGCTACAAGGAAAAAGAAAGAAAGAAAAGAGTGAGTTTGATGGATGGTATTATTATTAATTTAGATGTAGAAAGTGAAAAAATATAAAATACCTGAATATCCCAAGATTTGATCTTATCAAAGGTACCCACATCAAAAATTGGGTATTTGCCGTAAGTTACTTTCATAAAAAAAGGGCCCTCAGTAGCCCTACCAATCCCATACTTGGTCAAGTCACCGCAAACAAGCTTGCTAAGCAACACCATTAATGAGTCAACCATTCCTAACGGAAAATACTTCAACATTACCAATCCTAAGTAAACCATCTCCCTTGATACGATATGCACCTGTCCACATTATCCATCCATTCCATAATTATTATTATTATTCAATTTACTTTAATTAATATGCTCTATGAATCATTGATATGACCTCGCTTGAAACAAGAAAAAGATCCCTATTCTATTCTACTTGATCAGGTCTAATTAATATTTCAAAAACTATTAAGCAGAGAATTTTTAACTAAAAGAGAGAAAGAGCATACTTACCGGGCTTCGAAAAACAATGGAAGTGAGAGCAGCATGCATGGTTTGCAAGATCTAGAGCAATCTCCATGCCAGAATTACCAGACCCAACAACCAAAACATTCTTATCTTTAAAAGCTTTCCCATTTTTATACTGCGTAGAGTTAAGAACCTCTCCATTAAAACAATCCAATCCTTAAAATTTATGAATGGGAAATTGTCTGTTGCTTATACATTCTTATAAATGCTCATTCTAAAATTTACTGGCTAATTAAATAGAAAACTTCCCATAAAACTGTACCTAAAATCATATCATTAAAAAATTAGTAATAGTACAATCTCAGGGACAACCATATTCTGGAAATAGTATCATATCATTGTTTTCCCAAAACTTGAACACCCACTATTTCACCCTTTTCAATCAATATGAACTTAGCATATGCAAACATTATACCCAAATTTAGCTTCCAAAAATAATGAAATTGTTATGTTCGAACTCCAAATTCACGAGTCTAATAAGCAAATTATATATATACAACAAGGCTTTTAGATCTCCCAAAAATTTTTTCAAAGTTCATCATTATAATATCCATATTTAAAAAAAAATATATAAATTACCTTCTATGCAAAAGACCGTGCGATTGAGGGAGGAAGGTAACGGATCTGGCGTGCGGGGAGCAAATTTGATGAGGTGGTGGCAGTGGCGTCTAACAAGCAAGAGAGGGAGGGGAGGTAGCAGCTAGTGCGCGAGAGAGGGAGGGGAGGCAGTAGCTAGTGCGCAAGGGAGGGAGGGGAGGTAGCAGCGCGCACGAGGAAGAGGGAGCACCGGGGTGGGGGAGACCGAAAGAATGGCGGCATGGGGGGGGTGTGGTTGGTAGGGGGAGCAGAGCCAGATCTGTGAGAGGGAAAGGGAGGGAGGGAGGGAGAGAGAAACAAAATCAGAGGGAGGAAGGAAGGGAGAGAGAAAAAAATCAGAAAACTTTTTTTATATATTAATTTTTTAGCGACGGAATTTTTTAATGATTTTATTTTTTTAGGGATGGAACAAATATTTCATCACTAATTGTAAATATTAGAGATGAAAATGGATTTTCGTCGCTAGAAAATAATAAATATATTAATTAATTTTTTTAGCGACGGCGAATTAGCGACAGATGTTCATTTCCGTTGCTAATTTCCATAGCATATAATGTCGCGATTTTTTGGCACCATATTTAGCGACGGTTTAATCTTTCCGTCGCTAAAAGTGGTCGGTAAAAAGCAGACGCTCCTTTTTTAGCGACGGAAGATAATTTCTGTCTCTATTTAGCGACGAAAATTATTTTTCCGTCGCTATATTTTCATCGCTATTTCTGCATTTTCTTGTAGTGTGAGTAGTAAGTAATAATGGATGCAGTGTATAGACATAATCCTGATATGATCTAAGAGAGAGAATCTGTACCTGACTTGATTGAATTATTTTGTTATAGATTTGATTTTGATTTTGGATATGAAATATAATATGAACTCTTGATGAAGAAGTTAATTATTAAATGAAACAAGTTATATTAGATATTTGACAGATGAAAGTTGGTTGCAACGAGTTACGTCAATAATCTGGAAGAAGGAATCTATAGTCAACCTGATTAAGGAAAATAAGTTAAAGATATCAGTAAAGAGTATAGATGAAAAAAATTGATGTAACTAGAATAACATGGTAATATGTTATAATGAGATTGAGAGTGTGACGCGCGCCGAACCGGAAAGGCCCTCTTAGAGCCCGCTTTTAGGGCTCGACGGATTGGTTCGCGTCATTTGGTCTTGGGTGACATGAGACATTTTGGAATCCCCACCCAATAGAATAATGGGAAAGTTCATCTAGCCTCATGAAACCTTTAGGCACCTTTGAGGTATTTTGGAGTCGCCACCCAATTTACAAGAAATTGGGAAAGGTCATCTAACTTCTATGGTATAAACCAGAGAAGGTGTTCGGAACTTTACTCTTATTAATGCCTTAAGTTAAGTTGTAAATGAGTTTTTAGATTATAGAATTCCATCTCTCTTCTCACGCGATTATTGCAATTTATTAAAAGTGCATTTTAAGTATCAAGAAAGCGATAAAATGAAAGCTGTAAAGAAAGTGGTAAACACACAAATGTGCTATTTATAAAGGAGAAATTGGGACCAATACAATCCCCCAAATGAAAAGAAAAGGTAAAACAAAATTAAAATGGAAATTGGGACATAATACAATCCCCAAATGAAAGAAAGCTAAATAAAATTGCCCCAAAAATAATTAATTAAAAGGGCCCACAAGATATATATAAACACAAAGTTTAAACAATTAAGCAGAACCAATCAAAAGGGATTACATGCGTAAATCGAGATATTTATTCGGATTAGGAACATTAATTCCTTCATGCTCACTTAAAGAGGGATCGAAGAGTTATTTCAGCTATTAGTTTGAAAACCGGGATGAGTGATCCCATTTTTAAGAAAATTTAACTCTTCATTTTAATTCGTGACATTTTCCGTTCCTTGGCTAAAATTGAGGACATCGGTCTCACTTTATTAGTAAAAATCCCAATTTAGTTTTAAAAATATTTTTGTGATTTTTTAACTGACATGCGCATGAAATAAAACTATTTGATTTGCAAAATAAACACAATCACATAAACAAGGGGTAGGTAAGGTCTCACCCAAGTGATGTAGTCTCCTACATGCCATGACCCCTCCGTGTGGTCACGACGATACTCAAACAAGTAAACGTCACCTTTTACCCAAACAAGAAAAATGACAATAAAAAGGTTAGTAATAATTCCAAAATCAAGCACATAAATATAAAAGCAAGAGAAATATAAAACATGGTTAACATGCATGTAGGAAGCGAAATGGGTTAAATTGAGTACATTAATTTAATACACAAAACAGCTCACGTGCAAAAGGGATTAGAAATTAGACATGCAAAAATATAATAATAATGATAGTAACAAACATAATAATAATAATAATAATAATAATAATAATAAAACATTAATAATAATAATAATAATAATAATAATAATAATAATAATAATAATAATAATAATAATAATAATAATAATAATAATAATAATAAAACATTAATAATAATAATAATAACGATAATAATAACACTAATGATAAGAATAGTAATGATAATAATAATGTCAACAGTAGTGATAATGATATTAACACTAGTAAGAAGAACGAATGAAATTAAATAAATCAACATGAACATGTAACAAAAAATTAATAGGAGTTAGACATATAGAAAATCATCACAAAAACCACATTAAAACAACAAATTTCACACTCAGAGAAAAGGGCATGCATTCATCAAACTAACATTCATGCAGTAATCAGTACCATGAAAAATAAAATGAGATGGACTGAAATAAAATGAGATAATGGAAAATGAGGCCAAGAATCTTTACCCTCAGATTTGATGATATAGAAGCAAGGGGCCTGTTCACTTACAGAAAACTTGTCCAGTTTTCCAGAAAATTTTTTCACAGAAAACAGAGATTATGTTTATTTTAGTCAATTTTCTAAAATAGAAAATAAAAAATAAATTTTTCAGTTTTCTAAAATAAAAAAGAGATTGGAGAACTAATAAAAAATGTTTTCTAAATTTTCTAAATCATTTTAATACATATATACATGTGTGTGTATATATTCACACATACATACATATATATGTATGTGCATACATATATATGTCTATGTATATGTATGCATATACATATATGTATGTATGTTGTATATATGTACATATATACATATACATATATGTATGTACTTATATACGTACATACATACATACATATACATATATGTATGTATGTACTTATATACATATGTATATACATACATACATCTACATAATTATATATATGTACGTAGACACACACACACACACACATATATATACACATATGTATGTACATACATATACATGCACATACACATACTTATACATATATATACATATATATATGTGTGTGTGTGTGTGTGTGTGTGTATACATATGTATGTATGTATGTGTGTGTATGCACACACACACACGCACACACACACATGTATATATATATATATGCATGCACATACATATGCATATGCGCATATGCATATACATATACACATACATGCAAATGCACATGCATATATATATATACACATGCACATGCACATGCATATGCATACATGTATACAAATATATACATATATATATATATGTGTTTGTGTGTGTGTGCGCGCATACATACACATATATATAGAATATAAATACTCTAATTTACCATTTATTGATATGTATGTGCGTATGCATATGCATAAATGTGTATGTATGTACATACATACACATATATATAGAAAATAATTACTTTAATTTTTCATTTATTGATATGCATACGCATATGCATATGTATATGTATATATACATACATACATACACATATATATAGAAAATAAATACTCTAATTTTTTATTTCTTAATGAATAAACGCGTTTTCTAAATTTTCTACAGAAAATAAATACTCCAATTTTCTAAGAAAATAGAATACAGAAAACAGAAAACTATTTTCTGTAAGTAAACGCACCTAAGATGTTTGAATCCATCTCCCCTTGTTAAGGTTTAAAATAGATTCGAAGAGTCAAAAAAAGCTTAAAAAAATCAAACAAAATCAAATTATTTTTATTGATTTTGTTGTTTGATAATAAAGCCAAGGTAAGGGAATGGATTTTCCTATCTCAAGCTAAGCTCAAACTCAAAATATTTTTTTCTGGGTGCAAGAAAATTAAAGGAAGAGATTTCAAAAACTGAAAGATTTTTCCTTTCTCTCCAGAGCACTCTCTTTTCCTCCTCTTGGCCAGTCTCTAACTTCCAGCCTCTCCTTTTTCTCGAAAGTTTTCCTTTTCTTATTTTCCTTCCTCTTTTCAAAAGGGGAAAGGGCAAAAGTCCCTTTCTATTTTTCTTCACCCAAAAAACTCCTGAAACCTGAAAGAAACAGTTCCCAAAATCCCTGAAAAATCAGCCTTCGCAGGTGGGAAAGGGACAGGAGGGAGCTACCCGCGAGTGGGTGGCCGTACATCTCGCACCCAGGTGCGGGCAGCACCCACTGGGCGCGAGGTGCAGCCTAGCGCTGGAGGTTGCGCCTCACACGGGAGGCCGTGCCTTGCATGCACGAGGTGCGATCTCGCGTGCCGTGCGCCCTCGCACGCAGGCGTAGCGCTTCGCACACATTGCACAAGCCGCTTCGACGACAGGTCACCAAAAGAAAATATAATAAAAATAACTAAAACGAATAAGAGAAAATAGATAACAAAACAATGAACATAGCAAAAAAACCAAAGTAAACATGAGTAAATAAAATTTGAAAGCATTGTGGTACAGGTGTAAGAACTTGACAAGGGGAGTTGATTGATTCTCACTTTATTGCCAAAAAATCGGTCCTTACTTTCATCATTGGGTAATCCTGATCTTTGACTGCCTCGGGACCCGATCTCTACAGAGAGAAAAGTAACTAATATAGGGATTAAAGTATATAACTCTATGGATGAAGCATTTGGAATAGATTTGTTAAATGATTGTATAATACTGAAATACAAAATGACACTTAAAATAGTGTACATGTAACACCCATACCTGGTCTAATAAGGGCCAGGTACTGAATGTTACCAAACTAGTTCTTCGCTTGGATTTAAAAACTGAAATCATATTTAACTTTAAATAGCTTCCATTACTTATATTAATTTAAAATTCTCAAATTCCCGCGAAAAAACGGACAGACTCTCCTCTATTCAGGTCTCTATCCCCTTGTTAAACAATTGCGAATTTACACTTCTATAAGGCATTCTCACATCTCAACTCCATAATAAATCCCATGCATTGTCAAGTATTCCCATCCTTCTCAAACCATTAATATATAGGGACAAATTCACTAACATATGTGAATTTATCCTTCTTGATCATACACTTTTCATAATAAAGAACTAAAACATCCATCTTCCTTTGTACATGCATATATTTACAACAACCTTCAATATCCACAATTCATCACCCAAAGTGAATTACAATTCAAATTCTAAAATAGCTTTTCACAAGCCATTTGATAGCTTAAATTTTAAAGCTCTAGAAGAAAATATCAAAAACAGAAATATTAAACCTAAGTATCTATCCTGAAGTAAATAACTCTTCCATACTTCCTGGTAGATCCCTGGCTTTCCTTTTGGTTCAAAAACCTGTATGCCTACGCGCAAAATTAAAATTCCAGGCTCTTTGCTTAGTGGTAACCACTAATTTCACTTTTACATACAAAAATCTTATTAAAAGATATAAATGATTTTCGTATATATATATATATATAGCAAATAAGAGTACAATATCAAATCATAAGAAAAAAAAAGCACAAAACCGAATTCCAAGAAAATAAATTTTTACCATATTCCTCATTAGAGATTTTTCACTTTATTATGTCAATATGCACATTGTCAGTCTCAATATATCAAACATGCAAACCAATAATTAAATTCAATCAAAATGCATTCTTAAACATAATTAATGCCAATATATATATGTGTGTGTGTGTAATTTATAATCTATTGCCCAAAGTAATCCAATGGGATTACGTGAGTTAGGTGTGCGGAATAAGTAATAGTAACATTAGCAGTAACAGTAATAAATTTGCAGGTTCGCAATAACCCGCAGACGTCCCAATTTTCAATGCAGTTTTCTACTTCCTATGGCTAGCCAATTATACCCTTACCCATGTCTCCTATCGATTACCAAGGGCAATAATAATTCCTCAATCATGTTTATTTACTGCATTCTCATTCAAATAGCAAATCATACTTATCAAAATCTCAATTTACAGTTTGTATTTTAATTTTTTATCCACTCTATGGCACCATATGGCCTTTCATCATGGTTTCCAAACACAATCATTTTCATGTCCTTGATAACATAGTATTTCAAAGTCTCTTATTGTATAATTGGTAAGCTTGCTTGTTTTAAAATGAATTAACCTGTTATTTAAATCTTACCATTTATTTCTTTATAGATAATTTAATATATATATATATATATATTAATTATTCCTGCACATTAATTAATATTTTGAACTCAAACTTACCAACAAAATTTAATTTATATCTTCAATGAAGATATTTATACCTATATAGCTATATAAATACATACACTATCACTCTGATCGCTTAAAACTCATATCCCATTCAAATAATAAGATTCAATCCTCATTATATAACCCATGAAGTTTTGTACTTCATTATTTATAAAATATTTCTACTAAGTCAGTCACTTCTATGAGCTAAATTATATCCATTGAATTTAGAAACTCAACTACTTTTTTTATCAAAATCTCATATTGTGCCACCATTTAAAACACAAACAATATATATAATGGAAAAAAATGAATTTAGTGGTTACAAACCTTAATCACAGCAAAATGGCTCAATTTACCCAACTTGAAGCTCAATAAAATTAGCTCAAGCTTCTATGTCCTTTCCTTTTTCCTCCTCCTTTAAATTCTCCTCGTCTTCTATAAAGATCAAGAATCAATTTTGTCATTAATTCAACAAAACTCAAAAATAATTCCATTTAAATGAATAATTAATGGCCAAAAATAAGGAAATTAACTTGCCCAAACTCTTAACATAAGAAAATTAAAATTCTAAATCCCTAATTTCCCAAATCTGTCACTCTCAAATCACCCAAAAATATAGGTTAAACTCAACAAACATCTGTCGTTTAAAGAGGAAGGTTGATGGCGTGACTCGTGATCGGAGGTGGTAAGGAGACGTCGGAGTGGAGCTGTGACCCAAAGCAAAAAAAAAAGCAAAAATAGAGGGAAGAATGGAGTGGTGTTGTCGTCGTGCGCAAAGGGGTAGAGGAATAGAGATAGGCTGGTGACAGCGGAGGTGAATTGAGGGAAGGTGGAGATGGCATAGATGACGACGGGGGTGGCTAGAGTGAAGGAGGAGATCGGGGCGTGAGGGCTGAAAATCGGGGAAGAAAGGAAAAGAGGAGAAGGGAAAAGAAAGAAAACAAAAAGAAGGAGGAGGCCAAAACGACGTAGTTTTGGCCGGGTCAAGCAGATTTTTATATAAAATTCCTATCTAGTCCTTCTTAAATTCATTTTAACCCCCAATCAAATTATTTCACACCTTTATTGCTTTTCTATACCCTTTTTAATTTAAATTCTTATAAAATTTGAACCCACTATTTCATGCAACATTTTCTAATTACTCTTTAAATAAATAAATTTTTATTTATATGCCAAATTTATCGGGTTATAATATTCTAGGGCATTATATTTCTTCCCCTCTAAAAAGAAATTTCTTCCTCGAAAGTTACCTGGCTCAAATAGTTGTGGATATGTCTTATTATCTCCTCTGGTTCCCACGTGGCCTCTTCTATGTTGTGATTTCTCCAAAGTACTTTCACCAAAGGGACGATTTTGTTTCTTAGTTGTTTCATTTCTCGTGCCAAAATTTGGATAGGTTCTTCTTCATATGTCAAATCTAGTTGAACTTTCACCACCCCCGATTTGACTATATGAGATGGGTCCGATCGATACTTTTTGAGCATAGGCACATGAAAGACATTATGAATTTTCTCCAATTCTCGAGGTAAGTTTAGTCTATAGGCTACTAGACCCACACGTTCTAAAATTTTGTACGGTCCAATGAACTTAGGGCTCAATTTGCCTTTCTTGCCAAATCTTAACACTTTCTTCCATCGCAACACCTTTAAGAAAACTTGATCACCAAGTTCATATTCTATATCTTTTCTTTTCAAATCAACATAAGATTTTTAACGGTCAGATGCAGCATTTAGTCTTTCCTTGATAATCTTCACTTTTTCTTTTGTCTCTTTTATCAGTTATGGACCAACTATCTTCTTCTTCTTGAGCTCGGTCCAACATAACAGAGTTCTACATTTTCTTCTGTGTAATGCTTCATAACAAGCCATCTGAATACTTGTTTGGTAACTATTATTGTAGGAAAATTCAACCAATGGAAGATATTTCTCCCAACTACTCTCAGACTGTCTATCTGTTTGAGGATGAAAAGCAATGCTAAAATTTATTTTCGTGTCCAAAGTTTCATGAAATTTTATCCAAAATTTTGACGTGAATCTAGGATCCCTATCTAATACAATAGAAGAAGGAACTCCATGTAACCGTACTATCTCATTAATGTACAATTCTGGCAGTTTAAACAATGGATAGTCAGTTCTAACTGGCAGAAAGTGTGCCGACTTTGTTAATCTGTCAACTATAAACCACACTGAATCATGATTTTTTTTAGTCAATGGCAATCCAGTGACAAAATCCCTAGTAACTTTATCCCATTTGCACTTGGGTATTGCAATAGGTTGTAACAAACCCGATGGAAGTTGATGTTTAGCCTTTACTTGTTGATAAGTCAAGCACCTCATGACAAACTCTGTTATGTCCTTCTTCATCCCAGGCCATCGATAATGAGTTTTTGAGTCTTGATACCTTTTAGTGCTGCCTGGATGCATGGCATAAAAGTTGTTATGTTCTTCCTCCATAATCCGTTTCCTTAATCCTTCACCAGTAGGAACACAGTTTCTGTCTTTATAATATAGGCAATTATCATTTTTAATCACGAACACACTATCCTTCCTCTCTTGGACTCGTTTGAAAATGGTAGCTAGCTTTTCATCATGCTTTTATGCCTCCTTAACTTGTTGTAACAAGGTTGGCCTAAGTCTCAGTTCAGCTACAATGGCTTCATCATCTGCTAATGTTAGTCTGACATTCATAGCTCTCAAACCTATATATCAAATACCAAAATTATAATTTATATACTATCTCATTATGAACAGAAATTTTAGGAATGTTCACCTATTACTTAGAAAATTTACCTGCCATAGATTTTCGACTAAGTGCATTAGCTACCACATTCGCCTTACCTGGATGGTAATCAATAATGCAGTCATAATCTTTGATTAACTCAATTCATCTTCTTTGTCTTAAATTCAACTCTTTCTGAGTAGGCAAGTACTTGAGGTTTTTATGGTCAGTGTAGATATAGCACTTTACCCCATATAAATAATGCCTCCAAACTTTTAGAGCAAAAACAACCGGCTAGCTTTAGATCATGAGTTAGATAATTCTTTTCATATGGTTTTAGTTGCCTAGATGCATAAGAAATCACCTTCCCTTCTTGCATTAAAACACATCCTAATCCATTATGTAAGGCATCACTATAAATCACAAAATCCTATCCTTGTATTGGTTGAGTCAAAATAGGTGCCTCAGTCAACATCATCTTAAGCTTTTGAAAACTTTCTTGGCATTTCTCACTCCAAAAAATTTGGC
Source organism: Excoecaria cochinchinensis (assembly GCA_947683425.1). Classification (NCBI taxonomy): domain Eukaryota; kingdom Viridiplantae; phylum Streptophyta; class Magnoliopsida; order Malpighiales; family Euphorbiaceae; genus Excoecaria; species Excoecaria cochinchinensis. The sequence continues at coordinate 6,569,186 of CANTUQ010000055.1, forward strand.
ATTCTTTTGGAGTAGCTTGGTCAAAGGGGTTGCAATTAAGGAAAACCCTTTGACATATCTTCTGTAATAACCAGCTAAACCTAAAATGCTTCAAATCTCTATGGCAGTTCTTGGCGGTTTCCATTCAAGGATGGCTTCAATCTTCTTAGACTCCACCCTAATCCCATCAGCCGACACGGTATGACCAAGAAAAGGTCTCACTTAGCCAAAACTCACATTTACTAAATTTAGCATAAAGCCATTTTCCCTCAAAGTTTGCAGAATAATTCTAAGATATTGATCATGTTCCTCCCGATTCCTTGAATAAATCAGTATATCATTAATAAAAACCACTACAAACTGATCTAACTAAGGATGAAAAATGCGATTCATAAGAGTCATAAACGCTACTGGAGCATTTGTGAGCCCAAAAGGCATCACCAAAAACTTGCAATGCCTATATCTAGTTCTGAAGGCAGTCTTAGGTACATCTAACTCCTTCACTCTCAACTGATAATAGCTGGACCTTAGATCAATTTTAGAAAATACACTAGGACCTTTATTTTGATAAAAAATATCATCAATTCTAGGCAACGGGTACTTATTCTTCACTGTAACTTTACTTAGTTGCCTATAATCACTACAAAGTCTTAGAGTCCCATCCTTCCTCTTGACAAAAGGTACAGGTGCATCCCATGGAGACATACTAGGGTGATTCAACAAGCTCTTGTAACTGTATCTTTAATTCCATGAGTTCAGTGGGTGCCATTTTATAAGGTGCAATAGATATTGGTGTTGTACCAAGCATTACTTCAATAGAGAAGTCAATATCTCTCTCCGGTGATAACCTTAGTAATTCATCTAGGAATAAATCCTGAAAGTCACACACTGTAGGAATATCCTAAATTTTTGGGTTCTTCCTTCTTAGCTTCAAGAACACATGCTAAGTAAGCTTTACATTCAAGAAGCTCTTGTAACTGTATCCAAAATGGGCACAACAGCGATTACTATAGTTGAATCTATTGGATGAAGATAGATTGCGAGCTTATTATCACAACCAGGTTTATCAAAAAAGGTTAGCTTGGATCGTTTGACAAAAAGGTACGAAAACACCCGTTGAAAGAGGGGGAGAAAGAGGGGGATCTGGTCTTCAAGATGATGCGGCTGAGAGTGCCAAACATCCGGGGAAAGTTTAGACCAACCTAGGAGGGTCCATTTGTGCTAAAGAAGTTAATGTCAAATGGGGCAACCGCCTTGACGGACAGCGATGGAAACGAATTTAAGGAACCGGTTAATGTCGATAGGTTAAAAAGGTTTCATGGCTAAAGACCAAAAATTAAAAGAAGAGAATGAATGTCCCGTGGGTCAAAAATTGAAAAAAGGCGGCCTTGCTAAAATTGGGGTGAAAACCAAAGTGGAGCCCTGGGCAAAAATAAAGGGCCGAGAGAAAATGTTCAATCGATAAAACCCGAGAGGGCCAATTAATAACGGGAGTTTGATGCTTACAAGATTTATTCCGAGTTTAGGTGTAGTCTTGTGCTTTTAAGTTCTTGTCAAGTTGAGAGATCATGTATGATGAAATCTTATAGAAGTGTACACAAATTTGCAATGAATAAAAGAATTCAGTCTACATTTTCATCAATTCTTTAGTTCTGTTTTAAAAAGAAAAATTTATCTAATGACTATTCTCTAATCATTTTCATCGAAAATATCTAAGCGAATATGCACTGATCGTCCCTAAGGGAGGTTCTGATAATAGCCTTAAAAAAACAACAAAAAAAAAACAAAACAAAAAAAAGAAGGTAAAAGCCTCTGAGTCGAATTGGGATCTCCTCAGGCAGAAGTAAGGCATGGGGTTGTGTGAAAATCCGGAAGGACGCATCTCCCATAAAGAAAAGCTAGCGTGAAAATTCACAAGGGGTGTGCTACCTTTAAAATAATGACGGATAACACTAAGAGCGATCAGGGGCTGCCAGTCACAAGTTTCAAAGTCTACGCAGAGAGAATCCGAGTGAAGAGTTATCCCAGTTGTGATCCTCGATAACAAGATTGTACTTCGATACCTGGGCCGCTCGGATGGATTTGTCGCTTGCATAAGCATGTGCACATTCACGCGCATAATTTACCCCTGCATATTGATTTTAACTTTGCAGGAAATATTAGGCAGTGAAGCTTATCCGAAAAAACACCCCAGGCATTCAGGGAGTATGCGGAAAAAATGTATGTAAATAAATAATTGTTTGATTTTTTTTCAGGATGCCCCCACGACGCGTTCCATCTAGAGAACTAGTAAATACTCCACCTCTAGTATGGATGAATGCTGTATAAAGATGGAAGTTTGAAGCATTATGTCGTCCACAGTTCTTGTCCAGTAAATTTTTGTCCCAGACATTTTTAGAGTAGATGGCCATATGGGAGGAGGTCAATGTGTTATTAACAGCTATAGGTTGGATGGATTTCCCTACACCAGCCTTTCTCACCTACCTAGAGGTTACTAGAGATTTCCTGGCTATGCTTAAGTATGGGGGGTTTTCAAGATCAGATACAGATCCTGAAGTTATATCATTCCGGGTCCGAGACGTAGGGCATACGATGAGTCGCTAGAGTTTCGAACAGATTATGGGTCTTCCGACTAGGGACCATGTACAGGTACCAGACAGGGCTATTTTGGCACACCAATGGGAGATGATCACAGTACCAGGGGCCCATTATGACCATAACACAACCAAGAGTACTCTATTAGCTTCACAGGTGTATAGATATATTCAGAGAGTTTTGGCTAGCAGCTATCTAGGCAGAACTGGTAGTCCTAATGCTATCAATACAACAAAGGTTTGGAGTCTATTGGCTATGGCAATAGGGATATTGCTCAACATTAATCACGAGATTATGGCCGGTATGGTTAGACAAAGTTGGAGGACTACGGAACAGATATGCATAAGTGGAGTAGTCACCAGATTGCTACTGCACTTAGGACATGACCCCGACACGTTTGGCCCACCCGTGGATAGAGACATTTACGTTGATGGAGCCCTTGCCAAATATATGGGCATGGTTGAGCAGCTGCCTAGGCAGGCAGGAGAGTATAGACTACTTACTATGGCTGAGACCCGGCAGATGTACCATTTACTTTTGCTCTAACTGTGGCACTATTCGAAGATCAGCTTCAGGCCAAGGAGGATCCTCCACAACCTCAGACAGATGAGGATTACCACCGGCCATAGCCAGAGGGAGGAGAGCCTCACTCATCGCCAGATGGTATGAATGTGGACATCAATTTGGAAGATCTTGACATCAATCTGGAAGATATTGTCATCGATCTGAAAGATCTTCTTCATACTCCATTATCATAGCCATTTCCTCTAGAAGATCGGATGCGCCTTCCCCCTCATATGCATACTTGGGGGATGGGTCCTCAGACATTTGGGAGGTATTATCCCTGTGGCTATCCGAATTCTCCGGGGGCATCTACTTCGATAGCTTTGCCACCACCACCTGGGCCTAGGATAGAGTAGAGCTAGGCGAGAAAAAAAGTCCTCGTCCAGGCCATGCAGAGGAAGTGTAACACCCCGCCATCCCCGTTGGAAGGATACCGGAGTGCCACGCGGGCAAACACATATAATCATATACATTTACACATGTATAAATAAATAAAAGGAAACCAAATGAGATTTAAAGAAACTTTAATCATTTAATAATAAAATCCTGGTTACATATAACATGTATCGATATCGTTTTACAAAAAGGCTCGTAAGCATATACATATACAAAAATATACTTGTTTCTTTACAAAAGATTCATTTTGCTATACATAAACCATGTACAAAAATATAACAGTGGAAGACTTCAAAAGTACAACAACTTAATCCAAAAAGACTCCTAGTGGCCGACCTGCAGATATCCGACTCTGAATCCAAACTCGCCACCTGCACGGGAAAAGAGCCCGTGCTAAGCGATAACGCTTAGTGGGGAGGAACAAAACAACTAACAATATGCATATACAATATTTACAACAATACTATAATCTCATCCCAACCATAAACATACATTACAAGTAATTAACTATAAAAACATAATTAAAATCTACATATTTCTCACCAATGCAAATACATATACACTCAAGGTGTATAAACACAAAGTTATACTATAATTCATATACAACATATACCTTTAATCTTGTCAATAAACATCTCAACATATATATATATATATATATCACATATAAACATGTAGCCTGATTAATCCGAAATACTCTCTAGAAGTGGATACGGTCATTTGGATACTGATTGAACACAGTATCCCAAGCATATAGAGACATGAGTCTCAAACATGTATTTTCCATATAGAGACCGGAGTCTCGCTTTATTTTCATATAGACCAAACATGGTCGAAACAAGGATCCAAATGGACCCGCATATATCGTTTTATCATATAGCAGCTGCACACACACTCTGACCTAAGTAAGCGCTTACTTATCCACTACTATGACTATTCAGGCTTAAAACTCAATTCAACAATTCAAGCACTAATATCAATATAAATATCGAAGATAATACTAATTTATGGTCCATGTATACAGGTATACAGATCACATTTAAAACAAGTAACTATAAATATTAAAAACAACTAAATGCAAATACATATTTCACGTATACATGTGTCTAGATCAAATTCAGAAACATTTAAATACATCCAGTACCAATTATTAGAGGCCGAAGTACAAATAGTTCACATTCAAGACCACTTATGTTCATGTACAATATAAACTAGTAAGTTATGTACATTAATTATTTAATCAAATATACAACTCAATAATTCTCGTATCCTGTCATGTGAATTTCATTAAATACTAACTTATATTTCATATATACACGTATATTGATCCAATTCAGAACATTTAAATGTATAAAAAATCAATTACGGGAGATAATAAGAACAAATAGCTCATATTGAAAAAGTCCTTGTTAAATAAACTATAAACATGTAAATCATGTATATTAATTATTAATCATGTATACAAAACCCAATATTAAGCAATTATTAAAACACAATACATATTTTAAATCAAATATTTGTCATGTAGTGCAAAAACCCTTAAAACTGTAGTTAAAACTTTAGTTTTTATAAAACAGGCAGCAGGTAGAGGCCGGTCACGTCGTGACCACCAGTCACGTCCCGTGACGCCGGCTTCACGCGAGCGCCAGACAAAGCAAGGCAAGGCAAGGCAAGGCAGGACAGTCACGGCGTGACGCCTGTGAGGAGAGGGGAAGAAGTCACGGAAACCTTTCTCGTGATACGCAGGGAGAAGAAGTAGGTCACGGCGTGATGCAGCATCACGTCTCGTGACCCTCTTCTCTCACTCCTGCTTCTCCTTCTCAAAACTCAAAATTCCAAATTCCAGAAAAGGGGATCACGGCGTGATGCCCCATCACGCCGCGTGACCTTCTTCAGGAAAGAGGGTCACGGCGTGATGCTCCATCACGTCACGTGATCCTCCTCACACACTTCTTCTTCTTCTCCAACAGATTTCCAAAATTCCCAGAAAGAAAACGTGAAAACCAGAAAATCCAGAAAACAGAGTACTTCCTAATTTCAAAACCCCAGCTTACCCAAAACCCTTTTTCATGTATTGATTAATCAAACACATAACTTCAAGTATATAAAGCACATTCACAGCAATCTTAGCACAAATCATATACATTTATCAGTTGAACAGAGCTAATACCTGAATGTAAACATATCCAGATTTCTGATTCGAACTTATGCATATTTATCCCATTTACCAACTCATGTTATTCTTTTCTACCTAATCATGTAACCACAGTACAATTCTCATGCATTTAGATATACAAACACACAGAAACCACGTTCATATCAAAACTGCAAACAGGATCAAAACACCATAAGGGATAGACACACTCCCAAACCTGGTTTGAAGCTCAAAACGTCCCCTGAACCTTCTCAATCCACTACCTTGTCTTTTCCCTTCTCTTTTCTTTTATCCTCAGGTGCTTCTGTAACTTCTTTTCCAAATCAAACCCTAGTTCCTCAATGACAGAACACACATGCAGAAGAAAGAACAGCAGAATGTGGTTTTTACGTGAGAGAGAGAGAGAGCAAGAAGAGAGAAAACTTTCCCATCCTTTGTTTCTCACCAATTGAGTTTTTCTCATTCTTCCCTTTTCCCTCACCACGTGCACACACACATTCCACCTGGCACACATGCACAGTTACACCATTCAATAAATCCACTAATTCCAATTTACCAAATAATCCTTAACTAATTACCTTCTCCTCACTAAACTAAAATTCTACAATCTAATTACTTTATTAATACTTGCAATTTAATCCTCTTTCCCAATTACAGTACCAAATTGCTCTTAATTATCCAATTAAAATTCTAATTTCCAAATAAGCCACTTGTGGGGTGTGACAACTCTCTCCCCCTTAAGAAAATTTCGTCCTCGAAATTTCCTCGCTAATCACTTGTAGATAAATCTTTAAACAAATCTCTGAATCGCTATCACTTATACCATACAACTATCGAATCATGTACACTCTACACTTTCCTTAACACACTACACTCTACTCCATATACCTCTTCAATCATCAAGTACTCGATGTATATCCTGTCAGCTTCTCTCAGTGAAGTGCATACAATGATGCTGTTTACATATAAATGAGGGATGCGGATGAAATGATCATGTAATGATTTATGTATGCGAGATGATGCGAAAATGCAATGTAAGCTATTATAATGTACTTTTCCCATCCCCATGTTTCACTATGCTTATGCGCACATGCTTTCAAGAAGATAGCTAACAGGAATACAGAGTGTCACCTCGAACTCTTATCAATTCACATCTACTACTGCCTCGTCTTTACTCTCACGCGAGTCGGACTCCATCTATACTTTACACAAACGACATCTGCATTAGGCCACTATACAAAACTGACTCTCATGTATAGACTTGACTCACACCAAAACAATCACAACATAACCCAGAACCACCAAACCTGGGCTCTGATACCAAGCTGTAACACCCCGCCATCCCCGTTGGAAGGATACCGGAGTGCCACGCGGGCAAACACATATAATCATATACATTTACACATGTATAAATAAATAAAAGGAAACCAAATGAGATTTAAAGAAACTTTAATCATTTAATAATAAAATCCTGGTTACATATAACATGTATCGATATCGTTTTACAAAAAGGCTCGTAAGCATATACATATACAAAAATATACTTGTTTCTTTACAAAAGATTCATTTTGCTATACATAAACCATGTACAAAAATATAACAGCGGAAGACTTCAAAAGTACAACAACTTAATCCAAAAAGACTCCTAGTGGCCGACCTGCAGATATCCGACTCTGAATCCAAACTCGCCACCTGCACGGGAAAAGAGCCCGTGCTAAGCGATAACGCTTAGTGGGGAGGAACAAAACAACTAACAATATGCATATACAATATTTACAACAATACTATAATCTCATCCCAACCATAAACATACATTACAAGTAATTAACTATAAAAACATAATTAAAATCTACATATTTCTCACCAATGCAAATACATATACACTCAAGGTGTATAAACACAAAGTTATACTATAATTCATATACAACATATACCTTTAATCTTGTCAATAAACATCTCAACATATATATATATATATATATATCACATATAAACATGTAGCCTGATTAATCCGAAATACTCTCTAGAAGTGGATACGGTCATTTGGATACTGATTGAACACAGTATCCCAAGCATATAGAGACATGAGTCTCAAACATGTATTTTCCATATAGAGACCGGAGTCTCGCTTTATTTTCATATAGACCAAACATGGTCGAAACAAGGATCCAAATGGACCCGCATATATCGTTTTATCATATAGCAGCTGCACACACACTCTGACCTAAGTAAGCGCTTACTTATCCACTACTATGACTATTCAGGCTTAAAACTCAATTCAACAATTCAAGCACTAATATCAATATAAATATCGAAGATAATACTAATTTATGGTCCATGTATACAGGTATACAGATCACATTTAAAACAAGTAACTATAAATATTAAAAACAACTAAATGCAAATACATATTTCACGTATACATGTGTCTAGATCAAATTCAGAAACATTTAAATACATCCAGTACCAATTATTAGAGGCCGAAGTACAAATAGTTCACATTCAAGACCACTTATGTTCATGTACAATATAAACTAGTAAGTTATGTACATTAATTATTTAATCAAATATACAACTCAATAATTCTCGTATCCTGTCATGTGAATTTCATTAAATACTAACTTATATTTCATATATACACGTATATTGATCCAATTCAGAACATTTAAATGTATAAAAAATCAATTACGGGAGATAATAAGAACAAATAGCTCATATTGAAAAAGTCCTTGTTAAATAAACTATAAACATGTAAATCATGTATATTAATTATTAATCATGTATACAAAACCCAATATTAAGCAATTATTAAAACACAATACATATTTTAAATCAAATATTTGTCATGTAGTGCAAAAACCCTTAAAACTGTAGTTAAAACTTTAGTTTTTATAAAACAGGCAGCAGGTAGAGGCCGGTCACGTCGTGACCACCAGTCACGTCCCGTGACGCCGGCTTCACGCGAGCGCCAGACAAAGCAAGGCAAGGCAAGGCAAGGCAGGACAGTCACGGCGTGACGCCTGTGAGGAGAGGGGAAGAAGTCACGGAAACCTTTCTCGTGACACGCAGGGAGAAGAAGTAGGTCACGGCGTGATGCAGCATCACGTCTCGTGACCCTCTTCTCTCACTCCTGCTTCTCCTTCTCAAAACTCAAAATTCCAAATTCCAGAAAAGGGGATCACGGCGTGATGCCCCATCACGCCGCGTGACCTTCTTCAGGAAAGAGGGTCACGGCGTGATGCTCCATCACGTCACGTGATCCTCCTCACACACTTCTTCTTCTTCTCCAACAGATTTCCAAAATTCCCAGAAAGAAAACGTGAAAACCAGAAAATCCAGAAAACAGAGTACTTCCTAATTTCAAAACCCCAGCTTACCCAAAACCCTTTTTCATGTATTGATTAATCAAACACATAACTTCAAGTATATAAAGCACATTCACAGCAATCTTAGCACAAATCATATACATTTATCAGTTGAACAGAGCTAATACCTGAATGTAAACATATCCAGATTTCTGATTCGAACTTATGCATATTTATCCCATTTACCAACTCATGTTATTCTTTTCTACCTAATCATGTAACCACAGTACAATTCTCATGCATTTAGATATACAAACACACAGAAACCACGTTCATATCAAAACTGCAAACAGGATCAAAACACCATAAGGGATAGACACACTCCCAAACCTGGTTTGAAGCTCAAAACGTCCCCTGAACCTTCTCAATCCACTACCTTGTCTTTTCCCTTCTCTTTTCTTTTATCCTCAGGTGCTTCTGTAACTTCTTTTCCAAATCAAACCCTAGTTCCTCAATGACAGAACACACATGCAGAAGAAAGAACAGCAGAATGTGGTTTTTACGTGAGAGAGAGAGAGAGCAAGAAGAGAGAAAACTTTCCCATCCTTTGTTTCTCACCAATTGAGTTTTTATCATTCTTCCCTTTTCCCTCACCACGTGCACACACACATTCCACCTGGCACACATGCACAGTTACACGATTCAATAAATCCACTAATTCCAATTTACCAAATAATCCTTAACTAATTACCTTCTCCTCACTAAACTAAAATTCTACAATCTAATTACTTTATTAATACTTGCAATTTAATCCTCTTTCCCAATTACAGTACCAAATTGCTCTTAATTATCCAATTAAAATTCTAATTTCCAAATAAGCCACTTGTGGGGTGTGACAGGAAGATTTTGGCAGCATTGGATGTTAGATCCCAATATTCAAATGAGAGGCTGATGGCTATGGAGCAGCGTATGGATGATAGGCTGGCGGCTATAGAGCAGCGTATGGATGAGAGGCTGATCGCCTTGGAATGGCATATGGATGAAGGACTGCGAGCCATGTATGGGAGACTGCAGTGCATGGAACGGCGCATAGAGGAGACACAAGAACTCCAGGGCAGACTTGAGGAGTCCATGAGGGCCTCCTACACACACATCAGCCATGAAGGATCAAGTGATGCACACAAACTATGATCCTTCTCACTGATATTCAAGGAGATTTCTTGTTGTTTTGATCTAATTTATTTAAGGAAATGATATTTATATATGGATGACCTTTATTGCACTTTGTATGTTTAAATACACTTTAACACGAGATAAATAAAAGGAATAAGAATATAAAAATATTGAACCACAAACTGATAAAATGAGATAATTAAACCTTTACGGAAGGTAAATAATCAAAATGATTATCGTGAATGAATTGATCTAATCGAGGTTTGTTTTATTCGGGGAACAGATGAGGCTATGCTATAGAACAACTCCCTGCGTTTTGTAAGTCTGGAGCAGACTCGGCGCATCACCATCTGAGGATGGCCCCCGCACTTTGTAGTCTTGTCAGCGACTCGGTGCAGCTCAAGAAAGCCCTTCCCGCATTTTATAAGTCTAGAGCAGACTCGGCGCATCACCATCTGAGGATGGCCCCCGCACTTCGTAGTCTTGTCAGCGACTTGGTGCAGCTCAAGAGAGCACTTCCTGCATTTTGTAAGTCTGGAGTAGACTCAGCGCATCACCATCTGAGGATGGCCTCTGCACTTCGTAGTCTTGTCAGCGACTTGGTGCAGTTCAAAAGAACACCACCTGCACTTTGGAGTCTTATCAGCGACTCGGTGCAGTTCAAGAGAGCACCACCTGCACTTCGTAGTCTTGTTAGTGACTCGGTGCAGTTCAAGAGAACACCATCATCACTTTGTAGTCTATTTAACGGATCGGTGAAATTTTAGAATGTCTGCACTTCGTAGTCTTGTTAGCGACTCGGTATAAATCCAAGAGGATAACAATCACAGTATGGTTAGGATAACGGCTTAGTGATATTCAGGAATAACAGCACTTTGTAGTTTTATCAGCAACTCGGTGCAATCCAAAAGGATAATATTCAAGATACCAATCACAATATTGTTCTCCATGGTGCAATCAGCTCTTCAGGGGACATCTATCGGGCACCAGCCCAACAAGAATGTAACACGTCAACGAGATCAGCTTTAGTCAAACCCACCACAACACCCCTCGGTACAACACGAAAGCATGACGATTGCTCCACGGTTTAGATGGTGACTTAAAGAGACGATTCCCTCCTCATAGCAACAGCAAGATCGCCGCCTCAGGTATGCTATTCTTTCATCTTTTTTGAATTTTGGCTCATTTAGGCACCTATGTGCTAGTTTCCGCAAAATTGGGGGCAACTGTAGACACTAGGTCCCAAGGCAGTCCAAGATCAGGATTACCTAATGATGAAAATAAAGACCGATTCATAGGCAAGAAAATAAGGACTGATCGTCTCCTTATAAAGTTCTTTTGTCTTTCTCAAAATGCTTTTCAATGTTTATTTTTAGTTTCATTTTTATTTCTACTTTTATTTTTATTTTTTATTTTTTATTTTCATTTATTGAAAAAAAAATTTCGGCAGAGTGCGAGGCTGGTCGCGCGTACGCGCCCGTGTATGGCGTGCACGCGCTGGGGGCCTGAGGACAGCGTGCACGCGCTGGGGGCCCCTGTTGACTGCCCGTCGCGCCCGTTTTCGCCCAGTTTAGCCAATTTCGCCCAAAAATAATTTTTTTTTTTTGCATTTTTTGGGTAAAAACTGAATTTTTTTATGGGATTTTTTGAGATTTTGTTAAATTTTGACATAGGATTTAATCAAATTTTGTGGGTACCAATATATATATATGTGACGCCCATTCCCCAACGATAGACTAGCTTAGCTAATCTTAGTTAGAGAAGACCGCACACACACAACAGAACACATGCTTAGCCTGAATAATAAAATTTCATCACATACAATCTTAACTCAGACATCACATGCCAACTACTTATAGTGCATTTCCATAGCCACACACATTGCACATACATATTTAGGTTAACATTCATAGTTATCAGATTATTACATGCCTTCACATATCCGATATACATTCTGATTATACAAAAGCTTATACAAAAAGGATCCCAAAATATCAGCCCAAAACCTACACTTTCTACTTCCTACTGTTGACCGTACAAAATACGGGGACGTCCTTCGATCACCTCTGGTCCGTACCTGCACGGATTAGAGCAAATCCATGCTAAGCGATAATGCTTAGTGGGGAACTCATATACAGCAAATAATTTATCACACATCAGAAACACCATACACTACATGCTAGAAGTCATGCCAAAGCAATCATTTCAAGCATAGTATTATTCATTACTATATTCAATCATAAAGCATTAATCACAAGTTCACATATTCATATTGCTTACTATATTATATCACAACCTTTACCACTTATTAGTTAATTGATTAGCCTGCAATTTAATGACGCGGATAACGGGTATCGCATTGGTACCACTCAGGTACTAGAATCTCATCGAGATTACACTTACGCATGGGTACCCTCAGGTACCATAATATCATTTCACTCATAATATAATCCAGCAAGGATTATTCACATTATTTTCGCATTGTGATTCCCATGGAATCAGACACATTATACGCATGGGGCTGCAGCACTTGACCCTATAGGCATGCCTAACTATCCACTACTTGACTCGCAGGCTTAAATTGTTAAACAAATTATTCAGTTCACATTGATCGCTTTTCACATCACATACAGAGATAGCTCATATCACATTCACTAGCATATTCAATATGCTTCCAAATTCATTCTTCATAGTTCATAACTACATATTTGATTGCATTCAAGATTTATCACACAGTATGCAAGTGTACCCGCTTAATACTTACTCATAATGTCCTTCATTTCACTTGAAGACTTACCATTAGAAAGTCTGAACACATTAGGGTTATATTGCCAAAATAGGGTAGGTCACGGTCATAATGAATTTCATTGTCACCGTGACATGTTGAAGTTCAAAACAGAATGCAAACTGGGGACAGGTCACGGTCACAATCAATTTCATTGTCACCGTGACATGTTCCCAAGTCTCGGCAGAATGCATCTTGAGGGTATGTCACGGTCACAATGAACTTCATTGCCACCGTGATATATTCTCATCTTGCAAAACAAAATGCTCTCTTAAGTACCTCACGGTCACAATGAATCCCATTGTCACCGTGACATACTAAGATCAAATAGACAGAATTGAACTCAAGCATATCTCACGGTCACAATCAATTTGATTGTCACCGTGACCTATGCAAAAATACCATAACATAGTTATGTTGTTCAGTCCATTTCTTCCTTCTCATTAGAGCTTCAAATCTCACTCTCACTTTTGGCAATCAACCCACAAACATCAGCCACATAATCAATTAGCACATACTTGTTTTCCCTTCTTGTTTTTGACATTTAATAATAGCACAAATCATAATCATTCTCAAGCATTATATCACCAAGCAATTTACTATTACAATCACATAATCTAACATCACATAATTCATGCTCAATTTCAATTTCGCATACACATGCAATTCAATTCAAATCTCTGTTCAACCAACACAAATCATACAACCACACAATTAAGGTTTGTTCCCAAACCTCGTCGCCTTAGCTCCTAATCTCGATGGACGCTCGGCTCTCCGATTACAGCTTTTCCCTTATCTCTCTTCACTTCTTCGGCTAGCAAAACCAAATCAAATTCCAGGATTGAACACAGTCCATCAATTCTCATACCAATACCACATCAAAACCAAGAAGAAGAGTAGAAGATTAGAATAAGCACACATAATCACTTACCCTTAGATCTTAACACTTAATTCTTGCTCCAACTAGCTATATGCATACATCCACTTAAACCACTCTCATCCTCACTCACGGAAGCAAGATGAAAGACAAAGTCAAATGCAGAAAAAGAAGAATGAGGCCAACACACACCCACCTCTCACTTCTCTAGGCAAATGCATGCAAAGAAGGAGGTGGCTTACTCTCATGATGCCACACGGATTCCACTCTCAATTCTGCCTCCACTATCCATTTAATCAAGTTATTTTATTCTCTAATCCACACTTACTTAACTTAGTTAATCCACTTCTTACTAATCATGCACAATTCCCTTTTTAACCTCTTAAATTCCCTTAGCCTTTCAATTAGGTCCAATCCTACACACTTAATTACACTCAACCTCAAATTAAACTAATTGCAACTAGGGTACAAGTCCGACCATGACAACTCTCCCCTCCTTAAAGAATTTCGTCCTCGAAATTCATACCTGAGTAGAACAGCTGTGGATGCTGCTCTCGCATAGCCGCTTCTGGTTCCCAAGTTGCTTCCTCAACACCGTGATGTTGCTAGAGCACTTTCACAAGTGGTATTTGCTTATTCCGAAGTTGCCTCACTTCTCTTGCTAAAATCACTTTCGGCTTCTCATCATAAGTAAAATCTGCTTGCACTTCCACTTCTTGTACAGGTAGCACATGGGAATCATCCGACTTATATCTTCTTAACATGGATACATGGAATATATCATGCAACTTAGCCAAAGCCGGGGGCAAAGCCAACCGATAAGCTACTGAACCTACTCTTTCAAGCACTTCGTATGACCCGATAAACCTCGGACTCAATTTCCCTTTCTTACCAAATCTTAGTACCTTCCTCCAAGGAGACACTTTCAGAAATACTTTATCGCCCACACTGAATTCAATGTCCCTTCTCTTCAAATCAGCATACGATTTTTGTCTGTCACTGGCTGCTTTCAATCTTTGCTGTATGATTTTAGCTTTCTCTTCTGTATCCCTCACTAGATTAGGTCCAATGATTCTGCTCTCATTCAATTCTGTCCAGCAAACAGGTGAACGACATTTCCTTCCGTACAAGACTTCATATGGCGCCATACCAATACTGGTCTGATAACTGTTGTTATAAGCAAACTCCATAAGTGGAAGATACCTATCCCAACTCTTAGAGAAATCCAAAACACATGCTCGCATCAAATCTTCCAAGACCTGAATAATTCTTTCCGATTGTCCATCAGTTTGCGGATGGAAAGCAGTGTTGAAGTTCAATTTCGTACCCAAAGCCACTTGTAAGCTCTTCCAAAACTTAGAAGTGAATCTGGGATCTCTATCAGAAACAATAGACAAGGGTATCCCATGCAATCGGACAATTTCTCTTACATACAACTCAGCTAACCTTTCCATAGAATAATCCATCTGAACTGGTATAAAGTGAGCCGATTTCGAAAATCTGTCCACAATAACCCATACTGCATCCTGTTGTCTTGAGGTCAGAGGCAATCCAGATACAAAATCCATCGTAATATTATCCCATTTCCATTGTGGGATAGGGAGTGGATGCAACATCCCCTGAGGCACTTGATGTTCCGCTTTAACTTGTTGACAGACAAGGCACTTAGACACATATTCCACTACATCTTTCTTCATCCCAGGCCACCAGTACAACTGTTTCATATCTTGATACATCTTGTTTCCACCTGGATGCATAGTGAAAATCGTATTATGAGCCTCATGCATTAATCTCTTCTTTAATTCTTTATCACTTGCCACACACATTCTATTCTTATACAGCAGTACCCCGTCTTCATTCACTGAATAGTCAGTCTTATCCATATCACTGACTGACTGCAAAACTTGTTGCAACCTCACATCATTTCTCTGAGCAACCATTAACTCGTCTTTCAGGACCGGTCTTGCTTTTAACTGTGCCAATAAAGCTCCATCTGCAGAAAACCTCCACTTGATCCGCTTTAACTGTAATGCTGAAATTGATTTCCTGCTTAAAGCATCCTCCACTACATTAGCTTTTCCCGGGTGATAATCCACAATACAATCATAATCCTTAAATAACTCGAGCCATCTCCGCTGTCTTAGATTCAATTCCTTCTGTGTAAGCAGATATTTCAAACTTTTGTGATCGGTGTAAATTCTACATTTCTCACCATACAAGTAATGTCGCCAAATCTTTAAAGCAAACACTACTGCTGCCAATTCCAAATCATGAGTCGGATAATTTTGTTCGTGCGGTTTCAATTGCCTTGACGCATATGCTATCACCTTCCCCTCTTGCATCAATACACATCCCAACCCGACACCTGAAGCATCGGTATACAACACATACTCTTTGCCAGTCATAGGCTGTGTAAGAATCGGTGCTTCTACTAACATCTTCCTCAACTGATTGAAACTCGCTTGACATCTTTCAGACCACTCATACTTCACTCCTTTTCGTAACAACTTTGTCAACGGTGAAGCTATCACTGAAAATCCTTTTACAAACCTTCTGTAGTATCCCGCCAGCCCTAAGAAACTGCGAACCTCCAGCACATTCTTAGGCGGTTTCCAATTCACAATTGCGTCTATCTTAGTTGGGTCTACTTTAATCCCTTCAGATGAAATCACATGACCCAGGAATGACACCTCTTTGAGCCAAAACTCACACTTACTTAGTTTGGCATACAACTGATGCTCTCGTAATGTCTAGAGAACAATTCTCAAATGCTGCTCGTGCTCCTTCTCATCCCTTGAATAAACTAGGATATCATCTATGAATACTACTACAAATTGATCCAAATACGGTCTGAATACCCGATTCATCAAATCCATAAATGCAGCTGGCGCATTAGTCAACCCAAAAGGCATCACCAGAAACTCATAGTGCCCATATCGAGTTCTAAATGCAGTCTTAGGTATGTCTTCTTTCTTCACTTGCAACTGATAATACCCTGAACGCAAATCAATTTTTGAAAATACACCGGCTCCTCTTAACTGATCAAACAAATCTTCAATCCGAGGTAAAGGGTACCGATTCTTTACTGTCACTTTATTCAACTGCCGATAATCGATGCACATTCTCATTGTACCATCTTTCTTCTTGACAAATAGCACAGGTGCTCCCTAAGGTGAAACACTTGGTCTAATAAAACCCCTGTTTAGTAATTCTTGCAGCTGTTCTTTCAATTCCTTCAACTCAGTTGGAGCCATTCTATATGGTGCCTTAGATACAGGGACCGTTCCCGGCATCATATCAATTGATAGTTCAACCTCTCTTATCGGTGGTACACCGCTCAATTCTTCAGGAAACACGTCAGGAAACTCTCTGACTATCGGTATCTCTTGTATCTCCACATGTTCTCTCTTACTGTCTATCACCAAAGCTAGATAAGCTTCACATCCTTTTCTCATACACCGACAGGCTTGCATAGCAGATATCACATTCACAAGAGGTTAGTGCACACTCCCCTCACTGTCGCTCTGTTCCCCTTACCATCATAGAGTATAACCATCTTCCTCTTACACTTAACATCCGCATCATATTTGGTTAACCAATCCATACCCAAAATCAAATCAAACTCATCAAACGGTAGTTCAATCAAATCCGCTGAAAACACACTACCTTGAACTTCTAATGCACAGTTTCTATACACTCTGTTCACATTAATGTTACCACCCAAAGGGCTAGACACACATATATCATATTTTAAACATTCAACTTTAGGCATCTTTTCACATATCTTTTTATTACACACATAAGAATGAGTTGAGCCAGGATCAATAAGTGCAAACATTTCCACACCACAGAGTAGAATAGTACCTGCTATCACTTCCGGCGCATCCTGATCCTCTCGCGCCCTCATAGCATAAGTCCACACTGGTGCCGCATCAGGCCTATCCACAATTTCAGAATCAACTGCACCCCTGGACTAGCTACCTCTGCCACGTCCTCTTCCTCTTCCTCTATTAGTAGAAGGCAAATTTGAACCACCCCTACTCTGCTCGTGTTGATTTCCTGACATCTCATAAGCATTCGGGCAATTAGCAAGGAAATGCTCAGTGCTTCCACATCTAAAACAAGCACCCGTCACTCTCCAGCATTCTCCTCTATGCCTCTTACCACAATGAGGACACTCCTGAACCTCATTTTTATTACCAGATGTTCCTCTTCCCGAACCAGATGCTGAAGGAGCGCCACGCTTCTTACCTCTCACTGCAGAACTGAACCCTGATTCCGCAGGTGGTGCCACATAAGAATCTCTTGATCTTTTCCCCATATGGGAACCACCTCTACTTGCATTCTTCCTTTGTCTCCATTCTCTTTGAGCTACCAACGTCCTTTCAGCTCTCAAAGCTGCTTGTACAATTCGATAATAACTTATATTCTGTTCTGTTGTTAAAGAAATCAATAATGCTTTAATTTCCTCAATTAACCCTTCCTCAAACTGTTGACACCGCAACACGTCGGTTAAAACACCTTTTGGCGCGTATTTGCTTAGGCGACAAAATTCCGCTTCATATTCTGCCACCGACATGGTTCTCTGTCTTAAACTCAGAAACTTCTTCCAGTTTGCCTCTCGATGTGCTTTAGTGATATACTTGTTCTTGAATTCCCTTTCAAAGAACTCCCGGTCTAATGGTTCAGGAAGCATCGGATTCTGCAGAACCAGCTTCCACCAATCATATGCAGGGCCTTGGAGTAGTGACTCCACACACTCAACCCACTGGTCAAGAGGACATCGTATCTCCTTAAGAATCCTCTCCACCTTCTCAATCCAGTACTCTGCGTTTTCTGACTCATCTAACCTTGTTCCATGGAATTCCTCCAAACCATGCTTTCTCAAAGATTCTATTGGGGCTCTAGGCGCCAACATACGCTCCATCACTCTCGCCATATCTTGCGTCATTTTCATCATAGCTTCCATAGGCCCAAACGGAATCTCATTCCCGAAACCAACCGATCTAGACTGTCCAGACCCCGTCACCTCAGCCTCACGAGGATTCACACTTTCGGCAGATTCTTCTCCGGTATGCCTTCCAGAATCCATCGTTACTACACAGATTAAACAAGGACTTCCGCATTAGGTCAACAAACTACACACATCTTATCTACCCAATTCCCAGAAAAGACTCAACCCGGGCTCTGATACCATAACTTGTGACGCCCATTCCCCAACGATAGACTAGCTTAGCTAATCTTAGTTAGAGAAGACCGCACACACACAACAGAACACTTGCTTAGCCTGAATAATAAAATTTCATCACATACAATCTTAACTCACACATCACATGCCAACTACTTATAGTGCATTTCCATAGCCACACACATTGCACATACATATTTAGGTTAACATTCATAGTTATCAGATTATTACATGCCTTTATATATCCGATATACATTTTGATTATACAAAAGCTTATACAAAAAGGATCCCAAAATATCAGCCCAAAACCTACACTTTCTACTTCCTACTGTTGACCGTACAAAATGCGGGGAAGCCTTTGATCACCTCTGGTCCGTACCTGCACGGATTAGAGCAAATCCATGCTAAGCGATAACGCTTAGTGGGGAACTCATATACAGCAAATAATTTATCACACATCAGAAACACCATACACTACATGCTAGAAGTCATACCAAAGCAATCATTTCAAGCATAGTATTATTCATTACTATATTCAATCATAAAGCATTAATCACAAGTTCACATATTCATATTGCTTACTATATTATATCACAACCTTTACCACTTATTAGTTAATTGATTAGCCTGCAATTCAATGACGCGGATAACGGGTATCGCATTGGTACCACTCAGGTACTAGAATCTCATCGAGATTACACTTACGCATGGGTACCCTCAGGTACCATAATATCATTTCACTCATAATATAATCCAGCAAGGATTATTCACATTATTTTCGCATTGTGATTCCCATGGAATCAGACACATTATACGCATGGGGCTGCAGCACTTGACCCTATAGGCATGCCTAACTATCCACTACTTGACTCGCAGGCTTAAATTGTTAAACAAATTATTCAGTTCACATTGATCGCTTTTCACATCACATACAGAGATAGCTCATATCACATTCACTAGCATATTCAATATGCTTCCAAATTCATTCTTCATAGTTCATAACTACATATTTGATTGCATTCAAGATTTATCACACAGTATGCAAGTGTACCCGCTTAATACTTACTCATAATGTCCTTCATTTCACTTGAAGACTTACCATTAGAAAGTCTGAACACATTAGGGTTATATTGCCAAAATAGGGTAGGTCACGGTCACAATGAATTTCATTGTCACCGTGACATGTTGAAGTTCAAACCAGAATGCAAACTGGGGACAGGTCACGGTCACAATCAATTTCATTGTCCCCGTGACATGTTCCCAAGTCTCGGCAGAATGCATCTTGAGGGTATGTCACGGTCACAATGAACTTCATTGCCACCGTGACATATTCTCATCTTGCAAAACAAAATGCTCAGTACCTCACGGTCACAATGAATCCCATTGTCACCATGACATACTAAGATCAAGTAGACAGAATTGAACTCAAGCATATCTCACGGTCACAATCAATTTGATTGTCACCGTGACCTATGCAAAAATACCATAACATAGTTATGTTGTTCAGTCCATTTCTTCCTTCTCATTAGAGCTTCAAATCTCACTCTCACTTTTGGCAATCAACCCACAAACATCAGCCACATAATCAATTAGCACATACCTGTTTTCCCTTCTTGTTTTTGACATTTAATAATAGCACAAATCATAATCATTCTCAAGCATTATATCACCAAGCAATTTACTATTACAATCACATAATCTAACATCACATAATTCATGCTCAATTTCAATTTCGCATACACATGCAATTCAATTCAAATCTATGTTCAACCAACACAAATCATACAACCACACAATTAAGGTTTGTTCCCAAACCTCGTCGCCTTAGCTCCTAATCTCGACGGACGCTCGGCTCTCCGATTACAGCTTTTCCCTTATCTCTCTTCACTTCTTCGGCTAGCAAAACCAAATCAAATTCCAGGATTGAACACAATCCATCAATTCTCATACCAATACCACATCAAAACCAAGAAGGAGAGTAGAAGATTAGAATAAGCACACATAATCACTTACCCTTAGATCTTAACACTTAATTCTTGCTCCAACTAGCTATATGCATACATCCACTTAAACCACTCTCATCCTCACTCACGGAAGCAAGATGAAAGACAAAGTCAAATGCAGAAAAAGAAGAATGAGGCCAACACACACCCACCTCTCACTTCTCTAGGAAAATGCATGCAAAGAAGGAGGTGGCTTACTCTCATGATGCCACACGGATTCCACTCTCAATTCTGCCTCCACTATCCATTTAATCAAGTTATTTTATTCTCTAATCCACACTTACTTAACTTAGTTAATCCACTTCTTACTAATCATGCACAATTCCCTTTTTAACCTCTTAAATTCCCTTAGCCTTTCAATTAGGTCCAATCCTACACACTTAATTACACTCAACCTCAAATTAAACTAATTGCAACTAGGGTACAAGTCCGGCCATGACAATATATATATATGAATTGTAAAAATTTGACTTTTGGTATTTATTTTTGAAATTTGTAGTTTTTTGGTTGAAATTGTGTAAAGATTTGTCTTTGAAAAAATGGAGGAGGATGTTTTTGGTTGAAAAAAAGGAACTCTTGATGAATTAAAACGGGAGGATTTTTGAAGGATGAGGGGATTGATTTTTTGAAGAAAAAAAGAGAGAAGAGAGGATTTGGAAAAGCAAAAAAAATAATAATAGGTTTTCTTGAGGAAAAAAAATCCATTTTGCTTTGGATTAATAAAAAAAAATTATTTCTTTAATTTTCTTTGGTTTTCTTATATCTATAAAATGTTTTGTTGAGCTTTGATTAAACTTGAGAAAGGAAAAATTAATTTCCTTAACTTGGGTTTTCTCATCAAATTAAATAACAAATACAAAAAAAAAAAATCATTTTAATTTTTGTGTTCTTGAGTTTTTTTAGATAAAAACTTAGGATTTTCTTAAATTTTTTAACTCCATTTTTGGATCTTGACAATGAGAATAGATTGAGACATCTTACTTCTATATTATCTACTCTGAGGGTAAAGATTCTTGGATCCACTTTTTCTATCTCATTTTATTTTATTTATTTTAATTCATTTTTTTTTGCATTAATAAGTATGTGTTCTTGGGGTTGAGATTTATTCTATTAGCATGATTTTTCAAGTTTTTTTTTTTTTATTTTTCGTATGAAAATGGGTAAATACATCTTGGAAAAAATCAGATTTATTAACTCTCTTCGTTATTATGATTTTTTTTATGTTTTTCTTCTTTTTTATGCTTAAATATTATTATTTCTTGTTCTGTGTTTCGCAGGGATTGGTCTTGGTAATCTGCACTTTTATGGTTTTTTGCATATTTCTTTTCCTATTTGCATGGGTTTTACGTGACTTGGCCATGTTTTGTTCTTTTGTCATCACATGCATTTTATGGTTTTCTTTGGTTTCCTTTACTATTGGGTTTCACACGTTTGTCTTTTTTTTTTTTTTATCACAACTCATGCATTTGATACATTATTCATTTAGTTGTTTAATTGGTTGCTTATTCATCTGAGTGGTCAATCATCATCATCATCATCATCATCATCATCATCATCATCATCATCATCATCATCATCATCATCATCATTATTATTATTATTATTATTATTATTATTATTATTATTATTATTATTATTATTATTATTATTATTATTATTATTATGTTTACATGGCTAGTTTTGAATGATCTTTCAATTATTTTTGTATGTGTACTGTTCACGTATTAAATTAAGGTGTTTAATTTACCTCATTTTATTTTCTATTTGTGTATTGATTTTGTTTTATATTTCCCGCACTTTTATTTTTGTTTAGTTGATTTTGGAATTATTACTAATGTTTTTTATTGTTGTTTTTATTTGGATTTAAAATGTCATGTGCTTATTTGAGCGTTTTTGTGACCAAATGGAGGGGTCACGATGTGTAGGAGACTACGTCATCACGGTGAGATTTTACCTATCCTTTATTTGTGTGGTTGTGTTTTATTTGTAAATATAATAGTTTTATTTTATACGCGATTCAGATAAAAAATCACAAAAATATTTTTATAACTAAATTGAAATTTTTATTAATAAATTGGGACAAATGTCCTTGATTTTAGCAAAGGAATGCAAAAATATCGCGGACTAAAACGAATAGTTGATTTTATTTAAAATGGAATCACTCATCCCGATTTCCTCGACAAATACCAAAAATAACTGTAACACCCCCTACCCATACGTAGGCGAACCCATCCGCATTGGAGTGAGATGCCGTATGAGCAAGGGTGTCACCACACAGATCAATATAAAAACATACATTCAATCACATTATACATACTAAAATACAGCGAAAATTAAAACTTTTGGAAACATCAGAATGATCATGCATTAATATAATAACATTCATTACAATAATGTTCTGATCACAACTGATAATACAAAATAGTTACATAATCAAAATATACAAGGTGGAACCTATACAAAATATTACATAGAGAGTTCTATTATAAAAGAATCATACTATAAAAATAAAGCCCTAACACTAATCCCTCTGTGTTGGCTTGACTGGCAGCGACTCTCCCAAAATCAAAACGCCTTCCGCACCTGCACGGGTGAACACACCGTGCTAAGCGATAACGCTTAGTGGGGAAACAAACAATAATATGTGGACGGCCATTCACAATGGTCGTCAAGGCAAATCACATACGATAATGACATACTGAAAATCATAAGATATAAACACAATAGAATTCCATTCATAACTATTCAAAGGTTCAATAACAGATTAAAATGCCAACAGTTCATATACTCATAATTAGAGTCATTCAGATTCAAATACTTATAATCATATCAGACAAATCATAACACCTGCTGACTCACAGTAGTGGATAACGAGTAAATGCATAGTAGTACCTTACGGGTATGAATTGACACATAGCGGTACCTTACAGGTACGAATCGGGAAAACAATATTATATTTTTTCTTTTCAAAACATTTTACAAAGGGATCTGAAATAAGATTCGAACGCTTAGAAGTTCACGAGGAACTAAATGGGGACCTGATCAGGGTCTAGAACAGTACAAAGGCTGTAGCAAAAGGACTCTTTTAGGCATGCCTAACTATCCATTAGACTGACTCTTGCAGGTCATGCATAAAGAAATCACCTTTAAATATCTTATACTGTTTATATCAAGCACTAGAAAATAAGACATACATAATCAAATTATATTCAACATGCAACATGAGATACAATTTACCATAAATATCATTTGATTAAATTGAAATGCCAAATAATGTCATTTACTAATTAATAATACACAAATAAAGATTAAAATAAATTAGAAGAAAAAGGATCCAGAAAAACTCAATTGAACATTTTACAAAAACTTGGAGGCAGTAGCATTTTACACGGTGGTATGGTTTACCCATACTGCCGTGTAAAACGGGGGAACACAAGTCGTGCATGAGGGACACGACTCATGTCCCTTCCCAGCTGGGCTGTCGTGAGGGGAGGGACGAAGGCGTGCGACTCAAGCGATGTCTTCACGTGTCTTGAACAATCTTCACGACTCATGAAGATTGTTCACGACTCGTGAACAATTGTTCACGTCTCTCGTGAACTTTAGTTCACTTCTCGTGAACACAATTCACGTGTCGTGAATCTTCCCTCTTGCCTGCCCGACGCGTGATTCAGCTTCACTACTCGTGCACCAAAGCTTCACGAGTCGTGCTTCTCAATCACGAGTCGGACGCAATCCCACAAGTGTCCAGAGAGCATTTACACGGCGGTATGGGATTCCTTACCGTCGTGTAGCTCGACGGACCAGCAATCCAGAGAGCGTTTACACGGTGGTATGGACATCCATACAGCCGTGTAAAACGACCCAAAACCTAGAAAACCCAGAAAATATGCCAGAATTCCACACAACTTAATATCAAACTTAACATACTTCAAAATTAAACAATAAACTCATCAAAATCAACTTAAAACCCACCTTTTTATGACTATAAACTTAGAGAAACCGTACTTTAAAAATACTTAAATCCTCTAAATCCAAACTCAGTAATTTACAACCATGAATGTAATCAAATGCACATTTAGACTAAATAAAACATAATCGAGGCTTATATCACTGAGTGATCAATATCCATAATTATCATGCCAACATCAACCTTGTTCATCATCCAATTTTCTAGAAATATAAATCAACATACCCAAAACACAAAATGCACACTTTCAATTAAATTCCCAAACCTGAATTGCTTAGCTCCAAATTACTTGGTACTACTTCCGCCAGCCTTCTCCTTCCCCTTGGGATCGCGAGGAGGCTCAACTAACAAACATACCTACAGTCACACAAAATCTGCTTTCCTTATTCTTTTTCTTCTTCTAATTACCCCTTTTTCCTTACCCTAGCCAAGTGTCATTTTGCTCATTGGTGGAGATTGACCATTCATACCCAACAAGCATGCACTACACACACACAATGCCATCCTCACTAAAGCACACCCTACCAACATGTGAACATGCACACACTATCACAACCCAACATAGCACAGCCTAATAACCCATATGTACACACACTCTAGTAAAATCCCCAAAACATGCATTTTACCCAAAATTCCCTTATCATGCCTTCACACACATAATGCACACATGCACAAATGGCTCCAACTTCTAGGGGGAAAACGGGGTGTTACAACTCTCCCCTACTAACAAGAATTTTGTCCTCGAAATTCTCACTTGAACTGAATAAATGCAGATACTGAATCCTCATCGTTGCCTCTGGTTCCCAAGTCGCTTCCTCGACTCCGTGATGATGCCAAAGAACCTTGACCCGAGAGATTTGCTTGTTTCTCAACTTTCTCAAGCTACAATAGGTTTCGGTTCTTCATCATAGGAGTAATTTGGCTGAATCTGAACATCTTAAAATGACAATACATGTGGCGAATCCGATTTATACAGACGAAGCATAGGGATATGAAAAACGTCATGCATCTTAGCCAACTCCATCGGTAAAGCCAACCTATAGGCTACCGAGCCAACTCTATCTAAAATCTCAAAAGGTCCAATAAATCGAGGACTAAGTTTACCCTTTTTACCGAATCATAACACTTTCCTCCAAGGTGAAACCTTAAGGAAAACTTTGTCCCAGACTTCAAACCGAATATCCTTTCTCTTCAAATTGGCATAGGACCTTTGCCTATCCTTAGCCACCTTCAGATTTCGCTGCACAACTCTGATATTCTTTTTGGTATCTCTAATCATCTCTGGCCCAATGAAAGATCGATCGGTTAACTCTGTCCAACATACCGGAGTCCTACACGGTCGACCATATAAAGCCTCAAACGGTGACATGCCAATGCTCGACTGATAACTGTTGTTGTAGGCAAACTCCATAAGCTGCACATACCGATCCTAACTTCCAGAGAAATCCAAAGCACAAGCCCAAAGCATATCCTCTAAAATCTGAATAACCTGCTCGGACTGACCATCTGTCTGCGGATGGAATGCTGTACTGAAGTTCCACTTGGTACCCAAAGCACTCGGCAATTCCTTCCAAAACTTAAATGTGAACCTTAAATCCCGATCTGAAACTATCGACAGAGGTACACCATGCAACCGAACCACCTCATCCACATACACACTAGCCAACTTATCCATCGAGTTATCCACTCTAACTGGCTCAAAGTGCGCTGACTTCGTAAGCCAATGCACAATAACCCAAACCGAATCATGCCTCCTCTAAGTCACTGGCAAACCCAATACGAAATCCATGGCAATATCATCCCATTTCCACTGTGGAACAGACAAAGGAGTGAGCAATCCCAAAGGGACTTGATGCTCAGCCTTTACCTATTGGCAAGTTAAACACTTTGCCATGAATTCCATAATAGCTCTCTTTATTCCAGACCACCAGTAGAACTGCTTCATATCTCGGTACATCTTCTCACTACCAGGATGCATAGTAAAGACCATAGAGTGTGCCTCACTCAAAACTTGCTTCCTTAACTCATCATTCTCGAGCACACACAAGCAATCCCTATACATAAGCACCCCACCCAAAATCGAAAACTCGGACTTCTTACCCTGCTGAACCTCTTGCAAAATTTGCTGTAAACTCAAATCATCTTTCTGAGCATCCATTATCAACTGTCTCAAAGTAGGCTGCACTCTCAATTGGGCAACCAAAGCACCATTTGAATCAAATCTCCATCTGAGCCGCCTCAAGAACAAAGCCAAAACTGAATTTCGACTCAAAGCATCCGCAACCACAATGGCTTTACCAGGATGGTAATCCACAATGCAGTCATAGTCCTTGAACAACTCTAACCATCGCCGTTGTCTAATGTTCAACTCCTTCTACGTGAGGAGGTACTTCAAACTCTTATGGTTCATAAAGATTATACACTTCTCCCGATACAGATAATGCCGCTAAATCTTCAAAGCAAAGATCACTGCCGCCAATTCCAAATCGTGCGTCGGATAGTTCTTCTCATGAGGTTTCAACTGACGAGACGCATAAGCCACTACTTTTCCCTCTTGCATTAATACACATCTGAGTCCAATACCCGAAGCGTCACTGTACATCACAAGTTCTTTACCCGAGATGGGTTGAGTAAGTACAGGAGCTTCGACTAACAACCTCTTCAACTTCTCAAAATAGGCTTGACACTTATCCAACCATTCAAATCTAACTCCTTTCCTCAACAAACTCATCATAGGAGCCGCTATGACCGAAAAACCCTTCACAAACCGACGGTAGTAGCCTGCCAAACCAAGGAAGGTTTTCACTTCCGGAACATTCCTAGGCGCTTTCCAATTAACAATCACCTCAATCTTAGACGGATCAACTTGGATACCCTGAGCCGATACAATATGCCCCAAGAAAGACACTTCCCGAAGCCAAAAGTCACACTTGCTAAGCTTCGCAAACAAACGGTGCTCCCTCAAAACTTGCAAAACTAACCGGAGATGCTCCTCATGCTCACTCTCATCCTTCAAGAAAACCAAAATATCATCTATAAACACTACTACAAATCGGTCGAGATATGGCCTAAACACTCAGTTCATCAAATCCATGAAAGCTGCAGGTGCATTGGTCAAACCAAATGGCATCACAAAAAACTCATAGTGGCCATACCGAGTTCGAAATTTAGTCTTAACCACATCCGCATTCTGAACTCGCAACTAATAATAACCCGACCGAAGGTCAATCTTGGAAAAGACACCCGCTCCTCTAAGCTGATCAAACAAATCCTCGACTCTAGGCAAGGGATACTTATTCTTCACGATGACCTTGTTAATTTGCCTATAGTTGATACACATCCTCAAAGAACCATCTTTCTTCTTAACAAACAAAACCAGGGCTCCCCATGGAGATATGTTAGGTCGAATAAACCCCTTATCCAATAACTTTTGTAGCTGAGTTTTGAGTTCTCTCTACTCTACAAGAGCCATCCGATAAGGTGCTTTCGAAATGGGCGAAGTACTCGGCAAAATCTCTATGGACAACTCCACTTCTCTCTCTGGAGGCAAACCAGGAAATTCATCGAAAACACATCACTAAACTCCTTAATAACGGGGATATCCTCAATCTCAAACTGATCACACTTCGAATCCAAAACAACTGCTAAGAATGCCTCACATCCTTTTCTCATAAACCGCTTAGCTTGCATGGCGGATATCACATTACTCAAAGAACTCGAACCCAAACCTTTAACCACTACAGAAGACTGATCTCCATCCCAAAGCACAACTACCTTTCTATTACAGTCCACAACAGCCCGATGCTTACTAAGCCAATCCATACCCAAAATCAGATCAAACTCCCGAAACGGTAACTCTATCAAGTCAGCAGGAAACTCAACACCCTAAACCAAAAGGAGACAATTCCTATGCACTCTACTCACATTGATACTATGCCCTAAAGGACTGGTCACACAAACCTCATAATCTAACTGGTCAACATCATGCATCTTATCAAACAATATACTTGTGCACAAATATGAGTGTGTGGAGCCAGGATCAATTAGAGCATAAAACTCAGTGTCAAAGAGTAGGAACTTACCAGCTATCACATCTGGGGCATCTTGCTTATCCCGAGCTCTCATGGCATAAGCTCTAGCAGGAACCATCAAAGGACGATCAACTGACTTTGATGGAGCTCCCCCTCTATGTCGATCGCCTCGACCTCTACCTCGGCCTCTACCACGACTAGCTTGCGGAGCATTCGAACCAACTATGCTAGCCTCACGCTGATCACCAGAAGCCTTATTATACCTCAAACAATATGCCAGGTAGTGAGCAGTGCTACCACATCTGAAATAACCACTCATGAGCCACCTACACTCACCCCAGTCGCGCTTACTACAGTGCGAACACTCAGGCATCACATCAGTCCTCAAACCAGAACCACCTCTGCCAGAACCAGAACCCCTAGCAGAACCTTGCCTCCTGTCTCTCGATGCAGGGCCTGAAGAAGATTCATCATGCGGGTTCCTAGACCTCTTACCCGATGATGATGATGATCCTGATCCACCACGAGGGGGATTCCTCCTCTGAGCTCTCTCTCTTAGAACAAACTCAAATCTCTCAACCCGAACTGCTGCTTGTACAATCTGGTAGTACCCAATACCCGGAGTACTCATCAGAGAAATAATCATAGCTCTAAGCGATTCATTCAAACCTGTTTCAAAATGCCTACATCTTAACTCTTCAGTCAGAACACCCTCAGGAGCATACTTAGCCAATCTATTAAACTCCTTCTCAAACTCTAAAATCGTCATTGCCCTCTGCTTTAAACTCAAAAACTGTGCCCACTTGGCATCCTTGTACTCCCGAGTCACATACTTACTTATAAATTCCCTATCGAAGAACTCCCATGTGACTGAGTCAGGCAACTGGGGATGCCTTCGAACCAACTTCCACCAGTCAAAGGCGGATCCTTGCAACAGGGCTACAACACACTCTACCCGTCTCTCCTGAGGACACCGAATCTCATCCAAGGCTCGCTCTACCTTCTCTAACTACTTCTCAGCGTATTCTGATTCATCCAAACTGGTCCCATAAAAGTCCTCTGCACCGACCTTCCTTAGATTCTCAGTAGGTGCTCTAGGAGCGATCACACTCTCAATGACCCTAGCTATGTCCTGCGAAATCTTTAACATGACCTCAAAGGGCATGACTGTAGCCTCAGGTTGCGCCCTAGCATGTTGAGCCGACACAGACATAGAAGGATCGACTGCTTGAGGGTTGACACTCTCGGCAGACTCCTTAAGTGATCCACGCCCCGAATTAGAAGCCATCTAAAACAAGCAAGCGGACAACCGCATCAGCCAACACAGTCTTAGACATATACACACAGATGCACATCAACACCTAGAAAATACCTAAACCGGAGCTCTGATACCAAAAACTGTAACACCCCCTACCCATTTGTAGGCAAACCCACCCGCATTGGAGTGAGATGCCGTATGAGCAGGGGTGTCACCACACAGATCAATACAAAAACATACATTCAATCACATTAGACAAACTAAAATACAATGGAAATTAAAACTTTTGGAAACATCAGAATGATCATACATTAATATAATAACATTCATTACAATAATGTTCTGATCACAACTGATAATACAAAATAGTTACATAATCAAAATATACAAGGCGGAAGCTGTACAAAATAATACATATAGAGTTCTATTATAAAAGAATCATACTACAAAAATAAAGCCCTAACACTAATCCCTCTGTGTTGGCTTGACTGGCGGCGACTCTCCCAAAATCAAAACGCCTTCCGCACCTGCACGGGTGAACACACCGTGCTAAATGATAACGCTTAGTGGGGAAACAAATAATAATATGTTGACGGCCATTCACAATAGTCGTCAAGGCAAATCACATACGATAATATAAACACAATAGAATTCCATTCATAACTATTCAAAGGTTCAATAACATATTCAAATGCCAACAGTTCATATACTCATAATTAGAGTCATTCAGATTCAAATACTTATAATCATATCAGACAAATCATAACACCTGCTGACACACAGTAGTGGATAATGAGTAAATGCGTAGTAGTACCTTATGGGTATGAATCAGCACGTAGCAGTACCTTACAGGTACGAATCGGGAAAACAATATCATATTTTTTCTTTTCAAAACATTTTACAAAGGGATCTGAAACAAGATCCGAATGCATAGAAGTTCGTGAGGAACTAAATGGGGACCTGATCAGGGTCCAGAATAGTACAAAGGCTGTAGCAAAGGACTCTTTTAGGTATGCCTAACTATCCACTAGACTGACTCTTGCAGGTCATGCATAAAGAAATCACCTTTAAATATCTTATAGTGTTTATATCAGGCACTAGAAAATAAGACATACATAATCCAATTATATTGAACATGCAACATGCGATACAATTTACCATAAATATCATTTGACTAAATTGAAATGCCAAATAATGTCATTTACTAATTAATAATACACAAATAAAGATTAAAAACCCAAATTAGAAGAAAAAGGATATGGAAAAACTCAATTGGACATTTTACAAAAACCTGGAGGCAGTCGCGTTTTACACGGCGGTATGGTTTACCCATACTGCCGTGTAAAACGGGGGAACACAAGTCGTGCATGAGGGACACGACTCGTGTCCCTTCCCAGCTGGGCTGTTGCGAGGGGAGGGACGAAGGTGCACGACTCGAGCGGCGTCTTCACGAGTCTTGAACAATCTTCTCGTGAAGATTGTTCATGACTCGTGAACAATTGTTCCCGTCTCTCATGAACGAATGTTCACGTCTCGTGAACATTTGTTCACAACTCGTAGATTCACGACTCATGAACCTTATTCATGACTCGTGAGCACATTTCACGTGTCATGAATCTTCCCTCTTCCCTCTTCCCTGCCCGATGCATGATTCAGCTTCACCACTTGCGCGCGAAAGCTTCACGAGTTGTGCTTCTCAATCATGAGTCGGACGGCAATCCCACAAGCGTCCAGAGAGCATTTACACGGCGGTATGAGATTCCTTACCGCTGTGTAGCTCGATGAACTAGCAATCTAGAGAGCATTTACACGACGGTATGGACATCCATACAGCCGTATAAAAAGACCCAAAGCCCAGAAAACCCAAAAAATATGCCAGAATTCCACATAACTCAAAATCAAACTTAACATACTTCAAAATTAAACAATAAACTCATCAAAATCAACTTAAAACCCACCTTTTTATAACTATAAACTTAGAGAAACCATACTTTAAACATAATTAAATCCTCTAAACCCAAACTCAGTAATTCACAACCATCAATTTAATCAAATGCATATTTAGACCAAATAAAACATAATCAAGGCTTATATCATTGAGTGATCAATATCCATAATTATCATGCCAACATCAACCTTGTTCATCATCCAATTTTCCAGAAATATAAATCAACATACCCAAAACACAAAATGCACACTTTCAATTAAATTCCCAAACCTGAATTCCTTAACTCCAAATTACTTGGTACCACTTCCACTAGCCTTCTCCTTCCCCTTGGGATTGCGAGGAGGCTAAACCTACAAACATACCCACAATCACACAAAACACAAATCCTAGATTAAACCCCAAACCAACAAAGAAGAAGAAAAGATGAAGAAGATGAAGAAATGCAATAAAACTTACCAAATGAGGGTCAAGAGATGATCAATTCCCACCAATACTCTCTTGGATCCAAGTTAGGGCACTCTTAAGAGGAGAAAAGGAAAAGAAGGAGTAGAGAGAAGAGAGAAATGGGAAAGGGAAACAAAATATGCTTTCCTTGTTCTCTTTCTTCTTCTAATTACCCCTCTTTCCTTACCTTAGCCAAGTGTCATTTCCTCATTGGTGGAGATTGACCATTCATACCCAACAAGCATGCACTACACACACACAATGCCATCCTCACTAAAGCAAACCTACCAACATGTGAACATGCACACACTATCACAACCCAACATAGCACACTCTAATAACCCATATGTACACACACTCTAGTAAAATCCCCAAAATATGCATTTTACCCAAAATGCCCTTATCACATGCCTTCACACATAATGCACACATGCACAAATGGCACCAACTTCTAGGGGGCAAACGAGGTGTTATAATAACTCTTCGATCCTTTTTTTTTTAAAAGTGAGTATGAACGAACCAATGTTTCTAAACTGAATAAATATCCTGATTTATGTATGTTACCCGTTTTGACTGGTTTGGTGTGATTGTTTAGTTTTGTATTTATATATCTTGTGGGCCCTTATAATTAATTATTTTTGGGGCAATTTTATTTAACTTTATTTCATGAGGGGGGTTGTATTATGTTCTAATTTCCATTTTAATTTTGTTTTGTTTTTCTTTTCATTTGGGGGATTATATTTGTCCCAATTTCTCCTTTGTAAATGGCATGGCTTTGTGTGTTTACCGCTTTATTTACCACTTTATTTATCGCTTTATTTACAACTTTTTTTTATCGCTTTCTCGATGCTTGAATTGTGCCTTTAACAAATTACATTAATCATGTGAGAGGAAAGATGAAATTTTCTAAATCTAAAAACTCATTTATAATTGACCAAGGCATAAATAAGAGTGGAGTTCCAAACTACTCTCTGGTTTAGACCAAAGAGGTTAGATCTTTCCCAATTTCTCGTAAATTGGGTGGCGACTCAAACATACCTCAAAGGTGCCTAAAGGTTTCATGAGGCTAGACGAACTTTTCCAATATTCTATTGGGTAGGGATTCCAAAATATTTCATGTTACCCAAGATCAAAAGACGTGAACCAATCTCTCGAGCCCTAAAAGCGGGCCATCCGGGAGCCTTTTCGGTTCAGCGTGCGTCACAATAACCTCTGCCATCCTTCTCATTATTTCAGTCATAATTTGGTAAAATTACATATGAACTTGTGGACATGGTGGTAAAAAAGAGGAGTCTCTATTGAGGATTGCATCCTATCAAAAACCTTAATAGTGGCAGAACCCTGACTGTCTCCCTCCTCTTGACTAGCTTCTCTAACATCCTACTCTATATCCAATCTAAAGATAATACAAGAAACAAATTTTTATAAGACATATCTCAAATCTCCATATTCTGCTTATTCACATACCATCAATTCGTACATATTTATTTACATTACTAGAAACCAAATTCTATGTTTCACATATACAATAATGCAATTTACCACCCTTCTTTACCATTCTCCTTTCTCAAATCTAGGTCTAGGACTGCCCAAAACTCAGCTCTAATACCGCTAAATGTAACACCCATACCCGGTCCAATAAGGGCCAGGTAGTGAATGTCACCAAACTAGTTCTTTCATTGGATTTAAAAACTGAAATCACATGTAACGTTAAATATCTTCCATTACTTATATTAATTTAAAATTCTCAAATTCCCGCAAAAAATGGACAGAGTCTCCTCTATTTAGGTCTCTGAGCCCTTGTTAAACAATTGCGAATTTACACTTCTATAAGGTATTCACACATCTCAACTCCATAATAAATCCCATGCATTGTCAAGTATTCCCATCCTTCTCAAACCATCAACATATAGGGACATATTCACCAGCATATGTGAATTTATCCTTCTAGATCATACACTTTCCATAATAAAGAACTAAAACATCATTGTAAGCACCGTGTCTCGGAGCGGTCCGGATCAGAGGTTACCCTATGATGAAATCAGTATCCGAGCCTGTATAAATGGTTTGGATTTGGGGGTTTTAGTCCCGCGTTTCACGAGAAGTTAGTCTTTTTACCTTTCGTGGTCAGAGGGGGAGAGAACAGGGGATCTTCGAGTCAAAAGGCATTTTTTTTCTCCACAGACGGCCAGCCCGTCTGTGAAGCCAGCCCGTCGCCTAGGGTTACCGACGGCTTGAGGCATGTTCCGACGCCCGTCGGAAAATCACCGCCCCTGTCAGAACGCCGCCTGGTTTCCCGGGACACGCAACCGTTCCGACGCCCGTCAGTGGATGTGGCAGGGCCGTCGGACGAATCCTTGTATCAGAAGGATTCTTCCGACGCCCGCCTCCATACACCGACAAGTCTTGTCTGGCTTATAAAAGCTCCGGATTTTTAATAGAAAAGGGTTCCAAAAATTTTCAAGAGGGGAAACTCTGCCAAAATTCAAGCATATTTTCTCTCTCTTCCAGCAAACACATTTTATAAAGAAATCTTTTTAAAAGGAGGATCAAATCAATCAAAAGGAACTAAAACTAATTAGTTTTCTTTAGATTTTGATTCCAAAATCAGTCTTTTGAAGGGTTAAAGAAGAAATAGTCTATTTTTCTTTCTTTGATCCTTCATCTTTGCTTCTCGTGGAACGCGCGGGGCTCTAATCAACACAAGAATCTCACCCAAAGCGATTATCTGAGGGTAAATATTCCGTATTCCTTCTCCATATCATTTCATATTTATTCTTTATTTGTTGATTCTTTCAATTTTGCCATCATTCTTCTTTATTTTGGCTCTCTTTATATATTTTTATGATAAAACTTCTTTTTTGGCTTTGAAAAGAGTTTTATTTCTTCTGATTTTTTGGTCACCTCACCTACAGACGCCCTCCTTTTGAGTGACAGACGGACATGTCAGTTATCTTGACTGACGCCCATCGGTCACCTAAAAGAGGCCGTCGATGGGTTCTGTCTTCCCCCTTTTAAATCATTTTCTATCCTTTTTAAGTCTTTTTGGCTTCCTACATATTGATTTCATGTGTATTAACATCTTTTAACTTTCTATGAGTGTATATTGATTCTCTTGGACCATCCCGAGCTTGAGCGGCTATCTACCATATTCGGAGGATTTCGTCCGATTTTGTTTCCTAATTCTCTTGATTATTTCCTTCATTTGTTATTTATTGATTATTTTGTGTATATGGATGTACTCTTTTCATATCTCATTAATGTATAAAATAACTCAATGTTTTATATTCAATAAAATGAGGTTTACATCAAAAGCAAGGGTCCAATGCCCTATTTTTATCCAATAAAGATCATCACAAATAAAAATATCCACTTTTGATAATGGTGCATGCGAGGACCAAAGTCCTCAAAAATAAATAATGCCCCGATTCGTGTATGTATCGCACATTTATAAAAGGGAGTTGTATTCTGCTCCTTGTATTATTGTAATTTGTTGCTTTCACTATTTATTTTGCTCATTTAAGGCTTTCCAAATATGAATAAATGCGCCTTCGATTAATTGCATCTTGTGGAGAGAGAGCAAATTAATGATAATTAAAATTTGATCATAAAATAATCGAGGTAGAAATAGATGAGAAATCCAGGACCCAGCTCTGGTCTTTGGGCTCAAAGAGGCTAGAGGTCTACCCTCCAAGACACCTTTTTGTGCCACGAGACTTTAGCACTAATCCTAGGCTCCTTAGGGCGAGAGGTTTACCTTCCAAGACCCCTCTGGCTGGCCCAAAATGGATACCAAGCGCAGTCTTAGGCTCTCCGAGGCGAGAGTAACTTTCCCAATGTTCTATTGGGTGGCGACTCCAGGATACCTCCTTGTTGCCCAACATAGACGCACTTGCGATTTATTGCAAGATGTCAACGGACCCACAAATGCCCCGATCGCCCACGTGCGGGCGGTCGCCATGGGCGGCCGCGGGGATCCGGCGCGCGTCACAGTGGTGACTCCACTGGGGACATTTATGGTTCAAGATTTCGATTTGAAAATACCTCGCTTAACATTTATGATTAAAATTTAATTCATAAATTCGCTTTATCTTAAATTTGCATTCGCATATCGTTAGAGCCTTAGAATATGCTAGTTTGGTCCCTCTTTTAGCCCCGGTGCGTTCCTGAAGCACGACCCCATTTTCACTCAATTTGGGGAAGTGTTAAGGATAATCACCAGCCCAAGCCACGCACCTCAAATGGTATATCAAAATGATGACCCGATCGGTTGCTATGCTCGTGATGAGCTAGACCTGTAGGCAGGAATCATGCTTTGGTAGCCCTAAAGTAACATCTCCCTTGTCCAAAGCTCATGTAATGGCCGTAGTTACTTTCCACAGGTGAAATGAACCCTAATTCCACGCTTGCTGTATGGATCCTCATGTATTGGGTGAGTCCAAATGTCTCGCTTGGTAACCTAGCCAAAGGCTATCATGCCTCGGTAGGGCCATGTCAAAATTTATGGAATGTCTAAATACGTGACGATCATTATCCATCCGTTTGTACATTAGCATAGGAGTGTCATGCTGCCGGTTTTTCGCCGTGCACCATGTGTGTCCATTGGGTCCCTCGTTGACCCTTGGGCTAATCCCACCTAGGAAAGAGACTGCACGACCACGTGTGTGGGAGAAATAAGGGCGGAAGGACCTACTTGCTTGCTTGTGCTCTGTGAGTGTTGCATATCACGACCATGCATTATACCTGCATTTCATGCATCATGCCTAACGTCTTGCCCCTGCAGCCATCATAGATCTGCCCAGGTGGACTAGATCACCAACCGGACGACTGATCCGAGTTCCTACTCCTGAGCTGTCAGATAGAGAGGGTCTACCAGAAATCTTATCAGAAATCAGCGGTACTGTATCTCAAATGGCAAACTCGCCTAGGGGGGATGACGCCACCAGGGCCATAATCGCGAAAGAAGTGGGCCATCGATTTGAGGAATTCGAGGGCAGAATGATGAATATGTTGACCGCCCTGGCACAGCAGAATGCTCCACAGAATCCTCCTCCTCCTCCTGTGAGACAGAATGAGCTAGAGGAAGAAAGGGTTGAAAGACGAGAAGAGCCTGTCAGGCCGCCGCCAGTAGAGTTAAGGTCAGTAGCCTTGGGAGAGCAGAGAAGAAGGCCTGTGCTGAGAATTGATGATGATGTCGAAGATGATAGGATGAGCCTTGCATCTGAGAGGGGGAAAGCACCTCAGGCTGATGACTTTATTTTAAAGAAGATGGAAGAAAGGTTCGAAGCTATGGCTCGTATGTTGAGCAGGGGTCAAGGGATGAACCCAGAGGATAAGGAATTGGAGGGAGAGGACCCGATCCCTTATAACTTTAAGATGCCAGACGTGCCGAAATTTGATGGAACTTCTGACCCAACCGCTCATGTGAAACAGTATTCTCTGGTCATGAAGGGGACCACGTTGTCTAAGAAGCAGAAAGTAGAATACTTTTGTCTGAGTCTGACCGCCCATGCCATTGACTGGTATCATAGTCTTGACCGTCGCACTAAAGAAGATTGGGATCTGCTCACTGAGGAGTTTTTGAAGCAGTATGACTGCAATACCAGAATGGAGGTGACTCTAAAAGATCTTGAACTGCTCCAGCAGAAGGCCGGAGAATCTTTCCATGATTATCTCACCCGATGGAGGAACCGAGTAATGGAGATGCGGAGAAAGCCGGACACCCAGGACCAGATTCGTTTATTTATCAAGAACGCAAGCCCGTACTTGAAAGAGGGGTTGAAGATGAAGGGGTTGAAGGACTGGGAGTCTCTCAAGGATATAGCCATCGAGGCTGAAGGAGAGTTCTTGGCTAGGAAGGCTAACAATGATAATTTTGCCAAAAGGACTAACCCCGATCAAGGAACCAGTAGGCCGGCAGGTCCCAGTGGTAGCACCAGAAGAACAGGTGAGGTGTCTGCTACTGAGGTAACCACCCAGAGGAAGTTTTTAAACTTGGGGAGACCATTATCTTGGGTCTTGAGAAGGTTAATGAAGGAGGGAAAATTGCAGCCCTTAGCTCCTAGACCTGCTTTGACGCTGGGAAAGCCTGGGCACAAAGACAATGAATTCTGTGCGTTTCACCAGCACTCAGGCCATATCACAGATAAGTGCAAAGCCCTACGACACTCTATCCAAGACTTGATTGATAGCAAGCAGATTTCTGACCCTGAGAAGAGGGAAACTGAGAAGAAGCCCGGTTATAATACCGTACCACCACCCGTGTTTATGATCGGATCTAGCTTGCCAGAGTGGTATGTGCTATAAGATCTGTATGGGAGCGAGAGTTGTGCTGCTGATTGTTCCGAAGATAGGGGGGAAGAGGCAGTCGTGGCGACCCTTGATTGCTGGTCTAGCAGTGAGAGCGGCGGAAAAGCCGAGGAGGAGGGAGAGATGAACCTTGACTTGTGGGGGTCTGATGAAGACAAAGAAGAAATAGGGGCTGTAATGAGAAGCAGGAGAGTGGTCCCCGAGGTTACAAGGCTACCTGAGCTAGCGCAGACGCCAGCAGAGAAAGAGCCAGAGGAGAATCAGATTGTCAAGCAATTGAAGAAGACTGCGGCTCAAATATCCATCTGGGATCTTTTGAGATAGTCCCCCTCTCATAGGCAGAAGGTAGTAAAGGCTTTGGTTGAGGCCACGGTCGCCACCACGATTTCCCCATTAGAGCTTTTGGGTTTAGTTAAGGGAGGATCCGAGGAGAGATTGGTCTTTTCTGATGCTGACCTACCGGTCAAAGGCCGTAATCATAACAGACCACTGTACATCATAGCGCAGATTAACGACAAGCACATTGCTTACGTTATGGTAGATGATGGGTCTTCTATCAATGTGTGCCCCCTGATAGCTCTGCAGGCTTTTGGTTTAAATGAAGATATGCTCAGTGGATCAGATCTGACTATCACGGCCTACGATAATTCAAGGAGGCAAGCCTCGGGAACCTTTAAGACCTTGGTCAAGACATGACCCATTGAAGTGGAGGTAGAATTTGTAGTTCTGCCCATTCCTGCTAACTTCTTAGCTCTGCTTGGGAGACCCTGGTTTCACAAATTAGGAGGAGTGCCATCCACGCTGCATCAAATGATAAAGTTCCCACATGAAGGGGAGGTGGTGACTATCAAGGCAGCCAGGGAGAACCAGGTCTCAGTGCTTGAAATTGCTAATCAGCCATTTAGTGCCTTCCACGTGTCCATGATAAGAGAAGAGCACGGGTCAGTGAATAACCCAGCTGTGGTTAATATGTTGAAGAAGATGCATTATCTCCCTGGGGCCGGTTTGGGCAGAAACTCTCAAGGGTTGCAAACCGCGATCACCACTCGAGGTCAGAAGAACCGAAAAGGTCTGGGGTACAGAGGTGGCTTCAGCAAGAAGAAGGCAACTGATAAGATCCCTCACATTTCAGAGAACTTCGTACCAGCATCCTCAGTTTGTGCATATACTGGCGAAGATGAACCGCAATGGGTGAAGGGGAGGATTGTCCCTGGTTTCGAGATCTTTAATGATGTATTTGACTGGAAAGTCGGGTTTATCAGGACTGCTGAAGACTTCTGGGATGAGGAGGTCATGACTCGGGGTATCACTTGGGACAGATGCGAGCCTGAAGAGGTCATTACCGAGAAAATGATAGCCGCCAGGCTGAAAGGGAAAAAGAAGATAGCAGAATCAGAACTGAAAATGGGGGATTTGAAGATTTCTTCTGACATGCCTGAGGGGCCTCTGCTAAATCAAGAAGCCAGTGAACAAGTAGCGACAGCATCAACCTCTGGAGCGGCAGAAGAAGACTCTAGCTTAGACTTTCTTTTTATTCCAGAACTCTTTTATGATGTAAATGACAATTATAATATTATTAATAAGGCAAACAATTTCTCTTACTTGTGCGATGTTTCTAATGATTTCAACATGCATGACCATGATCATATTCCATCAATTTTTAACATTGATTCCACTGATACAACGCCTTTTAATCGTGGAACCTCGGAAAATCCGAGAGAAATTCTAATAGCATCAAATATAACTCCTGAGGAGAGAAAAAATTTTGAGAGAATAATAAGAAAACATGAAAAGGTCTTTGCCTGGACCTATGAGGACACGCCAGGAATTGACCGAAACGTGGCGGAACATGCTATCCCGACTTACCCAGATTATAAGCATGTGAAACAGAAGTTGAGAAGGCTCAGGCCAGAATGGGCAGACAAGGTTAAGGAGGAAATTCGACAGCAGATTGAAGCCAAGTTCCTTGTTGAAGTGCAGTATCCTACGTGGTTGGCAAATGTGGTCCCCGTAGCGAAAAAGAACGGAAAGGTCAGGGTGTGTGTGGATTATCGAGATCTGAACAAGGCCTGCCCTAAAGATGATTTTCCACTACCTCATATCGATGTATTGATAGATAGTGCCGCCAATTGCGCAATGTACAGCTTTGGAGATGGTTATGTGGGCTACAACCAGATCCTTAACAAAATAGCTGACCGGGTTAAGACCGCTTTCATCACGGAATGGGGGACCTACGCCTACCGAGTCATGCCTTTCGGCCTGAAGAATGCAGGGGCCACATACCAAAGGATGGCGACCAAGATCTTAAGTGACCTAATCCACAAAGAGGTAGAAGTGTATGTCGATGACATGATGGTCAAATCAGCCACTCGAGAGGGACACTTTGAAGCTCTAGAGAAGTTCTTCACCAGGATTGACAAGTATAATCTGCGGCTTAGCCCCAAGAAGTGCATTTTTAGAGTAACTTCAGGAAAACTATTGGGACATGTCGTTAGTCAGAGGGGAATAGAAATTGACCCAGACAAGGTGAAGGCCATCAGAGAGATGCCTGTGCCGTAAAAGGAGATGGATGTAAGGAGTTTCCTGGGCAAACTGCAGTATGTCAGCCGATTCATCGCCAAGCTCACTTCAATATGCGAGCCTGTTTTCAAGCTGCTTAGAAAGAATCAACCTGTGGTCTGGAACGAAGACTGCCAGAAGGCTTTTGATAGCATTAGAGAATACCTGTTGAATTCGCCAGTGCTAAGACCGCCACAACCGATCAAACCGCTTATCCTGTATCTGGCAGTAGATGGCAGTTCAGTGGGAGCCATGATGGCTCAAGAAGATGAATTTGGGGAGGAATTTGCAATTTATTACCTCAGCAAGAAGTTCCTGGCTTATGAAATCAAATATGCTGAAGTAGAAATGATCTGCCTTGCAGTAATTTGGGCGTCAAAGAAGCTGAGACATTACTTTCACTCATACAAAGTTCAAGCAGTGGCCAAGCAGAATCCGTTAAGATATTTACAGGAAGCACCGTCTTTACTTGGCAAGATGGGGAGGTGGCTTCTCTTGCTACAGGAGTTTGATGTGCAATACATCACTCGCAAAACTATCAAGGGGCGAGCTGTAGCAGAATTTCTTGCTGAGCATCCTATTCAAGGAGACACTCCCGAGTTTACCTTTCCTGATGAAAGCATAGTCGCGATTTCTGTCCAAGGATGGCAGTTACACTTCGACAGGGCAGTGAATAACAGACGGGCCGGAATCAAAATCGTCCTGACAACCCCAGATAATGAGAAACTTCCCCTAGCAAAGAAGCTGAGGTACAAAGCAACCAACAATGAAGCCGAATATGAAGCATGCACTTTCGGGTTGGAAGCTTTAGCGGCATTGGGGGCAAAGAATATAGAAGTATTCGGTGACTCAGCCTTGGTGATCAACCAGATTCGAGGAGAGTGGGCTGTAAAAGAGGAACGGCTGGTACCCTACATTGAATATCTGAAAGAGGTATGTGGGCAGTTTGAGACTTGCACTTTCCACTTCGTGCCGAGAGATGAGAATCGTCTAGCTGATGCGTTGGCAACCTTAGTGTCAATGTGGGATAACCCTGAAGGAGTGGTTATGAAGCCAGTGCTAATTTCGAGTTCTGAGAAGCCCAGCTTCGAGACCGAGCCTGTAATGGAAGTAGAAGTGGCGGACGGGAAACCATGGTACTTCGACATCATGAATTACTTGGAAAATAGTAAGTTTCCAGAAGAAGCTACTGAGAAAGACCAGAGGATGATCCGGAAGCTATCTACTCAGTTCATATCCTTAGAAGGGGTGTTGTACAAAAGACAGTCGGACGGGATTCAGCTCAGGTGCTTGAACGAAAAAGAAGCCCGCAAAGTGATGGAGGAAACCCATACAGGTGTCTGCGGGGCCCACATGAACGGTTTGACCTTGGCTAAGAAAATAATGAGACAAGGCTTCTATTGGCTTACGATAGACAATGACTGCTCAAAGTATGTTAAGCAATGCCAGTTGTGCCAACAATATGCAGACTTGAGACACTTGCCAGTATCAGAGTTACATAACCTGACATCACCTTGGCCTTTCGCTGCTTGGGGGATAGATATCATTGGAGAGATTCGCCCTACGGCATCCAATGGGCACAGATACATCATAGTCGCAATTGACTATTTCACCAAATGGGTAGAGGCGAAATCCTTCAAGAAAATTGACGCGAGGGATATGGCCAAGTTCATAGAGAGAAATCTGATCTGCAGACATGGCCTCCCTCACCACATAGTGTCTGACAATGGGGTGCAGTTCATGGGAGAAACCAGGAAGCTCCTCGAGAAGTATGGTGTCGAACATCATAAATCCTCTCCATACCGGCCACAAGCAAATGGAGCAGTAGAA
Source organism: Excoecaria cochinchinensis (assembly GCA_947683425.1). NCBI lineage: Eukaryota > Viridiplantae > Streptophyta > Magnoliopsida > Malpighiales > Euphorbiaceae > Excoecaria > Excoecaria cochinchinensis. The sequence continues at coordinate 6,612,555 of CANTUQ010000055.1, forward strand.
GCCGCGAATAAAAATATGAAGAAAATCCTGTCCAAGATGGTCCAAACCTACAAAGACTGCGCTAAAAAGCTACCCTTCACCTTGTGGGGATATAGAACAACGGTAAGGACGTCTACAGGCGCTACACCATTTTCCCTGGTATACGGAACAGAAGCGGTGTTGCCAGTTGAGGTAGAGCTCAAATCACTGAGGGTGGTCATGGAAGCCCAAGTCCCGGAGGCCGAATGGGCGCAGCAGAGGCTACAACACTTGAATTTACTGGATGAGAGTAGGCTGAAAGCCTATTATCATAATCAGATTTACCAGAAGAGATTGGCAAGAACTTTCGGAAAGAAGGTGAGAAAGCACCCGCTGAAAGAAGGGGACTTGGTGTTCAAGCAGATGAGGCCAGGCATACCAGATATTAGAGGGAAATTCAGACCGACCTGGGAGGGGCCGTATATCCTTAAGAAGCTGCTGTCCAAAGGAGCCGCAATCTTGTCGGATAGTGATGGGAACGAATTCAAAGAGCTGATCAATGTCGACAGACTCAAAAGGTTCCACGGCTAAAGACCAAAATAAAAAGAAGAGAGTAAAATGCCCTGCAGGTCGAAAACCGAAAAAAGGCGGCTGTGCTAAAATTGGGCGCCTCGACAGGGTGAAAACCGAAAAAAGGCATCCTGTGCAAAAATTAGAGGCATGAGAGAAAATGTCCAATCGTGAAAACCCGAGAGGGCCGATTGGTAACATGAGTTAATGCTGTTAAAATTTGGTTTCATGTATTAACAGTGCGTAAGCAGCTGAGTAAATGCCAAAACTGATCATGTATGCTCAAATTATATGAAAATATACACAATTTCGTGAAATAGAATGAATATTATTCTTTTCATTTTTGTCATTTCCAAGTTCTGCATTAAAAAGAAATGTAGCACGAAAAGAAATACATATATCGGCTAAGCTAGGTCCTGCTGCTGCTCTCACCGACCAGAAGCTTGAGCCCTCGAGTCCTGCTATCAGATGCTGGACTAAGGATCCACTTCTTGTACTCATTAGTCGAAGACACAGAATGATTGCCAAACCTCGGGATAACAATCTTCACTGGTAGTTTGCCCCACAGCTCATGATACCGAGAGGCAAACGCAACTGAGAGAGCTCCTCCCCGAAAAGATAAGGGAACCCTCACTACATCCTGGGTCATCCCGAGTTGACGCGTACATCGAGAGGTGTTGCAGAAGGTGGCTCGACGGAGGCCATAGAGGGGAACACACCCCGATGGTCCATCAATGACCACATGGGACAGTGGGAGCCAGGCAGATGTAAAACTGATGTCGTCATCCGACAGCTCGCCAAATCTGGTAATGCCTTCACCAGTAGTGGCACACCCTTGCAGTCGTCGACGCGGCAGAAAGTGGCTTGGCGAGTACTGTGGAATAACTCGAGAGGGTGGCTCAGACAGCATCTTCAGTTTCTCTTGCAGCCAGATCTGAAAAAAAATAATGATAATAAAAAAAAAAAAGAGAAAAAGAAAGAAGAGAAGAAAAAGAAAAAAAGAAAAAAAGCTGCTGGATTAAATAGGGTTTACTTCAGGCAAAAATAAGGCACAGGGTTGTGTGAAAATCCGAAAGGACGCACCTCCCGCTAAGAAAAGCTAGTGTGAAAATCCATAAGGGACGCACTACCTTTAAAATAATGATGTACCTGGAGCAATAAGGGGCTGCCGGTAAAGGTTGTAGTGGATCCAGAGCTCACAACGTCCAAGCCCAGAATGGTTTTAGCCAGGATGAGTGGTAAGGGTGATAATCCCAGATGAAAGTCGCTCAGGACTCCAAACAGGCGAGAGTCACTTGTCAAACCCCCTGGAACAACAGTGAGGAAGTTCACCATGCAAAACAAGAATATGATGCTTACCCGATAGGTGGGGATGTCAGTGAACTGATCCAAAGCCTCGATCAGTGGCCCCAGAGCAAAGGAAGAGCCCGGAGGAATCAGTCGGACGGCCTCAAAAGGAGGTATGCCGAGAGCCATGGCTATGTCCCGGATCTATAATAGACCGTAGCGGGGGACGCAAGGCAGAGCGCTAGGAGGGAACCAGGCTCCCAGAATGGTAGCTAACTCTTCAGGCAAAGGGCACAGTTCCTGATAGGTGAACCAGAAGACGTGAAACCGGGGGTTCCAGAAGTGGGTCGCCGCCAGAAGGAGGTTCTGATCGACTTTGACCCGGCACAGATATTTCAGCCCAGACAGAGAGGAAAGGGCGCCTTCTCCCCAAGTGTGTTTGTCATCTAAGATACGGTGCATCCTTTGGGCTAGAGAAGAGGACATGTTGAGAAAGATGAATGGCTCAAGATGTTGGAAAATGAAAAGACACAAGAAGAGCAAAACTTTTGTAAGAATTTATAGGGAAGCATCACCGACGGCCTACCCGTCTCTCCATAGAGACGGCCTGCCCGTCGGTAGAGATCCACCTGGCAGACGTCAGCATTGCATTCATCACGCGCATTAACTTGCATTTATGGCGTGATAGACGGCCAGCCCGTCGGTCACCTACAGACGCCCAGCCCGTCGGTCACAAAATTCTATATAAGGGCAAGTGACAGATGGTGCAAACGCTGCTGTCCCTTTCATTTTCCTCTCTCAAACCGTTTTTTAGCGTTTTTTAGCAGTTTTTCAAGCATTTCTTCTTATTTTTTCGCGATTTCTTCATATTTTCGCATTTTCGACTCACCGGGTGCTTCGATATTTATATTTCTTCAGTTTCTACACTTCTCGTGACTACAAGTAAGTAAATAACTATTTTTTTTTTGAATTTTATTCAATTTATTTCTTCATTTCTTCTTCTTTTAATTTTAGAAATGATTAGGAAGTTTTAGATGCCTTAGGAATTTAGGTGGAATGCTGCCCATTTTTCTTTATATAATTTTTTATGCAAATAAATCTGAACCTTTGCATGATCACATAGGAATAGAATTTTTCTTTAACTTTGGTGCTTTAGAAATAGACCTTTTCTAGCGCACTATTCTGTGTATATATTGATTTTGAGGCCAGAGGCCATTGTTTTGTGTTGTTAGGGGACACACTCTTGCCGGGGTGCGTCCCATTTACATGCATATATTATTGTTGAGGCCTGAGGCCTATTTTGATGCCTTTTTATGCAGGAGGTTGGGCATACCCCTGCCGGGGTGCTGCCCAAATTTTTATTATTTATTCTAGAATTGAATATTTTCATGTATAATGCATGCCTTGGGACCTAGAAAGCCCATTTTCTTTATTAGCTTCAAATTATTTCCATGCTAATTGCATGTTATTTTTGCTTTAATATGTGCAAAGCATGTGGGTCGCCATTGCCCTTTTCATTTAATATCAGTTTTCTTTATCTAGTTTTCGGATCGCCATCGCCCTGGTGAGGCCCAAATGGGCCTTCACCTTGAAAATAAGTCTAATAATACTTGTTTCGTCAAGTTTTCGTTATCTAATTTTTCTCCTTTTGCAGGATGCCTGCCAGACATAGAGTACCGCAGGCCCAGCCCGAGATCATAGTTCCGGGTTGGATGGATGCTGAGTCAGCTCAGAGGTATAGAGCGTTGGCTCAGGTAGAGCTTCGGGCCAGCCGTTTCGTGTCTCGGCCCTTTCTAGAGGCCCTAGGGATGGCCCCAGAGTTTGATTTGCTCGTCGAGGGTGCTGGGTGGACAGAGTTCCTTGAGCCCTCCTTCCAGACTTTTTCGGAGGCTACTCGCCAGGTCCTGGCCACTCTCCGCTATGCCGGTTTCCAGAGTGCAGATACTGACCCAGGGGTGGTTCAGTTTTGGTTCGACGGCGACCACAACAGCATTACCAGGCAGAGATTCGCTCAGGCCATGGGGCTCCCTACAGAGGAGGGGGTCAAGATCCCGCGGCGAGCGGTGAGACGCACCCATTGGGCGGCTATTGCCATACCGGGAGTGTTGTATGATCATGATACAGCGAAGAGCACCGTACTGGTGTCTCAAGCACTCTGGTATTTGCACAGAGTGCTATCCAGTTCGTACCTCGATCGAGCTGGTAATCCAGGGTCGCTTAATGCGGCCGAGATCTGGAGCCTCTGGGCTATGGTGGCAGGCCAGCGTCTCAACATTAGCCATGAGATCTTGGCCAACCTGACCAGAGTCGGCAGAGGGTTGACACCTGTGGTGATAGTGGGAGGAGTCATCACCCGGTTGCTTCTGAGATTGGGAGTTACCCCTGACAGGTTGAGGGCACCCTTGGCAGAGGGGATCCATGTGGATGCAGCAGCGGCAGTGCAGATGGGGATGATCTCCCCGATATCAGGGCAGGCAGAGGCCTACAGGGTGCTGACCATTCACGAGACCCGGCGGATGTTCTCACTTCCCCCCTTGGGTCCAGATCCAGACCACCCGGGGCACCCAAAGGATCAGCCTCCGCAGCCAGAGCCCCAGCCTCAGCCCGAGCCTCAGCCAGAGCACCAGCCTCTACATCTAGAGCCAGAGCCCCAGCCTCCTCAGCATCAGACTGTGCCACCGCCACAGCAACAGGAGCAGCCCAGGACCCCATCGGACTTCGATATAGAGTTCACGATGGATGATCTCTTTGCTACCTCACCAGCATCCCGAGCACCGACTCCTATCCCATCACCGGGCATCAGAGCTCAAAGGACTACCCGCGGGCCCCCCGAGAGGTATCATCCTTATTCTAGAGGCGACCCGGGGGCATCCACCTCTACAGCACCGCCTCCAGAGCCACCACAGCAGCAGCCAGCACAGCCCGACTTCTCTCAGCTCCTCACTTCCATGTTCGCAGCTTTAGAGCGACGGCAGGATGAGAGAGACAGAGCTATTCATGAGAGGTTGGACCGCCAGCAGGCTGCCATTCAGGAGCAGTCCTAGTCAGTGGAGCGGTTAGCCCGAGAGCAGGCCGGCTACATCGAGCATACTACGCGGGAGCAGGCTCGGATCATGGATGCCTTCAGGGATGAGCAGGCTCAGGTCATAGAGACCTTCAGAGGTGAGCAGTTGAGGCTGATCGAGCAGATTGCTCAGGGCCAGAGGGAGCTCAGGCAACAGCTCGCTCATGATTTGAGGACGTCACAGGACCAGGCATCTCAGAGGGTTGACATGACCCTGCAGATGATTGATGAGTCACTTGACTCTCTGAGATCCCGTGTCCAGGCAATAGAGGGGATTCTCCCACCCTTGTCTCAGACCATGAGGGAGTTCAGGGAGCAGTCAGAGCAACGCTTAGAGAACATGAAGAGGGCCGCCAGTGAGCAGACTACTCAGTTGAGCCAGGCGTTCAAGAAGTTGGGAGGCACAGTATCAGAGACGCTGGGATTCATGAGAACTTGCACCCAGCCTTTCTTGGATGGCCACGCTCAGATCCGGCTCAGGCGGACCCACGATGCCGAGGCAGGACCCTCTACGGCTCCGCCTCCACCTCCAGCACGGCCAGCTCCGCCTCCACCTCCGCCTCCACCTCCGCCAGGGACAGTGCATATATCGGATGATGAGGACCCCGATGAGCCCTCTGACTACACACCCCTATGACATTCAGGGAGTCATATTTTTTGTATATTTATACTTTGTATATACATTGTACAAAATGGATATTTCTAGTGAAAAACTTTTATTTTCAAAATTTATGAATTTATTCAGTCATTTATGATTCATTCATATATAGCAGATGAATATATACCTTCACATTCATTCATATGCCAAAGCAAGGAAAATAAAAATGATAAATAACAACTCAATAAAAAAGAACGAATGAAATATGGCATAGCAAATAAAGCAAGATCACGCCATTAATAAACAGGTTAAAAGATGACCACTCAAACATGAACTAACAAAACCTTTTGTCACACAGGTACAGAGAAATGCTACTTTTCGCCTGGAGATTGTAGTCAGAGAGTGCTACATCTCACGGTTCACGCGGCAGCCAGAGAGCGCTACGCACCTTGCAGATCGGATGGGGGTTAGCAAGGGAACTTCAGATCGTAGCTGTGGTTAGAGAAACACCACTCTTCACCAAAATCGAGATTGTAGCCAGAGAGTGCTGCATCTCACAGTTCGCGCGGCAGCCAGAGAGTGCTACGCACCTTGCAGATCGGATGGGGGTTAGCAAGGGAACTTCAGATCGAAGCTGTGGTCAGAGAGTGCCGCACTTCACCAAACCGAGATTGTAGCCAAAGCATGCTACATCTCACAGTTCACGCGGCAGCCAGAGAGTGCTACGCACCTTGCAGATCGGATGGGGGTTAGCAAGGGAACTTCAGATCGAAGCAGTGCTTAGAAAAACACCGCTTTTCACATCGGGATTGTAGTCAGAGAGGGCTACATCTCACGGTTCATGTGGCAGCCAGAGAGCGCTACGCACCTTGCAGATCGGATGGGGGTTAGCAAGGGAACTTCAGATCGAAGCTGTGGTTAGAGAAACACCACTCTTCACCAAAATCGAGATTGTAGCCAGAGAGTGCTGCATCTCACTATTCGCGCGGCAGCCAGAGAGTGCTACGCACCCTGCAGATCGGATGGGGGTTAGCAAGGGAACTTCAGATCGAAGCTGTGGTCAGAGAGTGCCGCACTTCACCAAACCGAGATTGTAGCCAAAGCATGCTACATCTCACAGTTCGCGCGGCAGCCAGAGAGTGCTACGCACCTTGCAGATCGGATGGGGGTTAGCAAGGGAACTTCAGATCGAAGCTGCAGTTAGAGAAACACTACTCTTCACCAGACCGAGATTGTAGCCAAAGCATGCTACATCTCACAGTTCGCGCGGCAGCAAGAGAGTGCTACGCACCTTGCAGATCGGATGGGGGTTAGCAAGGGAACTTCAGATCGAAGCTGTGGTTGGAGAAACACCGCTCTTCACATCGGGATTGTGGCTAGAGAATGCTACGTCTCACATACACCTACCAGTCGAGACGAGATCAGTAGGGGTATCTTCGCATCGCCGAACAGACCGAGACGAGGTCTACCCGGTAAAGGGCACAGAAGGTAAGAACCGTCGCAGGTACGCCTTCTTTCTTTCTATCCCTTCTCTGAGTTTTGGCTTATCTAGGCGCTTGTGCACTAGTTTCCCCAAAACTGGGGGCAACTGTAAGCACCGTGTCCCGGAGCGGTCCGAATCAGAGGTTACCCTATGATGAAATCAGTATCCGAGCCTGTATAAATGGTTTGGATTTGGGGGTTTTAGTCCCACGTTTCACGAGAAGTGAGTCTTTTTACCTTTCGTGGTCAGAGGGGGAGAGAACAGGGGATCTTTGAGTCAAAAGGCATTTTTTTCCTCCACAGACAGCCAGCCCGTCTATGAAGCCAGCCCGTCGCCTAGGGTCACCGACGGCTTGAGGCATGTTCCGACGCCCGTCGGAAAATCACCGCCCCTATCAGAACGCCGCCTGGTTTCCCGGGACACGCAACTGTTCCGATGCCCGTCGGTGGATGTGGCAGGGCCGTCGGACGAATCCTTGTATCAGAATGATTCTTCCGATGCCCGCCTCTATACACCAACGCCCGTCAGTCGTGTCTGGCTTATAAAAGCTCTGGATTTTCAATAGAAAAGGGTTCCAAAAATTTTCAAGAGGGGAAACTCTGCCAAAATTCAAGCATATTTTCTCTCTCTTCCAGCAAACACATTTCATAAAGAAATCTTTTTAAAAGGAGGATCAAATCAATCAAAAGGAACTAAAACTAATTAGTTTTCTTTAGATTTTGATTCCAAAATCAGTCTTTTGAAGGGTTAAAGAAGAAATAGTCTATTTTTCTTTCTTTGATCCTTCATCTTTGCTTCTCGTGGAACGTGTGGGGCTCTAATCAATACAAGAATCTCACCCAAAGCAATTATCTGAGGGTAAATATTCTGGATTCCTTCTCCATATCATTTCATATTTATTCTTTATTTGTTGATTCTTTCAATTTTGCCATCATTCTTCTTTATTTTGGCTCTCTTTATATATTTTTATGATAAAAATTCTTTTTTGGCTTTGAAAAGAGTTTTCTCTCTTCTGATTTTTCGGTCACCTCACCTACAGACGCCCTCCTTTTGAGTGACATACGGACATGTCGGTTATCTTGACTGACGCCCGTCGGTCACCTAAAAGAGGCCGTCGGTGGGTTTTGTCTTCCCCCTTTTAAATCATTTTCTATCTTTTTCAAGTCTTTGTGGCTTCCTACATATTGATTTCATGTGTATTAACATCTTTTAACTTTCTATGAGTGTATATTGATTCTCTTGGACCATCCCGAGCTTGAGCGGCTATCTACCATATTCGGAGGATTTCGTCCGGGTTTGTTTCCTAATTCTCTTGATTATTTCCTTCATTTGTTATTTATTGATTATTTTGTGTATATGGATGTACTCTTTTCATATCTCGTTAATGTATAAAATGACTCAATGTTTTATATTCAATAAAATGAGATTTACATCAAAAGCAAGGGTCCAATGCCCTATTTTTATCCAATAAAGATCATCACAAATGAAAATATCCACTTTTGATAATGGTGCATGCGAGGACCAAAGTCCTCAAAAATAAATAATGCCCCGATTCGTGTATGTATCGCACATTTATAAAAGGGAGTTGTATTCTGCTCCTTGTATTATTGTAATTTATTGCTTTTACTATTTATTTTGCTCATTTAAGGCTTTCCAAATATGAATAAATACGCCTTCGATTAATTACATCTTGTGGAGAGAGAGCGAATTAATGATAATTAAAATTTGATCATAAAATAATCGAGGTAGAAATAGATGAGAAATCCCGGACCCAGCTCTGGTCTTTGGGCTCAAAAAGGCTAGAGGTCTACCCTCCAAGACACCTTTTTGTGCCACAAGGCTTTAGCGCTAATCCTAGGCTCCTTAGGACGAGAGGTTTACCTTCCAAGACCCCTCTGGCTGGCCCAAAATGGATACCAAGTGCAGTCTTAGGCTCTCTGAGGTGAGAGTAATTTTCCTAATGTTCTATTGGGTGGCGACTCCATGATACCTCCTTGTTGCCCAACATAGACGCACTTGCGATTTATTGCAAGATGTCAATGGACCCACAAATGCCCCGATCGCCCACGTGCGGGCGGTCGCGGGGATCCGGCGCGCGTCACAATCATCTTCCTTTATACATGCATACAATAACCTTCAATATCACCAATTTAACACCCAAAGTGAATTACAATTCAAATTCTAAAATAGCTTTTCATAAGCCATTTGATAGCTTAAATTTTAAAGCTCTAAAAGAAAATATCAAAAAAAGAAATATTAAACCTAAGTATCTATCCTGAAGTAAAGAACTCTTCTATACTTCCTGGTAGATCCCTGGCTTGCCTTTTGATTCAAAAACCTGTATAACTACGAGTAAAAATAAAATTCCACGCATTAAGCAAATTGCTTAGGGGCAACCGCTAATTTCACTTTTCCATACAAAAATCTTATTAAAAGATATAAATGATTTTAGTACATATATAAAAAATATATATATATATATAAGCAAATAAGAGCACAATTCCAAATCATAAGAAAAATAAAAGCACAAAACCGAATTCCAAGAAAATAAAATTTTTTCCATATTCCTCATATGAGATTTTTCGCTTTATTGTGTCAATATACACATTGTCAGTCTCAATATATCAAACATGCAAGCCAATAATTAAATTCAACCACAATGCATTCTTAACCATAAATAATGTTGATATTTATATATATGTGTGTGTGTGTGTGTGCCTAATTTACAGTTTATTGCCCAAAGTAATCCAATGGGATTACGTGAATTAGGTATGCAGAATAAGTAACAGTATCAATAGTAGCAGTAATAGTAGCAGTAACAGTAGCAGTAACAGAAATAAATATGCAGGTTCTCAATAACCCGCAGACGTCCCAATTTTCAATGCAGTTCTCTACTCCCTATGGCTAGCCAATTATACTCTTACCCATGTCTCCTATTGATTACCGAGGGCAATAATAATTACTCAATCATGTTTATTTACTATATTCTCATTCACATAACAAATCATATTTATCAAAATCTCAATTTACAGTTTGTATTTTAATTTTGCATTTACTTTATGGCACCATATGGCCTTTCATCATGGTTTCCAAACACAATCATTTTCATGTCCTTGATAACATGATGTTTCAAAGTTTTTTATTGTATAATTGGTAAGCTTGCTTGTTTTGAAATGAATTAACCTGTCATTTAAATCTTACCATTTATTTCTTTATGGTTAATTTAATATATATATACATATATGTGTGTGTGTGTGTGTGTGTGTTAATTATTCCTGCACATTAGTTAATATTTTTAACTCAGACTTACTAACCAAATTTAATTTATATCTTCAATGAAGATATTTTTACCTAGACAACTACATAAATAGATACACTATCACTCTTATCATTTAAAACTCATATACCATTCAAGTAATAAGATTCGATCCTCATTATCATAGATATAACCCATGAATTTTTGTACTTCAATATTTATAAAATATTTCTACTAAGTAACTTCTATGAGTTAAATTATATCCATTTAATTTAGAAACTCAACTACTTTTTTGATGAAAACCTCATATCATGCTACCATTTAAAATACAAATAATATATATAATAGAAAAATAAATTAATTTAGTGGTTGTAAACCTTAATCACAGTAAAATGGCTCAATTTCCCCAACTTGAACCTTAATAAAATTAGCTCAAGCTTCTATGTCATTTCCTTTTTCCTTCTTCTTTAAATTCTCCTCTTTTTCTATAAAGATCAAGAATTAATTTTGTCATTAATTCAATAAAACTAAGAAATAATGCCATTTAAAAGAATAATTAATGGCCTAAAATAAAAAAATTAAGTTGCCCAAACTCTTAGCCTAAGAAAATTGAAATTAAAATTCTAAATCCCTAATTTCCCAAATCTGTCACTATCAAATCTGCAAAAAAATCAGATTAAGCTCACCCAATAGCTATCGTTTGAAGAGGAAGGGCTGATGGCATGACCCGTGATGAGAGATGGCAAGGAGACGTCGGAGTAGAGCTATAACCCAAAGCAAAACGCAGCGAAAACAGAGGGAAGAATTGTGTGGGGCTGTTATCATGCATGAAGCAGAAGCGAAGGAGAGATAGGCCGGTGACAGCGGAGGTGAATGGAGGGAAGGTGGAGATGGTAGAGATGACGGCGGGGGCGGCAAGAGCGAAGGAGGAGATCGGGTTGTGAGGGCTGAAAATCGGTGAAGAAAGGAGAAGATGAGAAAGAAAAGAAAATGGAGGAGGAGGCTAAAACGATGTAGTTTTGGCTGGGTCAGGTAGATTTTTATGCCAAATTTCCATCCAGTCCTTTTTAAATTCTTTTTAACCCCCAATTAAATTATTTCACCCTCCTTTTGCTTTTTTATACCCATCTTAATTTAAATTCTTATAAAATTTTAACCCACTATTTCATGCAACATTTTCTAATTACTCGTTTAAAAAATAAATGTTTATTATATGCCCAATTTATCGAGTTATAATATTCTAGGGTGTTATGGTACGACATATAGATACATGATGAGTGTGACTTTCAAGGACAAAATTCTTTTAAGGGGGAGAGAAAAATGTACCTAAAATATCCCCTAGTCGTGATAAGGCATGTTTAGGGTTAAATAAAAACCGAATATGCATAAATTAGTGGCGAATGTATCGAAAAGGATGTAACTATCCTTCACGCAAAGGCAAGTGCGGCCAGTTGGTGAATTGCGAAATCATGATATTAATGAGAATTAAACACCTAGCATCTCTAGAAATGTCATGAACTTGGAGGCCATATATAAGGCCTTAGCCGACAAAATGAGGCGATCAAATTGCAGAATTTCTTCTTCCTTTCAAATTTTAAAATCTACTCTAAAAAGGCTTGAATTTCGGGTGTAATCCTAGCTAGAAAGGTAAGATAATTAGCTTGCAAATCTCTTTTTCTTCTCCTTCAATTCTATAGAGTAAAAAATGCTATGATGATTTAGAGGATTAACATGAAATTATGATATTTTCAGTTTAGAATTATAGCAAGAGGAAGGGAGGAGAGGAGGAGAATCAAGTTTGAAGGAAGGATTGCACAAAATAAGGTTTGGGAACTTATAATTTTATGCATGTGTTAATGCTGTATTTTGATGTATGATATGAGTTGAATTCGATGTATTTATGTTGGAGTGATGTGGAATTGAAGAGATTTTTCATGGGAAAGGATAATTTGTGCATCACAAGGTTGTTGGTGAAAAACCGTTTTGGGACTCATTTGACATTGCTTCGATTTTTATACCATAATTTGAATTATAAACATCCAATTGATGTGATTCTAGTTGGGAAATGACCTTAAGATATATACCTATAATTTTCATGAAGAACTCGTGAACTAATTTGGCCTGTAGATTGCCTAATAATCGATCCACATGGTTGCTAGGATTTTCTAACCGCCGTGTGACCCTTATTTTCAGCTTATGTTGCGCATTTTTCTTCCCAAATTGAACTCGAACCTCACCAAAACTTTTCGAAACTTGTTCGACATGCATCTAAGGTTATGTAATGAATATATGTATGGTTTCCACTTGAAATGTATGTGAATATTATTATAGGCATAGTATTTTTAATAAGGAATTAAATGCAAATTCTACATAACTATTGGTAATGCCTCGAACTCGACATGGCATGAATTACTAACTATATAATATGAATATAAAGTTATATACATATGTTTAAAAGATAAAAAAATATTTATAGTTACATGGAAGATGGTGATTTAGTTATGGATCATATTTGACACAATATGATATGTATTGAATACGTTAGTTGTTAGTTGTCGGCAATATCCTAACATTTGCTTTGTGTGTAAGGACCAAAATACCCCCTAGTCACGATAAAACATGTTTTGGGTGAAATAAGAACCGAATGTGTATGAGTTAGTGGTGAATATATTGAAAAGGATGTAACCTTCATTAAACGGAAAGTTTCGACAAGAGCAGTAAGTTAGAAATTTGTTAAGTATGACTTGAACTGCATTAAAAGAATCAATTTGGTGGGCCAATCTATAAGTCCAACTTAATTATGAGGCAAGTATAAGAAATTTGACAAAAAAAATATCTAAAAAGCAACCAATCAAGATTTGGCACCTAGCAAGAGGGATTTGGATTGTATAGAAAGAGTGGAGGTCGGTTTGAAGAGAGAGAATCCAAAAATTTCTAGTTCTCTTCTCTTCCTCTTCACATTCTTGCCCTTATTTTATCTCTTTGTGCATGATCAAGGGAAATATTAACGGAAAGGGCGATTTGGGTTGCAAATTGCTTGTGAATTGGTAAGTTCTCTTCATCTATTTCTTATACTTCTCCTTCTTTTCATGATTTTGGGATGGAAGGATGGCTATCAAAATATGTATGGTAATGAGATATTCTAATGTTGTAATTGAGGATTTAACTAAGAAAGATCGAAAAAAAGCTAAAGGAAAGGAGAAGGAGCATTAAAGGAACTTAAAGAAGAAGAAGGAGATATGATATAGGTTTGGGAACTTTTGCCTCTGTGTGTATTATTTTGAGTAGTTTGAATGATATGGATGATATTGTGATTATGTTTGATGACTAAATTTGATTGGTGGTTGATAACTTGATTGGGAGCATGAAAATGGGTATATAGAAGTTATAGGGGAGATTCTGCTCAAGATCACCTTTGACCCCGAACTGCTTTTTAAGTCATAAATCAATCTAGGGATCTCCAAATTGGGTGATTCCAATTGATTATGAACCTAAGATACATACACATAAATTTATAGTGGAGGTCAAAGCGAATTTTATCTCTAAGTGCCTCCAAATTGAGCAACACCATAGGGTTCCTGTTCTGGCCGGGTCAAGGGAGCAATTTGTGTTCCCGAAGCCATATCTCCTAGAATAAAAGTCTAAATTACATGAATCAAAATTCTAAAGAAACTAGAAATCTAGGAGTGTAATTATTATAAAGGAAGTATGGCAAAATATGTTTATATCATTCCCAATAAATTTTCAAATCAGGACATAATTCTATCCCTAGAAGTTGACTTGTAATAGTCTATAATTATCAAGACATATCTCCTAGGATATAACTCTAAATGGATTTAATTTTGTATCCTTAGAAAGTTAAGACATAGGAGAGCAAATGTCTAGAAGACTACTTCGGTTAAAAATGCTAGTTACTAGCTCAAAATTTCAGTTGAAAATGAAGATTAAATCTGCGTCTGATGCAGATTCTGTACCAAGTCGCCACCGCACAAATAGGTTATATAACGAGTCGGCACTGCAGTGCTAACTCGGTATAGTTCAATATTTATTCATTTTGTATTTTATGCATTATTTTTCATTCTAAACCATCCAAATTCATTTCCAACCTATGGATAAGCTAAATGGGAACCTACAATGCATTAAAGCAAGGTGAAATAATAAAAAGAAAGTGATTTTAACATAAATACAATAGAATTCTACAAGTACATAGCATTAACATTGTGTGTTATTGAAACGAAATAACTTTAAAGTAGGTGTGATTATCGTACAGACTTGTTAAATAATATTGAGCATGATAATAACACAAGTATAGTAAGTATAAAAGTTCATGAACTTAAGAGTACATAAATAGTTTACGAATTAATTAAAGATATAATTAGTTAAAGATTATCGGATAAAGTTGACAATACTTTGGCATGTCATATTATTTATTTGTGAGCGATATAATTTTTGTTGGAATTACTTATTGACAAGTTAAACTTGTGTATGTTATTATTGTCATTGTGATGGTATTAAGTGGTGTGGTATGAATGTATGTATATTGATGAGATAAAAGCTAATATTACGATCTTGTATATACGACTATTATTAAAATGAAAATAATATGAATGCCTTTAAAGTGATAAATTAACACTAAAATGATTGTTAAATTGTATTAGGAATTAATCATGAATTTGGGGCCATCCGAAAATGAATATGAATGAATTCTATTAGAATTTACTAGTATACTTTGAGTAATATAAAGAGGTAAATATATGTATATATATGATACACATAAATATGGATTTTGTGTGATTGTGTGTTGACCTAAGAGATAATGGTATGAATCTTTATGCATATGATAGTATTATGTATGAGGGTAATAGATAACGGTGTCGATGTTAAATATGCTTGTGAGGCTAACATAGTTAACAAGAGCTTAAATGTGATTGATGTGATTATGGTGTTCACCTAATATGGTTGTATGATATTCAATGAGTTTGTACAAGTATATCGTATGGAATTATGCAAAGAATTAAGAAGAAAGATAACATGAAAGAATGATAAATGGTAAGTATATATCATGAGTTTGTAAGTGAATATGATAATTATATGATCAATTAAATGTTTGTGAAGATGATGAGTATGATAGAGATATAAGTATTATCAGTACAAACATAAATATGAGTATAAGCCTGCATTAACCAAGTCGTGGATAGATAGGCATGCCTATACAAACCTTTGTTGCTGCAACTTGTGCGTTATTAGACCCCGTTTGGGTCCCTATGCATTCTTGGATCCCGATTGGATCCTTATGTGTTATTGGATTCTATTTAGGTCGCTATGTGTTATTGGATTCCATTTGGATCCCTATGCGTGATATGATACTAGTACCCTCGTGTACCTATGCATTTTGATTCCAATTAACCACCATTTTGGGAATGTAGGCCAACTGTTAAACGTCAAAGATAATGTGATAAAAGATTGCTATGGAAATGTGAATTTCTGATCCTTGTGAAACCATGCGTTTAAGTAAGAATATGATATTATATGTGACAAGTGTGTGTCAATATTTATAATAATTAGTTATGATCATGTTTATTTTATAAATGTGTGCTACGAATAAGTGTCTATAAAAATGTTGTTACTATGATATATGTTTAATATAATAAAGTTGGTTTATGGATAAGATTTATGAGCGTAGATGCTATTGTTCTATATATGTATATCATATCGGTATAAGATGGATGATAGCTTCTTAAGGTGCCACTAATGTGATATACATTTGTTATGTAAGAGTTGATTTATGAATAAAATATGCACGGTAGTATTATAATAATAGCATAAATAAGAAATGGTTATGCACAATACTTTATACGGTAAACAGAAAATAACTTTGGAATGCCAATTATGAATAGTTTAAGTACCCTTAAGGTAATTTATGATAGAAGGTTAAATATGATTATAATATGAAAATGTTTATTAATGTTTGTATTAAGGACTAATCATGAATAAAATTTGTTTTACAAATGGGGTCTATGGTTTATAGATAATTTGTGGACATGATAAATGTACGTAATGAAAACGGTCAAATTATATCAATGTACCCGTATAGTATACAGCTAATGGTATGTGTTATTGTTTATGTATAAATACGAAATGTGTGCTAAGACATGAAGTGAGGTTTAACAATGAATGAAATATATTATGTGGAATGTTGAATAAATAGGGAGATTAATTTGACAACTTAATAGTTGACTGATAATTAAATGGGGGTAAAATACATGTATACAATATGCGTATGCATT
The DNA here is from genome assembly GCA_947683425.1 of Excoecaria cochinchinensis. Classification (NCBI taxonomy): domain Eukaryota; kingdom Viridiplantae; phylum Streptophyta; class Magnoliopsida; order Malpighiales; family Euphorbiaceae; genus Excoecaria; species Excoecaria cochinchinensis. The sequence goes on from CANTUQ010000055.1 coordinate 6,629,058, forward strand.
AATCTTAACCTATTAATTATATATTTGATTATGTTATAATGCTTTACCTTAATATATTTTTATAGTTGATTCATATGTGTCAATAATGGTGATGACCACTATGAGTGGTCATCTTTGTCATCCATGTTTCCCCACTAAGCTATTGTGCTTAGCACGGGTGTTTCATCCGTGCAGGTATTGAAGATAAATTGTCGCCAAGGAAATCCCGCACCCTTTAAGGCTAACAAGTCCATAGAAGTTCTTTGTATAGGCTTTGTATTATGTGTATTAAAGAATTGAAACTTATAATGTAAATGTATTATTTAATTATGTATTTTTATTATTATGTAAGGAAAATGATTTCTGAAAGTGTAAGTTACTAAAGAATACTGTTATGTGTACAGTTAAGTTATAGAAGTTGTTATTTGTGTATTTTGAGCAATGTATTAATTTGAAAAGAAATTTTATAATGCAGGTTTTGTTATAAGTTATTAAGTCATGTGCTTGATTTTGGTGGCATCTTGTAAACCGGCTATACTATGATATGATTTATGGGTAAGGGGTGTTACATTGTGTTCGTTTAATACATTAAGTGATGTGGAAGGGTTATAGTTATGAATATAATTCTCATGTAAAGTACCCTGGCTTAAGTTTACTGCCTGATATTGGTATTGCTCAGAATTATCAGAATTATGTATTATTAACTAGGTATAATAAATACGGGACATGAATTCTGAACACATGTGACTACCGAAATAATTATAATATTTACCTAATATTTGTCTAATGATACGTGATGAAGGTGTAATCTAGTATAATAGGAGATTATATGATACAATACAGAATGATAATGTAAAATCCTGAAAAGATTTACATGCAAATATGGTATACTTGATGATAGTTTGTGATAAGCTTGTGATGTGGACTTTTGTCCATGAATGATCATTGTTGGACGTAGTTATTATAAATGAATGTAAACTTAAATATGCTATGTGATTAAAAAGGAATATCTGCTTAACGATATTATCCTGGATTATAAGATATGACTTATGATTTGTGTGTAATACTTGTACAACTATGTATGAGTGCAAATAAGAGTGGTAAAAGTTTATATACATACACTATGACTTATAGAAACTCAGAAATAAAATTAGAGCTTCCTTAAAAATGTAAGTTGTGGATAGATAGGCATGCCTATAGGAAGCCTAATGCAGCTGCTACACTTATGACACTACAATGTCATTCTGTAGAGACTTGTGTCTCATATTTTCTTATAGGAATACTTATCTTGATATTCACCCCTTTAGGGATTCTAATATGAGTATCCCTCCGGGGATTCTATTCTGATTTACTTCCCTTCGAAAAGTCCTAATATCCTCCCTTTCATCCACTCTTAAAAAAGCAGGCAAATCTTGATATGTGAAATGTGTTAAATGATCTTGAAAGATAATGATATGGTTTATGACTATCTATATTTGGTATACATAAAGTAAACTTAAACTGTGCAAGGATTTCTAAATGAGATTGTTTATGATATGAATTATGTATTCTGATGTCTCATTTGATTACTAACAAATGATATGAGTTTTAATTTGATATAAAGTAGTAAAATCGGAGTTATAAGGAATATATAGGTAATTATAATTCTGACCTAATGAGTGACATGATCATGGCTGTGACTTTAGCATGGTTAGTTGATAATTATAGAAATAATGATGTTAACTTGAATGACGAGTTATGCAATATATATTTCGAATTTGATATATGTTAATATAAAGTCTAATTTTTTAAATATAGTTTATCTATAAGTGAAACAATATATGTTTATAAATGTATACTTATACTTATTATGTGAAAGGGTTACATCTAACATATTGTCATAGACCTATATCTTTGAACATTTATGCATTTATAATTATTTAAAAGAATTGTGCTATGAAATATAACCACTGTGACCTAAATTCAAATCCTTTGAACATGACATAAGTGGAAATGCAACAAATAAGGAATTTTACAATATAGCACATGGACGTTTACTAATATATGTGACTGTTATATGTATATTCATGAAGCATGGTGATAAGTAATATTTATTAGCAATGTAAAAACTTTTAGACATATAAGTACGGATACATGTGGGATGAACTCTGATTGAATAGGAATTTGTTGAAATAAAAGCTCATAAAAGACTGCTGGAATGATAAATGATTTTGTGGATATAATTTATTGATATGCAAGTTTGTTTATACTCATTCTAATTTCACACTTGAAAATGAATTCATGATTATGTGAATATATGTATGACCATCTATTTGCGTATGTTTTTGGCAACTTCTGTGAAAGGTCGTTCATCTCATACTAGTTCCCCACTAAGCTATATGCTTAGCATGGGTTTTCAATCCGTGTAGGTATAATTTCTGCGTCGCTTCCAAGAGTCATTTACAGGAATCCGAGCCAGCACAAGGTTAGGAAGAAGTCTTTGATGTAGATGTTCTCGAAGATGAGAACATTATTATGAAAGAGATTTGTATTTTATTTTATGGAATGTATAAATATCTATAATAGCTCTGTTGTAACAAATATATGTATAATATTGTAACTTTAAAATTTTGTAAATGAACCATAATGTAAGAAATAATGTTTAATGAGCTATTAACATGTAATATGTAATGTATTGAAGATTTTTGATAAATATGAATAATTGTATTATGCTATGTATTGTTTATGAGTACAAGTTATTGTACATATATTGTTAATAGGATTCTGTATCTGGTTGTAACATTTCCCTATGGGTAAACCTATATCACATGATGGGTTTATAGGTTGCCTGCAAGGGGTGTTACAAAAATACTTCAAAAATAAAAAATACAAATAAAATATAATATCCATTAAAAGAATCAAAAGAAAAATAAAATTTTTATAATTATTTATAAGAATTAAATATGTTCAATATGAAACTAATAATAGAGTGCTAATTATGTACATACAATAAATAAATAATTGTAATAAAAAGATAATTTCAGTGTCTATTTACCAAAAAATATGTATTATAATAATATTTTAGAAAGTTATAAATCATAATATTTATAAATTAAAAAATATTGAAAACTTTAAGCATAAAAATTAAAATATAATATATAAACTGTATATAGATTGATTGACCGTTAACCATTGATTTTTAAAAGTATAACCGTAACCCTAAATTTTTGATTTGGTTAACCTAAAATCGATTCGGTTTAGAATCGATTTTTTGGTTAACTAAAATTTCAATTTTTTTGGCTCACCCCTATTAATTAGAATGGATATTTCCTAATAAATTGGGACCACCCGTCCGTAATGCCTCTTTGTAAAATTGCATGTGAGTACCAATGTCTCCATGAAAAAGGATTATAATAAACTACCCCGTTTTATGGATGTTTGTTTAATGCTTATTGGATAATCTTGTGCCATTATTTTACCGATTTCTATGCCATGATTTAGAACTTTCCAACTTGATTGAGTGTGCTTTTATTTCTTTTCCTATGATTATATGCTTGAGAAGAGGGATAAAATAATTAATCTAAAAAAGCCTAAATATATTACATTAACTAAGGGTATAAATAAGAGTGAGTGTAACGCCCATTCCCGACCACTAGATTAGCTTCTCTAATGCAGTCAGAAACGGCCGCTACATAGACACACATGTATGCTTTACTATCACAATTTCATGCCAACACTCTGAATAATAAAATTTCATCATCAAATATACATTCTCATGCATTATATGTCATAGGTTCTCATGCTTTCCAACATCACACATACTTACATATATACACAAGCACTCATTAAGATTACAATACTTAGTTATAACAGCTTTAAATATTTTCAAATGTTCAAAATGTCTTACATAATTGGTACAAACACATTGATACCCCCAAAACCTACACTAAAGTAGTAGTCCTAGTGTTGACCGTTGTTAACGCGGATTTGTCCTTCCAAAATCACCTTGCGATCGAACCTACACGGATTAGAAAAGAAACCCGTGCTAAGCGATAACGCTTACTTGGGAACACATACATAGTATATAAACGTAAACACAACATTAATATTATACATGCATCATGTTAAGGTTCATGCCTAAGTCAACAAGTCTAGAACATTTATGTACCATTATATTCATAGCATTATTACTAATTCACATTTTCATAGAGCATGCATTTGCTTGGTGTATACATAATACTTAATCACATGACTGAATAGCTTACATAGGGTTGCACAAATTCATCAAGTATAAAGCATTCACACATATCAACTTAACAGTTAGGATAATCTTTGTCTTTTATATTTAGGTTTGCCTGCAATTCAAAGACGCAGATAACGGGTATCGCATTGGTACCCCTGAGATACTATAATTTCATTATAATTTCAATGTATCCGTGGATACATATATACGCATTTGTACCCTAAGCTACAGTGACTCAAAAGGGTCAATATTCCACATTAAAGAATCCAACAAGGATTTATTTCACATTGTGACTCCAGAGGAATCGGACGCATTGGGCTGCAGCACTGGACCCTATAGGCATGCCTATCTATCCACAACTTGACTCGCAGGCTAAAGTTGATTAATTTCATTATTGATTTCGTAATTGTTAATTCCAATAGCACATACATAAACCAACACTAAGTTCTCCTCTTTGCATACTTACAAAGCATTAACAAATCCACATTACTCTTTTACACATCACATAACACTTGGACAACTTGTAATCAAATCATTAACTAGCAAGTAATTGAATTCATTAATCATCTTACAAATATGTATACTTGCTTCGTATAACCTTGGTATAACACTCATATAAAATGCCAACAAGTTTGGCTAAAAGCCACACAATTAATAATCAAAAATAAATTAGGGTTCCTTGCCAAAATAGGGTACCTCACGGTCACAACCAGTTTGGTTGTCACCGTGACATACTGAGGTCCTCAAAACAGAATGCAAGCTAAGGTACCTCACGGTCACAACCAATTTGGTTGCCACTGTGACATACCATGCACTCCAAAAATAGAATGTAAAATGAGGTATCTCACGGTCACAACCATTTTGGTTCTCATCGTGAGATACATCGCACTTCCGACAGAATGCCATCTATGGCACCTCACGGTCACAACCATTTTGGTTGTCACCGTGACATGCCATGCTTCACCAGGCAGAATGGAGCTCCTGCATACCTCACGGTGGCAATCTCTTTGGTTGTCACCGTGACCTATGCAAAAACATCATAACAGCTGTGTTTTACCAAAACACAGCTGTGCTCCCTGTCCCAATTCCCATATCACTTTTAAGACCTCAAAACCAATTCCCTTTTTGGTCATTCAAGCCAACTTATTCTTCAACAGTATAACAACTAACACATACCTGATTTCCACTAAGCCAATCTCATCCAAATTACATAAAATATAACACATACACAATTTCAATACTTAACATACCATTCAAAATGTTATAAACACAACACTAGTCTCATAACTTATTGACCTAATCAACTTATTCATTTACTTCGTTAGGAACTCAGATTACAAATTTAATTCATGCTTAATCAATTACATAAACAAGCACAAATCATGCCAATACACTCATAGGGTTAGTTCCCAAACCTCGTCGCCTATGCTCCTAACGTTCACCGAGTACTTGTTTCTCTAATTTTTGCCTTTCCCTTGTCTTTCTTTACTCCTTCCTCTTCCAACTCTATCAAATTAATCCTTTGACCACAAAGCCAACAATCATAGAATCAATTTAATACTCCCTAAGGAATCACATGAGAAAGAAGAAGTAAAGAGAGCTAAATTGCAGAAAACGAAAATGTTTGGAAACATGCACTCATAGTCCTTTCTCTCTCCTCAAATCAATTTATATGCATCAAGATGATGGTGGTGGCAGCACAAGGAAGTGCCACACGGATTCCACTTCAATTTCTGTCCCTTAATTAGTTTAATTAATCCCCTTTAAATATTAGTTAATCCTCCATTATCTTAATCCTGTAAAATTTCAACTTAGCCACTAAACTTTCTTTTAGCTTCTCAATTAGGTCCTTCTTTTATTTACAATCAAGTCCTTCATCCACATTTGAATCACACACACTCTCAGATACTTCAATTAAGCCAATTACAACTAGGGTACATTCCCGGCCATTACAACTCTCCCCTCCTAAAAAGAATTTCGTCCGCAAAATTCATACCTGACTCAAATAAGTGAGGATGCTATTCCCGCATAGCAGATTCAGACTCCCATGTTGCCTCTTCTGCACCATGGTGTTGCCAGAGCACCTTCACAAGTGGAATTTATTTATTTCAAAGTTGCCTTACTTCCCTTGCATTTTACTTCTCATCATAAGAAAAATCTGGCTGAACTTCCACTTCTTGCACAAGTAACACATGAGATTCATCCGATCGATACCTTCTCAACATGGATACATGGAAGACATCATGAAGCTTAGCAATAGCCGGAGGCTATGCCAACCGATAAGCCACTGAGCCCACTCTATCCAACACTTCATACGGTCCAATGAACCTTAGACTCAATTTCCTTTTCTTGCCAAACCTCAATACCTTCCTCCAAGGAGACACTATTAAAAACACTTTGTCACCTATTTTAAATTCAATGTCCCTTCTTTTCAAATCCGCATAAGACTTCTGTCTGTCACTTGCTGCTTTCAGTCGCAGCTATATAAGCTCTGCTTTCTCTTCTGTACCTCATACCAATTCTAGTCCAACAATTCTGTGTTTACCCAATTCTGTCCAGCAAATTGGCATATGACACTTCCTTCCATATAAGACTTCATATGGCGCCATGCCAACACTTGTCTGATAATTGTTGTTATAAGAAAATTCCATGAGTGGAAGATACTTATCCCAACTCTTCGAGAAGTCCAGAACACATGTTCGCATTAAATCTTCCAATACTTGAATAACCCTTTCCGATTGTCCATCGGTCTGCGGATGAAATGCAGTACTGAAATTCAACTTCGTACCCATTACAGCCTATAAACTCTTCCAAAACTTGGAAGTGAATCTTGGATCTCTATCCGAGACTATCGATAGGGGTATACCATGCAGTCGAACAATCTCCTTCACATACAATTTAGCTAACCGATCCATTGAATATCCATTCGAATCGGTATAAAGTGAGTTGACTTAGAAAATCTATCCACTATTACCTATACCATACCCTACTCCCATGCAAGACACCACACACAATACTAACCCTCACTGATGCACACCCTACTCCCTTATGAACATGCACACACTAAGAAGACCCATACTCATACACAACAATATCTTACATGCACCCACACTCTAATAAAACCCACAATACATGCATATTATCCAAAATGCCATAAAAACATGCCAAAACACTCACACATGCACACATACACATGGCTCAAGCTACTAGGGGAAAACGGGGTGTGATAACTCTCCTTTACTAACAAGAATTTCATCATCGAAATTCTCATCTGAACTGAACAACTATGGATACTGAATCCTCATCGTCGCCTTTGGTTCCCAAGTCGCTTCCTCAACTCCATGATGCTGTCAAAGAACCTTGAATAGAGGAACTTGCTTGCTTCTCAACTGTCTCACTTCCTGAGCTATAATGGCTTTCGGTTCCTCATCATAAGAATAATCTGGCTGAATTCGAACATCTTGAACCGAACAACACATGCGACGGATTCGATCTATACCGACGAAGCATGAAGACATGGAAGACATCATGCATCTTAGCCAACTCCATCGGTAAAACTAACCTATAGGCTACCGGACCAACTCTCTCCAAAACCTCGAAAGGCCTAATGAACCAAGCACTAATTTTACCTTTCTTGCCAAACCGCAATACTTTCCTCCAAGGTGAAACCTTAAGGAAAACTTTATCCCCGACCTCAAACCGAATATCCTTTCTCTTCAGATTGGCATAGGATCTCTATCTATCCTTAGCCACTTTCAGATTTCACTGCATAACTCTGATCTTCTCTTCGATATCCCTAATCATCTCTGGCCCAATAAAAGATCGCTCGGTCAACTCTGTCCAACAAACCGGAGTCCTACACGGTCGATCATATAAAGCTTCAAACAGTGACATCCCAATGCTCGATGAAAGGTGTTGTTGTAGGCCAACTCCATAAGCCTCACATACTTATCCCAACTGCTAGAAAAATCCAAAGTATAGGCCCGAAGCATATCCTCCAAAATCTGGATAACCCGCTCTGACTGACCATCTGTTTGAGGATGAAATGCCGTGCTAAAATTCAACTTAGGACCCAAAGCTCTCTGTAATTCCTTCCAGAACTTAGATGTGAACCTTGGATCCCGATCTGACACTATCGACAACGGCACACCATGCAGTCGAACTACCTCATCCACATACACACTGGCCAACTTATCCATCGAGTAGTCCACTCTGACCAACAGAAAATGAGCTGACTTGGTAAGCCGATCCATAATAACCCAAACTGAATCATGCTTTCGCTAAGTCACCGGCAAACCCGACACGAAATCCATGGCGATATCATCCCATTTCAACATAGGAACGGATAAAAGAGTGAGCAATCCCAAAGGGACTTAATGCTCAGCCTTTACCTGCTGATAAGTCAGACACTTTGCCACGAATTCCACAATGTCTCTCTTCATCCCAGACCACTAATAAAACTACTTCATATCCCTATACATCTTCTAATTACCAGGATGTATAGTAAAGACCGTAGTGTGTGCCTTACTCAAAAGCTTCTTCCTTAACTCATCACTCTCGGGCACACACAAACGATTCCTATACATGAGCACCCCATCCAAAATCGAAAACTCAGGCTGCTTACCCTGTTGAACCTCTTGCAAAACCCGCTGCAATCTAACATCATCCTTTTGATCATCCATAATCGAGTGTCTCAAGGTCGGTTTCACTCTCAATTGGACAACCAAAGCCCCATCTGAATCAAATCTTCACTTGAACCGCCTCAAGAACAAAGCCGAAACTGACTTCCTACTCAAAGCATCCGCAACCACATTGGCTTTACCCGGATGATAATCCATAATGCAGTCATAGTCCTTAAACAACTCTAACCAATGGTGCTGTCTCATGTTCAACTCCTTCTGCGTGAGGAGATACTTCAAACTTTTATGATCTGTGAAAATCCTACACTTCTCCCCATACAAATAATGCCGCCAAATTTTCAGAGCAAAGATCACAACTGCCAATTCCAAATCATACTTCGGATAGTTCTTCTCATGAGGTTTCAACTAACGGGACGCATAAGCCACAACTTTACGCTCTTGCATCAACACACATCCGAGTCTAACTCCTAAAGGGTCGCTGTACATTACAAACTCTTTACCTGAGATGGGTTAAGTCAGTACAGGAGCTTCAACCAACAACCTCTTCAAATGCTCAAAACACAGCTGGCACTTACCTGACCACTCAAATCTGACTCCTTTCCTCAACAATCTGGTCATAGGAGTAGCAATAACTGAAAAACCTTTTACAAACCGACGGTAGTACCCTACCAAACCAAGAAAACTTCTCACCTCAGGAATATTCCTAGGCACTTTCCAATCCACAATCGCCTTAATCTTAGCTGGATCCACTTGAATACTGTTAGCTGACACAATGTGACCCAAGAAAGATACCTCTCGAAGCCAAAAGTCACACTTACTGAGCTTCACAAATAAACGATGCTCCCTCAACACAAGTAGCACTAACCAAAGATGCTCTTCATGCTCACTCTCATCATTCGAGTAAACCAAAATGTCATCAATAAACACTACTACAAATCGGTCGAGATATAGCCTAAACACTCGGTTCGTCAAATCCATAAAAGCCGCAGGTACATTGGTCAAACCAAATGGCATCACAAAGAACTCATATTGGCCATACCGCGTCCGAAATGCAGTATTAACCACATCCGCATCCTGAACTCGAAGCTGATAATAACCCGACCGAAGATCAATCTTGGAGAAAATGCTCGCACCTCTGAGCTGATCAAACAAATCCTCAACTCTAGGCAAAGGATACTTGTTCTTCACTGTGACCTTATTAATTTGCCTATAGTTAATGCTGGGTCTAACAAATCCCTTATCCAATAACTCTTGTTATTGAGTCTTGAGTTCTCTCAACTCTACAAGAGCCATCCGATAAGGTGCTGTCGAAATGGGTGAAGTACCCGGCACTATCTCTATGGACAACTCCACTTCTCTCTCGGGAGGCAACCCAGGCAACTCACTTGGAAACACATCTCCAAACTCCCTAACAACTGAGATATCCTCAATCCTAACCTGATCACGCTTAGAATCCAACACCACTGCTAGAAATGCTTCACAACCCTTCCTCATGAACCTCTTAGCTTGCATAGCAGAAATCACATTACTCAAGGGACTCCCCAAACCTTTAACCACAATAGAAGACTGATCTTTACCTCGCAACACACCCATTTTCCTATGACAATCAACCACAGCCCGATGCTTACTCAACCAATCCATACCCAAAATTAGATCAAACTCTCGAAATGGCAACTCAATCAAATCCGCAGAAAACTCCACACCTTGAACCAAAAGAGGACAATTCCTATACACTCTACTCACGTTGACACTATGCCCTAAGGGACTGGTCACACAAACCTCATAATCTAACTGATCAATATCATGCAACTTATCAAATAACTTACTCATGCACAAATATGAGTGTGTGGAACCAGGGTCAATTAGAGCATATAACTCAGTGTCAAAGAACAATCACATCCGGGGCATCCTGCTCATCCCGAGCTCTCATAGCATATGCTCTAGCTGGAACTGTCAAAGGATGAGCTCCCTCTTTAGGCCGACCAACTCGACCTCTACCTTGGCCTCTACCTCGACTGGCTTACGGAGCATTAGATCCAACTCTGCTAGCCTCACGCTGATCACCAGAAGCCTCACTCAACTTCAGATAGTTAGCCAAATAATGATCAGTGCTCCCACATCGGAAACAACTACCCGTGAGACACCTACACTCACCACGATGCCTACTGCAGTGAGAACACTTAGGCAATGCCTCAGTCCTATTACTAGAACCACCTTTGCCCGCACTAGAACCCATGGCAGAACCTTGCCTCCTACCTCTCGAAGCAGGACCCGAGGAAGACTCATCATGCGGGTTCCTAGACCTCTTACCCGAAGATGATGATGATCCTCCACGAGGGGGATTCCTCCTTTGAGCTCTCTCCCTCAGAACCAACTAAGATCTTTCGGCCCGTACTGCTGCTTGCATAATCTGATAGTACCCAATACCCGAAGTACTCATCCAAGAAATCAGCATAACCCTCAAGGACTCATTCAATCCAGCCTCAAAGTGCCTACATCTAAACTCCTCTATCAGAACATCCTCTGGAGCATACTTAGAAAGGCGGTTGAACTCTTTCTCGAACTCCGAAACAGTCATAGCCATCTGTTTCAAACTTAAGAACTGTGCCCAATTAGCATCCTTATAAGCCCTAGTCACATACTTACTGGTGAACTCCCTCTCAAAAAACTCCCAAGTGACCGGGTCAGGCAACTGGGAATACCTATGGACTAACTTCCACCAATCGTAGGCAGATCCCTGAAGCAAAGCCACAACACTCTCTACCTGCCTGTCTGGAGGACACCTAGTCTCCTCTAACACTCGCTCCACTTTCTCAATCCATTTCTCAGCATACTCAGATTCATCCAGAATGGTCCCATAGAAGTCTCTACACCAGCTTTCCTCATGCTCTCTAAAGGGGCTCTCGAAGCGGTCACTCTCTCTAAGACACGAGCCATATCCTAAGAAATCTTCAACATTGCCTGAAAGGGCATGGCTGCGGCCTCGGGCTGAACCCTAGGTGTTTGAGCCGAAACAGACAATGAAGGATCTACTACTTGAGGATTCACACTCTCAGCAGACCCCTCAAGTGACCCATGCACGGAATCAGAATCCATCTAAAACAAACACAAAGCTAACTGCATCAGCCAACACAGTCCTAGACATATATCTATGCACAATAACACCTAGAAAATGCCTAAACCGGAGCTTTGATACCAAAAACTGTAACCCCCCCTTCCCATATGTAGGAGAACCCATCCGCAATGGAGTGAGAACTCGTATGAGCAGCGGTGTCAACAAGCAAAATCGTACAATAACATTCATTCACATAGTATAAACATACAGAAATACAGCGAAAATTAAAACTTTAAAACCAAACTGATCATATACTCATAGATAGAATAATAATATTCAATACATAACTGTTATGATATTACCAAAATAATTACATCTTTCAAAATTACAAAGTGGAAACTGAACAAAAGACTAAATACAATGAGAGATAACTATTACAAAAAGAATCATAATACAAAAAGAAGCTAAGTCCTATCATCAAACCCATTGTGTTGGCTTGACTTGCGGTGACTCTCCCAAAAGCTATACACCTTCCGCACCTACACGGATGAAACACCCGTGTTAAGCGATAACGCTTAGTGGGGAAACAAACAGTAATAATATGGACGGCCATTCACAATGGTCATTGAGGCAAAACACATTCATAATGGCATAAGCTGAATATCATATAAGATATAATCATAATTGAATCATATTCATAAGCATTCAAAGGTTCATAATCACATTCATATGCCAACTGATTCATATGCTCATAAATAGAGTCATTCAAATTCACATACTTATAATCATAGTCATAGTCATAATTGAATCATAGTCATAGTCATTCGGATTCACGTCTGTCGCGCTCGCGACAGAGGCCAAACTTGCCCCAGGTCGCGATAGCGGCAGTCTTCGCGCTCACGCGGAGATAGAAGCCCATCTCACTATCATGCTCACGATAGTTAGCGGCCAACAAAGGCTGTCGCGCTCACGACAGTGAGCTCTCGCGGCAGCCCAATCCGCTCGGCCACGCAAATCCTCTCGGCCACGCGCAAGGGCTGAATTCACCGAGCTCTGTCGTGGCCTCACGACGGTGTCGTGCTCGCGATAGAGTCATGATTTGTAGCTCTTACGCGAATTTCTGTAGAATTTCACACTTCCAAAACACCCAAACCTCTAATCTCAAACACAAATCAACACAAACTTCAACTTACCTCAAATCAACCTTTCCATCATCAAATATAACATAAAACACAACTTTAGTCAATAATTAACACAATTAAAATCATGGACTAACATAATCGAGCTTCTCAAAAGTGATAAATCCAGAAATTTTAGCAAAATTCATCAAACTTCAAATTTGCTTCAATAAATCAACATCCATGCATATTAACTTAAATCAAACCAAAACCCATAACATTTGCACTAATATGAGCATCATCAAACGTCAAATTTCCAGAAATTTACTCAAACATACGAAATCACAAAAATGCACAAATTCAAATAATTCCCAAACCTGAAATTCCTATGCTTCTAGTGGTAAGCTCCGCTCCCACTTGCCTTCTCTTTCCCCTTGGCATCTCGAGTAGGCACTTCTAAACCCAAAAATCCCAAGAACCACACAAACACACAAAAATCGTAAGTCAAGAACACATCTAACCAAATCAAAAGAAGAAGATGAAGAAGAAGGGAAAACTCACTAACTTGCCAATAAAGCTCTTGAGAATTACCAAGATCCACCAACAAAACAACCAAGAAGAGAAAGAATCAAGGTGTAGCAAGAGGAAGAGGAAGGAAGAAGAAGTAAAAGAGGGAAGGAGGAAGAGAACGGGAAAGTTAGGGCAAAATTCTGCCCTCTTTTTCTCTCTCCTCTCTTTATATACCCCTTCTTAATTTCCCTTGCCACATGTCACCTTGAGATTGGTGGGTTTTGATAATTCACACCCTACTCCCATGCAAGACACTACACATAATACTTACCCTCAATGATGCACACCCTACTTCCTTATGAGCATGCACACACTAACAAGACCCATACTTATACACACCAATATCATATATGCACCCACACTCTAATAAGACCCACAAAACATGCATATTATCCAAAATGCCATAAAAACATGCCAAAACACTCACACATGCACACATATACATGGCTCAAGCTACTAGGGGGAAAACGGGGTGTGACAATTCTGCTCATGCGGTTTCGGTTGCCTGGAAGCATATGCTACTACCTTCCCATCTTGTATTAACACACACCCCAAACCTATACCTGAAGCATCAATATACAAAACATATTCTTTGCCAGAGATAGGCTGTGTGAGGATCGGTGCTTCCACTAACATCCTCTTTAGCTGATCAAAGCTCGCCTGACACTTTTTTCTAACCATTCAAATTTAACTCCTTTTCGAAGCAACCTCATCAGTGGCGAAGCTATCACTGAAAACCCTTTCACAAATCTTTTGTAATACCCAGCCAACCTTAGGAAACTGCAAATTTCAAGCACATTCCTAGGTGGCTTCCAATTCACAATTGCTTGAATTTTAGCTGGGTCCACCTTAATACCTTCAGAAGATATCACATTTCCCAGAAATGATACCTCTCGCAACCAAAACTCGTACTTACTCAACTTAGCATACAACTGATGTTCCCGTAATGTCTGAAGCACAATTCTCAAGTGCTGCTCATGCTTTTCGTCATTCTTTGAGTACACCAATATGTCATCTATAAACACTACCACAAACTGATCCAAGTATGGCCTGAACACTCTATTCATTAAGTCGATGACTGCAACAGGCGCATTAGTCAACCCGAATGGCATTACTAAGAATTCATAATGTCTATATCGAGTTCTAAATGCAGTCTTGGGTATGTCCTCTCTCTTCACTTATAACTGATAATACCCAGACCGTAAGTCTATCTTAGTAAACACACCTGCTCCTCTCAATTGGTCAAATAAGTCCTCAATTCTAGGCAGAGGATATCGATTCTTCACTGTCACTTTGTTCAGCTGCCGATAATCAATACACATTCTCATAGTTCCATCTTTCTTTTTTATAAATAGGATTGGTGCTCCCCAAGGAGAAACACTAGGTCTTATAAAACCCCTGTCCAATAATTCCAAAAACTGAACTTTTAACTCTTTTAATTCAATAGGAGCCATTCTGTAAGGCGCTTTAGACACTGGTACTATTCTAGGCACAACATCAATAGACAGTTCAACCTCCCTTACTGGTGGCACACTACTCAGTTCTTCCGAAAACACATCAGGAAACTCCCGTACTATGGGTATATCCCGAATGCTTACTTGCTATCTTTTAGAATCTAATACAAGTGCCGAGTAAGCCTCACATCCCTTCCTCAAACATTGGCATGCTTGCATTGCCGATACCACATTCACAAGAGGATTCGTACTAACTCCCCTCGCTGACACTTTACTTCCCTTACAATCACGGAATACCACTCTCTTCCTCTTACAGTCAACTACCGCATTATATTTACTCAGCCAATCTATACCCAGTATTAGATTAAACTCATCAAAAGGTAACTCAATCAAATCAACTAGAAACACACTATCCTGAACTACTAATGAACAACCCCTATACACTTTGTTCACATTCACATTATTTCCCAAAGGACTTGATTCACATATGTCATATTTTAAACATTCAGCATTAGGCATCTTATCACATACCTTTTTAGAACACACATACGAATGAGTTGATCCAGGATCAATTAATGCAAACATCTCTATGCCATAGAGTAAAAAAGTACCTGCTATGACTTCAAGTGCATCCTGATCCTCTCGTGCCTTCATCGCATAAGCCCGATTCGGTGCCATAATAGGTCTATCCACTGTTTCTGAATTAGCTGCACATCTGGACTGGCCGCCTCTGCCACGTCCTCTTCCTCTTCCTCTACTGACTGGAGGTAAATTAGAACCACCTCTACTCTGCTCTTGTTGATTTCCAGTTACCTCATGCACCTTTGGACAATTGGCTATGAAATGCTCAGTGCTTCCACACCTAAAACATGCACCGGTTACCTTCCAACATTCTCCTCTATGTCTTTTACCACAGTGGGGACACTCATGCACTTCATTCTTGGTACTAGATGTACCTCTACCAGATCCAGATACAGAAGGTGCTCCTCGCTTCTTACCCCTTGCTGCTGAGCTGAACACAGATTCTGTCAGTGGTGCCACAAGAGAATCCCTTGATCTCTTGCCAGCATTAGACCCACCTCGATTGGATTTCCTCTTCTGCATCCTTTCTCTTTGTACTCCCAATAACCTCTCAGCCCACATAGCAGCTTGAACTATCCGATAGTAGTTTACATTCTGCTCGATAGTCAGCGAGATCAGTAATGCCTTAATCTCTTCAATCAGCCCTTCCTTGAATTGCTGACACCTAAACTCCTCAGTCAAAACACCCCATGGTGCATATCTACTCAATCGACAGAACTCCTTCTCATACTCCGCCACAGTCATTGTTCTCTGTCTCAAATTCATAAATTGCTTCCAATTAGCCTCCTTATATGCCTTGGTCACAAACTTATTTCGAAACTCCCTTTCAATGAATTCCCAGGTGATCGAATTCGAAAGCATCGGATGCTACAGAACTAATTCCCACCAGTCGTATGCTGCACCCTGCAGCAGCGATACCACACACTCAACTTGTTATTTTGGAGGACATCTTATTTCTCCCAGAACTCTTTGTATCTTCTCTATCCAGTATTTCGCCTTTTCAGACTCATCCAGCCTTGTACCATAAAACTCTTCCGCCCCATGCTTTCTTAAAGATTCTACTAGAGCGTTCGGTGCCGTCATTCGATCCAGCACCCTTGCCATATCCTGTGACATCTTTAGTAAGGCCTCCATTGGAACCATTGGAACCTTATTCGCAAAACTGACTGGCCTTGACTGACCAGACCCCGTCACCTCAACTTCCCGAGGATTAACACTTTCGGCTGTTTCCTCTCTTGAGTGATGACTAGGGTTGTCACTAGTATCCATCGATCTACACAATTTAAACAAGGACATCCGCATTAGGTCAACACTACTATGCACATCCTAGCTACCCAGTTACCCAGAAAAGACTAAACCTAGGCTCTGATACCACAACTTGTAACACGCATTCCCGACCACTAGATTAGCTCCGCTAATTCAGTCAAAAATGGCCGCTACATAGACGTACATGCATGCTTTACTATCACAATTTCATGCCAACACTTTGAACAATAAAATTTCATCTTCCAATATACATTCTCATGCATCATATGTCATAGGTTCTCATATAACACCCCGTTTGCCCCCTAGAAGTTGGAGCCATTTGTGCATGTGTGCATTATGTGTGTGAAGGCATGTGATAAGGGAATTTTGGGTAAAATGCATGTTTTGGGGATTTTATTAGAGTGTGTGTACATATAGGTTATTGGGGTGTGCTGTGTTGGGTTATGATAGTGTGTGCATGTTCACATATTGGTAGGGTGTGCTTTAGTGAGGATGGCATTGTGTGTGTGTAGTGCATGCTTGTTGGGTATGAATGGTCAATCTCCACCAATGAGGAAATGACACTTAGCTAGGGTAAGGAAAAAGGGGGTAATTAGAAGAAGAAAGAGAGGGGAGCGCATATTAGTTTCCTCTTTCCCATTTCTCTCTTCTCTCTACTTCTCTTCTTCCTTTTCTCTCCATCTGAGTGCCCTAGCTTAGATCCAAGAGAGTGTTGGTGGGAATTGATCATCTCTTGACCCTCAATTGGTAAGTTTTGTTGCATTTCTTCATCTTTTTCATCTTTTCTTCTTCTTTATTGGTTTGGGGTTTAATCTAGGCTTTGTTATGTTTGTGTGATTTTGGGTATTGTGATTAGTTGAGCCTCCTCGCGATCCCAGGGGAAAGGAGAAGGCGAGTGGTAGTGGTACTAAGTGATTGGAGGAAAGGAATTCAGGTTTGGGATTTTGTTAGAAAATTATGTGTATTTTGATGATTTTGGGTTCTTGTTGATTTTCTGGAAATTGTATGGTTATTGAAGTCTATAATGATATATATATTATAAGTTTTGATTATGTTGAGTTAATAACTTAAATTGTGACTTGTTTCGGATTATTTATACATTTGATTATGTTTTAGATTGTAAATTGCTGAATTATGGGTTTGGATGATTTGATCTTGGTTATTGTATGATTTCGTTGGATTATGAGCTAAATAGGTGGATTTTAAGTTGATTTTGATGAGTTTATTGTTTAATTTTGAAGTATGTTAGATTTGATTTTGACTTGTGTGGAATTCTGGCTTATTTTCTAGGTTTTGGTCGTTTTACACAGCTGCAAGGATTTCCATACCCCCGCGTTAATGCTCTCTGAATTGCTGGTTCGTCGAGCCACACTGCGGTAAGGAATTCCATACCGCCGTGCAAATGCTCTCTGGACACTTATGGGATTGCAGTCCTACTCATGCGAGACAGCACGACTTGTGCTGCCTTTAGCATGCACGAGTCATGCAGTTCAGCGGAGAGGGCGATCAGAGGAGCGCAGCACGACTCGTGCACACACAACATGACTCGTGTTGGCTAGGAGGAGATCTGTCGCAAGTCGTGTTTTGGAATACGACTCGTGACAGACCATTTGGGAAGGGACACGAGTTGTGTCCCTCATGCATGACTCGTGTTCCCCCGTTTTACACGGCAGTATGGGTAAACCGTATCGCTATGTAAAACGCTACTGCCTCTAGTTTTTGTAAAATGTTCAATTGTGTTTTTCTTGATCCTTTTTCTTCTAATTTGGGTTTTCAACCTTTATTTGTGCATTATTAATTAGTAAATGGCATTATTTGGCATTTTAATTTAGCCAAATGATATTTACGGTAAAATTGTATTGCATGTTGCATGTTGAATATAATTGGATTATGTATGTCTTATTTTCTAGTGCTTGATATAACAGTATAAAATACTTAAAGGTGATTTCTTTATGCATGACCTGCTATAGTCAGTATAGTGGATAGTTAGGCATGCCTAAAAGAGTCCTTTTGCTGTAGCCTCTATATTGTTCTGGACCCTGATTAGGTCCCTGTTTAGTTCCTCACGAACTTCTACGTGTTCGGATCTTGTTTAAGATCCCTTTGTAAAATATTTTGAAAAGAGAAAATATGATATTGTTTTCCCAATTCGTACCCATAAGGTACCGCAACGTGTCAATTTATAGCCGTAAGGTACTGCTACGTGTTTACTCGTTATCCACTACTGTGAGTCAGTAGGTGTTATGATTGGTATGATATGATTATAAGTATTTGAATCTGAATGACTAATTATGAGTATATGAGCTGTTGGCATTTGAATATGTTATTGAACCTTTGAATGGTTATAAATGAAATTCTATTATTATTATATCTTATGATATTCAGTATACCATTATCGTATGTGATTTGCCTCGATGACCATTGTCAATTGCAATCCATATATTATTGTTTGTTTCCCCACTAAGCGTTATCGCTTAGCACGGTGTGTTCACCCGTGCAGGTGCGGAAGGCATTTTGATTTTGGGAGAGTCGCCGCCAGTCAAGCCAACACAGAGGGATTAGTGTTAGGGCTTTATTTTTATAGTATGATTCTTTTGTAATAGAACTCTCTATGTATTATTTTGTGCAGCTTTCGCCTCGTATATTTTGATTATGTAACTATTTTGTAATATCAGTTGTGATTATAACATTATTGTAATGACTTCCATTATATTAATGAATGGTCATTCTAATGTTTCCAAAAGTTTTAATCTCTGCTGTATTTTAGTATGTATAATGGGTTTGAATGTATGTTTTTATATTGATCTGTGTGGTGACACCCCTGCTCATACAGCATCTCACTCTGATATGGATGGGTTCGCCTACGTATGGGTAGGGGGTGTTACAGTTTTTGGTATCAGAGCACCGATTTAGGCATTTTCTGGGTGTTGATGTGCATCTATGTGCATATGTCTAGGACTGTGTTGGCTGATGCGGTTGTATTTGTATTTGTTTTAGATGGCTTCTAATTCGGGGCGTGAATCACTTGAGGAGTCCGTCGAGAGTGTGAACCCTCAAGGAGTCGATCCTTCTGTGTCTGTGTCGGCTCAACCTACTAGGGCGTAACCTGAGGCTGCCGTCATGCCCTTTGAGGTCATGTTGAAGATTTTACAGGACATGGCTAGGGTCATTGAGAGTGTGACCGCTCCTAGAGCACCTACTGAGAATTTGAGGAAGGCCGGTGCAGAGGACTTTTATGGGACCAGTTTGGATAAATTGTAATACGCTGAGAATTGGTTAGAGAAGGTAGAGCAAGCCTTGGATGAGATTCGGTGTCCTCAGGAGAGGCGGGTAGAGTGTGTTGTAGCCCTGTTGCAAGGATCCACCTTTGACTGTTGGAAGTTGGTTCGGAGGCATCCCCAGTTGCCTGACCCAGTCACGTGGGAGTTCTTCATTAGGGAATTTACAAGTAAGTATGTGACTCGAGAGTACAAGGATGCCAAGTGGGCACAGTTTCTTAATTTGAAGCAGAGGGCGATGACGATTTTAGAGTTTGAGAAGGAGTTTAATAGATTGGCTAAGTATGCTCCTAAGGGTGTTCTGACAGAAGAGTTCAGATGTAAGCATTTTGAAGCCGATTTGAATAAGTCACTTAGAGCTATGATTATTTCTCTGATGAGTACTCCGGGTATTGGGTACTACCAGATTGTACAAGCAGCAGTTCGGGCTGAGAGATTTGAGTCTGTTCTAAGAGAGAGAGCTTAGAGGAGGAATCCCCCTCGTAGTGGATCAGGATCGTCATCATCATCGGGTAAGAGGTCTAGGAACCCGCATGATGAATCTTCTTCAGGCCCTACTTTGAGAGGCAGGAGGCAAGGTTCTGCTAGGGGTTTTCATTCTGGCAGAGGTGGTTCTAGTTTAAGGACTGATGTGTTGCCTGAGTGTTCGCACTGTAGTAAGCGACACTAGGGTGAGTGTAGGTGGCTCATGGGTGGTTGTTTCAGATGTGGTAGCACTGATCACTACCTAGCAAATTGTTCGAGGTATAATGAGGCTTCTGGTGATTAGCGTGAGGCTAGAAGAGTTAGTTCAAACACTCCGGAAGCTAGTCATGGTAGAGGATGAGGTAGAGGTCTAGGCGGTCGACATAGAGAGGGAGCTCCATCAGAGTCAGTTGATTGTCCTTTGACGGTTCCTGCTAAAGCTTATGCTATGAGAGCTCGGGATGAGCAAGATGCCTCGGATGTGATAGCTGGTAAGTTCCTACTCTTTGACACTGAGTTATATGCTCTAATTGATCCTGGCTCCACACACTCATATTTGTGCACAAGTATATTGTTTCATAAGATGCATGATGTTTACCAGTTAGATTATGAGGTTTGTGTGACCAGTCCTTTAGGGCATAGTATCAATGTGAGTAGAGTGAATAGGAATTGTCCCCTTTTGGTTTAGGGGTGTTGAGTTTCCTGCTGATTTGATAGAGTTGCCATTTCAGAGTTTGATCTAATTTTGGGTACGGATTAGCTTAGTAAGCATCGGGCTATTGTGGATTATCATAGAAAGGTAGTTGTACTTCGGGATAGAGATTAGTCTTCGGTAGTGGTTAAAGGTTTGGGTTCGAGTTCTTTGAGTAATGTGATATCTGCCATGCAAGCTAAGCGGTTTATGAGAAAAGGATGTGAGGCATTCTTAGCAGTTGTTTTGGATTCAAAACGTGATTAGGTTGAGATTGAGGATATCCCCGTTGTTAAGGAGTTTAGTGATGTGTTTCCGAGTGAATTTCCTTGTTTGCCTCCAGAGAGAGAAGTGGAGTTGTCCATAGAGATTTTGCCGGGTACTTCACCCATTTTAAAAGCACCTTATCGGATGGCTCTTGTAGAGTTGAAAGAACTGAAAGCTCAGCTACAAAAGTTATAGGATAAGGGGTTTATTAGACCCAGCTGTGATGCGCGCCGAACCCCGGGTTGCCCCAAACGCCCGCCTTTAGGGCGATCGAGAGAGGTTCATAAAACTTGTAAGAAATTACAAGTACGTCCATTTTGGGCAACACGGAGATTTCTTGGAGTCGCCACCCAATAGAACATTGGGAAAGGTCGTCTAGCCTCAGTGAGCCTAAGACAGCGCTGCTATGTCCATTTTGGACAAGCCAAAGGGGTCTTGGAGGCCCCATCCTAATAGAACATTAGGATGGCCCTCTCGCCTCGTGGAGCTTAGGACTATACAAGTTAAAGCCTTTTTACGGGACACAAGAGGTGTCTTGGAAGCCCCATTCCAATGGAACATTGAAATGGTCCTCTCGCCTCGTTGAGCCCAAAGGCCAGAGATGGTTCGGGATTTTCCATTTATTCATACCTTGATTAAGTTTATAATTGAGTTTTGAATTTAGCGTTTCATCCATTTCTCATTCAATTTCAATACAATTTTATTAAAGCGCACGTCAATCACATAAAGAAAGCGGTAGATAAAGTAAATAAAAGTGTATGAAAGTAAATTACAACAAAACTAGGGGCGGAATACAACCCCCATTGGTAAATAAAATACAATTCATACATAAATCGGGCTATTTATTGAAGATGAGGACATTGGTCCTCTCATGCATAATTAAAGAAAATAATCTTAAAGTGACAATTTATTTTGGATGAAAAAGTTAGGACATTGGCCCCTTTTTATTTAGGAAAAAATCAAATTAATTAACATAAATATTTTTGTGATTTTTTAATTAACGTGCATAAAAATAAAATTAAATAAACTTATTACAAATTACATATTAGAAATAAAATAATTAAAGCAAAGTAATGAAAATAATAAAAAATTCAACTCCCAAATGGATCTTCAAATCTTCATGGGCTCCCACTTGGTAAAAACTCACACATAAAAATGAGTATTGAAAATAAAAACAAATGAAAATGAAGTTAGTAATAAAAAATGAATTAAATTAAGGCAAACAAAATTGCATCATGTATGACAAGCCAATTAAAATGACATAATAAAAATATTCAATTTAATTAATTAACAATTTAGCATGCATAAAAAAAATAACATAATAGTAATAAAATTCAACATGCATAAACAAGCATAAAATAATGATAATAGAATTTAACATGCATAAAAACATAAAATAACAACAATAACATCTAATCATGCATAAAAAGTATAATATACATAAAATTCAGCATGCATTAAACATAAATAATAATGCTAACAATAATGATACTAGTAATAAATTATGGCAAAAGTAATAAAAATAACAATAGTGATAATAATAACAACAAAGCACAATAACAATCAAGGATATGCATAATCATATAAACATGCAAGAACAATCGGAAATAAAATTAACATGGCATGTTTAAGGCATGATAATAATAATAATATAGACAATCACATGAGCACATGGTAAGAATAATAATAATAATAATAATAATAATAATAATAATAATAATAATAATAATAATAATAATAATAATATATGAACAATTCAAAATGAACAATATGAACAATTAAATAAGAAATAAGAACTAAAAAAATAGATCTAAGAGAATTTACATGTTAACTAATTAAATAAAAACAAAAGAATAAGAAATAAGAAGAAAATAATAGAACTAAAAGAATTTACATGTTAACTAATTAATTGGAAAAAATGAAATTAAAAATTAAATTAAGAAATTGAGCCAAAAATGTTTATCCTCAAAATTTATCTTGAAGAAATGAAGGTAGATGATCCAATTCCTTGTCTTGATTGTAATAATATATTAGAAAAATAAAATATTGAAAATGAATTTTTACTCAAGAACAAATAATTGATTTATTTGTCTCAAAGTAAAAAATTGTTAAATGAAAAGAAGAAAATTCCCAAGAACAAAAATTATTCTTTTTGCCTTAAGAATTAACTTGGAGAGATCCTTTAGAAACTTGAGAAAATTTGTTTTTGAGAGAAGAAAGAAGAAGAAAATATTTTCTAAAGAAAATGCCCCCAAAATTCCCACTCTAAAAATCATTTTATACATAAAAAAACCCAAAGAAAATCAGATTTTTATTAAATTGAATTAAATCAATTTAATTTCAATAATCACAAAAAAAACTTATGAATTTGAAGGGTTTGAAAAATAAAAGGTTTTAGCATTGAATTTTACAAAAAAAAAAGTGAAGAAAAGTCAAAATTTGGGGCCAAAATGGCCAGAAAACGGAAAAAAAAACGAAAACGGGCAAACAGGGGGCGAGCGACGCCCAACGGGCGTCCCCCGCACGCAGTAGCATGCGGGCGACACCCAGCACCTCGCTTGCACAGCCGTGCGCGCTGGGCGCGCTTGCGGCGCCCAACGCGCGGGCGAGTGTGCCCTGCGTGCTGGCCTGCACACTGGGGCGCTGCGGCGCGCGCCCAGCGCTGCCGCAGCCCGACATTCGCGCGAACACTTTTTTATTTTTAATTTTTACTAAAATAATATAATTTCAAAACATATCCTTTTTGTCTCAAAATGATTTTTAAAACATTTTTAAAATATTTTTAAAATACATTTTTATTCATTCCTAACAAATCAAAACGATAAGGAAATTATCACTTCCAACTTTCATTCTTTTTACCTATAAATCGGCACACTTAATTTCATCATTGGGTAATCTTGATCAAAGCTACTCGAGACCCGGTGTCTACACCAACATATCTCCATGGGGAGCTCCGGTGTTGTTTGTGAAGAAGAAAGATGGTTCTTTGAGGATGTGTATCAACTATAGGCAAATTAACAAGGTTACCGTGAAGAGTAAGTATCCTTTGCCTAGAGTCGAGGATTTGTTTGATCAGCTCAAGGGTGTAGGTGTTTTCTCCAAGATTGACCTTTGGTCAGGTTACTATCAGTTGTGAGTTCAAGATGCGGATGTGGTTAAGACTACATTGCGGACTCGGTATGGCCATTATGAGTTTTTTGTGATGCCGTTTGGTTTGACCAATGCACTTGCAGCTTTCATGGATTTGATGAACCGAGTGTTTAGGCCATACCTTGATCGATTTGTAGTGGTGTTTATAGATGACATCTTAGTTTACTCTAGAGATGAGAGTGAGCATGAGAAGCATCTCCGGTTGGTTTTGCAAGTGTTGAGGGAGCATCAGTTGTTTGCAAAGCTTAGTAAGTGTGACTTCTAGCTTTGGGAAGTGTCTTTTTTGGGGTATATTGTATCGGCTCAGGGTATCCAAGTTGATCCGTCTAAGATTTAGGCGATTGTTAATTGGAAAGCACCTAGGAATGTTTCGGAAGTGAGAAGCTTTCTTGGGTTAGCAGGCTACTATCGTCAGTTTGTGAAAGGTTTCTCAGTGATTGCTGCTCCTATGACGAGGTTGTTGAGGAAAGGAGTTAGATTTGAATGGTTGGGTAAGTGTTAAGCCTATTTTGAGAAGTTAAAGGGGTTGTTAGTCGAAGCTCCTGTACTTACTCAACCCATCTCGGGTAAAGAGTTTGTGATGTACAGCGATGCTTTCGGCATTGGGCTTGGTTGTGTGTTGATGCAAGAGGGCAGTAGTGGCTTATGCTTCCCGTCAGTTAAAGCCACATGAGAGGAATTATCCGACGCAGGATTTGGAATTGGAGGCTGTGATCTTTGCTTTAAAGATTTGGCGACATTATCTGTATGGGGAGAAGTGTAGGATCTGTACGGATTATAAGAGTTTAAAGTATCTCCTCACGCAGAAGGAACTGAATATGAGGCAGCGACGATGGTTAGAGTTGTTCAAGGACTATGACTGCATTTTGGATTACCATCCGGGTAAGGCTAATGTGGTTGCGGATGCTTTGAGTCGGAAGTCGGTTTCAACTTTGTTTTTGAGACGGTTTAGATGGAGATTTGATTCAGATGGGGCTTTGGTTGCCCAATTGAGAGTGAAGCCTACTTTGAGACAGTTGATAGTGGATGCTCAAAAGGATTATGTGAGATTCCAACGGACTTTGCTAAAGGTTCAGCAGGGTAACCAGTCAGAGTTCTCGATTTTGGATGGGGTGCTTATGTATAGGAATCGTTTGTGTGTGCCTGAGAATGTTGAGTTAAGGAAACAACTTTTGAATGAGGTACACACTACAGTTTTCACTATGCATCCCAGTGGTGAGAAAATGCATCTGGACATGAAGCAATTCTATTGGTGGTCTGGCATGAAGAGAGACATTGTGGATTTTGTGGCAAAGTGTCTGACCTATCAGCAGGTAAAGGCTGAGCATCAAGTCCCTTCGAGATTGCTCACTCCTTTGCCCGTCCCTGAGTGGAAATGGGATGACATTGCTATGGATTTCGTGTCAGGTTTGCCGTTCACTCAGAGAAAGCATGACTCAGTTTGGGTGATTGTGGATCGACTTACGAAGTCAGCTCATTTTCTGCCAGTTAGAGTGGATTATTCGATGGATAAGCTAGCCAGTATTTATGTGGATGAGGTAGTAAGATTGCATGGAGTGCCGTTGTCTACAGTGTCAGATCGGGATCCAAGGTTCACATCGAAGTTTTGGAAAGAATTACAAAGAGCTTTGGGTACCAAGTTAAATTTTAGTACAGCATTTCATCCTCAAACAGATGGGCAGTCAGAGAGGGTCATTCAGATTTTGGAGGATATGTTGCGGGCTTATGCTTTGGAATTTTTAGGTAGTTGGGACAGATATGTGCAGCTTATGGAGTTTGCCTACAACAACAGTTATCAGTCGAGCATCGGCATGTCACCGTCTGAAGCTTTGTATGGTCAGCCATGTAGGAGTCCAGTTTGTTGGATAGAGTTGATCGAGCATTCTGTTGTTGGGCTAGAATTGGTTAGAGATACTGAGGAGAAGATCAGAGTTGTGCAGCGGAATCTAAAAGTGGCTTAGGATAGACAGAAGTCCTATGGTAACCTGAAGAGGAAAGATATTCGGTTTGATGTCGGGGATAAGGTTTTCCTTAAGGTTTCACCTTAGACGAAAGTGTTGCGATTCGTTAAGAAAGGTAAGCTTAGTCCTCGGTTTATTGGACCTTATGAGGTATTAGCGAAGGTTGGTCCGGTAGCCTATAGATTGGCTTTACCGATGGAGTTGGTGAAGTTGCACGATGTATTTCATGTCTCCATGCTTCATCGGTATAGATCAGATCCTTCGCATGTGTTGTCGGTTCAAGAGGTGCAAGTGCAGCTAGATTATTCATATGATGAGGAACCGAAGGCCATTTTAGCTCGGGGAGTGAGGCAGTTGAGGAATAAGCAAATCCCTTTGGTCAAGGTATTATGGCATCATCATGGTATTGAAGAAGTGACTTGGGAACCAGAG
This sequence comes from Excoecaria cochinchinensis, assembly GCA_947683425.1. NCBI lineage: Eukaryota > Viridiplantae > Streptophyta > Magnoliopsida > Malpighiales > Euphorbiaceae > Excoecaria > Excoecaria cochinchinensis. Next base: position 6,656,188 of record CANTUQ010000055.1, read on the forward strand.
GCGACGATGAGGACTCAATATCTACAGCTTTTCAGTTCAGGTGAGAATTTCGAGGACGAAATTCCTGTTAGTAGGGGAGAGTTGTAACACCCCGTTTGCCCCCTAGAAGTTGGAGCCATTTGTGCATGTGTGCATTATGTGTGTGAAGGCATGTGATAAGGGCATTTTGGGTAAAATGCATGTTTTGGGGATTTTACTAGAGTGTGTGTACATATATGTTATTGGGGTGTGCTATGTTGGGTTGTGATAGTGTGTGCATGTTCACATGTTGGTAGGGTGTGCTTTAGTGAGGATGGCATTGTGTGCGTGTAGTGCATGCTTGTTGGGTATGGATGGACAATCTCCACTAATGAGGAAATGACACTTGGCTAGGGTAAGGAAAAAGGGGGTAATTAGAAGAAGAAAGAGAAGGGAAAGCAGATTAGTTTCCTCTTTCCCATTTCTCTCTTCTCTCTACTTCTGTTCTACCTTTGCTCTCCATTTGAGTGCCCTAACTTGGATCCAAGAGAGTGTTGGTGGGAATTGATCATCTTTTGACTCTCAATTGGTAAGTTTTGTTGCATTTCTTCATCTTCTTCATCTTTTCTTCTTCTTTGTTGGTTTGGGGTTTAATCTAGGGTTTGTTATGTTTGTGTGATTTTTGGTAGTGGTACCAAGTGATTGGAGCAAAGGAATTCAAGTTTGGGATTTTGTTTAGAAATTATGTGCATTTTGATGATTTTGGGTTCTTGTTGATTTTCTGGAAATTGTATGGTTATTGAAGTCTATAATGATATATAAGTTATAAGTTTTGATTATGTTGAGTTAATAACTTAGATTGTGACTTGTTTCAGATTATTTATACATTTGATTATGTTTTGGATTGTAAATTGCTGAATTATGCATTTGGATGATTTGATCTTGGTTATTGTATGTGTGACGCGCATTGAACCCCGTGGGCACCCCTTGACCACCCGCTTGGGGGCGATCGGGCAAGTGAGGTTCGTTTACAACTTGCGACGAATTGAAAGTGCGTCTATTTTGGGCAACAAAGAGGTGTCATGGAGTCGCCACCCAATAAAACATTGGGAAAGTTCCTCTCGCCTCGGAGAGCCTAAGACAGCGCATGTATCCATTTTGGGCCAATCAAAAAGGGGTCTTTGAGGATGAACCTCTCTCCCTTGGAGCCTAGGATTTATTGAGTCATTTGGCAGGATGCAAGAGGGGTCTTGGAGGTCTTACTCCAATGAGTGATCGGATAGAACTCTCGCCTCGTTAAGCCCCAGTACCAGAGATGGGTTCGGGACTTCTCATCTATTTCTACCTTGATTAATTTTACAATTAAATTTTGAATTTATCAATACGCTCTCTCTCCACATGATGCAATTTAATTAAGGGCGCATTTATTCACATCAAAGGCATTAATAAACAGAATAAAGAATAACATTTAAAATGAAATACAATAATACTAGGAGCGGAATACAACTCCCATTTTAGAAGTGCAAGCCATACATAAACCCAGGGAATTAATTATGAGGACATTGGTCCTTGATTTTGATTTATTATGAAAATAATTTTTAGTGATGAATTCATTGGATAAAAAATAGGACATTGGTCCTTAACTTTGATAAAAAAATCCCAATTAATTACCATAAAATGTTTGTTTATTTTTATTTGTAAGAGATAAAATAATCTATACATAATGAAAACTATGGATAAATAAATAAATAAACAAAATGAAAGGATAAAGTTATAGAATTAAACCAAAAGGGATTCTCCCAGGGTGCGGACAGTGACCGTGGTCTCAAAGTTCAACTCGCCAAAGAAAAAAACAAAGAATTGACATTTCACAAAATAATAAATATGTTAGTGAGAGGAGGGTCCAAAACTAACCAAAAATCAACACAAAATTATGAGAATAATAAATAATAAAATCAAATAAGGTTAAAAAAATGAAAGAATAACTAAATAAATTAAACAGAACACATGTCCAGATTATTTACCCTCAGATTTTACTTTTTTGGATGAAAATTCGATTGTATTTGGTCCTATACGTTTCACGAGAAGAAAATAGAACCAAAGAAAGAGACTTTTTGAGCCTTTTTGGAGTTGAAAATCGGATTCTTCTATAATGGGTCAATGAAAACTACGACCGACGGGCGTCGGTTAAATCCTATTTCCACCAGGAAACAGGATTTATCCGACGGGCGCCTGATCTACCGATGGGGACATGCCAACGGGCACGTATTTGCTAGTTCGGACACGTGGTCGTCGGTACACTCACAAACGGCCCATCCCTCGTGACAAGTGAGACGGGCTGCCGCTATGACCGATGGATGCCCCTGCGACCGACGGTCTAATCGTCTGTGGAAGAAAACTCAAAATTTAAGTGAAAATTCCCCCTGATTTTCTGCTTTTCTCTACCGCAAATAAAAAAAAAAACCTTTAATTCTCGTGAACTCAAAGGACCGACATCTCCAAATTCTATCCATCTATTTGGAACCAGGCATTGTTTTTTCTTCATCAGGTAATCTCTGATCTGGACTGCCTCGGGACACGGTGTTTACAGTTGCCCCCAATTTTGAAGAGGCTAGTGCACAAGTGCCTTGGTGAGCCAAAATTCAGAGAAAGAAGGGAAGAAAAGCGTACCTGGAGCAATCCTTACCTTTGGGGTGTTCATCTGGCAGGTCTCAATTTGATCTGCTCGTTGATGAACGAATGTAGGTGCCCTTACCGGTCTCGTCTCGACCTGCACAGAGCGAGGTGAAATGTCTCTAACTTCATCCTCTGTTTGCGATCTGTTCTATCGCTCGCGCCCCGCTAACCTCGTCTCGGTCTGCACGGTGGCCGGTCTGTCCCGCTAGCCTCTTCTTGGCCTGCACGGTGTGAGGTGAAGTGTCTCTAACTCTAAGCTCTGTTGCGATCTGTTCTATCACTGGTGCCCCGCTAACCTCGTCTCGGTCTGCACGGTGGCTGGTCTATCCCGCTAGCCTCTTCTCAGCCTGCGCGATGTGAGGTGAAGTGTCTCTAACTCCAAGCTCTGTTGCGATATGTTCTATCGCTGGTGCCCTGCTAACCTCGTCTCGGTCTGCACGGTGGCTGGTCTGTCCCTAATCTTGAAGGTTGTAGTGTCCGACTCGCTTACCCTTCATTGTAGTTGATGTATGTTCCTGAATTATTGTTAAACAGTGTTCCTGCGTGCAAAGAATCTCTTTGGTTAAATTATATGTTAATTCAACTTGCTTAACAAAATTGTGAATGTCTTTAGGACGTCATTAATTACTTTCTATTACTTCCTTATTTTTCATTCTTTTATTGTTTTGTTTTTCATTTCATTATGCTTAACAAGAAATTAAGCAAAGATGACAAATACGATAAAATTAATAACACATAAACCTGATAATAAGTGTTTCTCTACTAAAGGAAAACAATTTTTGTACAATGTATATGCAAACATGATAATAACAAAAATGAATACAAGAGAGATGACAATCAAGCTCCTTGAAACTAAAGAGGTGGATAGTCTGAGGGCTCTTCTTCTGGATCCTCATCATCCGATATATGGATCGCCTGGGGCTGTGCTGGAGGTGCCGAAGGCCCAGCCTCTGAGGCGGATGGCTGACTAGCAGGATCTGTCGATCCAGGTAGCTGAGATGCTCGAGCTCTGACCCGTGACTGGAACTGCACTCGAGCATGCCCATCTAAAAAGGGCTGCGCACATGTGGTCATGAATCGCAGGCTGTCTCTGACAACCTCTTCCAACTCTCTGAAAGCTCTGCTCAGCTGATGAGTCTGATCACTAGAGGCAGTCCCCATAGGTCCAACCTCTGCTCCGTCTGCTGACGAAACTCCCTGATGTACTGGGTCATAGGATGGACGGCTCCATCTACTCCCTGTACCGTGGATCTGAGGGCATCCAACGACTCCTGCATCATCTGGATCGTCGTATCTATCCCCTGGGCTACCTCATCCTGAGAGGTCCTCACCGCCTGTCTCAACTGATCCATCAGCCTCTCCTGCTGCTGTGCCATCTGCTCAAGGAGCCCTATATGCTCCTGCCTCAACTGGTCTATGACCCTGGCCTGCTCCTAGATCACACCCTGCTGCTGCTCAAGCCTCTCTATCATAGCTCTATCCCGCTCTCCAACCTGAACAAGGAGGGCCCTATCCCTCTCCTCTTGCCTACACTCGAAAGACGCAAGTATGGAGGTAATGATCTCTAATATGTCCGACTGTGGTGCTGCTGGAGGTGGAACTGCCTCAGGCATCGGCTTTGGTGGGGGAGCTGTAGAAGTAGATGCCCCCGGGTCTCCTCTGACATAGGGATGGAACCTCTCTGAAAGTCGAGGAGTAATCCGCTGTACTCTCGAAGATGGAGGGGGAGTCTGCGCCCTCGGTGCCGGAGGAGTCGCTAACAACTCATCCATGGTAAACTCCATCTCAAAATCGGAGGGCGTCCTGAGCTCCTCCTGCTCTGGTTGTGGCCGCGGCGGCAAAACCTCCTAATGCTGGTGCTGGGGAGGCTGACCCTCCTAGAACTGGTGCTGAGGAGGCTGACCCTGCTGAAACTGGTGCTGAGGAGGCACATCATCCCTGGGCTGATCCTGCTTAGGCTCTAAAGAGAGGAGGCCAAAGGCGCGTCTAGTCTCATGTATAGTGCGAAGCCTATATGCCTCGGCCTGTCCCTGCAGCGGCGATATCATGCCCATCTGAATAGCTGCCGGAGCGTCTACATACATACTCTCATCCAAGGCATCCCTAAGCCTGTCTGGAGCAACTCCTAGTCTCAGTAACAGTCTGGTGATGACTCCACCAATGATCACCACCGGGGTAGTCCCTTTGGAAACCCTCATCATGTTAGCCAGTATCTTATGGCTAACGTTGAGGCGCTGACCCGCCACCATAGCCCATAGGCTCCATATCTCTGCGGCATTGAGCGACCCTGGGTTACCAGCCCGCCCAAGGTATGAGCTGGATAACACCCTGTGTAGATATCAGAGCGCCTGTGAGATTAGCATAGTACTCTTCACTGTATCGTGGTCATACAGCACTCCTGGTAGGGCTATGGTAGCCCTATGGTCACGTCGGACCGCTCGCTGGGGAACTATCATCCCATTGCCTAATGGAAGGCCCATAGCCTCTGTGAAACGCTGGCAGGTGATGCTGAAGTGATATCCGTCGAACCAAAACTGTACCACCCCAGGCTCTGTGTCTGATCTCTAGAACCCTCCATAATGCAGTGTAGCCAAAACCTGCCGCACCGCCTCAGGGTAAGTCGGGAAGGCATCTGACAGAAACTCCGTCCATCCAGCGCTGGCTATCAATGCATCAACCTCATCTACCATCCCTAAGGCTTCCAGGAACGGCCTTGAGACGAAGCAGCTGGCTCGAAACTCCACTTGAGCCAATGCTCTGTATCTCTCTTGATCCTCAGGGCTCATCCACTCAAGAGCCTGCAGCTCAGACTGACCCTGCGGAACACGTCGATGAGGAGGCATCCTGAAATAATAATAAATAATAATAAACAACGTAATTAGTTATAAAACAAATTGTATCCCGACAGGGACATGTCCCAGCCCCTTGTATAAGGAGGCGAGAAAATTAGCGTGGCATAGATTTCAAGTCCCTTCGGGCATAAAAAACGAAAAAAATCAAATTAAATCAATAAAATAAAGTAAAAAAAATTAAACTTTGGGCAGCACCCCGGCAAGGGTGTTCCCAACCTCCTGCACAAAAAAACAAAAGCACAGGCCTCAATAAGAGCACAAATATTTATCTTCAAATGTTTTAGAGCTAATCATGCAAAAAAATCCTATTTTAGGCATATGCTCACAAACCACAAGTCATATCTAATTCATTTGAGCATCATGTATTGTCCAAAAGGTTCAAATTCGATTAATCTTAATCTAGTAAAGAGTGCACCTAATCTAGTCAACAGTGCAATTTAACATTTATGCAAAACTGGCTAAAAATCATATTAAAAATGACTATTAAAGCAATGTATATATATATATATATATGAAAATAATAATAATAAGAACAATTAAATAAAGAACAAGCAGCATTTAGGCATTATAACATATTTGTTGTTTTTATAAAGAACTAAAAGAAGAAACTAGAAGTAGAAATAAATAAAGAAATTATCTACTAACCTGTAGTATGTAGAAAACGGGAACTGCATAAAAAGAAAAACCCCGGTAGATGCACGGCAACACGAGGATCACAAAAATACAAATAAAAATGCAAAAAAGTGAAGAAATAAGAAAGAAAACGCCAAAAAACCGCAAAAAAACCGTTGGTTAAAAAGAGGAGAAGAGGAAAAGAAACCGCTGCCCCGTCGGTTACAGCCCCTTATATAATGCGCAATAAATGCTCGTGACAAATGTAATGATAATGCATGCATTCTGCCAGGTGTCACCGAGGGACGGGCATGCCGTCTGTGACGAGGAACGGGCAGGCCGTCTGTGGAGCTTTCCTTCAAATTCCACCATTTTCTTGAGCCTTTCGACTTCTTCATCATTTCTTGCTTGTTTTTTTCCAATTTTCAACTTTCAAAAATGGCTCCTCCCTCTTTTCAAAGGATGTATCGCGTTTTGGATGATACACGCACTTGGGAATATAGCGCTCTCACCCCACTGTCCGGGCTGAAATTCCTACGCAGGGCCAAAATAGACCACAACCTCCTCTCATCTGCAGCTGATTCCTGGAACCCCCACTTTCACGTCTTTAAATTTACTTATCAGGAACTCTATCCCTTGCCTGAAGAATTCGCTGTCATCACTGGAGCATGGTATCCTCCCGATGCTCTACCCTGCACTCCTAGCTGTGGTCTGATTCTTACCCAGGACATTGCTCTCTCTCTTGGCATAACTCCCCCTGAAGCTGCTCGACTAGTCCCACTAGACTCTACATTTTCCTTGGAACCGCTGATTGAGGCTTTGGACAGATTCTCTGACGTTCCCACATATCGAGCAAGCATTGTATTTTTATTCTGCATGATGAGATTCTTGTCCATAACCTCAGAGGATTTGGTTGGTGATCTTCACCTATTCAAGGTTTTGGATGGTTTTCATCGTGGACTGAACCCTTTTTCCCTCATCTTAGCTGAGACCATTCTAGGCTTGGACTCTGTCTGCTCTGGATCCGCTGCTTTACTTATTGGGAGCCCTTTGCTGCTCCAGGTACATCATTATTTTAGAATGTAGTGCGTCCCTTATGGATTTTCACACTAGTTTTTCTTAACGGGAGGCACGTCCTTTCAGATTTTCACACAACCCAATGCCTAACTTTTGCCTGAAGTAAACCCAACTTACTCCAGCGGCTTTTTTTTTTAGATTTGGCTGCTGGAGAAGCTGAACTTACTGGCGGAACCTCCTCCTCGAGTCATCCCTCAATACTCGCCAAGGCATTTTCTCCCACGTCAACGACTATATTCATTTGCCACTCCTGACAACGGCATTGCTAGACTCAGTGAAGTAGCAGATAAGGGCATCAGTTTCACTCATGCTTGGCTTCCCTTACCTCACACAGTCATCGACGGACCTACAGGATGCGTTCCCCTATGCGGGATTCGTTGAGCTACTTTTTATGTTTCTTCCCGGTGTGCTCGTCAACTCGGGGTAACTCAAGATGTGGTGAAAATCCCCTTATCCTTCCAAGGAGGGAATCTTTCTGCTGCTTTTGTTTCTTGCTACCATGAGTTATGGGGCCGCCTGCCGGCGACAACTGTCATGCCTTCTTTTGGGACTCATTCTGTGATTTCTACCAGTGAGTACAAGAGATGGATACTTAGTCCAGAGTCTGACAACAGAACACGACAACTCAAGCGTTTGGCTGGCGAGAGTAGCAGTAGGATATAGTTTAGCTTAAATCTGTATGTTTTCCAAGCAATATGTATCTTTTCACAGCAGAACTCGAAAACGATGAGAATGAAAATAATAATTCTACATTTTTTCACAAAATTTTGTACATTTCCATGCAATTTCGGCATACATGATCGCTATTTGTTACTAATTCAGCTGCATATATCATATTAATTCATGAAACCAAATATTAAATAGCATCAGACTCCTGTTACCAATCGGCCCTCTCTGGTTTTCTCGATTGGACATTTTCTCTCATGCCTCTAATTTTTGCACAGGATGTCGTTTTTCGGTTTTCACCCTGTCGAGGCGCCCAATTTTAGTAAGGCCGCCTTTTTTCAGTTTTCGACCCGCGGGGCATTTATTCTCTTCTTTTGATTTTGGTCTTAGCCATGGAACCTTTTCAGCCTGTCAATGTTGACCGGCTCTTTGAACTCATTGCCATTGCCGTCCGCCAAAATCGCTGCTCCCTTCGACAACAACTTCTTGAGGATAAAAGGTCCTTCCCATGTCGGTCTGAACTTCCCTTGGATGTCTGGTGCACCAGGTCTCACTTGTTTGAATACCAAATCTCCCCCCTTTAGTGGGTACTTTCTGACCTTCTTCCCAAACATCCTGGCAAGTCTTTTCTGGTAGACCTGGTTATGGTAATAGGCTCTTAGTCTACCTTCGTCCAGCGTGTTCAAATGCAACAACCGATGCTGTACCCACTCAGCGTCCGGTATTTGAGCTTCCATAACTACCCTTAATGATTTAAGCTCTATTTCAACTGGCAGGATCGCTTCCGTCCCATACACCAAGGAATACGACGTAGCTCCCGTAGACATTCTGACTGCCGTCCTATAACCCCAAAGCGCGAAAGGCAATTTCTCCGCCCAGTCTTTATAACTCTGCACCATCTTAGCCAGAATCTTTTTGACATTCTTATTAGCGGCTTCGACTGCACCATTAGCCTGAGGGCAATATGGAGACGATTTGTGATGCTCGATACCATACTTCTGAAGCAACTTCTTCGTTTCTCCCATGAATTGGACCCCGTTATCGGACACCACGTGATGCGGAAGGCCATATCTGCAGATCAAGTTTCTCTCAATGAATTTTGCCATATCCCGTGCATCTACTTTCACAAGGACTCTGCTTTTACCCACTTAGTGAAATAGTCAATCGCGACTATAATGTATCTGTGCCCGTTGGAGGCCGTAGGTCGGATCTCTCCAATAATATCAATCCCCCAAGCCGCAAATAGCCACGGCGATGTTAAACTGTGTAATTCTGACACAGGCAGGTGTCTCAAATCTGCGTACTGCTGGTAGTTCTTCACATACTTCGAGCAATCATTGTCCATAGTGAGCCAGTAAAATCCCTATCTCATGATTTTCTTGGCTAACATCAAGCCATTCATATGGGCTCCACAGACACCGGCATGGGTTTCTTCCATTATCTTCTTAGCCTCTTTTTCGCCCAAGTATCTCAGTTGTATCCCATCAGCTTGTTGTTTGTACAACACTCCGTTTATGGATATGAATTGAGTAGACAACCTGCGAATCAACCTCTGGTCATTCTCTGTGGCTTCCTCTGGAAAGGTCGCATTTTCTAGATAATTCATGATATCATAATACCACGGCTTCCCATCTGCCACATCTATTTCTGTTACTGATTGTGCCTCGAAACTAGGTCTATCCAAGCTAGAAATCAAAATCGGCCTCATGATTACTCCTTCCGGATTGTCCCATATTGATACCAAGTAGCGAGCGCGTCAGCCGGCTGGTTTTCGTCCCTCGGGATAAAATGAAACGCGCACATTTCAAATTGATCGTCCAAATTCTTCAAGTGCTTGACATAAGGCATCAGTCTTTCTTCTTTAACAGCCCATTCCCCTCCAATTTGATTAATTACCAGGGCAGAGTCCCCGAACACCTCAACGTTCTTTGCCCCCAAGGCTAACAGTGCTTCCAATCCAAACACGCATGCTTCATATTCAGCCTCGTTATTAGTAGCCTTAAACCTCAACTTCTTGGCCAGAGGGAGTTTCTCATTTTCTGAGGTTGTCAGAATGATTCCTACTCCTGCTCCCTTGCTGTTTATAGCTCCATCAAAGTGCTACTGCCATTCCTGAACCGTAATCGCCCCGACGTCCTCATCTGGGAAGTTAAACTCACATGAGTTTCCTTGAATCGGGTGCTCTGCCAGAAATTCAGCCACTGCACGCCCCTTGATGGTTTTCTGAGTGATATACTCTACATCAAACTCTTGTAATAACAACAACCATCTTCCCATTTTCCCGAGCAATGACAGTGCTTCCTGCAAATACCTTAGGGAATTCTACTTTGCCACTGCTTGAACCTTATAAGAATGAAAGTAATGCCTCAACTTCTTAGATGCCCAAATGACAGCGAGACAAGTTTTTTCCACTTCCGCATATTTGATCTCATAGGCGAGGAACTTTTTGCTGAGATAATAAATTGCGAACTCCACTCCAAACTCATCCTCCTGAGCCATCATGGCACCTACAGAGCTATCTTCTACGGCTAAATACAAAATCAAAGGCTTGTTTGGCTGCGGCGGCCTTAGTACGGGTGGATTCAACAGGTATCCTCTGATGGTATCAAAAGCCTTTTGACAATCTTCATTCCATATCACAGGCTGATTCTTCTTAAGGAGCTTAAAGATCGGCTCACAAATCGAAGTCAACTTGGCAATAAATCTACTGACATACTGTAATTTGCCCAAGAAACTCCTCACGTCTTTCTCCTTCTGGGGCACTGGCATTTCTCTGATCGTTTTCACTTTGTCTGGGTCAATCTCAATCCCTCCCTGGCTGACTACATGTCCCAACAGGTTTCCTGATGTGACCCCGAAAATACACTTCTTAGGATTTAACCTCAGGTTGTATTTATCTATTATGGTGAAGAACTTTTCCAATGCTTCAAAATGGCTCTCCCTGGTGGCTGACTTGATCATCATATCATCCATGTATACCTCCACTTCTTTAATGATCAAGTCACTTAAAATCTTCGTTGCCGTCCTTTGGTAGGTAGCTCCTGCATTCTTCAAACCAAAAGGCATCACCCTATAAGCATATGTTCCCCACTCTGTAATAAAAGCCGTTTTGATCAGATCAATTATCTTGTTGAGGATCTGATTGTAACCATCTTAACGGTCCCCAAAGCTATACATCGCACAATTGGCAGCACTGTCTATCAGCACATCAATATGGGGTAGCGGGAAGTCATCCTTTGGACAGGCCTTGTTCAAATCCCGATAATCCACGCATACTCTCACCTTTCCATTCTTCTTGGCCACAGGGACAACATTAGCTAACCACGTGGGATACTGCACCTCAATCAGAAACTTGGCTTCGATTTGTTGCCGAATCTCCTCTTTTACTTTATCTTCTCATTCTAGTCTGAGCCTTCTTAGCTTTTGTTTCACAGGTTTATGGTCTGGGTATGTTGGAATGGCATGCTCTGCAATGTTTTGATCGATCCCTGGCATGTCTTCGTAGGTCCAGGTAAAGACTTTTTCATATTTTTTTAACATTCTCTCAAATTTTTCTCTTTCCTCAGGAGTCACATTTGATGCTATTAAAATTTCCTTCGGGTTTTCCGAGGTTCCAAGATTAAATGGATTTGCATTAGTAGAATCAATATCAAATATAGATGGAATATGATCATGATTATGCATGTCAAAATTGTCAGAAACATCACACAAGCAAGCAAAATCATTCATTTCATTAATAAAATTAAAACTATCATTTACATCATCAAAAAGTTCGGGAATGAAAAGACAATCTAAACCAACTTCCTCCTCTTCCCTCACCAGATCTGCTTTTGCCGACGGTCCTGCATCAGTCGAGTAGAACGGAGGTTCTTCGTCCACCTCTTTAACTGTTCCTTCTATTTTTGCTTTTCCCTTGAAGTGAGCGGCTACCATGGCCTCAGTCACAACCTCCTCAGGTTCCTCTCCATCCCAGATAGCTTTGCTGGTCAAGACTTTCTCATCCTAAAAGTCCTCAGCTGACCTAATCATCCCAACATCCCAATCATAGATGTCGTTGAAAATTTCAAAACCTGGCACAAACTTTCCATTGACCCACTGAGGTTTGGCTTCTCCGGTGTATGTACAGACTGCTGCCGCAGGCCCAAAACTTTCCCAAATATGAGGAATCTTCTTCGTTGCCTTCGCCCCTCTCTTTATTTCACCTTCATATCCTAGCCCTCTTCTATCTTTCTGACTCTTAGTAGCAATGACTCCTGGCAATCTTTGGGAATTCTTGCCTAACCCAGTCCCTGGAAGGAAGGACATTTTCTTCATTATGGCTAACACCTGAGGGCTACCATCTATCGACTCTTCCTCATTGATTATAGCCACATGGAACCCATTAAAAGGCTGTCTCGCTATCTCAAGTAAAGACACTTGATTCTCCCTCGCAGCCTTGATGGTCACCACTTGCCCTTCCTGTGGTATCTTGACCATTTGGTGAAGTGTAGAAGGAACACCTCCCAGTTTATGAGACCACGGCCTTCCCAGCAAAACTGAAAAATTGGCGGGGATAGGCAAAACAACAAACTCCACCTCCGTTTCTATTGGCCCCGTTCTGACCATCGCTTTGAAAGTTCCCGAAGCATACCTACGAGAATTGTCATATGCTGTGATGGTCAAATCAGACTTAGCTAATATATCTTCCGTTATGCCAAAAGCTACCATTGCCACCTGAGGGCAAACATTGATTGATGAGCCATCATCCACCATCATGCAAGATGTGTGCTTCTGGTTGACCTGAGCCCGAATATACAAAGGGCGATTATGGTTGTGACCCTCTACTGGCAGATCCGCGTTTGTAAACACCACATCTTCCCCGGCTCCTCCTTTCACTACCTCCAACAGCTCGATGTGCGAGATTGTTATAGCCATAGTCATCTGGCATAAGGCCTATACCAATCTCTGCCTATGGGATGGGGACTGGCTCAAGAGATCCCAAATAGAAATTTGTGCTGGCGTCTTCTGCAGTTGTTTCATTATCTGATCCCCCACTGGCTCCTTCTCTCTTTCTTCTTGGCCTTCCAATGGCTCCTGAGGTTTGGCTACTTCCGGCACTACCCTTCCACTGCGAGTTATAGCTCCCACTTTCTTCTTGCCTTTCTTCTTTTCTGATCCTTCCTAATCTAAACCCCACAGGTCCGGAAACTCAACGCCCTTTTCATCATCACTTCCACTCTCACTAGTGGACCAGCAATCAATTGCTGCAGCAGGCATCACTTTTTCACTTCCCTCACGGAGGTTTGTGATAACAGTGTTTGCATTGCTTCCGTATAACTCTTTCAAAACAAACCCTTCCAGTAGGCTAGACCCTATCATGAACACTGGCGGGGGTACATTATTATACCCGGCTTTCTTCTGGCCCTCTCTCTTCTCAGGGTCTGTAATTTGCTTCGAATCGATTGAATCCTGAATGGCATGCCTCAAAGTTTTACAATTATCAGTCAAATGTCCCGTATGCTGATGGTAATCACAATATTCATTATCTTTGTGACCTGGCATCCCCTGAGTCCTGGCAGGTCTAGGCGGTAACGGCTGCAATTTCCCTTCTTTCATCAACCTCCTCAATACCCATGATAAGGATTTCCCCAAATTCAAAAAATGCCTTGTGGTTGCCTTAGCTGCTGACACCTCGACTGTGTTCCTCACGCTACCACTGGAACCTGCCGGCCTACTTGCCCCCTAAGGGTGGCTCCCTTTCTTAGCATAATTCTCGCCACTTGCTTTCCGAGCCAGATACTTTTCTTCTGCCTCGATGGCTATATCCTTCAAGGACTCTTAATCTCTCAACCCTTTCATCTTCAATCCGTCTCTCAGATATGGGCTCGCATTTTTAATGAATAGATGAATCTGGTCCTGAGTGTCGGGCTTCCTCTTCATCTCCATCACTCGGTTCCTATAACGGGTCAAATATTCATGAAAGGACTCACCCGCCTTCTGTTGCAGCAACTCTAAGTCCTTCAGGGTCACTTCCATCCTCGTACTGCAATCATACTGCCTCAAGAATTCTTCCGTCAACAAGTCCCAATCCTCTTTAGTCCGGCGATCTAAACTATGGTACCAATCCATCGCTGGACTAGTCAATCTCAAAGAAAAATATTCGACCTTCTGTCTCCTTGTCAAAGTGGTACCCTTCATTACTAACAAGTACTGCTTAATATGTGCTGCGGGATAGAAAGTACCACCGAACTTCGGAACATCTGGCATCTTGAAGTTCATTGGGATAGGGTCATCTCCATCCAACTCTTTATCTTCCAGGCTCATCCCTTGACCCTTCGTCAGAGTCCTAGCCATTGCCTCAAATCTCTCTTCCAGCTTTTTCCATACAGGCTCCTCAGTTTGGGGGGCCGTTCCTTTCTGAGACATGCGTTCTTCGTGATCTTCATCTGAATCCTCATCCAAACCCAGAACTTGCTTTCCTCTCTGAAGCCCTGAAGTTGTAGCTCTAATGTGAACTGGTGGAGGGTGGCTTTCTTCTGTTGGATTTACTTTGACCTCTTCCATCTCATTGCTTCTTACCGGAGGAGGTGCATTCTGCAGGGCCATCCGCTGGGCCATAGTAGCCATCATATTCATCATGCGATTCTCAAAATCCTCAAACCGGCGTCCTACTTCTTTCGCAATCATTGCTCGTGTGGCATCATTCCCCTTGGGTGAATTTGACATCTCTGAAGTAGTTCTACTACTTTCTGAAGGAATCTTTGAAAGGCTTCCCTTTTCTGGCAGCTCAAGCACAGTATTCCGAATCAACCGTCCCCCGGGACCTCTTGCCCACCTAGGAAGATCTATAATGGCTGGAAATAAAAGGGTTTAGAATGATGTATGAATGCAATGAAATGCATGATCATGATATGCAACATCCACAAATCACATGCAGGCACATAGATCCTTCCAACCTTATTGCTCCCACACACGCGGTCATGCAGTCTCTTTCCTAGATGGGATTAGCCCATGGGTCAACAGGGAACCCAATGGACGCGCATGGTGTGCGGCGAAAAATCGGCAGCATAACACTCCTATGCTAATGCACAAGCACATGGAAAATGATCTTTACATATTTAGGTAATCCTAATACATTGACATGGCCCTACCAGGGCATGAAAGCCTTTGGCTAGGTAACCAAACAAGATATTTGGACTCATCCCATACATAAGGATCCATACAGCAGGCACGGTATTATGGTTCATGTCACCTAAGGGAAGTATCTATGGCCATTACATGAGCTTTGGTCAAGGGTGATGATACTTTAGGGCTACCCAAGCATGGTCCCTGCCAACGGGTCTAGCTCATCACGAGTGTAACGACCGATCGGATCACCATTTGATATACCATATGGTACGAGACTTGGGCTAGTTGTTATCCTTAACACTTCCCCACATTGAGTGAACATAGGGTCGTGCTTCCGGAATGCACCGGGGCTGATAGAGGGATCAAACTAACATAATCTAAATCTCTAATGAGATGCAATGCAAATTTGAGAGAAAGCAAATTTATAAACTAAAACTTAATTATAAATTTTAATCAAGGTATTTTCAAATCAAAGTCTCGAACCAGTCTCCAGTGGAGTCGCCACTGTGATGCGCATCGAACCCCGTGGGCGCCCCTTGACCACCCGCTTGAGGGCGATCGAGCAAGTGAGGTTCGTTTATGACTTGCGACGAATTGCAAGTGCGTCTATTTTGGGCAACAAAGAGGTGTCATGGAGTCGCCACCCAATAAAATATTGGGAAAGTTCCTCTCGCCTCGGAGAGCCTAAGACAGCGCATGTATCCATTTTGGGCCAACCAAAAAGGGGTCTTGGAGGATGAACCTCTCTCCCTTGGAGCCTAGGATTTATTGAGTCATTTGGTAGGACGCAAGAGGGGTCTTGGAAGTCTTACTCCAATGAGTGATCGGATAAACCTCTCGCCTCATTGAGCCCAAATACCAGAGATGGGTTTGGGACTCCTCATCTATTTCTACCTTGATTAATTTTACAATTAAGTTTTGAATTTATCAATTCGCTCTCTCTCCACACGATGCAATTTAATTAAGGGCGCATTTATTCACATCAAAAGCATTAATAAACAGAATAAAGAATAACATTTAAAATGAAATACAATAATACTAGGAGCGGAATACAACTCCCATTTTAGAAGTGCAAGCCATACATAAACCCGGGGAATTAATTATGAGGACATTGGTCCTTGATTTTGATTTATTATGAAAATAGTTTTTATTGATGAATTAATTGGATAAAAAATAGGATATTGGTCCTTAACTTTGATAAAAAAATCCCAATTAATTACTATAAAATGTTTGTTTATTTTTATTCGTAGGAGATAAGATAATCTATACATAATGAAAACTATGGATAAATAAATAAATAAATAAACAAAATGAAAGGATAAAGTTACAGAATTAAACCAAAAGGGATTCTCCCAGGGTGCGGACAGCGACCGTGGTCTCAAAGTTCAACTCACCAAAGAAAAAAACAAAGAATTGACATTTCACAAAATAATAAATATGTTAGTGAGAGGAGGGTCCAAAACTAACAAAAAATCAACATAAAATTATGAGAATAATAAATAATAAAATCAAATAAGGTTAAAAAAATGAAAGAATAATTAAATAAAGTAAACAGAACACATGTCCAGAATATTTACCCTCAGGTTTTACCTTTTTGGATGAAAATTCGATTGGATTTGATCCCATGGGTTTCACGAGAAGAAAACATAACCAAAGAAAGAGACTTTTTTAGCCTTTTTGGAGTTGAAAATCGGATTCTTCTATAATGGGTCAATGAAAATTTTTCCAACCTCTCAAAAGTGTAAAATTTTCCTATTTGTGGAAAAATACGACCGACGGGCGTCGGAGGTTAACCGACTAGCGTCGGTTAAATCCTATTTCCACCAGGAAATAGGATTTATCCGACGGGCGCCTGATCTACCGATTGGCACATGCCAACGGACACGTGTTTGCTAGTTCGGACACGTGGCCGTCGGTACACTCATAGATGGCCCGTCCCTAGTGACAAGTGAGACGGGCTGCCGCTATGACCGACGGATGCCCCTGCGATCGACGGTCTGACCGTCTGTGGAAGAAAACTCAAAATTTAAGAGAAAATTCCCCCCGATTTTCTGCTTCTCTCTACCGCAAATAAAAAAAAAACCTTTAATTCTCATGAGCTCAAAGGACCGATATCTCCAAATTCTATCCATCTATTCGGAACCAGGCATTGTTTTTTCTTCATCGGGTAATCTCTAATCTGGTTTGCCTCGGGACACGGTGCTTATAGTATGATTTCGTTGGATTATGAGCTAAATAGGTGGATTTTAAGTTGATTTTGATTAGTTTATTATTTAATTTTGAAGTATGTTAGATTTGATTTTGAGTTGTGTGGAATTCTGGCTTATTTTCTGGGTTTTGGTCATTTTACATGGCTGTATGGATTTCCATATCGCCGTGTAAACGCTCTTTGCATTGCTGGTCCGTCGAGCCACATGGCGGTAAGGAATTCCATACCGCCGTGTAAATGCTCTCTAGACACTGGTGCGATTGCCGTCCGACTCGTGCGAGACAGCACAACTCGTGCTGCCTTTGGCGTGCATGAGTCATGCAGTTCATGTAATGGCCCAAAATAGTTACTTTCGTGAATAGTGAGTTTCGGACCATGAATAGTGATACTAGGATGCATAGCGAGTCTCGGTAATGAAAAATATTTTATTGGATCATTAGATAGTACAAGATATAAGGAGTCTGGTGGTATAATTTGGAATGAAAATGAGGTCAAATAGGTTTTCAAAAGTTAAAAATAAGAAAAAGCCCCAGTCTAGTAACAGGGTTGACTTTTAGTTTGACCAGACTTTTAAAATAGTAAATGAACTCTGAAAAATTATCTGAAGGCATGGATGGACTCAGAATGATGAGTAGAACAATTTGAAAATAAAAAGTAAATTTTATGGTGACATTGAAAAATTTATGAATCGGACCGGTTTAATTGAACCGGACCGAAAATGGGCCTTAATTGAGATGAAAACAAAGCGTAGTGAGTTATTAAGAGTAAATAGGAAGTTAAGAATGAAAAGTGAATCGACCCGGTTCAACCAAAGAATCGATCCGATCGGCCCAGTTTCACCGCAGTTGACCGATTTGACAAAAAAATTGACCGAGGTCTACTTGGTGCTTCAGAACTCAGAAAGATTATCTGAAAGTGTTAATTTGCTTGAAATATTATGGGGAATAATATAGTGATGAAAAATAAATTTTCCAGTGAGACAGAAAATTTGATTATCAGACTGGTAAATAATTATCGGACCGAAAAATAGTTACCGATTGAGCCAAAAATATTCGTGGAGCCTAATGAATATATTTTGAGAATTACGGTAATATTTTTATAAGGTGTTGAGTTAGGGAAGTGACAAAAATTAATTAGGGGCAAATAATGGTTAATTATTGGGTTTGGGCTTGGTCCATTTAGAATGGCCCATTGGAAGACCCATAATTAGAGCAAATATCTGCTCTTCTCCAGAATTTTCCAGCAGCCTCACGTCCCTCTTCCTTTCTTCTCAACCGTGGCCTTTCTTTTTCCTTCTTCTTAGTGATTTATTCATCTTTTCTTCAATTTCTTCTTAAATCCAAGCTTCCTAAATGAATTTCAGCCCCTCTAAATGATTATTTCAGCCCCTAGCTCTCAATTGTAGTGGATTTATGGAAAAAAATCAAGAAATTTTAGTTTTGGGCAAATTGGAGGTAAGTTGAAATTGAAAGTTTTAGTTGATTTTTATGGATCAAATAGTTAGTTTAGGGTGTATTTAAGTTGTTTATATGGTTTGATTGAGTTATTGAAGCATGGTTTACTTGGGTTGTTTTGTGAGGGATTTCGGCCAAAGGGGAATTTTTTTTGGAATGGAGTTTTTCATGGAATAAGGCAAAAAGATGAAGTGTAGAGTGGAGAAATAAATGATTGAAGGTTAGTGGATACAATATCTCATAGTTTACATTTAATTTAAGTGCACTTATGTGTATGTTTAAGCATGTATGTGTGAAATATGCATGTATAATTAAATGTAAACTTAGAATCATGCAATTGAAACTTAGAAATGTTGAATAATAGAGCAAAAAATGAAAGATTTAAATTGGGTATGAGACCTTAGTTTTAGGCAGAATGTACATTTAGGGGTTAATGGGTAGTGCTTTGATATTCAATGAAGATTAATTAAATAAATAAGTTAATTAATTTGTGAATTAATGAAATGTGATGCATATGTGGAAAAAAAATTATATATTATATTTATGATGGAAATAATAGTATGAATGGTAAATGATGAAAATATGGCATGAATTATATTAGAATTAATTGAATGATGGAGTAAAGTTTCATTAGTTGAAAAAGAATGAATTATGTATTAATGGAAAATGTGGATGAGATGGAATGTTATGTTAATTAATAGTGAAGCTTATTTTAAGCTATTGTTATAATGGAAATGAGATTGAATAAATGATTTAATTACCCTTAGTGATGGTCTGGTAGTTATCTAGTTCAGGATATAGTTGGCTAGCCATAGGGATTCCACACCGCGGTACGAGTCATGGCGACTCGCTTTGGTAGGCCAATGACGGTCTACTAATTATTGAAATGTTCAAATGTTGAAATGTAAAATGAAATGAAATGGAATGTGAAATGAAATGTATGGGTGATTCCTCGGAATCACTCTAAAATGTATGTAGTGGATCTGTGGGGTCCACGTCCGGTATATCCGGTTCGGAGATTTCTATCGGATTGATACTAGGGGCAAAATTATGAAAATGGATTTCAAAGTGCTAAAGAAATGAATTGAAGTAAGTAGATGGAAATTTAAAAGAAGAATAGAATAACAAATGATTTAATTATAAGGAATTAATAAGATTAATAAGGGAAAATAGAAAATGAATTGGCAAAGCAAGTAAATTGATAATAGTCTAAAACATAAAATGACACAAAAATAGTATTTAAGGATTAAACAATAAATTGTATGTCAAAACAATATAATATGAATTAAAATGAGTGAATGAATATTAATAAAGGAATATAGAGTAAAGGAGGACTAAAATGTAAAGATTTTAAAGTAATAGGGGCAAAATAATAATTATGTAAAAGAATGAATTAAAAAGGAAAATATAGAGTTATATGTGTTTAAATATTAAATTAAGTAAAAATATTAATGAATTAAGGACTTAAGAGTAAATTAGCATTAGAATAATATTGTAACGACTAATTGGAAATTTGCATGCTAAATAATGAAATAAATCTAATAATAAAGTTAAGAAAAGGGTAATATAGTAATTTATTAGAAGCTTAAAGATTAAATGGTAAATTGATAACAGTAATGTAATTTAAAGAATTAAAATATAATTGTCAAGAATTATGAATATTAAGTGAATAAATAATTAAAGATAAAGAAATTAATGACTTAAAATAAAATGATCATCGTAATAATAATAATAATAATAATAATAATAATAATAATAATAATAATAATAAAAATAAAAATAAAATGGAACTGTGAAGTGAAAGTTAAGATAATTATTAGAAATATTTAGGATTAATGCATGGATTAAATAATATTATAATGTTCGATGTATATATGTAATTGGGGAATAAGTGAGAAATGAGTGGCTGATTTCGTATATTGGTTGATAATGGAAAGAATAAGACTTATATTGAATTAACTTGTTAAATGGTTAAAGTTGTGCAGGGGTAGTAAGATTAAGTCTGGCGTGGGCCATAGGGAAGACATAAAGAAAGAAATAAACTTTAAGGAAATATACTAAAAGTGGTAAGAGATTTAAATAAATATAAGTGAATATACATTAAAATAAGATGAGAATATATATATATACACACACATATATATACTTGGCCCATAATAAGAACAAAAAGAAGCTAATAGAATATTAAGAAAATGTGGATAATAAGATTTGTAATATTAATTATGGGGTTCAAATTAATAACAGCTAATGATAATAAAAGTAATAATGTTAATTTTTATGTAACTAGTAACGATATTGATTATTTCGAAAAAGCAGTGATAGAAAAAGGGTCAAAGCTAGTATTAATATTAATAGTAAGGATAATAGTAATGTTATAACTGAATTAGTGGTCTGGAAATATAGTCAAAGATCTTAGCAACGTGCAGAAGCATGATAAATAATTTAAATCTAGTAAAAGGATTAATACATGTATAATAATATAAGACAAGTATGCTTGTGTGAGCATTTTGTATGATTATAGAAATGGAAAATTTGAGGTATGTATCCACCACTGGGCATTTTTATGCTCAGCACATAGTTCTGTAACTGCGTGCAGGTTATAAGAGAAAGAAAGGTTGGAGTGGCCGACAAGTGATTGTTGACTGGGAAGAAGTGACAGGTAGCAAAAACAGTAGCATAGCCATGGCATGTATATGGTCATAACGGACGGTATGGATTTATGTTTTGTGTAAGATAAGTATGAGATTATAATAGAGCGATATATTGACGGTTGTATTATTAATGATTGTTTTACTGTATCATTGGATGTTTAAATGCGAAATTTTTTTTTACTGAACTGTGTACTGTAATATATCATGGTGACATCAATACAACGGGACAGTTGAGACATACGGTCACCGTACATATAGTATAGTGTTATAAAAGTGTTACAGTTCAGCGGAGAGGGCGATCAGAGGAGCGCAGCACGACTCGTGCTGGCTGGGAGGAGATATGTCGCAAGTCGTGTTTTGGAACACGACTCACGACAGACCACTTGGGAAGGGACACGAGTCGTGTCCCTCATGCATGACTCGTGTTGGCCCGTTTTACACGGCAGTATGGGTAAACCATACCGCCGTGTAAAACGCTACTGCCTCCAGTTTTTGTAAAATGTTCAATTGTGTTTTTCTTGATCCTTTTTCTTCTAATTTGGGTTTTCAACCTTTATTTGTGTATTATTAATTAGTAAATGACATTATTTGGCATTTCAATTTAGGCAAATGATATTTATGGTAAAATTGTATCGCATGTTGCATGTTGAATATAATTGGATTATGTATGTGATATTTTCTAGTGCTTGATATAATAGTATAAAATACTTAAAGGTGATTTCTTTATGCATGACCTGCTAGAGTCAGTCTAGTGGATAGTTAGTCATGCCTAAAAGAATCCTTTTGCTGCAACCTCTGTACTGTTCTGGACCCTGATCAGGTCCCCATTTTGTTCATCGCGAACTTCTACGTGTTCGGATCTTGTTTAAGATCCCTTTGTAAAATATTTTGAAAAGAGAAAATATGATATTGTTTTCCCAATTCATACCCGTAAGGTACCGCTATGTGTCGATTCGTACTCGTAAGGTACGGCTACGTGTTTGCTCGTGTCCACTACTGTGAGTCAGCAGGTATTATGATTGGTCTGATATGATTATAAGTATTTGAATCTGAATGACTAATTATGAGTATATGAGCTGTTGAAATTTGAATATGTTATTGAACCTTTGAAGGTTATGAATGGAATTCTATTATGTTTATATCTTATGATATTCAGTATGTCATTATCGTATGTGATTTGCCTTGACGACCATTGTGAATGGCCATCCATATATTATTGTTTGTTTCCCCACTAAGCATTATCGCTTAGCACGGTGTGTTCACCCGTTCAGGTGCGGAAGGCGTTTTGATTTTGGGAGAGTCACCGCCAGTCAAGCCAACATAGAGGGATTAGTGTTAGGGCTTTATTTTTGTAGTATGATTCTTTTGTAATAGAACTCTCTATGTATTATTTTGTACAACTTCCATCTCGTATATTTTGATTATGTAACTATTTTGTAATATCAGTTGTGATCAGAACATTATTGTAATGACATCCGTTATATTAATGAATGATCATTCTGATGTTTCCAAAAGTTTTAATCTCCGTTGTATTTTAGTATGTATAATGGGTTTGAATGTATGTTTTTGTATTGATCTGTGTGGTGACACTCTTGCTCATACGGCATCTCACTCCGATGCGGATGGGTTCGCCTACGTATGGGTAGGGGGTGTTACATCTGATGCTTTCCATACCTACATATATACACAAGCACTCATCAAGATTACAATACTTAGTTATAACAGCTTTACACATTTTTAAATGTTAAAAATATCTTACACAACTGGTACAAACACATTGAAACCCCCAAAACCTACACTAAAGTAGTAGTCCTAGTGTTGACCGTTGTTAAGCAGATTTGTCCTTCCGAAATCACCTCGCGATCGAACCTACACGGATTAGAAAAGAAACCTATGCTAAGAGATTACGCTTAGTGGGTAACACATACATAGTTTATAAACATAAACACAATATAAATATTATACGTGCATCATGTTAAGGTTCATGCCCAAGTCAACAAGTCTAGAGCATTTATGTATCATTTTATTCATAGCTGTAGACACCGGGTCCCGAGTAGTCTTGATCAGGATTACCCAATGATGAAATTAAGTGTGCCAATTTATAGGCAAAAACAATGAAAGTTGGAAGTGATACTTTCCTTGTCATTTTGATTTGTTAGGAATAAAAAAATGTATTTTAAAAATGTTTTAAAAATGTTTTAAAAATTATTTTGGGGTAAAAAAAGTGAGTTTTTAATTTTTTGTGTTTTATAGAAAATTTGAAAAAAAAAAGAAATTGTGCGAATGTCGGGCTGCGGCAGCCTGGGAGCGCGCCGCAGCGCCCCGGCATGCAGGCGGACCGCGCGCGGGGTGCGCTTGCCCGTGCGCGGGCGATAGCCTGCCCGTCGCGTGCGTGCCCCGTGCGCGGCGACGCCCGTCGGGTGAGCCGACGGGCGTCGGTAGCCCCTGTGTGCGCCCGTGCGTGGCCGTTCAGCCCCAATCCATTTTTGCTCATTTTTTGGTGTTTTTAACTCATTTGTTTTTGCATAATTTAATTCTAAAAACCTTTTATCTTCTAAACTCTTCAAATTATTTAGTTTTTTGGGTTTAATGTGAGTTAAATTAATTTAATTTCTCTATTAAAAATCTGAATTTTTTTGGGAAGTATAAAATGATTTGAAGAGAGGAAATTTAGGGGGGGATTTTTCTTAAGAAAAATATTGTTTTCTCTCTTCTTCTTCTTCTTCTTCTTCTTTTCTTCTTCAAGAAAAATTCTCCAAGTGTTCTAATCTGATTTTTAAGTTAATTCTTGAGACAAATAAATCAATTATTTGTTCTTGAGAATTTATTTCTTATTTTTCATAATTTTTCCTTAAGACAAATAAAATAATTATATGTTCTTGGGATAAAATTTCATTATATTTTATTTTTATTTAAATCAAAGTAAGGAATTTGTCATCCAACTTCATTCATCACATCAAATTTGAGGGTAAACATTCTTGGCTCAACTTTTAATTTAATTTTCACTTTATTTTTGTTTACAATTAGTTAGCTATCATGTAAATTTTTTTAGATCTATTATTTATTTTACTTCTTATTTCTTGCATGTTTATATAATTGTACATATTATTTCTCATGTTTATTTAATTGTACATATTTTTATTTCTCGTGTTTATTTAATTGTTCATATCATTATTTCTTATTCTTAATCTTTTATTTAATTGTTCATATTATTATTTCTTATTCTTAATCTTTTATTTAATTGTTCATGTTCATATTATTGTCATTATTTTTGTTCATATATTATTGTTATTGTTAGTATTATCATTTAATATGTGTTAGCATGATTGGCTTATTTTATTTCTTCATTTTATTACTTGCATATTTAATTTGATTGTTCATATTCTTTTGATGCTATTATTATCATTATTATTTTTATTAGTTTTGTTTCTTATTATAATTTATTATTGTTGTCATCATCATTATTATTTTCATGTTCTCATACATGTTGAATTTTATTACTGTTGTTATTTTCATGTTTCATGCATGTTGAATTTTATTGTTGTTATTTTTATGCATGTTGAATTGTTCATGTGTTAAGTTATATTTTTTATTATGCTATCTAATAAATTTGTCATGCATGAAGTGTCTTATTTGTTTTAATTCATTTTTTACATGTTACATGTTTAATTCATTTTTTATTACTAACATCACTTTCATTTGTGCTTTTATTTCAATACTTATTTTTCATGTGTGAGTTTTCCAATGGCAAGTGGGAGCCCATGGAAGTTTGGAGACACCATTTTGGTGGAGTTTATATTTTCAGCATTTTAGTATTATTTTTAATTTTAATTTTATTTGCTTTTATTATTTAATATGTAATTTATAATAAATTTGTTTATTTTCATGCACGTTAATTAAAAAGTCGCATAAAGTTTTATATTAATAAATTGGGATTTTTTGTAACAAAATGGGACCAATGTCCTAATATTTCATCCAAATAAATTGTCACTTTAAAATTATTTTCTTTAACTATGCATGAGAGGACCAATGTCCTCATCTTTAATAAATAACCCGTTTTATGTATGATTTATATTTTATTTATGTTGGGGGTTGTATTCCGCCCCTAATTTTGCTGTAATTTATTTTTATACACTTTATTTTAATTATGCTTTCATTTACTGTTTTCCTTGGATGACCAACTTGCGCTCTAATTATTGCATCAAAACGTATGAGAAAAGGGATGAAATCTAAAATTCAAAACTTAATTGTAATTTAACCAAGGTATGAATAAATGAGAAGTCCCGAACTATCTCTGGTCTTTGAGCTCAACGAGGCGAGAGGACCATTTCAATATTCCATTGGAATGGAACTTCCAAGACACCTCTTGTGTCCCGTAAAAAGGCTTTAACTTCCATAGTCCTAGGTTCCACGAGGCTAAAGGGCCATCCTATTGTTTTATTAGGATGGGGCCTCCAAAACCACTCTGGCTTGCCCAAAATGGACATAGCAGCGTTGTCTTAGGCTCACTGAGGCTAGACGAATTTTCCTAATGTTCTATTGGGTGGCGACTCCAAGAAACCTCTTTATTGCCCAAAATGGACGCACTTGTAATTTCTTACAAGTTTTATGAACCTCGCTCGAAAGCTCTAAGAGCGAGTCTTCGGGGCCTCCACGGGGTTCAACGCGTGTCATAATAGCATTGTTACTAATTCACATTTTCATAGAGCATGCATTTGCTTGGTGTATACATAATACTTAATCACATGACTGAATAGCTTACATAGGTTTTGCATAAATGCATCAAGTATAAAGCATTCACACATATCAACTTAATAGTTAGGATTATCTTTATCTTTTATATTTACGTTTGCCTGCAATTCAAAGACACAGATAACGGGTATCGCATTGGTACCCTTGAGGTACTATAATTTCATTATAATTTCAATGTATCCTTGGATACACATATACGCATTTGTACCCTAAGGTACAGTGACTCAACAAGATCAACCTTCCACATTTAAGAATCCAGCAAGGATTTATTTCGCATTGTGATTCCAAAGGAATCGGACGCATTTAGCTGCAGCACTTGACCCTATAGGCATGCCTATCTATCCACTACTTGACTTACAGGCTAAAATTGATTAATTTCATTATTGATTTCATAAGTGTTAATTCCAATAGAATATACATAAGCCAACACCAAGTTCTCCTCTTTGCATACTTACAAAGCATTAATAAATCCACATTACTCTCTTATACATCACATAACAGTTGGACAACTTGCAATAAATTCATTAACTAATAAGTAATTGAATTCATTAATCATCTTACAAATATGTATATTTGCTTCATATAACCTTGATATCACACTCATATAAAATGCCAACAAGTTTGGCTAAAAGCCACACAATTAATAATCCAAAATAAATTACGGTTCCTTGCCAAAACAGGGTACCACATGGTCACAACCAGATTGGTTGTCACCGTCATATACTGAGGTCTTCAAAATAGAATGCAAGCTAAGGTACCTCACGTTCAAAACCAATTTGGTTGCCACTGTGACATATCATGCACTCCCAAAATAGAATGTAAAATGAGGTATCTCACAGTCACAACCAATTTGGTTGTCACCGTGAGATACATCACACTTTCGGGAAGAATGCCATCAATAGCACCTCACGGTCAGAACCAATTTGGTTATCACCATGACATACCATACTCGGTCAGGCAGAATGGAGGTCCTGCATACCTCACGATAGTAATCTCTTTGGTTGTCACCGTGACTTATGCAAAAACACCATAACACAGCTGTGTTTTTTACCAAAACACAGTTGTGCTTCCTGTCTCAATTCTCATATCACTTTCATGACCTCAAAACCAATTCCCTTTTTGGTCATTCAAGCCAACTCATTCTTCAACAGTATAACAACTAAGACATACCTGATTTCCACTAAGCCAATCTCATCCAGTATGCATAAAATTTAACACATACAAAGCTCAATTCTCAACATTCCATTCAAATATCATAAACACAATAGTAGCCTCTAGCCTATTCCATAGGATACAAACTTCTGGTCTTTAAACCTAATCAACTCATTCATTTATGTCATTAAGAATTCCAATTACCAATTTAGTTCATGTTTAATCAAATTACACAAACAATACAATCATGCCATTACACACACAAACCTCGTCGCCTAAGCTCCTAACGTTCACTTGGCACTTGATTCCTCGACCTTTGCTTTTCCCTTATCTTTCTTTACTCCTTCCTCTACAAATTCCATCCGATTTCCAGAATTGGACATAAACCATCAATTCCTCAATCCAACACATACCAAAACCAGAAAGAGTAGAAGATGAGGAAAACCAATTACTAAACCACTTACCTTCCAATTTTATCAATTTAATCCTTGGACCACAAAGCCAACAATCATAGAATCAATTTAATACTTCCTAAGGAATCACACGGGAAAGAAGAAGTAAAGAGAGCTAAATTGCAGAAAATGGAAATGGCTGGAAACATGCACTTTTGGTCCTTTCTCTCTCCTCAAATCAATTTATATGCATGAAAATGATGGTGGTGGCAACACAAGGAAGTGCCACACGGATTCCACTTCAATTTCTGTCACTTAATTAGTTTAATTAATCCCCTTTAAATAGTAGTTAATCCTCCATTATCTTAATCCTGTAAAATTTCAACTTAGCCACTAAACTTTCTTTTAGCTTCTCAATTAGGTCCTTCTTTTATTTACAATCAAGTCCTTCATCCACATTTTAATGACACACACTATTTGATACTTCAATTAAGCCAATTATAACTAGGGTACATTCCCGGCCATTACACCATTTCCCAATTTATTCTTAATTCTTTCTCTAAGTTCAATTATCTTATTCTTACTTGTTATGCTTCATCTTCTATCATTAACTTACTGCCTACTTATTTATAGCAATTGCTAAGTTAAAGACTCTTATTTGTACCATTTATCCTTTCTTTACACCCATAGTTCTATAACAAAGTCATACATTATTGTTCGGAACAAGTAATATCAAATCGTTCCCATTAATTGTTAACCATCCCATCTAATCACATAATTTAAACATAGTCTTATTATTCTCAAAGATTATTCATATGGAAATTAAAAGCACATAACATCCATGTTTCACAATAACGTTTTGTCCAGACCTACATAAAAAATAATTAATCATACTTATAACAAATTATAGCATTCTTACACCTTTATTCACATATACATATACATATACATATACATATACATATACATATACATATACACGTTATCATCAAATATATTCTCATTTTTCAATTATATCCCTGCACTTAGAGATTACTCGTTTTAGCGAGGAAACATATAATAAAATACCAAACATATAGGTACTCCCGATTATGATTCATATAACGCATAGGAATTCTTATACAGAATCCAATCAGAGGGGAAATCCATAATAGAAATTCCAAACCAAACTCGCACATATAGAATCATAAAGTATGCATTATCATATTACCATTCATTTCTTAAATATATACATAATTATGCCTGCGATTACAAAGTAGTGGATAATGAGTGAACACATTGGTACTCGTAGGTACAACAAAAGCAATTTCTTTCTTTTTCATTCAAAAACATTTTCACATTAGGAGATCTTAAACAAGATCCAACTCATAGGGATCGCGAGGATCCAAACGGGGACCTGATCAGGGTCCCGAACACATTGGGCTGCAGCTAACAGAACTCTATATGCATGCCTATCTATCCACAACTCTAATGACGCAAGCAACATATATTAAATACATCCTAAAATACTCATTTCACATTTATACTTTCTCTTTACAATATGTATCATTAATATGATCAAACACTCATTTACTTGCATGTTATTCATACTAATCATACTTATCTTAAAAATAATAATGTACTTTTCATAAGTCTGAGCAGTCATACAGTCACATTAAATAAATTCGCACTATTAGATATCTTTTATCAAGCAAATTTACACACTCTCATATATATATATATATATATATATATATATATATATATATATATATATATATATTCAAAATAACAACTGCAGATTAGTTCTCATAATTCAATTATTAATGACATGGTGAAACATATTATAATTCATATTTTAAATCATATAAGTATACCATAAGTAAAAAACCATGCAAAGTATAATAATTAAAAGTTTCTTGAAACAAAGCGAAAGGTCACGCTCGCGATAGAAATAATTAGCATGCGGAGGCACGTATGCGACAACCAGCCGCGCATGTAAAAAGAAGCTGACCAATCTCTGTCGTGCTAGTGACCAAGGTCGCGCTCGCAATAGAAGACAGCTCGATAAAGGCTCGGCTACCAAACACTCTATCACGCTCGAGACAGAGATCCTCAGCAAGAGCTCGGATCACCGAACATTGTTGCGCTCGCGACATAGGCCACGCTCGCAACAGAATTGAGGATCCCGTATAAATGCCGAGATCAACACAACTTCCACATCCAAATATTTTCCAATTCATGCAATTAACCTATAGAACTCCCACAAAGTCATCACATAACATTCAAAACATTTTACCCATCATTTTACCCAACTCAATCATACAATAAACATACCTAACTTCTCAATTACTAGAAATTATAATCAAAATTCAAAAGTCAAAACATTCAAAAATCACATAAATCCCAAACCTGACCTCCTTTGCTCCTATAAGCTCAATTGATTTCACTTCCTGGTTCATAGACTGCTCCATAGTCACAATCCTCAAATTCCTCATTAAATACACACATAACATCAATTTGGGTTTCTAGCTATACAACCAGAAATTGAAGAAAGAAAAAGCTCATATCTTACCTTTTCTACTCAAACCCTTCACCTAAAGCACTTGGACTTGATGATTCCATCATTCAAATTTTAGGGATTGCAGTAAGAGAGAGGGAATGGCGTTGAAAGAAGAAGAAGATGAAGAAAAAGGAGAAGAAGATTATGGGGAACGAGGGATGTGAGCAGAAATCTCCTCTCTTTCACGTTCTCTCTCTTCTTAAATACCTAAACGAATTCAATCTCATCTCTAATGCCACATGTCCCTTTCCTATTGGTCCTTAGTAGAATTTTATGTCAAATTCCCCTTTTAATCCTTCAATTCTTATTCCATCTTGCAATTAACTTTTAACTCTATTATTCCCAATATTGACCCACATAATTAATTAATTTCCTCAATTGAGTCCTAAATTCATACTTCACAAATTTACAATTGGCCGCACTTGCCGAAACTTTTACATTAATACCAAATTCATCCTTTCGGCACACTCGACACCACCATTACATAAATTCAGACATAATACTAATCCATTATCATAACTTAACTCTCACGATTACTTATTTCATACAACCTGATCTGTAACAGCCTGAATTATACCTTAGTAGCATTTGGTTAAAATAGGGTAATTGGATGAATCGAATTTGGGATATTTAATTTGAATTTAAGAGTAATTGAGAAATTGAGGACCCAATTGACTAAATGAAATAAGTTCAAGTGACTAATTTGTAAATGTTCATGATTAAAGTTAATGGAGGTTAATTAGTGTTAATCAAATTCAGATTTTACTAATGAGGATTAAGGAAGAGATAGTGGAATCTAAGCGTCTTCCTTTGGCTTTGCCACTTCAGTAATTGCATGCATTGGTGGAGAAAGAGGTGGATTGGCATGCATGTAGGAGAGAGAACTTCCTTAAGTTGTTGCATATGGGTCAGCTGCCTCTCCTCTCTCTATTCCTTCTTTCTTTTTTTCTTTCTTCTCTCCTTTACGTTTTTTCTTCTTATTCTTCTCCTTCTTTGTTTCTTCTCCTTCCTTTGTATATCAGGTATAATTTCTACTGATTTAGAAAAGAGATGCTTGCATGTGTGGTTTAATCGTCTAGTCAAGGTAAGAGGTTGAGATAGTTTGATCATCTTCTTCTTCTCCTTTTCTTTTAATATGAGCTAGAAGTAATTACTTTATTCCATTTCTGGAATTTGATTTTGCATGTGGTGGTGGCTATGAGTTAGTAAGAAAAAGGAAGGAAGAGGAGTGATGATCAAGGTGTCATGTGAGCTTAAGTGGAGCTAAGGAAATTGAGGTTTTGGAACTAATTGTTTGTGTGTGTGTTAATTGATTGCTTGTGTACACTAAGTGTGTAAATTGTGTTTTTTGGTGTGTTGAATTGAAGAAATGAACATGTTGAGTGATAATGAATGTCATGAGTTGATTGACCTAAGATTGAACCCTAATTTCGGATGAATTGTGAAATGCTGTATTTATACTAATGAATGAACTTTGATAAGAAGGTGTTTATGCTGTGATGTGTATAATTGAGTTAGGGAAGTGTATTATGAGTGTGATGATAAAATGATGCTAAATAGGTTAGTTTGTAGTTAATGAGTTGGAAGTCAAAAATTGAGTTAAGGTCTGTTATAACTTGAGTTGTATGGCTATAAAAATGAATGGGGTTGATGGGATTAGGTTCTTATGATATTTATCTATAATTGTTTTAGAAATGATCATAATGAATTGAGAGCTCTAAAGTCTGCAAAAGTGAATTAAATTGTAACTAATTCTATAAGAGGGCCTTTTGGAGCATGTTGTGTTCCTTGGGCCATAACTCCTTGAGTTTTAATGAAATTGAGATGAGGATTGTGCCTACTACAAGTTAACATATATATAAATAAATGATTAGTAGAGCATGTTGGTTAAAAATGTCATTAAAGCTAAATTTAAAGGTCATATGCACGTAGTAGGAAAGATGTGTTTATAGAGTAAGTTTTTACGTACGTGTCTCTTGACCTTTAGTGACTCTTTTGCCCATATATCGAGATCCAAATTGGAGCAGAAACCTAAGATTCGCACCTAAAAATGTCTCAGAGATATGGTTGAGCAACTTTTAGCTATAAGTGTCCCAAAAGTTGCCAAAATAGAGGTGTCTCTACTTTGGCCAGCTCATTGGAGTAGTTATGGTTGTATAACTCATATCTAACGTTTTAGATGTCCAAATGACATGAAATGTGTTTCATGTGAAACTTAACTTCCTAGGGAACAAATTTTAAGGGGAGTTTTGTCTAAAAATGAGGTTTAGGTGTTGATATATGCTTTTACAAATTAGGTAATAAAGCAGTCCCGAGTTTTACATTCTATTTTGTTAAATTTTGGTATGTCATGGTGACAACTAATTCATTGCCACCATGACCAAAGCCTAGAGAAGGCAGAATGCTTATTTTTAGACCTCACGGTCACAACAAAGTTATAGCCACCGTAACCCCTTTTATTTTGACTATTTTATGTCTTTTTCTTCCCGAATTGAACCCGTATTGCACCGAAACTTTCTAGGATCTATCCGATGCATGTTTAGGGCTAATAACTGAGTATAAGAATAGTTATCACTTGGGAAATACATATGAATATGATTGAGATTAGTAATAAACTAATGAAGTAATAATGTATAATTATATGAAATAGAAATTAGTCAAGTTAAATGACATTTAAGGAATATGATGCCATAATATATATGAGCATGTGTAGCATAAACAAGTATGCATAATTATGAGTTGAGATTAGGTTATACATCTATGAAGGATATCAAATGAAATGAGTTTGCTTAATATGATTATGAGCCATGTGTATGTGTGTAAAGAGGTTTGATTGTATATGAGGAAAATATGAGCATGATTGAAATGAATGAGATATGTAAGAGGATGACTTAATGTTTGTAATGAATACATATATATATGATTTGTATGAGTCAAATGATGAAGTGTGACATACCTTGAATTTCATTCTGCCGGATTTGGTTGGTATGTCACGGTGACAAATAAATGGTTGCCACCGTGATGTACCCAGAGTTTACTTTCTATTTTGTGTAATTAGTATGTCACGGTGACAACCATATGGTTGCCACCGTGAGGTACCCCTGTTTTACACAATGTACTATAGAACTTGAATAAATTATATATACATGTATAATCAATAATGCAAACATGTCTAACATCATCTAATGTGGATTATTATGTGTCAAGTGCTATGATTAAGTATGATAAATGTATGTGATTGATGAATGAGGGCTTGCTTGATAAGCCATGTGAATGTGTAAATTACAGTTTATACTACGTTGCTTTATGGGTTATTCTATGAACAAGATAACGCTTGATCAAATGAATAAATAACTGGATTTAATAATTGTAACCTGCTAGTCAAGTAGTAGATAGATAGGCATACCTATAGGGTCTAAGTGCTGCAGCCCAATTGTGACGCGCACCAAACCCCGTGGAGGCCCCAAAGACTCGCTTTTAGGGCTTTCGGGATGAGGTTCATGAAACTTGCAAGTGAAACTGCAAGGGTGTCTATTTCGAGAAATAAGGAGGTTTTATGGAGTCATCACCAAATAAAACATTAGGAAAGTTCGTCTAGCCTCAGTAAGCCTAAGACAGCACAGCTATGTCCATCATAGGCAAGCCGGAGGTGTCTTGGATGCCACATCCTAATATTAGCATGGCCCTCTCGGCCTTGCACTTGGGCAAACCAGAGGTTTCTTGGAGGCCCCACCCTAATAGAACGTTAGGATGGCCCTCTCGCCTCGTGGCGCCTAGGACTGTGCAAGTTTTGAGCATTTTTACAGGACACAAGAGGTGTCTTGGAGGTCCCATCCCAATAGAACATTGAGATGGCCCTCTCGCCTCGTTGAGCCCAAAGACCAGAGATGATTCGGGACTTCTCATTTATTCATACCTTTGAACTTAAAATTTCATCCCTTTTGTCATACGTTTTGATGCAATAATTAATCACATAATAAAATAAAAAATTAAAATAAGGGTAAATAAAATAGATTACAATAAAACTAGGGGCGGAATACAACCCCCATTATAAAATGAAATGTAAATCATACATAAAATGGGGTATTTATTATTGATGAGAACATTGGTCCTCGCATGCATAGGTAAAGAAAATGATTTTAAAGTGACAATTTATTTGGATGAAAAACTAGGACATTGGACCCATTTTGTTAGAAAAAATCTCAATTTACTAATATAAAACTTTATGCGACTTTTTAATTAACGTGCATGAAAATAAACAAACTTATTACAAATTACATATTAAATAATAAAAGCGAAATAATACTAAAAATGCTAAAAAATACATCCCATGAAAATGGCGTCTTCAAACTTCCATGGGCTCCCACTCGCCATTGAAAAGGCTGACACATAAAAAATAAGTATTAAAATAAAAACACAAATAAAGATGATGTTAGCAATAAAAAATGGATTTAAACATATAACATGTAAAAATGAATTAAAATAAATAAAACAACATGCATAATGTATGACAAATCAATTAAATGACATAATAAAATAAACAACTTAACATATTAACATTTAACATTCATAAAAAGCATCAATGATAAAAATAACAACAAGAATAAAATTTAACATGCATGAAAACATAAAAATAATAATGATGATGACAACAATAATAAATTATTATAATAAACAAAACTAATAAAAATAATAATAATGATAATAATAATGATAAATAATAACTAATAATAATAATAATAATAATAATAATAATAATAATAATAATGATAATGATAATGATAATGATAATGATAATAATGACACAATAACATCAAAAAAGATGAACAATCAAATTAAATATGCAAGAATAAAATGAAAATAAAACAAGCCAATCATGCTAAAACATGTTAAATGATAATACTAATAATAACAATAATATATGAACAAAAATAATGATAATAATAACAATATGAATAATTAAATAAACAATAAGAATAAGAAATAATAATATGAACAATTAAATAAAAAATAGGAGCTAAAAAGACAGATCTAAGAGAATTTACAAGTTAGTAACTAATTGTAAACAAAAATTAAAAATTAAAAATAAATTAAAATTGGAGCCAAGATTGCTTACTCTCAAAATTGGATGTGATGAATGAATTTGGATGATAAATTTCCTTACTTTGATTTAAAAAAATAAAATATAATGTAATTTTATCCCAAGAACAAATAATTGATTTATTTGTCTTAAGGAAAAAATTATGAAAAATAAGAAGTAAATTCCCAAAAACAAATAATTGATTTATTTGTCTCTAGAATTGACTTAATAAAATCAAATTAGAACACTTGGAGAATTTTTCTTGAAGAAGAAAAGAAGAAGAAGAAGAAGAGAGAGAGAAAACATTATTTTTCTTAAGAAAAATCCCCCCTAATTCTCTAAAAAAAATGATTTTATACTCCCCAAAAAAATTCAGATTTTTAATGGAAAAATTAAATTAATTTAACTCACATTAAACCCAAAAAACTGAATAATTTGAAGAGTTTAGAAGATAAAAGGTCTTTAGAATTAAAATCTACAAAATAAATGAGTTAAAACCCCTAAAAAATGAGCAAAAACGGCCAAAAATGGATTGGGGGCTGATCGGGCGTCGGAGGCGCGCGCAGGGGTGAGCGACGACTGAGCGTAGCGCGCTAGCCCAGCTGCGCACGCGATGCGCAGGCCATCGCTTGCTTGCGCGGGAGACGGCCTGCCCGTCGCTCGCGCACAGTACGCGCGATCGGCGCTGCGCGTCGCCCTGCTCGCTGGGGCGCTGCCGTACCCCCCACACTCGCAAATTTTTTTTTTTAAATTTTTCCTAAAACACAATAATTTCGAAACATACCCTTTTTGTCTCAAAATAATTTTTAAAACATTTAAAATATTTTTTTTAAAACATTTTTATTTATTGCTAATAAATCAAATCGACAAGGAAATCGTCACTTCCAACTTTCATTTTTTACCTATAAAAAGGCACAATTAATTTCATCATTGGATAATCCTGATCTAGGTTGACTCGGGACCCGGTGTCTACAGTTGCCTCTAATTTTGGGGAAGCTAGTACACTAGTGTCTAGATGAGCCTAAACTCAGAAAAGGAAAGAGGTGCGTACCTGAGGAAGCCGTCGTTCCGGACTGGACGATGCTGTTGGGGTGGTTGTCGCCATGCTGTCGGCGTGTTGAAGAGGTAGTACCGTGATCGTGCAAACCCTCCGTGGAGTGGTAATGCCATCATCGTGCTAACCCTTTTGAAGTGGTAGTGCCATGGTCGTGCTAACCCTCCGTGGAGTGGTAGTGCCGCCATCATGCTAACCCTTCTGAGATGGTTAAGCGGTAGTGCCGTGATCGTGCTAACCCTCCGTGGAGTGGTAGTGCCATCATCGTGCTAACCCTTCTGAAGTGGTAGTGTCGTGGTCGTCCTAACCTTTCCTAGAATGGTAGTGTCGCCATCGTGCTAACCCTTCCGAGATGTGAAGCAGTAGTGCTGTGATCGTGCTAACCCTCCGGGGAGTGGTAGTGCCGTCATCGTGCTAACCCTTCTGAAGTGGTAGTACCGTGGTCATGCTAACCTTCCGTAGAATGGTAGTGCCGCCATCGTGCTAACCCTTCTTGAAGTGGTAGTGTCGTGATCGTGCTAACCTTCCGTAGAATGGTAGTGCTGCCATCGTGCTAACCCTTCTGAGTTGGTGAAGTGGTAGTGCTGTGATCGTGCTAACCCTCCATGGAGTGGTAGTGCCATTGTGACGCACGCCGGATCCCCGCGGCCGCCCGTTCGACCGCCCGCACGTGGGCGATCGGGGCATTTGTGGGTCCGTCAACAGCTTGTGATAAATCGCAAGTGCGTCTATGTTGGGCAACAAGGAGGTTTCATGGAGTCGCCACCCAATAGAACATTGGGAAAGTTTCTCTCGCCTCGGAGAGCCTAAGACTTGCGCATTTTATCCATATTGGGCCATGAGACCTAGGATTAACGTCTAAGTCTCGTGACACGAGAGGTGTCTTGGAGGATAACCTCTAGCCTCTTGAGCCCAAAGACCAGAGCAGGGTTCGGGACTTCTCATTTATTCGTACCTTGATTAATATCATAATTAAGTTTTGAATTCATTGTTTCATCAACTTTCCACACAATGCAATTTTAATTTAAAGGCGCAATCATTCATATCAAAAGCGGTAAATGTAAGCAAAATATAAAATAAAGCATTCAAAAACAAATTACAATAACACTAGGAGCGGAATACAACTCCCATTTATAAAGGTGAAATGCATGCATAAAACGGGTTATTAATTAATAGTGAGAACATTGGTCCTCGCATGCATATTTATTATGAAACAGTTTTGATGTGATGATTTATTTGGGTATGAAAAATTAGGACATTGGTCCCCTTTTATTTAGAAAAAATGTCAAGTTAATTAATAAAAAACGTTTTTGTGATTTTCTTTTTAGCGTGCCTAAATAAAGAATTTTACAAGAAAATTATATGACAAAATTAAATAAAATATTACAAACCAAATGAGCCTTTTTGGACCTCCCGATGTGCTCGCAAAAACGCCAAAGCGAAAAAAAATGAGTTTAGACATAAAAACAAAATACAAATAAAATAATGTTAGTGATTAAATCAATTAAATCGATTAAACATACAAAATAATGAATAACAAATTAAAATAAAATAAGATGATATGAAAAGAATGATAATGGAATCAAAAATATTAACAAACCAAAATAAAATGAGAAACATGCATTATATGTGATAAATGATTAAATGATGTGATGAAAATAAAATATGACATGTTAATTAATACATGTAAAAATATGCACATGATGAAAATAATGATGATAAGTGAAAAATAATGAATGAATAAATCATAATAAATCAATCATGTAACAATGATAAAAAGAATAATAAAAATTAGTAAACAAAAGAATGATGAAAACAATTAAATGGAACAATATGATTAATTAAATATGTTCACAAATGATATAAACCATTTACATGGCAAAAAGATCAATTAAAATGAATTTATTAATTACATGTTAAAAATAATGATGAATTAAAGTGAAATAAATTAATTACATGTTAAAATTAATAAACAATCAATATTTATATGAATAAAAATCAAATCATATATAAACAATTAAATAGAACGAATATAAAATCAATACAACAAATGAATAGATTAAAAACAATAAATAAATACAATAAAAACAATAACATATACATGAATAAATAAAATAAAATAAAATTGAAATTGAAATTGAAATTGAGCCTAGAATATTCACCCTCAGAGTATTGGATTGATGAAGGAAAAGTGATGATCGATTTCCTTGTTTGATGATTCACAATGTTAGAGTGAAATATGATGAAAATGTTGGAATTTTATTCCAAGAAACATGAAAAAAAATGATAAAAAATTCTTTAAGAACAAAGAATTGATACCTTTGCCTAAAGAAATGATTTTGATAAAAAAAAAAAGTTTTATTGATTAAAATAAAGAAAAATTGATTGAAGTTTTATCAAATAAAAATTAGATTTTGATGACAAACAATTATTTTATTTGTCTCAAAATCAATTTTTTTATCAAAAAGAGATTCAAAACAAAATCAATGAAAAAGTTTTATTGAAAACAAAATAAAAGAAGAAAAACAATTTTGAGAACAAATAATTATTCTATTTGTCTCAAAAATTGAATCAAACAACAAAACTTCCTCTAAAAAATATGTTTAGAAGAAATTAGGTTGGAAAAAGAATGAAACAATTGATTTTCTTTTTGATTTTTGGTTGGGGAATAAATCTGGAATTTTAGAAGAGAAAATAGAAGAAGAAGAAGAAGATGAAGAGAAAAATCTGGTCTAAAAAAATGTGGAGAGAGAAGAGGCTCATTTGATTTCATCATAAACTATTTATAGGATAAAATAGGTTGCCCTAATTTAATTAAGGAAAAAACCTATTTTAACCCAAAATAATTTTATTTTTAATGATAAAATCAAGTTTTATTATTTAATTACCTAAAAAAATATTTTAGAATTTAATTTGAAGTCAAAAACCCCAAAAAAATGGGATAAAAAACGGATTTTTGGGTGAAAAAATCGGAAAAAAGGCTGAAAAGAGGAAAAAAAAGGATCAGACCCTGTACCGACGGCCGGAAGCCCGTCGCCAGAGGGACGCCGCCCGTCGCTATAGAGTGACGGGGACTCACGCGGCAAGGCGCGCGAGAGCCATGCGGAGGTCGGGCAGGAATCGCGCGCGGCACGCAACGCTGCGCGTCGCTCTTTAGCGACGCACGGCATTGGCGACGCTGCTCGTCGCCAAATCGCGCCCAGCGCGCTGGGCGCCTGGGCGTCGGCGTGCTGGGCGCCTGCGAGCCGGGCGCCAGCGCGCCTGCGCGCTGCCGCGCCCGACACTCGCGGTCCGAAATTTTTTTTTTTTTTATTATTTTTTTTCTATTTTTTTAAATTTTTAAATTGACTAAAAACACCATAATTTTAAGCCCCCATTTTTCAAAATTAATTTTTTTAAATCTTTTTTTATTATTTTTTAATTTTTCACTCTAAAATGCAAATTTGACGAGAAAACCATCACTTTTAACCTTTTAAGCCTGTGAAGGCAATTATCATCATTGGGTAACTTCGATCTAGGCTTACTCAGGACCCGGTGTCTACAGCCATCATCGTGCTAACCCTTCTGAAGTGGTGCTGTCTATGAGCCATTTGGTTGATTGCCCCCTGGGAGGTCTTTGGTTGATTGCTTGGATTGATGCTTGAATTGATGTTTGGATTGATGTCGTTTTGTTTGGTTGCCCCCTGAGTGGTCTTTGGTTGATTATTGGATTGGTGCTTGAACTGATGTTTGGATTGATTTTGTTTTGGGTAGTTGCCCCCTGAGAGGTCTTTGGTTGATGCTTGGATTGATGATCTGTTTGATGTCATCACTCGCCTTTTGTTGGTGTCCGTATCGAATCTCTCTTTCTTCAAAATTAGAAAACCAAATATGCAGGAAAAATAGTGAGCATGCACGTGAAATGCATGAGTCATGCAGAAATGCAGGATAAGAATTCATCTTAGTGGACTTGGAGATGATAGCCGGGCTAGCTACAATTGCGATAGGATCGATGCCTTTTGAAGCTGCTTTTGAATTTCATGTCTTTGGAATTGTGAGGTTCTCATATGATACTTGTAGTCATTTTTTGAAGGTAGTGCGTCCCTTGTGGTTTTTCACACTAGCTTTTCTTAGCGGAAAATGCGTCATTGCGGATTTTCACATAACCATGTGCCTTGTTTTACCTGGAATGGACCCAACCAATCTAATGGCTTTTTTTTTTCTTTTTGATGGATAGACTGCCTGTTTCCAGGTTTTCACCCTATCCCTTTGCCTAACTTTTGCTTAGAGCGCCAATTACGATATTCATCTCTAACGGCTTTTTTTTTTATAGATTGCTGAAGCTGTCACACCCCAACCTATACTATGGAGACTTCTATTCGGATTAGAGGAAGAAGAATCCAAGATAGATAGGAGTGTCACATCCCACTAGAGTAAACAAGTAAACATCACATAAATAGAGTGACATATCCAGGACAATTAAAAACTTTGAAAGAAAGAAGAGTGATACATAAGTGTGTAAATATTTACATAGAGTATAAATATTACATCAGAATCTTTATCTATTATTACATATACATATTACACAGATATACAAAAATTCCAAATTACAAAAGCTGAACAAGATACAAAACTTCTAGCTCCTATATGTGGCCGACTCTGCAGATGCGCAACTCGAACAGAAGCAAACCTGCCACCTGCATGGGGAAAAGAACCCGTGCTAAGCGATAACGCTTAGTGGGGAAAAATACATGAAAATATAGACGGCCATTCACAACGGTCTCCAAGGCATAACACATATACAAGAGTGAATGCATAAAATTCTGACAGACAATTATATATGCTTGCATAATATAGCCATGCACTCAAATGCTCTTAACCATGTTCATACACTTAGTAATTAACACAACCACTTATTATGCAAAATCATTATATTTATCCAAACATATTTTTATTAATGCCAAAAGATATATATGTCAGCCCAAACCCAAGAGACGGCGTCAAAACATCACACTTCCACTGCATAAGCCTATTACATAAATTATCATGCCATAAAACGTGAACATATAATAACATATCGAAATGACTACTATAGCTAATAACAAGGACCTATATAGCATCGTAGTCAATTTATTACATATGCTAGATCAAGATCACACTCATAAATATGCAAATCGGTACACTTGATCTTAATAACTAACAATACATATTAATTTATCCTATTACTATACAGAAATATAGTGTCCACATTATGTAACACACCGACTTCACATACACATGCTATAAACAAGACTATTTACAGATAACAGCAAAGGTACAATATATAGGTCAGAGTTACGTTTAGCCTGCTCAGAGACTTGTAAGCACCTTCACATATCTCAAAATTATACCCATACGGATATCACATTCTTATGTTCGTAACTAATCAGATTCGCATGTTTGTAAACACAGAATAACAAACAATACACCTGCTGACTCATAATAGTGGATAACGAGTACTGAATTGTACCTTACGGGTACGAATCGAACACATAATATAATGTACCATACAGGTATAAGTCGAAAGGCAACATTTCATTGAACAGGACCTTAAACAAGATCCATACACATACACATAATAGGGGTTCGCGAGGAACCATTCGGGGACCTGATCAGGGTCCAAATCGTTCAAAGGGGTGCTGCAGCTACACATACATAGACTCTATTAGGCATGCCTAACTATCCACTAGACTGACTCTCGCAGGTCATGCATCATACCAATCATATTTCAAATTACATAATTTATATCATTGCACATAATCAGCAATAGATGAGACATATGAATAAGGTCATAAAATCAATCATGTATCATACAATTTACACTTAAGCATAACATAATAATCTTAGAGAGATATCATAAGTATAGATATGCATAATACATTCAATTATATTAACATACTTAATAAAATAGTCAAAGAATAAACCTAAAGGCATCACAAGTTCGGAATTTAAACATTGGAATCACCAAAGAAAACTCATTCAACACAACACATCTGTCGCGCTCGCGATCCCTGTCGCGCTCGCGACAGAGACCATAGTCTCTTCGCTGCACGCGCGCGACGGACTTCGCGATCGCGGGAAGGAGAGAAGGGCCCAGCTCTGTCGTGCTCGCGATGTTATCGCGATCGCGATAGAGGGCAAGCATTGCTATCGCGGGGTCGTGACAAGTCGCGTGCTTGCGATAGGACAGGCCAACAATATGCTCTGTCGCGATCGCGACGGTTGTCGCGCTCGCGACAGAGAGCAGATAAGCTATTGCTGTCGTGGGGTCGCGATAGCGTCGCGTGCTCGCGACGGCACAGCATCAAAATCACCGGTCTCTGTCGCGCTCGCGACAGTGTCGCGCTCGCGACAGTGTCGCGATCGCGACAGTGTCGCGATCGCGACAGAGTCATGATTTCGAAAATCTGCAGAATTTTGCAAGATCTTTCCTTCCTCAAACTCACCCACAAACACACGAAACACATCCAAAGGTCTCTTACCTCATCTCCAGCCAGTCACACATCATTGACAACTTAAATCCAACATTCGTATCAAGTATTTTAATAAAGCATGCCATTAACAATATCCATATACACGATCTATAATAACAACATTATTCGTCAATCATCTCAATCGCACCCACATTAAATGCATTCATACATATGGTACATCATGCTAAGGTTACTCATGAGACCATCACATAATAGCACTCATCAATAAATAAACCTTCATGGAGTTATATCTATTATTAATTACTAGTTAAATCACCAATCTTAATCATACTCATAAGTTTTTCCCAAAGACAACAACTTATATACCCACTTAAATACCCTAAACATGCATAAGAACTTATGGGAAAGGTACGGGATTGATCCGGGTCAACCCTAGACTCAAAAATAGAGAAGAAAAGGCTCAAAACATGCTTTTCTATCGCGAGGTCGCGACCCTTGTCGCGCTCGCGACAGAGGCTCGCCTCAGCAACCTTAACAGACTGCTTTTTACTACTAACTAGAATCGTGAAAACCGACCTCTAAACCTCATTTTTAGGAAAAGTGTTCTTCTTAGAAAATGTTTCGCTACGTCTTAACTTGCAAATGAAATAAGTTTCAGGTCAA
This sequence comes from Excoecaria cochinchinensis, assembly GCA_947683425.1. Lineage (NCBI taxonomy): Eukaryota > Viridiplantae > Streptophyta > Magnoliopsida > Malpighiales > Euphorbiaceae > Excoecaria > Excoecaria cochinchinensis. Next base: position 6,699,537 of record CANTUQ010000055.1, read on the forward strand.
TTGGACATCTATAACTCGATATATGAACTCCACAACCTATACTGGTCAAACAACCCGACACAAAAAGAAACACTACGGTGTCATCCAAAATTCAGGGTCTTAGAGCAAGATTTAGTCTAAGGATATTTCTGAAACTTTTAAAGTAATGGCATTCATGGTTCTAATGGTTCAAGAATCGCATGATTTGGAGTTTTAAAACTCACAATATAGGCTAATTACTGAAGAGAGGTCAAGTGCATTCCAACCTAGTTTCACCCAAAAACCTACTCACATGCACAATTGAGCAATTTAAACCAACACTCACTACCATCATCATCTATCATCAACCACACAATCAAGAAACTTATATCATACATGAATATATAAACAAAAATTCATATATATACAATAAAATTTCCCAAACCTGGAAATCAAAGATCCAAAGTCACTTTCTAGCTTCTATCTACAATCTTTTCCTTGCCCTTGAGCTTCCTCTTGTTACCACCAACTAGCACAAACCAAAAACCCAGAAATTACTTTTAATCCAAAACCCTAACTCACACAAAATCAAAAGAAATAAAAAGAGAAGAAGGAGAACCCAACCGTAGGAACCCTAAAACCCCAACTTACCTTAACAATCTTACTTCCCAAGCTCCACTAAATCACTTCTAATTTATTCACTCTAAACCAAGAGATTGAGCAAAGAAAGGGAAGACAAGAAAAGGAAATGGAAAATCGGGAAGATGAAAGGAAAATAAACGTGGACTCCTCTCTTACTTTCACTTTGTCTTTCTTTTCACACTTAATGTACACCTACCAATTCCACTTGTCCACTTCCTATAGGTACACATGTCATAATCTTCAATCCCACTTTGACTTACTCACACATGCACCATACACCAAACACACACAAGTACCTCCTACAATAATATCTCCATGTTATCAAACCTAAGTCACACCCTAACATTTCTTATAACCCACTTTTCATCCAAGGTACCATGCTCATAAATCACTCAATGAAATCCCTTAGCCCATTAACATCCTACTACCATACACCACTAACACACCATAATAATTCCTTTACTTACTTTATTTAATTAATTTCTTAGCAACTAAATCCTTATTATCCATATTACTCATGCATAAATTACCCAAAATACCCTTCACTTAACTGACTCAGCTTGCCGATTCCGACTGGGCCCGATTTGGGGTGTTACAAATCTACCCTCCTTAAAAGAATTTCGTCCTCGAAATTCACTTATATCCGATTTTCTGAATATCAAAATCTTTATTACCAACATTCACACATTAACATTATACTATCCAAGTCATTTTTACTATTATCAGGACATATAGTAGAAATCCTTTTCACTAAATAAACATCTCCATAAATTTTGAGTTACAGATCGTTTGCATTCTATCACTATCATGTTAATCTTTTCACTTAACTCCTTCCTCATAACACTTCTCATCTTTTAAATACAGAGTCATTCACACATTCACTATACTCTTTCCTTGATCAAAATGATTATAACATTCCCTCCTAGATTACTAGTATCACTAGTCACAATTTGATTTTCACTTTTAAACTATCACATAAATCTTACAGTACTTATTATTTAATCATCTTATACAGAAATCTGCAATTTCATCCACTTACTTGCTTATACTTACCCCTACTACTCTTGTTCCTAATAGCAAATAGTACATGTATACCCTGTCAGCTTTCTCTCAATCAAAACACATATACAAATGTTTTTCATGTATGATCAAAAGGGATGATGATGCAATGAAAATGAGATGGCTCATGTATGCAGAATGATGCTGAGGAAATGCAAGTAATGCTGTAATGATGCATTTAGTCCCATCCCCATGATTTAATATGTTTTTATTCAAATACTTTTCTGGAGATAGCTGACAGGTATATAGAGTACTACCAAAACCTTATGGAATCCAAATACCCTTCTACCTCAGATTACTAAATAATTTTACTCGAACACCTCAAAACAAAACTTACCAGAAGGTTCTACAGGCTCTGTCACTACACTACGGTGCTCAACAAGCCTCGTTGGCCCACGAGTGGCTCTAAGCAAATCCTCCATATCCTTCCTAGCTTGCCTAGCTAGATTCTCCCTTGACTTCGGACAGTTGGCAAGCTGATGGGCTTTGCTGCCACATCGGAAACAAGCTCCAGTGAGCTTCCGACAAAGTCCCCAATGTTGCTTCTGACAGAATTGGCATACCGGAACTTCTCGAATCTTTTTACCCGCTGGTACCTCTTTGCTCGACGTTTTTCTCTTTTGAAGTCCCTTCCGAGCGAAATCTTGAGGAACATGAGGGGTAATCAACCTATCCAAAATTCGAACCAATCCTCGCACTAGAGCCCTATCGTCAGAAACAGAACCAGAATCCCTAGCCGGAGGACGTTCGGAAACACTCTGATCAACACTAATTGGATTTACACTTTCTGTCGTCTCATCCGTCTAACACAACACACACAGGACAAGACACATCTGCATTAGGCCACGACACAAAACTGACTCTCAAACAAAGACTCGACACATAATAAGTAACATACAAAGACTCGATACTCAAACAAATAAAACAACCAGAATCGTCAAACCGCGCTCTGATACCACCTAATGTCACACCCCAACCTATACTATGGAGACTTCTATTTGGATTAGAGGAAGAAGAATCCAAGATAGATAGGAGTGTCACATCCCACTAGAGTAAACAAGTAAACATCACATAAATAGAGTGACATATCCAGGACAATTAAAAACTTTGAAAGAAAGAAGAGTGATACATAAGTGTGTAAATATTTACATAGAGTAGAAATATTACATCAGAATCTTTATCTATTATTACATATACATATTACACAGATATACAAAAATTCCAAATTACAAAAGCTGAACAAGATACAAAACTTCTAGCTCCTATATGTGGCCGACTCTGCAGATGCGTAACTCGAACAGAAGCAAACCTGCCACTTGCACGGGGAAAAGAACCCGTGCTAAGCGATAACGCTAAGTGGGGAAAAATACATGAAAATATAGACGGCCATTCACAACGGTCGCTAAGGCATAACACATATACAAGAGTGAATGCATAAAATTCTGACAGACAATTATATATGCTTGCATAATATAGCCATGCACTCAAATGCTCTTAACCACGTTCATACACTTATTAATTAACACACCCACTTATTATGCAAAATCATTATATTTATCCAAACATATTTTTGTTAATGCCAAAAGATATATATGTCAGCCCAAACCCAAGAGACGGCGTCAAAACATCACACTTCCACTGCATAAGCCTATTACATAAATTATCATGCCATAAAACGTGAACATATAATAACATATCGAAATGACTACTATAGCTAATAACAAGGAGCTATATAGCATCGTAGTCAATTTATTACATATGCTAGATCAAGATCACACTCATAAATATGCAAATCGGTACACTTGATCTTAATAACTAACAATACATATTAATTTATCCTATTACTATACAGAAATATAATGTCCACATTATGTAACACACCGACTTCACATACACATGCTATAAACAAGACTATTTACAGATAACAGCAAAGGTACAATATATAGGTCAGAGTTACGTTTAGCCTGCTCAGAGACTTGTAAGCACCTTCACATATCTCAAAATTATACCCATACGGATATCACATTCTTATGTTCGTAACTAATCAGATTCGCATGTTTGTAAACACAGAATAACAAACAATACACCTGCTGACTCATAATAGTGGATAACGAGTACTGAATTGTACCTTACGGGTACGAATCGAACACATAATATAATGTACCATACAAGTACAAGTCGGAAGGCAACATTTCATTGAACAGGACCTTAAACAAGATCCATACACATACACATAATAGGGGTTCGCGAGGAACCATTCGGGGACCTGATCAGGGTCCAAATCGTTCAAAGGGGCGCTGCAGCTACACATACATAGACTTTATTAGGCATGCCTAACTATCCACTAGACTGACTCTCGCAGGTCATGCATCATACCAATCATATTTCAAATTACATACTTTATATACATTGCACATAAACAGCAATAGATGAGACATATGAATAAGGTCATAAAATCAATCATGTATCATACAATTTACACTTAAGCATAACATAATAATCTTAGAGAGATATCATAAGTATAGATATGCATAATACATTCAATTATATTAACATACTTAATAAAATAGTCAAAGAATAAACCTAAAGGCATCACAAGTTCGGAATTTAAACATTGGAATCACCAAAGAAAACTCATTCAACACAACACATCTGTCGCGCTCGCGATCCCTGTCGCTGCACGCGACGGACTTCGCGATCGCGGGAAGGAGAGAAGGGCCCGGCTCTGTCGTGCTCGCGATGTTATCGCGATTGGGACAGAGGGCAAGCATTGCTATCGCGGGGTTGCGACAAGTCGCGTGCTCGCGATAGCACAGGCCAACAATATGCTCTGTCGCGATCGCGACGGTTGTCGCGCTCGCGACAGAGAGCAGACAAGCTATTGCTGTCGTGGGGTCGCGACAGCGTCGCGTGCTCGCGACGGCACAGCATCAAAATCACCGGTCTCTGTCGCGCTCACGACAGAGTCATGATTCCAAAAATCTGAAGAATTTTGCAAGATCTTTCCTTCCTCAAACTCACCCACAAACACACAAAACACATCCAAAGGTCTCTTACCTCATCTCCAGCCAGTTACACATCATTGACAACTTAAATCCAACATTTGTATTAAGTATTTTAATAAAACATGCCATTAACAATATCCATATACACAATCTATAATAACAACATTATTCGTCAATCATCTCAATCGCACCCACATTAAATGCATTCATACATATGGTACATCATGCTAAGGTTACTCATGAGACCATCACATAATAGCACTCATCAATAAACAAACCTTCATGGAGTTATATGTATTATTAATTACTAGTTAAATCACCAATCTTAATCATACTTATAAGTTTTTCCCAAAGACAACTACTTATATACCCACTTAAATACCCTAAACATGCATAAGAACTGATGGGAAAGGTACGGGATTGATCCGGGTCAACCCTAGACTCAAAAATAGAGAAGAAAAGGCTCAAAACATGCTTTTCTATCGCGAGGTCGCGACCCTTGTCGCGCTTGCGACAGAGGCTCGCCTCAGCAACCTTAACAGACTGCTTTTTACTACTAACTAGCATCGTGAAAAACCGACCTCTAAATCTCATTTTTAGGAAAAGTGTTCTTCTTAACAAATGTTTCCCTACGTCTTAACTTTCAAATGAAACAAGTTTCAGGTCAATTTCACATCTATAACTCGAGATATGAACTCCACAACCTATACTGGTCAAACAACCCGACACAAAAAGAAACACTACGGTGTCATCCAAAATTCAGGGTCTTAGAACAAGATTTAGTCTAAGGATATTTCTTAGACTTTTAAATTAATGGCATTCATGGTTCTAATGGTTCAAGAATCGCATGATTTGGAGTTCTAAAACTCACAATACAGGCTAATTACTGAAGAGAGGTCAAGTGCATTCCAACCCAGTTTCACCCAAAAACCTACTCACATGCACAATTGAGCAATTTAAACCAACACTCACCACCATCATCATCTATCATCAACCACACAATCAAGAAACTTATATCATACATGAATATATAAACAAAAATTCATATATATACAATAAAATTTCCCAAACCTGGAAATCAAAGATCCAAAGTCACTTTCTAGCTTCTATCTACAATCTTTTCCTTGCCCTTGAGCTTCCTCTTGTTACCACCAACTAGCACAAACCAAAAACCCAGAAATTACTTTTAATCCAAAACCCTAACTCACACAAAATCAAAAGAAATAAAAAGAGAAGAAGGAGAACCCAACCGTAGGAACCCTAAAACCCCAACTTACCTTAACAATCTTACTTCCCAAGCTCCACTAAATCACTTCTAATTTATTCACTCTAAACCAAGAGATTGAGCAAAGAAAGGGAAGACAAGAAAAGGAAATGGAAAATCGGGAAGATGAAAGGAAAATAAACGTGGACTCCTCTCTTACTTTCACTTTGTCTTTCTTTTCACACTTAATGTACACCTACCAATTCCACTTGTCCACTTCCTATAGGTACACATGTCATAATCTTCAATCCCACTTTGACTTACTCACACATACACCAAACACCAAACACACACAAGTACCTCCTACAATAATATCTCCATGTTATCAAACCTAAGTCACACCCTAACATTTCTTATAACCCACTTTTCATCCAAGGTACCATGCTCATAAATCACTCAATGAAATCCCTTAGCCCATTAACATCCTACTACCATACACCACTAACACACCATAATAATTCCTTTACTTACTTTATTTAATTAATTTCTTAGCAACTAAATCCTTATTATCCATATTACTCATGCATAAATTACCCAAAATACCCTTCACTTAACTGACTCAGCTTGCCGATTCCGACTGGGCCCGATTTGGGGTGTTACAGAAGCTATTGGCAAAAATCTTTCAGGTGTGATCGGCATGTACTTACATCTTGGATCATGGTTGTCTGAGCTTGAATGATTTCACAGATGATAGCAGGATAAGTAGTTGACTGAAGCACCCGAGCGGTGAAAGGAGCAGAGGATAGACAGTAGATGACTTTGATCATGCAAAGTGAACTGCTCTGATCACACCAATATGTCATTGCATAAATGCATGTGTTTCAATTTGATTTCATTAAACATCATAATTATTTGACATTAATCTTAAAAAATACAGGACCTCATCTAATCTCGGGATAGATCTTGAAAGCATCAAACTCCTATTATCAACTCTCCCTCTCGAGTTTTCATGGTTGAAAATTTTCTCTCTGCCCTTAACTTTTGCCCAGGATGCTTTTTTTTTTAAGCAAATTCTAGATGCAACGTTGAGGACGAGATTCAACTCAAATGCATAAATGCATTTGTGGCTTCCCACTTGAAGCTCAAGAAACACTATATGCCTCTTCCTACGTACCGAATCTTATTAAAAGGTCATCTCTGCTAATTGGATAAGACTGAACCAAGAATCAAAAGGTCTTACTTCGGTTGTAACATTAGGCTTAGGTAGATGACTATCAAAGGAGGATCAGGTTGCTAGAGGAAAATGGCTGCTCAACTCAATGGCGTACTATAAAGGTATTCTCGGATTTGGATTTGATAATATTTTAGCATATCAAGCTCAGAATAACAATTAAGTTAAAGTGATTGCCACAGAAACTCATCAAGAGGTTACAATCTTGAGCTTTACTTTTTTTTTTCACTTTCTTTTTCATCTTTCTTTTTTCACTTTTTTCCTATCTTTTTTTTTCTTTTTTTCTTTTTTTTCTTTTTCTTCTTTTTTTTTGTATTGCTTTTACCTGCTATCTTTTTCTTTTTTTTTTCTTGCGAGCTCATGTCTTTTACGCATGAATAAACCCTCTTCCCAAAGTGTAAACTCATCCTTACCAGGGCAATTTTTGATAACCCAAAGAATTGTCAATGATGTACATCCGTTCTTACTAGGGTGGCCATTTTCCTAGGGGAAGGTAAAAATCATTTTAGGCGACGGGCAATTTCAACATGTGTAACAACAAAATTGGCACACATTTAGCATACCTCCATAAAGGCTCAACGAGCTAGCAAGCGATTGCAAAATAAAGGTAGAAAACAGTCATTTAGAGAGCTATACAAAGAAAAGCTGCCTAAATCATTTTTTAGGTTCTGTCTTATCCAGGGATCACTTTGATGGGTAATCAGAAAGGTTCTAGTGCTCTTAGTGAGTTTTTATCCAATCCCCTAATTGCAGCTAGTTTTTTTTTCTCCACTATTTTTTATTTTTAGCTCTAGAAATTTTTTTTTCTCTCTTCAGGAGTCATATCAGATGCTACCAAGATTTTCTTTGAATTTTCCAAAGTTTCGAGATTAAATGTAATCGTATTAATTGAATTAATATCAAAAAATTAATGCTTCGTGATCATGAGAAATGAAATCATAGACACATTATACAAATACGCAAGATTGTTCATCTTATTGAAATTATAAATACTGCAAATACTGTCATAAAAAGTGCTCTTGGAACAAAAAGCAAGAAAACATAATCTTCTCCTTTGATCACATTCATGGTGGGGGAACTGCATTATACCCTGCCCTCTTCTTCTTGTTTCTCTTTTTTAGGTTCAGTGATCTCCTTAGAATCAAAAAGATCCTTAATTTTGTTCCTTAGAGTCCAGCAATAATCTGTTAGATGCCCGGTGTGCTGATGGTAAGCGCAGTATTGATCCTCTCTAGGCCACGGCTTTCCTTGATTCATGGCTGGCCTGGGTGGCAATGGTCTCAGCTTGCCTTCCTTTGTTAATTTCTCCAATACCCAAGACAAAGAGTGACCCAAATTAGAGTATTACCTTTGAACCTGTCTAACCTCAGTGGCTGAAACCTCGGCCGTCTTACAACTTCTATTATTGCTGCTTCCGGCACTGCCCGACTTATAACCTGATTGGTTGCAATAGCCTTTCCCAGCAAAGTTATTTTGGCTCGCTTTCTTTGCTATGTAAGCCCCCTCAGCTTCTACAGCAATGTCCTTAAGCGACTCCCAGTCTCTGAGCCCCTTAAAGCTGAGCAAGTCCCTCAAGTAAGGGCAAGAGTTCTAATAAATAGCTTGATTTGGTCATCAGTGTCAGGCTTTCTCTTCATCTCCATGACCCTATATCTCCATCTGGTGAGCTATTCATGGAACGACTCATCGTGCCTTTGCTGTAAAAGCTCGAGGTCCTTTAAGGTGACCTCTATTCTGGTGCTGCAATCATACTGCTTCATGAACTCCTCAGTCAAAAGGTCCCAATCTTCCTTGGACCTCCTATCTAATCCATGCTACCAGTCCATAGCCAGACCCACCAGACTAAGGCAGAAATATTCCACCTTCTGTTTCTTAGTCAACCCTGTGCCTTTCATCACCAGGGTATACTACTTGATATGTGCGGATGGATCCGAAGTAGCATCAAACTTCGGCAGCTCAGGCATTTAAAACCTTAGGGGCAACAACTCTTTGTCCCCCAAATCTCTGTCTTCGGGGTTGATCCCCTTTCCGGCTGATAGCATGCGGGTGATTGCTTCAATCTTTTGCCTCATCCCTCTCATCGCCTCATCTTCTGCCCTGCGTGCTCTAGCCCCCACAAATTGAGGTGCTACTGCCTCTTCATCTCCCTCCACTATCACAAAATCATCATTGGGATTGGGGATTATTTCCCTTCTTTGCTCAATAGGCTCTATGGCCCTATGTTCATTAATAAGCTGGCGAGTAGCATTAATTATAACAGGGGCTTTTCTGCTAGCAGGAGGTTCAACTTGCCCCCCAGCATGGACCATCGGGGGTTGTGGAGCAACTGGTGGATGTGGAGCAATTGGTGGTTGTGGAGCAACTGGTGGTTGTGGAGCAGGAGGATGAGCAATTCTATCGGCCATAGCGCCCATCATTTCTAACATTCTTCGCTCAAAATCCTCTAATCTCCTAGCAAGATCTTGAGTTGTTAAAGCTCCGGTCTCTTCTGCCATTTGTGATTCTATGGATGACTCCCTGGTCATTGAGAGTGGCTCAGAATTCCAATTAGACACTAATTCTATTAATCCAAGGGGCAGATCTATCCTCACTAACCGATCATCAGAACCCCTAGTCCACTTAGGTGAATCTATGATGGCTGAAAGATTGAACTGTTAGGATAATGCATGAATGATATATACAATGCATGATCGTGTTGATGCAGCATGGACAATCACATACAAGTAGATAGATCCTTCCAACCTTATCACTCCCATACACGAGGTAGTGTATTCTCTTTCAAAGGTGGGCTTGGTCCATGGGTCAACAGGGAACCCGATGAATGCGCATGGCTCACGGTGAAAAATCGACAGCGTAACATCTCTTGCCTAATGTACATACGTATGGGTGTTTGGCCATTATGTATTTAAACACTTCAACTAAATTAAGATGGGCCCACCGAGTCATGAAAGCCTTTGATAAAAAACCATTTAATTTGATTGATTATGTTTAATATATAATGGCCCGCATAGCAAGCATCGTATTAAGGTACATTTCACCTAGTGCAAGTATCTATTGCCATTACATGAGCTTTAGTCAAGAGTGATGATCCTTTAGGGCTACCCAAGCATGGTCCCTGCCAAAGGGTCTAGCTCATTACAAGCATAACGATCGATTGGGTCTCCATTTGATATACCGTAAGGTACGAGGCTTTGGCTGGTGATTATCTCTAACACTTCCCCACATTGAGTGAACGTAGGGTCGTGCTTTGGGAATGCACCGGGGCTAAGAAAGGGATCAAACTAGCGTAATCTAAGGCTCTAGTATGGATGCAATGCAATTTCGAAAAGGGATAAAATTTTTAAATTAAAACTCAATTATATATTTTAACCAAGGTACTTTCAAATCGAAGTCTCTTATGTCCCCAATGGAGTCGCCACTGTAACGTGTTCCAAACCCTATGGAGGCCCCGAACTGGCCGCTCTTAGGGCTTACGGGATGAGATTTATGAAACTTGCAAGAGAAATTGCAAGGGCGTCTATTTCGGGCAATAAGGAGGTTTCATAGAGTCTCCACCCAATAAAACATTGGAAAAGTTCGTCTAGCCTGAGTGAGCCTAAGACAGTACAGCTATATCCATCATAGGCAAGCCGGAGGTGCCTTAGAGTCCCCACCCTAATATTAGGATGGCTCTCTCGGCCTTGCGCTTGGGCAAAACAGAGGTGTCCTGGATGCCCCACCCTAATAGAACATTAGGATGGCCCTCTCGCCTTATGGCGCCTAGGACTGTGCAAGTTTTGAGCCTTTTTACGGGACACAAGAGGTGTCTTGGAGGCCCCATCCCAATAGAACATTGAGATGGCCCTCTCGCCTCGTTGAGCCCAAAGACCAGAGATGGTTCGGGACTTCTCATTTATTCATACCTTGGTTAAATTACAATTGAGTTTTGAATTTAAAATTTCATCCCTTTTCTCATACATTTTGATGCAATAATTAATCACATAATAAAATAAAAAATTAAAATAAGGGTAAATAAAATAGATTACAATAAAACCAGGGACGAAATACAACCCCCATTGTAAAACGAAATATAAATCATATATAAAATGGGGTATTTATTATTGATGAGAACATTGGTTCTTGCATGCATAGTTCAAGAAAATGATTTTAAAGTGACAATTTATTTGGATGAAAAACTAGGACATTGGTCCCATTTTGTTAGAAAAAATCTATTAATATAAAACTTTATGCGACTTTTTAATTAACGTGCATGAAAATAAACAAACTTATTACAAATTACATATTAAATAATAAAATCAAATAAAAGCGAAATAATACTAAAAATGCTAAAAAATACATCCCACGAAAATGGTGTCTTCAAACTTCCATGGCTTCCCACTCGCCATTGAAAAGGCTCACACATAAAAAATAAGTATTGAAATAAAAACATAAAAAAAGATGATGTTAGTAATAAAAAATAGATTTAAACATATAACATGTAAAAATGAATTAAAATAAATAAAACAACATGCATAATGTATGACAAATCAATTAAATAACATAATAAAATAAACAACTTAACATATTAACATTTAATATGCATAAAAAGCATAAATGATAAAAATAACACCAAGAATAAAATTTAACATGCATGAAAACATAAAAATAATAATGATGATGGCAACAATAATAAATTATTATAATAAACAAAACTAATAATAATAATAATAATAATAATAATAATAATAATAATAATAATAATAATAATAATAATAATAATAATAATAATAATAATAATAATAATAATAATGACACAATAACATCAAAGAAGATGAACAATCAAATTAAATATGCAAGAATAAAATGAAAATAAAACAAGCCAATCATGCTAAAACATGTTAAATGATAATACTAATAATAACAACAATATATAAACAAAAATAATGACAATAATAACAATATGAACAATTAAATAAACAATAAGAATAAGAAATATAAATATGAAAAATTAAATAAAAAATAGGAACTAAAAAGATAGATCTAAGAGAATTTACATGTTAGCTAACTAATTGTAAACAAAAATTAAAAATTAAAAATAAATTAAAATTGGAGCCAAGAATGCTTACCCTCAAAATTGGATGTGATGAATGAAGTTGGATTATAAATTTCCTTGCTTTGATTTAGAAAAATAAAATATAATGTAATTTTATCCCAAGAACAAATAATTGATTTATTTGTCTTAAGGAAAAAATTATGAAAAATAAGAAGTAAATTCCCAAAAACAAATAATTGATTTATTTGTCTCTAGAATTGACTTAATAAAATCAAATTAGAACACTTGGATAATTTTTCTTAAAGAAGAAAAGAAGAAGAAGAAGAAGAGAGAAAACAATATTTTTCTTAAGAAAAATCCCTCCTAATTCTCTAAAAAAAATGATTTTATACTCTCCAAAAAATTCAAATTTTTAATGGAAAAATTAAATTAATTTAATTCACATTAAACCCAAAAAAACTGAATAATTTGAAGAGTTTAGAAGATAAAAGGTCTTTAGAATTAAAATCTACAAAAAAATGAGTTAAAACCCCTAAAAAAGGAGCAAAAACGGCCAAAAACGGATTGGGGGCTGATTGGGCGTCGGAGGCACGAGAAGGGGCGAGCGACGCCCATCGGCGTGCCCGACGGGCGTCGCTGCGCACAGTGCGTGCGCGCGGGGGACGGCCAGCTCGTCGCTCGTGCACAGCACGCGCACTGGGCACTGTGCGTCGCCCAACCTGTGGCGCTGCCGCAACCCCACCCCCGACACTCGTAATTTTTTTTTTCTTTTTTAAAAAATTTTCCTAAAACACAATATTTTCAAAACATACCCTTTTGTCTCAAAATAATTTTTAAAACATATAAAATATATATTTTTTTAAGACATTTTTATTTATTCCTAATAAATCAAACCGACAAGGAAATCGTCACTTCCAACTTTCAATTTTTTGCTTAATTTTATCATTGGGTAATCCTGATCTAGGCTGACTCGGGACCCGGTATCTACACCAATGCATCCGATTTCTCTAGAATCACAATGCGATTTGAATCCTTACTGGATTCCCTAATTCAAATTTATTGATGATGTTGATAATTCTGTACCTTAGGGTACCAATGCGAATGTGATGTATCCACGGATACCAATGTGATTACTCTACCCATGGGGTACCAATGCGATACCCGTTATCCATGTCATTGAATTGCAGGCAAGATTAATGATAATATTGAGCATTTTAAAAGAATGTTATATTATTGGAAATGTAAATGTGATGCGTTAAAGTCTGACTTGTAATACAGTCATAAGAACATGATTCATTAGTAAGGCCATGTGTAAATCAAGTTATGTCATATGCTATGTTTATATTAAGTTGATCCCAAAGTGTATGTACGTTCAGATATATACGTGAAAGAGGTACTCTTATGTGCATGGTAAAATATTATCATCCATTTCTAAGAATGATGAAAACAAAGTATAGAATGAATGTTATGTTGTGAATATAGCAATGTAAGTCTATGCATATGCAAGTGCTAATGGTTATTTGTTGTATATGTATGAATTTATATATGTGATACAAGTAAAGATAAGACTTATAGAATCGGCATGAATGAATGAGCAAATACCATAATGAGCAAAGGAATATATGTGTGAATTCATGATATAAAGTAATAAACTATGAATGATTTTGATGATATTAATAATTACTTGTTATGTAATCTTTGATGGGTAATCTGAAGTTATATATACATATGTGATGATATAGGATCACTTAGATGTGATAGATGATATATTATATGTATGTGATAATGCAAGGCCTGTTCAAGATTTGATATAATAGCTGTTATGTATGAGTATGGTATGTTGTTGTTCCCCACTAAGTGTTATCGCTTAGAATGGATGTTTTATCCATGCAAGTATCCGAATATAGTGTTTTGGAAGATAGTCCTGCATCTCCAATGGCCAACACATTAGGAAGTCCTGCATCTCCAATGGCCAACACATTAGGAACCGCTGTAAATGTAGAATATTTGTAATATTATAGGATGTGTTACTATAACTAGTAATGTGTAAGGAGACTAAGTTTTTGTATTAAGAAAGTTATATTTTGTAAAGTGAATAATAAAGAAAGTCTATAAGTGTTTTGTAATGCAATGCATGGATTCTCAGTTTGTAATCTAAATGTGATATTAAAAGAAATTTATTAATTTGGAACTTTGTTTGTAAAAATGTTTTATGCGCATGTGTTTATGTTGTGACACTCCATAATAACTGTAGTAAATCTCTACAGGTGGTTAGGGGGTGTTACATGATCCATGTAGGTAAAATGACCAAATTACCTTTAACCTTATTAATTAATACCAAACACGTCCACAACAACTTTTTGTCATTTCAACATATCAAATAAGCACTTCACGCACTTAAGCACTCCAACATATATGAATTCGACTAGGGTACTTGTCGGGGTGTTACACTATATCTCTACTGAAATGATCTGTAAAGTGTATTATGCAAATGATCTTTAATGAAACATTGTGAACAAGTGAATTGATTGAATTGTTAGCCTACAAAGTCGAATCGTAGATAGGTAGGCATGCTTATAGGATCCTCTGTTGTTGTAGCTTATCTGTTTGTATTCCGGTTGTGGGTCCCTTTTTGTTTGGATTATGTGGATCCCTATGCATTTTTCTATGCTAGATTAGATCCCTCTATGTAGTGGTACCCTCGAGTACCTATCTATTTTAACCTCGTTATCTATTACTTTGTTATGCAGGCAATCTGAGAATAAAAGAAATGTATATGATTCTGATATGTAATTATTGTTATGAGTTTGACTCTGACATGTTATTTCTGATGAACATGTTCATTAGAATGGTATATGTTACCTTTTTTGTTATAAATATGATTCATATGTATGTGTTATGTATAGATGACCACTATGAGTTGCCATCTGTAACACCCCAATGTACCTTAGGAGGGAACTGGGTGTGCTACCCTATACTTACACTGTCATCTAATCAATTATCCTAATCAATATACAATTATCAGAAATCAATTCTTAAGCGTACAACTTTTCACAACTAGCGTGTTTATCAAATTATCATTTAAACATTACTATCCTCAACATTCTTATAATTAAAATCATGCACAATCTTACCTCAGGATTCTTCGTATTACTACATAAAACATTATGCATTAATCGATACATCATGATTTAATATAAATACAAACACTTATGGCAAGATTAAAATTTAAAGTACATTATTAGTTTTCAATGATTTGGTTCGGAGTCATAATAGAATTCCAAGCTACCTCCGTATCTCATTATTTTGGGAATTAGAACCATGTAGTTCTACATGCATTAATTCATTATACGTTATCAGTGACATATATTCAAATTAACACATAACCCAATATCAACAACACAAATCTATAATTCAAAAACATACTTCATAAACGTTAAATCATTTTGATATGCATATATATATTAACAATTCCACAATTCATGTAATGACAATTCATTATCACTTATCCACTTCATTACCATACTTCTAATCGCCTGAATACTCATTAAGGCGGAAAATGGGAACACTGGATACCACTCGGGTATCAATCACTAGATACTGGGGAAGAACAATATCAACACTAGAGATATGCAAATCTCGAATCACTAGATGCCAAACGGGCATCAACACTAGTTATAGTTACCAAACGGGTATCAACACTAGCAGCTGCGAACAATAACCATTATAGGCATGCCTTCCTATCCACTTCTATGAAAAATTCAGGCTTAACATATAAACTTCATTCACTATTTCATATACATTACACTTACTCAATTATCTTTTTAAAACACTGCACATTCAATTCGAATCATATATCAATTATGCATAACCATGAACATATATACATATTCTCTTATCAATTATACTAAAACAATATCTATTTGACAAGCTCATATTCATTCAACATGTTCGTATATTATACACAAATATATTAAATTCATGTTGCTCACTAAGCATACAAAATCCCATCAAAGCATATCATTCATACTCACTTAAGTGATCACATTTATAATTTCTATTTGCTTAATCATTCATAAGCCAATACAATATTTCAGGCAAAATAGAACATTTGTCAAGCATTCATAATTCATAGTTATGTTGTGCCCGCGACAAACCCTAAACATCCTTCTGTCGCGCTTGCGGCGTAAGTTGCGCACGAGACGTAACACACAAAAGACTTCTATCGTGCTTGACCAGACATTATCGGCCTACGAAGCCCTCTGTTATGATCGCGACCCTTGTCGCTCCCGTGACAGAGCTTGAACTTCATGTTCATAGCTCCACTTCCCATACCACTTTTCAAGCACTTTGCTAATTTCGCATACATGACTTCTAAAACCAACTAAAACATCATTTTCAGCCAAAATGGCCTTCTAACCAAATGATCACTTATGTTTTAACTTCCCAATGGGACAAACCTCATTACATTTAGACTCAAAACCAAAGAGGTATGGTCAAGGGAACACAACTGCTCCCAAAGACCCTCCTACATAACTTTAACCACACATATGGAAAATTTTGAAGACTTTAGAGTCCTCAAAACAAAATGACCATTTCTATAGCAATTATAAACACAGACATTAGGATTCCAATCCAATTCACCACACACAAATTAGAGTTATAAAACTCATCTTATAACACAAACAACTCAAATAGGTCAAATGACCTCAAAACCAGTTTTACACTATCAAGCTCATCAAGCTTGAAATCAACTAAATTGGCATAGCCAATTTTCCAAACTCAATCTAAACTTCCGATACACATGCATGGACACTTTAGCACATTCAATTTCACAATAGACTTTCATTAATTCCAAGATTACACAATAATTACTCTAGTCTCCAAAAAATAGGGTTTCATGCTTATAATTCAATAAACTTATTAGCAGTCAATTTAGCATAACATACTCATATCTTCAATTCAATTTAGTACACAACATATTTGCACATTTTAGATATATAGCAATCAATTTAACACACAACACTTAGTTTCCCATGTAAAGCCCATTCCGGACCACATGATTAGCTCAGCTAAAGCAGTCGAGAATGGTTGTTATGCAACAAAACATAAATACACATCGCTATCACACACACACATGCCAAAACCTGTACAATTAAAATTTTCATCACTCACATGCAGCGGATATCTCATGTTAATTTACACATTCACATACTTATATACATCATACCATATACTATAGGCTTACATTACGATACTAACTATTACATTCATACACATTCCTTGGTTGTTAAAGGATTAAACCGAATATACAAAATTCATTTCCAACATGTAACACCCCCAAAAACCTACAAGATAGGCACTCCTAGTGTTGACCGTTGGTAATATGGATTCGTCCTTCAACACACTTCACGTCCAAAGCTACACGGATTAGAAAAGAAACCCATACTAAGCGATAATGCTTAGTGGGGAAACAACATATAACACATAAATACATGACAACAGATATTAGAAAATCAACATGCAGGAGTTCATACTTAAATTATTAACTTACAAGCATGCATATAATTTATACACAAAGCACAATTACTTATACACAATCTAGTTCAACATTCATACTATTATCATATATATTCATCAATGTGCACTATAAATCATACATAACAAATTAATCGTTTAGGTTTATCCTTATGTTGTTTATTTAACTTTCCCTACAATTCAATGATGCGGATAATGGGTATCACATTGGTACCCTGAGGTACAGTAAATACAATATATCCATGGATACTTACATTCGCATTGGTACCCTAAGGTACAATAAAATTCAACATATTCAATGTTTCTCATTGAAGAATCCAGTAAGGATTCAAATTACATTGTGATTCCAGAGGAATCGAACACATTGAGCTATAGCACTCAGACCCTATAGGCATGCCTATCTATCCACTACTTGATCGCAAGCTATAATTATTTAATTCAATTATCAATTTATTTGATCATATGATCCAACAGTTACAACAAGTCATTAGAGAAAATATTAATACTGTACCTCCATTACACACATTTGAAAGCCAATGATAAATCCACATTCTTAGCCACCATCATGCTCATTCACTTCAAAATTGATATACGAACCATCACAACCCTAGCATTTCAAACCATATTTACTACTCTACTAAACACATGCATTTACACATATCAAAACACTCAAATTTTCAAGAATTAACATAATGCTCAATGATCCGAAGAGAAGATGAACAAACAACTCCCAAACCTTCAAAAATTGCAGCTTTAACAACTCTTGATCAAACCCCAACCTTCTCTTTGCCTTTACTCTTCCTTCTCTCTTCAGATTAGTGCATAAACCCAACCAAAACAAGTACTTAATTAACCCATGCAACAAAACTATATACCCAAAATAAACCCGAATAGAAGAAGAAGAAGATGGAGACAACTAACCACTTACCTCTTGGAACTAGTCCTTAGCCTTTAAAAACCCAGCTCAAACTTGAAAAACAACACATGCAAAAGTAAAGAACAGAAGAATTAAAGAGGAAGAGAGGAAGAGGACGGGAAGAGCAAAAAAGAGGAGCCAAACTTGGCTTCCACGGGAAGAGAGCAGAATTTCTACCCTTCCCTTTCTCTTTCTTTCATATCCCATTAAATGTCCTCAACCACTCAAGCCACATGTCACTTTCCAATAGTTCCCTTAATCAATTATCTTGACTTTACCACTTAAGTCCTTAGTAATTTTCTTCTGGGTCCTTATTAATTACCAAACACTCACCAAAGTAAATTCTTCACTTAAAAACTTTATTTACTCTTTCAATTAAGTCCTCAATTAAAACCAATTTCACTTGCACAATTACCAAAATAACCTTAATATATACAATTAAGCATACAAATCCTTCTAGGCCCTAATTTGGGATGTTACATTAACTAAAGGTATAAATAAGAGTGAGGTCCCAAACTCTCTCTGGTTTTGGCCTCATAAGGTTAGAATTCAATTTCCAATATTTTATTGAGTGGCGAATCCATGATATCTACCTTATGATTCCCAACAGACGCCCTCGTAGGTTGATTGCCAATAATGGAATGGGGGTGGATCCCTGTCTATTGCGAAGCGACCAGCTTTCACGAGTTTTAATGAACCTCTATCTGGTCTCGAGTCCTAAAAGCGGACCTCCGAGAGCGACTCGGATGCCAAGTTGGGGTTTTTGCGCATCACAGTGGCGACTCCACTAGGGACCATCATGAGATTTTGCTCTGAAAGTACCTTTGGCTAATCTAATATAAATGGGTTTAGGGTTAAGAAATTTTATCTCTTTTCAATAAAAATTGCATTGCTTTCATTAGAGCCTTAGAATTATGCTAGTTGGTCCTTATTTGACCCCGGTGCATTCCTACAGCACAACACTACTTTCACTCGTTGCAGGGAAGTGCTCAGGATAATCACCAGCTCAAGCCTTGTTCCATTAATGGTATATCAAATGGAGACCCGATCGGTCATTATGCTCACAATGAGCTAGACCCATTGGAAGGGACCATGCTTGGGTAGAACTAAAGTAACACCACCCTTGATCAAAGCTCATGTAATGGCAATAGAAACCTCAATTATGTGATATGTACCCTAACAGTGTGCTTGCTACGTGCGTCATTATATAATGAACAAATTCAAACATATTAATTGGACACTCATCAAAGGCTTTCATGCCCCGATGGGCCCATTTTTAATCTGTTTGAAAGGTTAAAATACATAATGGCCAAAATCCATACGCATGTGCTTTAAATTAAGAGTGTTATGCTGCTTGTTTCTCACCATGCACCATACGCGCCCATTGGGTTCCCCGCTTACCCATGGGTCAAGCCCACCTAGGAAAGAGACTGCACGACCTCCTCTTTTCACAGATCTGCACTTTTCCTACTCTTTTCACACACAAACCTTCATACACTCAATCAACCATGCACAAACACTTACCTCAAGCCTCTCGTACATCACCGCATAATTCTCAAGGCCACATAAACACATTTTACACAATAATCAAACATCAATTCATCATGGATTCACTCAAAACCTAACTCAAAATTCATTAACATAACATGTTCATATTCCAAAAACACATACTATCCTCACTATATCACTCACATTTTACTATAAATCACTACTTAATTTAAACATGCATTCATCTAACAAAACACTCAAGGTTACAAGTGACATGCAATCACAAAATAGAATTGATCCAAGGAGAAATTAAAAGAAAAACTTAATCCACAAACACAGCTCCCAAACACTTGCATGCACTCAAACACACTCCCAAACCTGGAAAATGAAGCTTCAAACCGGGCTCTTCATAATCCCACCTTGTCTTTACCTTTGCTCTTCCTTCTCTCTTCCGATTCTTGCACAAACCAAATCAAATCAATTACTCCAAAAACCCAAGAACAAAACCTTATAAAACCTAACTAAAACCGAAAAAGGAGAAGAAGAAAAGAACCCCAAGAAAACCCAGTCACTTACCTCTTACAATCCTTCAAGAATTTAGCTCAAAAACTCCAAGAAAACACAAGAGGGAAAGGTTGAGAGCAGAAAATGGTATCAAGAGGGAGAGAGAGGACGGGAAAGAAGAAGAAAAGAGAGAGAGAGCTAGCTTCCACGGGAAGCTAGGCAAAATTCTGCCCCTCCCTTCCCTCTTCCTACTTTACCATTAATACTCACCTACCCTTGCCACTTGTCACAATCCTAGAGAATCATACCATCCACTTTGACTTATCCACTCTTGGCACCATACACTAAATGCACACAAGCTTCTCTTACACAAATATCTCCAATGCACCAAACTTCACTTACACCATAATATTTCTTATAACCCACTAATCATCCAAGGCACCATGCACACATAAACCACATAATAAAATCCCTTAGTCCACTTATATCCTACTACTATACACTACAAGCACACCATAACATTTCCTTCACTTAACTTATTACTTAATTAATTAATTCCTTAACAAATAATTTCTTATTATCCAAATTTCCTCTTACTTAATTACGAAAATACCCTTAATAATCCGACTTACCACGCAGATTCCGACCAGGCCCTTTTTGGGTTGTTACAATCACTCCCCCTTAAGAAATTTCGTCCTCGAAATTTTCCCGCGAGCCACTTATATCCAAACAACCCAAAACTCAAACCGAACCTAACAAAAGCTATAACACAACTTATAGGAAGGTCCCGCTCGATCCGCTGCATCCTCTCCTAACATGGCGTATACTCGCGGGCGTGCATACACTTCTTCGGTTTGCGGCTTTTGCACTATCTCTGACGGCGCTTGAGAAAGTCGTCCATTGGCTCTTCCACTTTGATTCCCCCTCGCTCTCTGACCACTTGCTCTACTCTCGGGTTGACTCTGAAGCTCTCTACAATCCGAACAATTTGCCACCATATGCTCTTGGCTACCACATCTAAAGCACGCTCCAGAGATCCTTCTACACTCGCCCCAGTGGCGTTTATGGCAATGCTCACACTCCGGGATCGCACTTCCTTTGCTAGAAGGTGGCGCTACACTCCCAACTTCCGAACGTACCGGAACTGAACTCTTCCCACCTTGGCCACTCGGAACTCCTCTCGACTTCTTACTACTTCCAACCCCACAATCCGGTGCTTTCCTCTTGTTCTCAATTCTCTGCTTGATTTGCTCGGATTCCTCTAACTTCATTGCCGCTGCCACAAGCTGATAATACCCCACTGGTTGCAAGACTGTCATTGCCGATAAAGGACCTTTGATCACCTCATGCAGTCCCTCTTGGAAATGCCTACTTCTAAACTCATCCGTCAATAACGGCTCAGGCACATACTTACTCAACCGGCTGAATTCCTTATCATACTCACTCACAGTCATACCCCGCTGCTTCAGACTGATGAACTCTCTCCACTTGGTTTCCTGGTATGCCTTCGTCACATACTTCTGCTCAAATTCTTGCTTGAAGAATTCCCAAGTCAACTCGGCTGGTCGCTGAGGATTTCGCATCACAAGTTCCCACCAATCGTACGCTGATCCTTGTAATAACGATACTATGCAAAGCACCCTCTGATCTGTAGGACATCCAATCTCTTGCAAAATCCGACCTACCCTCTTAAGCCAAAACTCGGCCACATCTGATTGATCCAAAGCAGTCCCATGAAAGTCTTATGCTCCTCTCTTTCTTAACAACTCAGTCGGAGCCTTAGGAGCAGTTAACCTCTCAACCAACTAGAGTAAACCTTGCACTAACGCCGAGTTCTCATGACCAAAACCCATACCAAGAATCTCTTCTTGCTGACGCTGCGGAGCAGGTTGCTCACCTCTCACTACACTCGCACTACCAAACGTCTCGCCCACGTTCTCACTTGGATCAGACTCCATCTAGACACTACACAAGACAAGACACATCTGCATTAGGCCACGACACAAAACCAACTAACATGAAAAGACTCAACACACAACAAATTAAGACAACCAGAACCGCCTAAACCGGCGCTCTGATACCAAAACCTGTAACACCCCCACCGCCGCCCCCGTTGGAAGGGCACCGGTGGAAGCGCTACCCGATGCTCACTCACAACATACATACAGAGATACATACACTGAGCGGAAGCATTCACTAACAATAATAACAAAGGCAAAACATAAATCTCATATAATCAAAATAAAGAGTTAGATACAATCCCAAAAGATTACATCATTCCTTTACAAAAAGTTATCTAAGCCACTATACAAAAATATTACATACTAAGAGAATTACAGGAGGAGATAACAAAAAAAATAAAGACTCTACTCCTATGTGGCCGACCAGCAGATGCGGAACACGAGCAATCTCCCAAAATCCTGTCACCTACACGGGACAAGAACCCGTGCTAAGCAATAACGCTTAGTGGGGAGGAACAAATATAACAGAACACTATACAAGATATTGAGCATAATATTCAGAATTCATAAAGTACCAGAGAACAGAAATATATATTAAGAAATCAAGAATCACTATACAAGATCAGAATTTAGGACATAAAGCATGAAGCAACTACCATGAACATAATCACGCAATAATCAAAACACTTCACTAACCCATACCAGACACTTCACACAATAGCCTGAACTCAATGGTGGAGGATACGGGAACATTACACGGGAGACCGAAGCCTCAAAATAGTTTTTATACCCGAAGGTAGCGCGGGAGACTAGAGTCTCAAAACATTTTATCACTACACGGAAGATGACCATCTCGGAGGTCAACCGCTTCGCCCAAACGGGGCGGACACGGGCAGCTGCACTCACTAACCCTTCTTAAGCATGCTTAATTATCCAATACCTTGACACTCCAGGCTCGACAACGCATTCACTAACACGATAATACAAAATAAAAGCAAGGTTCGACACACGACTCTAACATCAAATAAATTCATAACTAAGACACTAGTACAATAATATCACAAGTCATAAGCACAAACATATTTCATGCAATAGTGAGAAACCGTGCAAAGTGGAACAAAAGAAACACATTCAGAAAACAGGGCAACCAGGAAGGGCCTCTGTCGCGATCGCAACAGTGTCACGCTCGCGACAGAGCACGAGGGACCTGCTCGCGAGCTCGCGCCAGAAGGTCTGCTCGCGACGAAGCCCGCTAGGCAGATTCGCGCAACCGAGCTCTGTCGCGCTCGCGACAATGTCGCGGTCGTGACAGAGACCAGCTCTTTCCTCCTCATGCGCACGCTCAGCAGCAAGCTCGCACGGAGGACTCGGCTACCGAGCTCTCTGTCGCGGTCGTGACAGAGGGCTCTCCAAGAACAAGGGGCCAAATCCGTATTCTGTCGCGATCGCAACAGTGTCACGCTTGCGACAGAACCCAAAATTACCCAGATCTGCACTTTTCCTACTCTTTTCACGCACAAACCTTCATACTCTCAATCAACCATGCACAAACACTTACCTCAAGCCTCTCGTACATCACCGCATAATTCTCAAGGCCACATAAACACATTTTACACAATAATCAAACATCAATTCATCATGGATTCACTCAAAACCTAACTCAAAATTCATTAACATAACATGTTCATATTCCGAAAACACATACTATCCTCACTATATCACTCACATTTTACTATAAATCACTACTTAATTTAAACATGCATTCATCTAACAAAACACTCAAGGTTACAAGTGACATGCAATCACAAAATAGAATTGATCCAAGGAGAAATTAAAAGAAAAACTTAATCCACAAACACAGCTCCCAAACACTTGCATGCACTCAAACACACTCCCAAACCTGGAAAATGAAGCTTCAAACCGGGCTCTTCACAATCCCACCTTGTCTTTACCTTTGCTCTTCCTTCTCTCTTCCGATTCTTGCACAAACCAAATCAAATCAATTACTCCAAAAACCCAATAACAAAACCTTATAAAATCCAACTAAAACCGAAAAAGGAGAAGAAGAAAAGAACCCCAAGAAAACCCAGCCACTTACCTCTTACAATCCTTCAAGAACTTAGCTCAAAAACTCCAAGAAAACACAAGAGGGAAAGGTTGAGAGCAGAAAATGGTATCAAGAGGGAGAGAGAGGACGGGAAAGAAGAAGAAAAGAGAGAGAGAGCTAGCTTCCACGGGAAGCTAGGCAAAATTCTGCCCCTCCCTTCCCTCTCTCCTACTTTACCATTAATACTCACCTACCCTTGCCACTTGTCACAATCCTAGAGAATCATACCATCCACTTTGACTTATCCACTCTTGGCACCATACACTAAACACACACAAGCTTCTCTTACACAAATATCTCCAATGCACCAAACTTCACTCACACCATAATATTTCTTATAACCCACTAATCATCCAAGGCACCATGCACACATAAACCATACAATAAAATCCCTTAGTCCACTTATATCCTACTACTATACACTACAAGCACACCATAACATTTTCTTCACTTAACTTATTACTTAATTAATTAATTCCTTAACAAATAATTTCTTATTATCCAAATTTTCTCTTACTTAATTACGAATTAATAATCCGACTTACCACGCAGATTCCGACCAGTCCCTTTTTGGGTTGTTACAGTTCTTGAGATAAAAGTTTTCCTTTATATTTTTCTTATTTTATTTTTGCAAAATCAAGATAAGAAAATTGATCATCTATATTCATTCATCAAATCTAAATCTGAGGGTAAACATTATGGACTTGATTTTATTTTTTTTTATTATTATTTTTTATTTATAATTAATTAGTAACCATGTAGCTTCTTTTAGATATATATATTTTTTTATTTTATGTGATGTAGTTATTGATTCAATTTTTTTTCTTAACATATTTTTATTCTTATTCTTGTGTTTTTGTTTGATTGTTCATATTCATATTATTATTATTATTATTATTATTATTATTATTATTATTATTATTATTATTATTATTATTATTATTATTATTATTATTATTATTATTATTTAACATGGTTTAACATGTTTTGTTTATTTTATTTCTTTTTTATTTTTGCTTGCTTGATTGTTTATGTTCTTTATTGTTATTGTTTATTATTATTATTATTATTATTGTTATTGTTAATATTATTATTACTTTTGTTTTATTATTATTATTATTATTATTATTATTATTATTATTATTATTATTATTGTTGTTGTTGTTGTTATTGTTAATATTATTATTACTTTTGTCTTGTTATTATTATTATTATTATTATTATTATTATTATTATTATTATTATTATTGTCATGTATGTTTTTATGTGTGTTAATATTTTAAGTTATTTTATTATGTAATTTAATTAGTTTGTCACTCATAATGCATTTTTATTTTTTAATTCATTTTCATATGTTATATGTTTAAATTCATCTTTTGCTACTAACATCACTTTTATTTATATTTTTCTTTATTTCAATACTTATTTTTATGTGTGAACTTTTCCAATGGCAAATGGGAGCCCATGGAGACTTGAAGACACCATTTTGGTGGCATTTGTAATATTTTAGTATTTTTAGTATTTTCCATTAATTTGCTTTTATTTGTTTTTATTATGTAATTTATAATAAATTTATTTATTTTATACACGTTAATTAAAAGTCACAAAATTTTTTATATTAATAAATTGGGATCTTTTTCTAATGAAATGGGACAAATGTCCTAATTTTAACCCATAAAAACTCACTTTTAAAAATAAGAGTTAACTTTCTCAAAATGGGATCACTCATCTCGATTTTATCGATAAACACCAAAAATAGCTCTTCGATTTTTCTAAAGTTAACATGAAGGAACCAATGTTCCTATCTTAAATAAATATCCCGATTTATGAATGTTTATTTATTTATTTGAGGTTTTTGTTTATTTATATTTTGCTTGATTTTATTTGGGGGATTGTATTTTTGTCCCGAATTTTACTACCTTTTTTATTTGGGGGATTGTATTTTATCCCAATTTTATCTTTCTTTTTTTTGCTTGCTTTATTTTATCGCTTTCTTTACTACTTTCTTTCGTGCTTAATTTGCGCTTTATTTTTAATGCATGACCGTGTGAGAAGAGAGATGAAATTTTTAGAATTAAAAATCCATTTATAATTAACCAAGGCATTAATAAGAGTAAAGTTTCGAATCTTTCTCTGGTTGAGACCCTGAGGTGAGATGAACTTTCCCAATTTCTTGTAAATTGGGTGGCGACTCCAAAATACCTCAAAGGTGCCAAAAGGCCCTGAAGTACAACCCTACATTCACTCAATGTGGGGAAGAGTTAAGGATAATCACCAGCCCAAGCCTCATACCTTATGGTATATCAACTGGAGACCCAATCGGTCATTATGCTCATGATGAGCTAGACCCATTGGCAGGGACCATGCTTGGGTAGATCTAAAGTAACACCACCCTTGACCAAAGCTCATGTAATGGCAACAGAAACCTCCACTAGGTGATACATACTCTAACAGTGTGCTTGCTACGTGGACCCTTATATATTGAACAAATTCAAACATATTAACTGGACAATCATCAAAGGCTTTCATGCCCCGGTGGGCCCATTTTTTATCTATTCAAAAAGTCCAAATACATAATGGCCAAAACTCATAAGCATGTGCTTTAAATTAAGAGTGTTATGCTGCTGTTTTCCCACCCTGCACCATACGCGTCCATTGGGTTCCCCGCTACTCGTGGGTCAAGCCCACCTAGGAGAGAGACTGTATGACCCCTTATATGGAAGCAACAAGGTTGGAAGGATGTACCTGCTTGTATGTGATTGTCTATGTTGTATCAACACGATCATGCATTATATATATCATTCATGCATCATTCTAATAGTTCAAATCTTTCAGCCATCATAGATTCACCCAGGTGGACTAGAGGTTCTAACAGTCGGCTGGTGAGGACAGATCTGCCCCTTGGGTTGATAGAATTAGTGTCTGATTGGAATTGCGAGCCACTCTTAATGACCAGGGAATTATCCATAGAGTCACCAATGGCAGAGGAGACCAGAGCTTTAACCACTCAAGACCTTGCTAGGAAACTAGAGGATTTTGAGCGAAGAATGTTAGAAATGATGGGTGCTATGGCCGATAGCTCAACCCCCGTTGCTCCATAACCACCGGTTGCTCTACAACCCCCAATAGTCCATACTGGGGGGCCAAGTTGAACCGCTTATTAGCGGAGAAGCCCCCGTTATAGTTAATACTGCCTGCCAACCTGCTAACGAACATAGAGCTACAGTGCCTGTTGAGCAAAGAAGGGCAATAATCCCTAATCCTGAGGAGGATTGTATGATGGAGGAGGGAAATGAAGAGGCAGTAACACCTCAAGTTGTGGGGGCCAAAGCACCCAGGGTAGAGGATGAGGCGATGAGAGGGATGAGGCCATAGATTAAAATAATCACCCGCATGCTATTAGCCGGAAAGGGGATCAACCCCGAAGATAGAGATCTGGGGGATGAAGAGTTGTTGCCCCAAAGGTTCAAGATGCCTGAGCTACCGAAGTTCGATGGTACTTCGGATCCATCTGCACATATTAAGCAATATACCCTGGTGATGAAAGGCACAGGGCTGACTAGCAAACAGAAGGTGGAATTGTAACACCCCGATACCCCCGTTGGAAGGATACCGAAGCACTACCCACTCAGAACACAAACAGACACAATAAATATACATACATAAGCGAAAGCATACATAGACATTGGGCAAAAGAAAATCTTAATACATATATATAATATAACAAAAATATACATCATTCGAATATTACATAATTACATATGTCACTATACAAAAGATACTAATAAATATACAAAAATTACAGGAGGAGATAACAAAATAAAACTCTTTTAACTCCTATGTGGCCGAACTGCAGATGCGCAGCACGAACAGAATAAAACCTACCACCTACACGGGAAAATAACCCGTGCTAAGCAATAACGCTTAGTGGGGAGGAACAAAATAAAAGAAACAATAATACAATACAGGAATACAGTAAGTTATGCAAATACAAATGCATACTCAGAATGAAATACCGACCGTGGCAAACCACAAAATATCATACATAATATACCGAAATCAAAACAGACATATTAAAGCATATTCGCTAAATCAAGATAATAAACAGGTAACTGGAATCACAATACGAATAAACACTATCCCAAGCCACTCATCAAAACATATACACTACACTGAACATAACTCGACATCTCAGAGAAAAAGCCTGAATCTCACTAGCTGTGGATACGGAAGCACTACACTATAGGGGATACTGCGAATAGTATCAATAGTGAGAGACCGGAGCCTCAATCACACAGTACACTGAGTTTTATCAATAGAAAGGGAGACCGAAGTCTTAAAACATTTTCACTACACTAAGAATGACCATCTCGGAGATCAGTCGAAAGACCTAAATGGGGCCAACATAGGCAGCTACATTCTTATATCCCTTTATAAGCATGCTTATCTATCCACTACAATGACACTTCAGGCTCAACTCACTCACTCTTAACATTCATCACTAGACAATGCTAAAAACAAATATTCAAACACTAGCATACCATTAATTATTTACACAACTCTAAAACATCGATATACACTTGTATAAAATACAAAACAAAACTTATTCAGTAGTGGGAAGCCATATAAAGAGAGAAGAAAATGTTCAGGCAAAAACAGAACAAAACAAAACCTACCACCTACACGGGAAAATAACCCGTGCTAAGCAATAACGCTTAGTGGGGAGGAACAAAACAAAAGAAACAATAATACAATACAGGAATACAGTAAGTTATACAAATACAAATGCATACTCAGAATGAAATACCGACCGTGGCAAACCACAAAATATCATACATAATATACCGAAATCAAAACAGACATATTAAAGCATATTCGCTAAATCAAGATAATAAACAGGTAACTGGAATCACAATACGAATAAACACTATCCCAAGCCACTCATCAAAACATATACACTACACTGAACATAACTCGACATCTCAGACAAAAAGCCTGAATCTCACTAGCTGTGGATACGGAAGCACTACACTATAGGGGATACTGCGAATAGTATCAATAGTGAGAGACCGGAGCCTCAATCACACAGTACACTGAGTTTTATCAATAGAAAGGGAGACCGAAGTCTTAAAACATTTTCACTACACTAAGAATGACCATCTCGGAGATCAGTCGAAAGACCTAAATGGGGCCAACATAGGCAGCTACATTCTTATATCCCTTTATAAGCATGCTTATCTATCCACTACAATGACACTTCAGGCTCAACTCACTCACTCTTAACATTCATCACTAGACAATGCTAAAAACAAATATTCAAACACTAGCATACCATTAATTATTTACACAACTCTAAAACATCGATATACACTTGTATAAAATACAAAACATAACTTATTCAGTAGTGGGAAGCCATATAAAGAGAGAAGAAAATGTTCAGGCAAAAACAGAACAAGCAAGAGGAGGTTCACTGTCGCGATCGCGACTTGCTTCATGCTTACGACAGTAGCCGCAGCGCTACTGGCCAGAAGCGGGGCTGTCCCGACTCGTGTCGCGATCCTTGACTCGAGACAGCAGAAAAATGGGCTGGCACGAGTCGTGCTATGGTGCACGACTCGTGCTGGCCACCAATGCTTGGGCACGAGTCGTGCCAAGATGAACGACTCGTGCACAAGCCCAGCTACCGAGCCGCACGCAACGCTGAGCAAAAATCACCTGCCGAGCGGCCACTTATCCGAACGAGCAATCTTCACAACTCGTGAAAAATTTCACGTGTTGTAAAGAGTCTCATTCCGATCAACTCGCGAGAGCTGGAATCAAGCGGCTCTATCGCCCTCGTGACAGGCATCGCGATCGCTACAGAGTCGCATTACCTAGTTCCTCAGCATAAGAAAAACATACATTCAACTTCAAAATCAAATCAAAACCACACAATCATACAATAACACCTACCTTATCATTACATGGCCTTCTAAATCATGCTCATAAACAACAATACACTCAATTTACACTAAATTAAACAATAAATTCAATTGAGAATCAAAAGAATACAATATAATAACATCAAGATCAGAATTTACCCTAATTCATGCATTTTCACTACAAAACTCACATACATTTATCTTAATCACTAACATGCATTGCTAACAAAATTACCCAACCAACTCATGCATAAACTCATACAAAGCACTGAAAATTTCCAGAATCAGACCCAACACACACACAGAGACTTGATCCAAAAGGAGAAGAAGGCAGACAAAACTCCCAAACCAAACACAGTAAAAAACACAAAGCTCCTAAACCTCTTGTAGTTCAAAACCCAGCTGATCTTCAAGCGTGGACCTTCCTCTTTCCTTTATCCTTCTTCTTGCCACCTAATTCTTGCACAAAGAAACCCAGAAATCACTTAACCAAAACCCTAACTTTCCAAAATCAGAAGCAAAACCAGAAGGAGATGAAGATCAAAGCACATACAACCAAAACCCTAAGCACTTACCTCTTCAATCTTGCTCCCAAACTCTACCAAATCAGCTCCAGCTCACACCACCACATAAACAAGGAGATGATGTGTAAGAAACGGGAAAGAAGAAAGAAAAAGAGAGAAATGGGAAGGGAAGAGAGAGCAGGAACGGGACAAGGCAAATCTGCCCTTCCCTCTCTCTTCTTTTCCTTTTCTTTCTTTCCACAATTAATGTCCCTCACCAACTCTTACTAGGTGTCCACTTCCCATTGGTCCACTAATAAAAATCTTTGATTTATTTCCCCAACTTTAATTCCTTTCAATTAACTCCTCAATTACTCAATTAACTCCAATTCCATAAACCAAAATTACCGAAATGCCCTTAAATGTCCACTCAAATACGCAACTTCTAACTAGGCCCGATTTAGGTTGTTATAGGAATACTTTTGCCTTAGTCTGGTGGGTCCGGCTGTCGACTGGTACCATAGGTTAGACAGGAGGTCTAAGGAAGATTGGGACCTTTTGACTGAGGAGTTTATGAAGCAGTATGACTGCAGCACCAGAATGGAGGTCATCTTAAAGGACCTCGAGCTTTTACAACAAAAGAATGACGAGTCGTTCCATGAATACCTTACAAGATGGAGAAATAGGGTCATGGAGATAAAGAGAAAGCCTGACACTGCTGACAAAATCAGACTATTTATCAGGAACTCTTGCACTTACTTGAGGGACTTGCTCAGCTTTAAGGGGCTCAGAGACTGGGAGTCGCTTAAGGACATTGCTGTGGAGGCTGAGGGGGCTTACCTAACAAAGAGAGCAAACCATAATAACTTTACTGGGAAAGGATATGGCAACCAATCATGGTACAAATCAGGTGGTGCTAGAAGCAGTAATAATAGAAGTGGTAAGACGGTCGAGGTTTCAGCCACCGAGGTTGGACAGGGTCAGAGGTACTACTCTAATTTGGGCCGCTCTTTGTCTTGGGTATTGAAAAAATTGACAAAGGAAGGCAAGATGAGACCATTGCCACCCAGGCCAGCCATGAATCAAGGAATGCCGGGGCATAGATATGATCAATACTGCGCTTACCATCAGCACACAAGTCATTTAACAGATTATTGCTGGACTTTGAGGAACAAAATTCAAGATCTTATTGATTCCAAGGAGATCACTGACCCTGAGAAGAGAGACAAGAAGAAGAGGGCAAGCTATACTGCAGTCCCCCCACTATGAATGTGATCAAAGGAGAAGATTATGTTTTTTTAGTTGCTTTTTATTCCAAGAACTTTTTATGACAATATTTGCAATGTTGGTTATTTCAATAAAATGAACAATCTTGCATATTTGTATAGTGTCTCTAATGATTTCATTTCTCGTGATCATGATGCATTCATTTTTTGATATTAATTCAATTAATACGATTACATTTAATCTCAGAACTTTAGTAAATCCAAAGAAAATCTTGATAGCATCTGATATAACTCCTGAAGAGAGGAAAATTCTGAGAGCTGAAAATAAAAAGTGAAAATAAAAATAGAAAATAGTGATAAAAAAAACTAGTTGCAATTAGGGGATTGGATGAAAACTCACTAAGAGCATTAGAACCTTTTTGATTACCCATCAAAGCGATCCCTAGATAAGACAGAACCTAGAAAATAATTTAGGCAGCCCTTCTTTGTATAGCTCTCTAAATGACTATTTTCTACCTTTATTTCGCAATCGCTTGCTAGCCCTTTGAGCCTTTATGTGGGTATGCTAAATGCATGCCGATTTTATTGTTACACGTGTTAAAACTACCCCTTTGCCTAAAATAATTTTTGCCTCCTCTTAGAAGAATGGCTGCTCTAGTAAGGATGGATGTACGTTTTGACACTTCTTTGGGCTATCAAAAATTGCCCTGATAAGGATGGGCTTACACTTCAGGAAAAAGTTTCAATCACTGACAATTCTTTGGGTTATCAAAAATTGCCCTGATAAGGATGAGTTTACACTTTGGGAAGAGGGTTTAGTCATGTGTAAAGGACATGAGCTCATAAAAAAAAAAGGAAAAAAGACAGGAGAAAAGCAATGAAGAAAAAAGAAGAAAAAATAAAAGAAAAAAAAGAGAAAAAAGAAGTAAAGCTCAAGATAGTAACCCCTGGATGAGTTTCTATGGTTATCTTTTTAACTTAATTATTATTCTGGGCTTGATGAGCTAAACAATTATCAAGCCCAAATTCAAGAATACCTTTATAGTATGCAATTGAGCTGGGAATGATCCTCCCATCAGTTGACTAAATATTACGGCCATTTTTCTCTAGCAACCTCAACCTCCTTTGATAGCCATCTACCTAAGCCTAACGCTACAACCGAAGTAAGACTTTTTAAATATTACGACCATTTTTCTCTAGCAACCTGATCCTCCTTTGATAGCCATCTACCTAAGCCCAATGCTACAATCGAAGTAAGACCTTTTGATTCTTAGTTCAGTCTTATCTAATTAGCGGAGATGACTTTCTAATAAGGTTCGGTACGTAGGAAGAGGCATATGGTGTTTCTTGAGCTTCAAGCGGGAAGCCACGAGTGCATTTATGCATTTTAGTTGAGCCTCATCCCAACATTGCATCTAGAATTTGCTTCAAAAAAAAAAGAAAAAAGAGCATCCTAGGCAAAAATTAAGGGCAGAGAGAAAATTTTCAATCATGAAAACCCAAGAGGGCTAGTTAATAACAGGAGTTTGATGATTTCAAGATTTATCCTGAGATTAGATGAGGTCTTATATTTTTTGAGTTAATGCCAAATAATGATCATGTGTTACGAAATCAAATTGAAACATATGCATTTATGCAATATTGATGTGGTCAAAGCAGTTCATTTTGCATATTAAAATTTGTCTAGTTCTAACATAAAGGTAGCAATTGTTACTATCTGCCCTCTGCTTTTCTCGTTAGTCGGGCCCTTCAGCTGATGCATTCTTCTATCAACTGTGAAGCCAATGCT
This sequence comes from Excoecaria cochinchinensis, assembly GCA_947683425.1. NCBI lineage: Eukaryota > Viridiplantae > Streptophyta > Magnoliopsida > Malpighiales > Euphorbiaceae > Excoecaria > Excoecaria cochinchinensis. The sequence goes on from CANTUQ010000055.1 coordinate 6,733,621, forward strand.
ACAGCGCCTTCGTGGTAAGAATCAAGCTCATATGACTATAGTGTAAGGCAAGTACATGCTGATCACCCTTGAAAGATATTTGGCAATCACTTCAACCTCTCTTAAAAAAAAGAAGAAAAAAGTTTGTTAGAGATAAAAACTGTAACTGGCTCTCTAAGCAAAAGTTAGGCCAAAGGATAGCATGAAAACCTAAAAATAGGCAGTCTATCCTTAAAAAAAATAAAAAATAAAAAAAGGAAGCCGCTGAATTGTGTTGGGTCCATTCCAGGCAAAAATAAGGCACGGGGTTATGTGAAAATCCGCAAAGAACGCATTTTCCACTAATAAAAGTTAGTGTGAAAATCGACAAGGGACGCACTACCTTAAAAGAATGACTACAGGTATCAAATGAGAACCTCATAACCCCAAAAGGCATGAAATTCAAAAGCAATTCCAAAGGGCATTGATCCACTTAGATAAATTCTTGTCCTGCATTTCTGCATGACCCATGCATTTCACTTGCATGCTCACCACTTTTCCTGCATATTTGGCTTTCCATTTTTGTAGTAAGAGCGATTTCATGTGAACACCAACAAAAGGCGAGTGGCCGGCGATATCAATCCAAACACAAATCAAAACAATCAACCAAAGACCTCTCGGGAAGCACCATCTCAGAAGGGTTAGCACAATGGCGGCACTACGATTCCTCGGAAGGTTAGGACGACCATGGCACTACCACTTCAGAAGGGTTAGCACGATGACGGCACTACCACTCCATGGAGGGTTAGCACAACCACAGCATTACCACTTCAAATCTCAGAATGGTTAGCACGATGGCGGGACTACCATTGCACGGAAGGTTAGCACGACCACGGCTCTACCAGTTCAGAAGGGTTAGCATGATGATGGCACTACCACTCCACGGAGGGTTAGCACGATCATGGCACTACTACTTCAAATCTCAGAAGGGTTAGAACGATAGCGGCACTACCATTCTACGGAAGGTTAGCACGACCACAACATTACCAATTCAGAAGGGTAAGCATGATGATGGCACTACCACTCCATGGAGGGTTAGCACGATCACGACACTACTACTTCAAATCTCAGAAGGGTTAGCATGATGGCGGCACTACCATACTACAGAAGGTTAGCACGACCACGGCACTACCACTTCAGAAGGGTTAGCACGATGACGGCACTACCACTCCATGGCGTGTTAGCACGATCACGACACTACTACTTCAAATCTCAGAAGGGTTAGCACGATGGCGGCTCTACCATTCTACGGAAGGTTAGGATGACCACGGCACTACCACTTCAGAAGGGTTGGCACGATGACGGCACTCTCACTCCACGGAGGGTTAGCACGATCACGACACTACTACTTCAAATCTCAAAAGGGTTAGCACGATGGTGGTACTGCCATTCCTCGAAAGGTTAGCACGACCACGGCACTTTCCCTTGAACAAAGATTTACACGCTGACGGTAAATACCACTTCAACGAGGATTTACACGATCACGATAACTCGCTTTAATAAAGAATATCATGCCGATAAGCTGGCAATAACCACCCTAACAACATCGTCCAGTCTGTAAAAGATAGCTGCCTCAGGTACGTGTCTCTTTCCTTTTTTCTCTGAATTTTGGCTCACCTAGGCACCTATGTACTAGCTTCCCCAAAACTGGGGGCAACTGTAGACACCGGGTCCTGAGTCAGCTCAGATCAGAGTTACCTAATGATGATAAGATACCTGTTCACAGGCAAAAATGTTGGAAGTGATAGTTTCCTTGTCAAAGTTTGCTTTTAAAAAAATAAATAAAAATATTTTAAAAATTATTTTAAAATTAAAAAAATAGTATAAAATAAATTTGGAAATTATAGTGTTTTTGTTAAAATTATTTAAAAAAAAATCGGCCATTGAGGGGCATCGGCAGCGAACAGCGCGCGGGGCGTTGCCCGCGTCGTGCGCGTGCCGGGCATCGCCGCGCCCTCACAGGCATCGCTCGCCCCTGCCACGAGTCCATCGCCCCTCAGCAGCCCCCATGTGCATTTTTTAGCCAAATTTAGTTTTTTCTCCATTTTTTTTTTCTGAAATTTAATTTTTAAAATCTTTTTGTCTTCTAACCTTTCAAATTCTTCAGTTTTTTTTTTTGTTAATGGGAATTAAAATTGATTTAAATCTGATTTTTTTGGGGTATAAAATGGGTTTTTTGAAAAGAAAAAAGGGGGAAATTTTCTTAAGGAAAAATATTTTTTTTTTCTTCTTCTTCTTCAAAAACAAAATCTCCAAACATTCTAATTTAATTTTTTAAGTTAATTCTTCAGACAAAGAGAACAATTCTTTGTTCTTAGAAATTTTCTTCTTCTTTTTAACTAATTTTTCTCTTGAAACAAAGAAATTAATTCTTTGTTTTTGAAATAAAAGTTTTCCTTTATATTTTTCTTATTTTATTTTTGCAAAATCAAGACAAAAAATTGATTATCTATCTTCACTCATCAAATCCAAATCTGAGGGTAAACATTCTGGGCTTGATTTTATTTTTTATTATTGTTTTTTTTATAATTAATTAGCAACCATGTATATTCTTTTAGATGTATTATTTTTTTTTTATTTTATGTGATGTAGTCATTGATTCAATTTTTTTTTCTTAACATATTTTTATTCTTATTCTTGTGTTCTTGTTTGATTGTTCATATTCATATTATTATTATTATTATTATTATTATTATTATTATTATTATTATGCTTTAACATGTTTTTTTTTATTTTATTTCTTTTTATTTTTGCTTGCTTGATTGTTCATCTTCTTTATTGTTATTGTTTATTATTATTATTGTTATTGTTAATATTATTATTACTTTTGCTTTGTTATTATTATTGTTATTGTTAATATTATTATTACTTTTGTCTTGTTATTATTATTATTGTCATGTATGTTTTTATGTGTGTTAATATGTTAAGTTATTTTATTATGTAATTTAATTAGTTTGTCAATCATAATGCATTTTTATTTTTTAATTCATTTTCATATGTTACATGTTTAAATTCATCTTTTATTACTAACATCACTTTTATTTGTGTTTTTTTTATTTCAATACTTATTTTTATGTGTGAGCTTTTCCAATGGCAAATGGGAGCCCATGGAGACTTGAAGACGCCATTTTGGTGGGATTTGTCATATTTTAGTATTTTTTGTATTTTCCATTAATTTGCTTTTATTTATTTTTATTATGTAATTTTTAATAAATTTATTTATTTTTATGCATGTTAATTAAAAGTCACAAAAAAATTTTATATTAATAAATTGGGATATTTTTCTAATGAAATGGGACCAATGTCCTAATTTTAACCCATAAAAACTCACTTTTAAAAAGAAGAGTTAACTTTCTTAAAATGTGATCACTCATCCCGATTTTATCGATAAACACCAAAAATAGCTCTTTGATTTTTCTAAAGTTAACATGAAGTAACCAATATTCCTATCTTAAATAAATATCCCGATTCATGAATATTTATTTATTTATTTGAGTTTTTTGTTTATTTATGTTTTGCTTGATTTTATTTGGGAGATTGTATTTTTGTCCCGAACTTTAATACCTGTTTGATTTGGGGGATTGTATTTTGTCCCAATTTTATCTTTCTTTTTTTGGCTTGCTTTATTTTACCGCTTTCTTTACTACTTTCTTTCGTGCTTGATTTGCATTTTTTTTTAATGCATGACCATGTGAGAAGAGAAATGAAATTTTGAGAATTAAAAACCCATTTATAATTAACTAAGGCATTAATAAGGGTAAAGTTCCGAATCTTTCTCTGGTTTAGAACTAGAGGTTAGATGAACTTTCTCAATTTCTTGTAAATTGGGTGGTGACTCAAAAATACCTCAAAGGTGCCAAAAGGCTTCAGGGGATTAGATGATCTTTTCAGTGTTCTATTGGAAGGAGGTGTCAAAAATATCTCATGACTGCCCAAGATCAAAAGACGCAAACCCTCTTGGGTCCTAAAAGCGGGTTTCCGGGAAAGGGTCGGGTCTGCTCGTGTCACAGTACCGATATATATGTGCATACATATACACTTATGTGTGTAACACCCCCAACGTCCCCATTGGAAGGATGCCGGAGAGCGCTACCCGACGCTCACTCACATACATGCACACATACGCTAAGCGAAAGCATACGTTCATGCAAAAACACGGGAAATTAAAAACTTATCTTGAGAAGCAAAACTGGACATACATTAACTCACACACACGCAGGCACTAAGCCGCAACATATACACATGCATACATATGATCATTCAGCGGAAGCATAAAGCGGAGAAATAACTGAAACTTAATTACAATAAGATCCTTACATAATCAAAAGGCTACAAATTACAGAAATCAAAATACAGAAGCTGAACAAAATAACATAACACTTCTAACTCCTATGTGGCCGACCCTACAGACGCGCGACTCGAACCGAACCAAACCTGCCACCTGCACGGGAAAAGAGCCCGTGCTAAGCGATAAATGCTTAGTGGGGAGAACACACAAGCAAGATGGACGGCCATTCACAATGGTCGCTAGAACAAGTTACATACACAAATGGCATATGCAATTAATCACAACAGATGGATAAACAAGCCTGCATAGGAAAGCCATGCATTCGGAAGTTCATATTCACGTACTTATAAATATTACCTGAGTGCTCATCTCAATATCATATTCGTCCGAATACTACACTCTTATATCATATTAAGCAAAGCCCCAAGCAGACAAGGGATCACAGTAGATACAAATTTTCATGTAAGAATACATACAGACTCTTATGCATATAGTTACCGGGGCATCAAGTGTCAGTACCCTACTGTGCACAGTCACGAGAGATAATACACATATGACTATCATGCCAAGTACTCATGCATTAAAGGAAAACCCATTCACATGCAATACAATTATCAGGCAATACGCACCCAACTATCATGCCGAGAACGCTAGCTAACTAAACATACTTTTATCATGCCTTGAAATGTAAATACATGACCACACGCTGAAATCACTACAATAGGAAAACTAGAGAGAGGAGGCACATAACATAACACAATATATATATACATTCCAAGGTCAAGAGCACATTCATTACGTATCTTGATTCATATAATTCACTATAACCGTCAAAAGTACAAAATCATGTTTGCACATGCTTACTAATCATAGCATTCAAAACCTATTAATTCATATTCTTATAGACATAACTAATCGAATTCATGGTATTCAAAAGATCATGGTCACAGTCACGCACATCTTAATTCCCGTACCTATATTCACAACCGTTGGCATACCATACATTCACACTATGTTATGCATATACCCATATATGCAGATAAATATGTCCAATTCACATGTTTAGGTCACACTTAACCCATTCAGAGATTCATAATCACATTCGGATACATAACCGATTCACATGTCCAGAATCATGCTTAATCGAATATCACATTCTCTTGTTCATATTAGGCAAAACAAACAGAATACCTGCTGACTCAAAATAGTGGATAACGAGTATACAGAAAGTACTTTACGGGTACAAGCCGATTACAGAAAGTACCTTACGGGTACAAATCGTAAACTATTTTACTTTTCATTCACAAACATTTTTATGGGGGATCTTAAACAAGATCCAACCACATTACAGAAGGTTCGCGAGGAACCAAACGGGGACCTGATCGGGGTCCAAACGGAAATGGAAGCTGCAGCAAAGACTCTATTAGGCATGCCTAACTATCCACTAGACTGACTCTTACAGGCGGAAAATTACACAATTAATGGCCGTAGTTTAATTACGACAAGCAAAGAATTCACATTCTATGATAATCAGAACATACATAATTTTAGCTCAAAATACATGGTATCGCGTGCTAAAATCCATAATTAAACATTCCTAAAACATGCGGAAATAAAAGGATTTTATTCCAAAAACAGGGTAGGTCACGGTGGTAATCAAACTGGTTGCCACCGTGACATACCAAGGATCTTCGGCAAAATGCAAGTCTGGGATACCTCACGGTGGTAACTAAATAGGTTGCCACCGTGACATACCCACAACCCAGAACAGAATCTAAGGTCTGAACACCTCACGGTGGTAACCAGATTGGTGGCCACCGTGACCTATTCAAACTCATGGCAGAATGTATCTGGTTCGTGCCTCACGGTGGTAACCGAATTGGTTGCCACCGTGACCCATGCCCAGATGCGATTCCTGAGGGCAATTTCCAGGTTATACAAACCAACAATCCCAAAGTTCTCATTTCAAACAACATATCCTCATTCCAATAGCAATAAAAACCCCAAATCAAACATCATTGAATCATGCCATTAACAAGTCTTACACATGAATTCAAAGAACAACATCACATTACATCAAGCAACCCCCACTTCATTCGATATCCTTTAAATGTGAATAACTTAATCTCAACTCATACTTATGCTTACTTAATCTTGTTACACATGCTCATACAGATTAAGGTATTACAACCCTTAAGTGTCATTTAACTTGACTAAATTTTAATCATACAATTACACCAAATTATTTTATTAGTTATATTAATCTTAATCCTATTCACATTTATTTTCCAAGTGATAACTATTCTTATACTCATTTAATAGTCCTAAACATGCATCGGATGGATCCTAGGAAGTTTCGGTGGAAAACAAGTTCAATTCGGGAAGAAAAACACATAAAATGGTCAAGACAGAAGGGGTCACGGTGGTAATGAATTTGGTTACCACCGTGAGGTCCGAACAAAGCATTCTACCAAGAATTTTCATATGTCATGGTGGTAATGAATTTGGTTACCACCGTGACCTACCAAAAACTTACAAAACAGAAGCTACAATTCAGGATTGCTTCACAACTCATTTTTGTTCAGCCTAAACGGACATCTAAATGACATTTTTAGGCAAACGTTCCTTCTTAATAAATCTTCCCGAGGATGTTAACATTCAAATTCAACAAATTTTAGATCAAAATGACATTTGTAGCTCAAGATATGAGCTAAAAAATAAATACTGTTCTAGTAACCCGATCCAACCAGAGACACTTCAGATTTTAACTTATTCAAGGGTCTTAGAGCCAGAACTGGCTTCCGGACCTTAAAGACAATTTTAGATATATGTCTTAGCTTTCAAATGGCACTGGAATTACTCAATTGGGAGGTCGATAACTCGACCTATGCAAAAACAATACACAAAGGTCTGGCAAAAACTAAACAGAATTTCCCAAAATCATACTTTACACACCAAAAGCTATATGAACAGTCTAACACATCCAAAAATCATGCAAAATTATCCAATACATAATCATGCATCATTTATACATCAAGATCATATCACACATAGCTCCCAAACCTGGAAATCAAAGCTTCGAACCGATCACTTCAAAATCCAACCTTCTCTTTCCCTTCTCCTCCAATTCTTGTACAAAGCCCAGCCAAAACACAAAATCAAACCATGAGAACCCCTTTCACAACCCAGAAAACGCAGGAGAAAAAAAGAAGAAGAAGAAGAAGCCACAAATACCCATGATCTTACCTCTTATAGAACCTTCAAAGCTCAAACCCTAGACCAAAGGTGGAAGAAAACCCACATGAAAGGAAGAGAGAGCAGAAATGTAGATGGGAAAGAGAGAGAGAGAGGCATGGGAAAGGAAAGGCAAAACTCCATTTGGCTTCCACGGGAAGCTACTCCCTTCCTTCCCTCTCTCTTCTCCTTTCAAATCCCATTCAATGCTCCCACCAACCTTACACATGTCACTCCACTATTGGTCCCTAATGATCTCATCTTGACTAACAATCCAAGGCACCAAACTCAACTCACACCATATAACCTCCTATAAAACACTTTTACATCCTAGTTACCATGCACCAATACCACTAGATCATGCCAAAACCAAAGTACCCTACATCCATACACACATGCACACCTTATAATTTTCCCCTCTTAACATAATTAATTATTTACTTTGCAATTAAATCCTAATTATCCAAAATCTTCATACACAAATTACCGAATTACCCTTCACTTATCCGACTTAGCTTGCAAAATCCAACTAGGCCCGATTTGGGGTGTGACAACTCTTCCCTCCTAAAAGAATTTCGTCCTCGAAATTCAATTACACAAGGAAGAATTCTCAACACCACATTCCAAGTCACCGCCAAACTCATACACTTCACTTCCAAACTATTCACTTGCTTACACTTATAACCACCGCTATACACTTAAATCACTTCCTTACATCCGAATCAAACATGTTCAACAAGATAATCCTTACTCAACTGCACATCAGAAACCAAAGCACAAACACTTCACGTATAAACCACCCGACTTTCGCCGACAGCTATACATATCCTTTTAATACTTCAAAGATGTCCGTCATACATGCTATTTCCTCTTACTAACAATACATCTATCAAACCCCAAAAATCATTTTACATTCACTGAATAAGATTCTGAAATACTCTTTTCACTCAACTTAACCAAACACAGGACACTTTCCTTAACAGTTGATATACTCATCACTTGTCACCCTTAGTCATAACATCAAATACTCCAGTACACTCTGTCAGCTTTCTCTCAATCAAAACACATATGCAAATTTTTTTGTCATGTATGGTCAAAGGGATGATAATGCAATGAGAATGTGATGGCTCATGTATGCAGAGTGATGCAGAATAAATGCAATTGATGCTATAATGATGCACTTTATCCCATCCCTATGATTCAATATGCTTTTATTCAAAAACTTTTTCTGGAGATAGCTGACAGGTATACAGAGTACTACCAAATCCATACAAAATCCAAAGACCCTTGCACTAACGTCCTATCATCGGAAGCAGGACCAGAATCTTCAACCAAAGGATACTCAGAAACACTCTGATCAGCACTAACTGGGTTCACACATTCCGCTGTCTCGCCCACATTCTCACTAGGATCAGACTCCATCTAAACATGACACAAGACACAACACATCTGCATTGGGCCACGACACAAACCGACTCACATGCAAAGACACGACACATAACAAACAACACACCCAGAACCGCCAAACCGGCGCTCTGATACCACTAAATGTAACACCCCCAACGTCCCCATTGGAAGGACGCCGGAGAGCGCTACCCGACGCTCACTCACATACATGCACACATACGCTAAGCGAAAGCATACGTTCATGCAAAAACACGGGAAATTAAAAACTTATCTTGAGAAGCAAAACTGGACATACATTAACTCACACACACGCAGGCACTAAGCCGCAACATATACACATGCATACATATGATCATTCAGCGGAAGCATAAAGCGGAGAAATAACTGAAACTTAAATATAATAAGATCCTTACATAATCAAAAGGCTACAAATTACAGAAATCAAAATACAGAAGCTGAACAGAATAACATAACACTTCTAACTCCTATGTGGCCGACCCTGCAGACGCACGACTCGAACCGAACCAAACCTGCCACCTGCACGGGAAAAGAGCCCGTGCTAAGCGATAAACGCTTAGTGGGGAGAACACATAAGCAAGATGGACGGCCATTCACAATGGTGGCTAGAACAAGTTACATACACAAATGGCATATGCAATTAATCACAACAGATGGATAAACAAGCCTGCATAGGAAAGCCATGCATTCGGAAGTTCATATTCACATACTTATAAATATTACCTGAGTGCTCATCTCAATATCATATTCGTCCGAATACTACACACTTATATCATATTAAGCAAAGCCCCAAGCAGACAAGGGATCACAGTAGATACAAATTTTCATGTAAGAATACATACAGACTCTTATGCATATAGTTACCGGGGCATCAAGTGTCAGTACCCTACCATGCACAGTCACGAGAGATAATACACATATGACTATCATGCCAAGTACTCATGCATTAACGGAAAACCCATTCACATGCAATACAATTATCAGGCAATACGCACCCAACTATCATGCCGAGAACACTAGTTAACTAAACATACTTTTATCATGCCTTGAAATATAAATACATGACCACACGTTGAAATCACTACAATAGGAAAACTAGAGAGAGGAGGCACGTAACATAACACAATATATATATACATTCCAAGGTCAAGAGCACATTCATTACGTATCTTGATTCATATAATTCACTATAACCGTCAAAAGTACAAAATCATGTTTGCACATGCTTACTAATCATAGCATTCAAAACCTATTAATTCATATTCTTATAGACATAACTAATCGAATTCATGGCATTGAAAAGATCATGGTCACAGTCACGCACATCTTAATTCCCGTACCTATATTCACAACCGTTGGCATACCATACATTCACACTATGTTATGCATATACCCATATATGCAGATAAATATGTCCAATTCACATGTTTAGGTCACACTTAACCCATTCAGAGATTCATAATCACATACGGATACATAACCGATTCACATGTCCAGAATCATGCTTAATCGAATATCACATTCTCTTGTTCATATTAGGCAAAACAAACAGAATACCTGCTGACTCAAAATAGTGGATAACGAGTATACAGAAAGTACTTTACGGGTACAAGCCGATTACAAAAAGTACCTTACGGGTACAAATCGCAAACTATTTTACTTTTCATTCACAAACATTTTTATGGGGGATCTTAAACAAGATCCAACCACATTACAGAAGGTTCGCGAGGAACCAAACGGGGACCTGATCGGGGTCCAAACGGAAACGAAAGCTATAGCAAAGACTCTATTAGGCATGCCTAACTATCCACTAGACTGACTCTTGCAGGCGAAAAATTACACAATTAATGGCCGTAGTTTAATTACGACAAGCAAAGAATTCACATTCTATGATAATCAGAACATACATAATTTTAGCTCAAAATACATGGTATCGCGTGCTAAAATCCATAATTAAACATTCCTAAAACATGCGAAAATAAAAGGATTTTATTGCAAAAACAGGGTAGGTCACGGTGGTAATCAAACTGGTTGCCACCGTGACATACCAAGGATCTTCAGCAGAATGCAAGTCTGGGGTACCTCACGGTGGTAACTAAATAGGTTGCCACCGTGACATACCCACAACCCAGAACAGAATCTAAGGTCTGAACACCTCACGGTGGTAACCAGATTGGTGGCCACCGTGACCTATTCAAACTCACGGCAGAATGTATCTGGTTCGTGCCTCACGGTGGTAACCGAATTGGTTGCCACCGTGACCCATGCCCAGATGCGATTCCTAATGGCGATTTCCAGGTTATACAAACCAACAATCCCAAAGTTCTCATTTCAAACAACATATCCTCATTCCAATAGCAATAAAAAACCCCAAATCAAACATCATTGAATCATGCCATTAACAAGTCTTACACATGAATTCAAAGAACAACATCACATTACATCAAGCAACCCCCACTTCATTCGATATCCTTTAAATGTGAATAACTTAATCTCAACTCATACTTATGCTTACTTAATCTTGTTACACATGCTCATACAGATTAAGGTATTACAACCCTTAAGTGTCATTTAACTTGACTAAATTTTAATCATACAATTACACCAAATTATTTTATTAGTTATATTAATCTTAATCCTATTCACATTTATTTTCCAAGTGATAACTATTCTTATACTCATTTAATAGTCCTAAACATGTATCGGATGGATCCTAGGAAGTTTCGGTGGAAAACGAGTTCAATTCGGGAAGAAAAACACATAAAATGGTCAAGACAGAAGGGGTCACGGTGGTAATGAATTTGGTTACCACCGTGAGGTCCGAACAAAGCATTCTGCCCAGAATTTTCATATGTCATGGTGGTAATGAATTTGGTTACCACCGTGACCTACCAAAAACTTACAAAACAGAAGCTGCGATTCAGGACTGCTTCACAACTCATTTTTGTTCAGCCTAAACGGACATCTAAATGACATTTTTAGGCAAACGTTCCTTCTTAACAAATCTTCCCGAGGATGTTAACATTCAAATTCAACAAATTTTAGATCAAAATGACATTTGTAGCTCAAGATATGAGCTAAAAAATTAATACTATTTCAGTAACCCGACCCAACCAGAGACACTTCAGATTTTAACTTATTCAAGGGTCTTAGAGCTAGAACTGGCTTCCGGACCTTCAGAGACAATTTTAGATCTATGTCTTAGCTTTCAAATGGCACTGGAATTACTCAATTGAGAGGTCGATAACTCGACCTATGATAAAAACAATACACAAAGGTCTGGCAAAAACTAAACAGAATTTCCCAAAATCATACTTTACACATCAAAAGCTATATGAACAGTCTAACACATCCAAAAATCATGCAAAATTATCCAATACATAATCATGCATCATTTATACATCAAGATCATATCACACATAGCTCCCAAACCTGGAAATCAAAGTTTCGAACCGATCAGTTCAAAATCCAACCTTCTCTTTCCCTTCTCCTCCAATTCTTGTACAAAGCCCAGCCAAAACACAAAATCAAACCATGAGAACCCCTTTCACAACCCAGAAAACGCAGGAGAAAAGAAGAAGAAGAAGAAGAAGCCACAAATACCCATGATCTTACCTCTTATAGAACCTTCAAAGCTCAAACCCTAGACCAAAGGTGGAAGAAAACCCACATGAAAGGAAGAGAGAGCAGAAATGTAGATGGGAAAGAGAGAGAGAGGCGTGGGAAAGGAAAGGCAAAACTCCATTTGGCTTCCACGGGAAGCTACTCCCTTCCTTCCCTCTCTCTTCTCCTTTTAAATCCCATTCAATGCTCCCACCAACCTTACACATGTCACTCCACTATTGGTCCCTAATGATCTCATCTTGACTAACAATCCAAGGCACCAAACTCAACTCACACCATATAACCTCCTATAAAATACTTTTACATCCTAGTTACCATGCACCAATACCACTAGATCATGCCAAAACCAAAGTACCCTACATCCATACACACATGCACACCTTATAATTTTCCCCTCTTAACATAATTAATTATTTACTGTGCAATTAAATCCTAATTATCCAAAATCTTCATACACAAATTACCGAATTACCCTTCACTTATCCGACTTATCTTGCAAAATCCAACTAGGCTCGATTTGGGGTGTGACAATGTGAATCCAAACGGGATTCTATATGCATTGGAGATTCCAGACAGGAATCAAAAACTCTTCGGCTACAGCACTTGAACCTATAGCCATGCCTACCTATCCATGACTCGACTTGCAGGCTAAATTATTAATTCATTTTTTGTTCATATTATCGCATTGTTTAACATCCACATAATCACATTAAGCAATATCATATCATTTGATATCTTGTACACATATATGGCTTATCAAATAAGCCCACAATTCACTATATATGTTCACATGAATTAACACAGTTATCATTACCATGTGCATAATCATTCATAGTCCAGATAAAATATTTCACACAAATAGGGTAATTACAACTCATAGTTCTGTCGCGGTCGCAATAGACCTAAACTCCCCTTCCTGTCGTGCTCGCGTCCTAAGTCGAGCATGTGACCGAGCACAGAAAGATTTTTGTCGCGCTCGCGCTCATTCTTATGCTCACGATAGAACACAGCCTGGCGAATTTTGCCCTCTAGAGCCCTCTGTAATGCTCATGTCCCTAGTTGCGCTCGCGACATAGCATGAACTACGTGTTCAAACTCCTACTAGCACTTTTCTATTCCCATATACATGACTTTTGAAACAAACAAAACATGACATTCAGCCAACATGGCCTTCTAACCAAATGTTCACCCACATGTTAACTTCCCAATGGCACAAATCTTAATACATTTGGACTCAAACGAAGGAGTTATGGCCAAGGGAACACAACTTCTCTAAAGGCCCTCCTATAGAACTTTAGCTACATATATGTGAAATTTTAAAGACCTTAGTGTCCTCAAAACAAAAAGACCATTTCTATAGAAATTATAGGCATAAATTTTAATATTCTAATCCAATTAACCTCACACAAATTAGAGTTGTAAAACTCAACTTATAACCTAAACAATTCCATTAGGTCAAAATGACCCTCAAAACCAATTTTACACTATCAAGCTCATCAAGCTTGAAACCTACAAAATTGCCATAACCAATTCTCCAAACTCATTCTAGACTACCTTAACACATGCATGAATACTTCGGCCCATTCAATATGAGACTAGGTATCCATTCATTGAAAATTTACACAGCAAATTCTCAAGTCTCCTAAAAATAAAGTTTCATGCTTATAGGTCAATAAACTTCATAGCAATCAATTTAACATAACAAACACATCTTCAATTAAATTCAACACACAACACAATTATGCATTTCAGATTATATCCACTACTAATTTAGCACACACATACACATAGTTTCGTAGACCTCTACTCCTTTACTCCAATGAGTTCACTTAGCACTTTGCTCACCCAGCTTCTCTTTTCCTTTATCTTTTCTAGTTTCTTCCACTACAATACACATCCAATTTCCAGAATTGGATAAGGGATTAATTCTAATCCAACATAGAAAAGAAGAAGGAGCAGAAGAAGAAGAATCTAACATGTCACTTACCTTTACTTGCCAAGAACTCAATACAGCTCAGAAATTAATTAACCAATCAACAAGAATCCGATGGACTAATCTAAAGAAGAAGAAGAAGAAGAAGAAGAAAAAGAAGAAGAAGAAGAAGAAGAAGAGAAGAAATGGAGAACAAAATGGCCTGACAAAGAGAGCAAATGAGACAAAATCTTCCTCTCTAATCCCTTATTATGAATGCAAGGATTGAGTTGGCAAAGCCAGCTCAAGACACTTGGAAAACACTCACATTAGATTAAGTTAATCTAATCCCACTTAGCCTTAATTAATCCTTCCCTTAATTAATCATGCACAATTACATTCTAGTCACTTAACTAATTTATTTCATTCAATTAAGTCCTCTTTTCCAATTACACTTAGATCCAAAATTAGAAAACCTAACTCAAACTTGTCCAATTACCCTAATTAAGCAAAATGTTTCTAAGTTATATTTTGGGTCATTACAATTCTCCCCTCCTTAAAAACAATTTTGTTAATGAAATTCATACATGTACTGAACAAATGAGGATATTGAGCTCGCATCATTGATTCAAGTTCCCATATTGCTTCCTTTATCCCATGATATTGCAAAAGCACTTTCACTAACGGAACTTGTTTATTCTGAAGTTGCTTCACTTCCTGTGCCAATATCGCTTTAGGTTTCTCATCATAAGAGAAATCTAGTTGTACTTGCACATCTTGTACTGACAAAACATGTGACTCATCAGATCGATATTATCAGAGCATAGACACATAGAATACATTATGAAGCTTACCTAAAGCTGGAGGTAAGGTTAACTGAATATGCCACTGTCCTAACTCTTTTCAGCACTTCATAAGGTCCAATAAATATCGTACTCAGTTTCCCTTTCTTTCCAAATTGAAGCACTTTTCTCCAATGAGACACTTTCAAAAAGACTTTGTCACCCACATCAAACTCTATATCCTTTCTCTTCAACTTCGCATAGGATTTTTGCCTGTCACTTGCAGCTTTCAGTCGCTATTGAATAATCTTTACTTTATCTTTAGTAGCTCTTACCAGATCAGAACCAATTATCTTATGTTTTTCAACTCTATCCAACATACAGGAGTTCAACATTTCCTACCAAAAAGAGCTTCATAAGGTGCAATGCTAATACTCACTTTATAACTATTATTGTATGCAAATTCCAACAATGGAATGTACTTAAACCAACTTTTAGAAAAGTCCAAAACACAAGCTCGAAGCAAATCTTCTAATACTTGAATTAATCTTTCTGACTACCTATCAGTCTGTGGATGAAAATTTGTATTGAAATGCAATCGTGTACCAAGTGCAAATTGCAATCCTTTCCAAAAATTAGAAGTAAACCTTGAGTCTCAATCAGATAAAATGGAAAATGGAAGACCATGAAGTCGTACAATCTCATTTAGATATAGTTCAGCCAAACGATCCATAGAGTAATCAAGTCAAATCGGTATAAAATGAGCCAACTTAGAAAATCGATCAATGATCACCCATACAGAATCGTGCTGTTTAGATGTCATTGGAAGACCTATTACAAAATCAATGGAAATATTATCCCATTTCCACTATGGAATCAGAATAGAATTCAACAAACCCGATGGAACTTGGTGTTCTGCTTTCACTTGCTGATAAGTCAAACACTTAGAAACATACTCAACCACATCTCTCTTCTTACCAGACCACCAATAAAACTGTTTCAAATCCTGATACATCTTATTGGCACCTGGATGCATGGTAAAGACCGTATTATGAGCTTCATGCAAAAGCTTCTTTTTCAACTCTTTATCATTTGCTATGCATAATCTATTCCGGTAGAACAGAACACCTTCTTTATCCACTGAATAGTCAGTCTTGTTATAATTCCTGACTGACTGCAGAATCTGTTGCAACTTAGGATCATCTTTTTGTGCATCCACTATCTCTTTACTCAAACTAAGTCTTGCTTTTAACTGAGCGATTAAGGCTCCATCAGATGCAAATCTCCATTTGACATGTTGCAATGTCAAAGCTGAGACTGACTTTCTACTCAAAGCATCAGCTACTATATTAGCTTTACCAAGATGGTAATCCACAATGTAATCATAGTCTTTAAACAGTTCAAGCCATCTCCTTTTTCTCAAATTCAACTCTTTTTGAGTAAGCAAATATTTGAGACTCTTATGATCAGTTAAAATGTTGCATCTTTCACCATACAGGTAATGGCACCAAATCTTTAAAGCAAACACTACAGCAGCTAACTCAAGATCATGTGTCGGGTAGTTCTGTTCATGTGGTTTCAGCTGTCTCGAGGCATAAGCTATCACTTTCCCATCTTGCATCAATACACATCCCAATCCAATCTAGACGCATCGCTATACATGGCATACTCTTTATCGAAAATGGGTTGGGTCAAAATCGGTGCTTCAACTAACATCTTTTTCAACTGTTCAAAACTAGCTTGACACTTATCTGACCATATGAACCTAACCCCTTTATGAAGCAACTTGGTGAGAAGAGAAGCAATAACTGAAAACCCTTTTATAAAACACTGATAATAACTCGCCAAACCCAAGAAACTTCTAATCTCAGGCACACTTTTGGGCGGTTTCCAACTCATTACTTCTTCTATCTTAGCTGGATCAACTTTAATGCCCTCGAAAGAGACAATGTGACCCAAGAAAGATACTTCTTTAAGCCAGAACTCACATTTACTAAGCTTAGCATACAACTGTTGTTCTCTCAAGGTCTAAAGCACAATTCTCAAATATTGTTCATGTTCTTCCTCATTCGTCGAATACACAAGTATGTCGTCAATAAACACCACAACAAACTGATCCAAAAATGGCCTGAACACTGATTCATCAAATCCATGAATGTTGCAGGCGCATTGGTCAACCCAAATGGCATTACTAGGAACTCATAATGACCATATTGAGTCCTGAATACAGTCTTCGGAATATCCTCTTTCTTTACTTGTAGCTAATAATATCCTGATCACAAATTGACCTTGGAAAATACACTAGCCCCTTTCAAATGATCAAACAAATTTCAATTCTAGGTAAAGGATACCTGTTTTTCACTATTACCTTGTTAAGCTGTCGGTGAGGGTGATACACTTGGTCGTATACCCTTATCTAGTAACTCTTGTAACTGAGTCTTTAATTCTTTCAACTTAGTAGGAGCCATACGATAAGGTGTCTTAGAGACAGGTGTGGTACCTGGCACAATCTCAATTGAGAGATTCACTTCTCTTACAAGTGGTAAACCAGTTAACTCTTCAGGAAACACATCAGGAAATTCTTTCACTACAGGTAAATCTGTATTCTAACTTGTTCCCTCTACGAATCTAATACAAGGGCTAAGAAAGCTTCACATCCTTTTCTCAGACACCGATAAGCTTGCATAGCAGAAATTATATCTACTAAAGGATTAGAGTACACACCCCTCACAACTATCTTAAACTGTTCTAAACTTCTAAGCACAACTGTTTTCTTTCTATAGTTACCAATAGCTCAATGCTTACTTAACCAATCCATCCCCAAAATCAAGTCAAACTCATAAAAAGCAGTTCTATCAAATCTACATGAAATTTCTAACCTTGAACCACTAAAGGTCAATCTTTATACACCATATTCACATTAATACTATTCCCCAAGGACTAGTCACACACATATCATAGTCTAAATGATAAACTAAAGAGATTTTATCACATAACTTCTTAGAACAAACATATGAATGTGTGGATTCAGGGTCAATTAATGCAAACATTTCCATATCAAAGAGTATAAATGTACCTTCTATAACTTTTGGTGCATCCTGCTCCTCACGAGCTTTCATAGCATATGCCCGTACTGGTGCTATAGGAGGTTGATCAACTAATTCTGACACTGCACCACCTCTGGACTGGCTACTTCTACCATGTCCTCTACCTCTTCCATGATTTAATAGAGGAAAATTAAATCCACATCTACTTGCTTCCTGCTAATTCCCTCTCACTTCATAGTCTTTAGGACGTGCTCAGTGCTCCCACATCAGAAACATGCGCCAGTCAACTTCTAACATTCACCATTATGATGCTTACAGCAATGGGGACACTCAGGTACATCACTTCTATTACCTGCCCCACCTCTACCAGTACCGGATGCAAAAGAAGATCATTGTTTTCTTTCTCTAGTAGCTGGGTTACTAGCTGATTAAGCTTGAGGTGCCACTTGTGAATCTCTAGATCTCTTTCCCAAGTAAGCACCACCTCTAGAAGAATTTCTCCTTTGTACTCTTTCCCTCTAAATATCTACTGACCTTTCAACTCTCATGGCTGCCTGAACTATCTGATAATAGCTCACGTTCTGATAGGTAGTCTGGAGATCAACAGTGCCTTTATCGACTCATTCAAACCTTCTTCAAATTGCTGACATCTGAATTCTTCTGTAAGCTCACCTTCAGGTGCATACTTACTAAGCCTACAAAACTCTTTCTTATATTCTGCCAATGACAAGGTTCTCTGCCTTAAATTTAGAAATTACTTCCAAATTGCTTCTCGATATGCCTTGGTAATGTGCTTGTTACGAAATTCTTGCACAAAGAAATCCCAAGTGATCGGAGTAGGAAGCATAGGATGCCATAGGACAAACTTCCCCCAATCATAGGAAGATCCTTGCAGAAGAGACACTACACATTCTACTTTTTGTTCTAAAGGGCATCTAATTTCATCAAGTACCCTCTGCACTTTCTCTATCTAGAATTCTTCTTTAAAGAACTCGTCCATGTTTTCTCAATAAATCCACTAGAGCTATCGGTGCTATCATACGATGTAGCACCCTTGTCATATCTTGAGACATCTTAAGCAAAGCCTCCATTGGTACCATCGAAACATCTCTTTCAACACTCACTGATACAGAAGGACTAGACACATATAATTCTGGGTCTCTCAGATTAACGCTTTCTATGGTCTCTTTTCTAGCTTCCTGAGAAGGATCCATCACTCTGATACATACATAAAGACGTTTGCATTAGGTCAACACAACTATATGCATTTCTATTCTACACTTCATCCAGAAACGACTAAACCTAGCCTACGCTCTGATACCATAACCTATAGTGCCCCTTCCTGACCGCACGCATAGCCACGCTACGGCGGTTGAAGAGGGTCGCAATGCACACACATCATATTACGCATACACATATAACTGAGCTATAACAAAATCTTGAATTAACAAATTTCTTCTAGAGCAACACAATACATTCTACAACTCATACATTGGATAAATATCATTAGCTGTCCACTTATATTGCAAACTGTTAACTTATAATTTCAAGGCTCAACCATTACAACAGTTCTCTAATACATGGCAAAAACTAGTAATTACATAATACATATTACAAAAGAACCTACACGAACAATGGACCCTAATGTGTTGACCATAGAAGATGCGGGACCGTCCTTCACACACGCTTTACTTCAGAACCTATACGGATTAACACCAGTGCTAAACGATAAATTATTGGGGAAACAGCACACAATATCCATTCATAGCAATAATTATATATTAACAAATACATGCCTCACATTCATGCTTCATCATATATATGCTTCATAATATGCTTCATCATATACATGCTTCATAATATACATATAACACCGTCAACAAGTCATATTCATACATTCTGATATCGCATGACATTTTCATAACGCGTCACATTCACATTCTTATAACGCATAATATTCGCCTTACTCATTATAAATTCATCATTCATTTCTTACCTTGTCTGCAAACTATTAGAAATGGATAACAGGATATCGCATTAGTACTCATAAGTACCATAAATCACATTAGTATCCGTAGATACAACACTTACGCATTAGCACCCATAGGTACCGATATATTCATATATATAAATATACACTTATGTGAACCAAATGGGATTTTATATGCATTGGAGATTCCAAACGGGAATTAAAAATGCTTTGGCTGCAGCACTTGACCCTATAGGCATGCCTACCTATCCACGACTAGACTTGCAGGCTAAATTTTTAATTCATTTATTGTTCATATTATCGCATTGTATAAGATCCACATAACCATATTAAGCAATATCATATCATTTGATATCTTGTACACATATATGGCTTATAAAACAAGTCCACACTTAACTATATATGTTCACATGAATTAACACATTTATCATTACATGGTGCATAATCATTCATAGGCCAGATAAAATATTTCACACAAAACAAGGTAATTACAACTCATAGTTCTATCACGCTCGCGACAGAACAAAACTCCCCTTCCCATCGCGCTCGCGTCCCAAGTCGTATACGCGACTGAGCAAAGAAATACTTCTATCGCCCTCGTGTTCACGACAGAACACGGCCTGGCGAATTTTTCCCTATGGAGCCCTCTGTTGTGCTCACGACAGAACATGAACTATGTGTTCGAACTCCTACTACACTTACCCCTTTCGAGCACTTTTTCGTTCCCATATACATGACTTCTAAAACAAACCAAAAACATCACTTTTAGCCAACATGGCCTTCTAACCAAATTTTCACCCACATGTTAACTTCCCAATGGCACAATTCTTAATACATTTGGACTTAAAACTAAGGGCTTATGGCCAAGGGAACATAACTGATCCAAAGGCCCTCCTACAGAACTTTAGCCACATATATGTTTAATTTTGAAGACCTTAGTGTCCTCAAAGCAAAAAGACCATTTCTATAGCAATTATAGGCATAAACTTTAAGTTTTTAATCCAATTAACCTCAAACAAATTAGAGTTTTAAAACTCAACTTATAACCTAAACAATCCCATTAGGTCAAAATGACAATCGCATTAGGTCAAAATGACCCTCAAAACCAGTTTTACATTATCAAGCCGATCAAGCTTGAAACCATCCGAATTGGCATAACCAATTCTCCAAACTCATTCTAGACTACCTTAACATATGCATGAACACCTCAGCCCATTCAATTTCACATGAGGTATCCATTCATTCAAAAGTCACACAGCAAATTCTCAAGTCTCCTAAAAACAGAGTTTCATGCTTATAGGTTAATAAACTTCATAGCAATCAATTTAACATAACAATACACATCTTTCATTCAATTTAACAAACAACACAATTATGCATTTTAGATTATATCCACTACCATTTTATCACACACAAACACATAGTTTCCCAAACCTCTACAGCTTTACTCTAATGAGTTCACTTGGCACTTGGCTCACCCGGCTTCTCCTTTCCTTTATCTTTTCTGGTTCCTTCCACTACAACACACATCCAATTTCCAGAATTGGACAAGGGACTAATTCCAATCCAACATAGAAAAGAAGAAGAAGGAGAAGAAGAAGAAGAATCAAACACATCACTTACCTTGACTTGCCAAGAACTCAACACAGCTCAGAAATCAACTAACCAATCAACAAGAATCCGATGGACTAATCTAAAGATTATGAAGAAGAAGAATAAGAAGAAGAAGAGAATGGCTGGACAAAGAGAGCAAATGAGACAAAATCTGCCTCTCTAATCCCTTATATATGCATTCAAGGGCTGAGCTGGCAAAGCCAGCTCAAGATACTTGCAAAACACGCATATTAGATTAAGTTAATCTAATTCCACTTTGCCTTAATTAATCATGCACAATTACATTCTAGTCACTTAACTAATTTATTTCATGCAATGAAGTCCTCTTTTTCAATTACACTTAGATCCAAAATTAGAAACCTTAAATCAAACTTGTCCAATTACCCTAATTAAGCAAAATGCTACTAGGGTAGATTTTAGGTCATTATAATTATTCCATGGATCGCTTGATGAAAATGTATGTGAATGAAATTGTTGGGCTTTATGCATGGTATTCCTTTATTGATTGTGTCAAATCGGGATTCGAGATTCACTTCAAGATTTTGGAAAGGTCTGCAATCTGCTCTTGGTACTCATCTTAAATTCAACACTGCTTTTTATCTTTAGACAGACGGATAGTCAGAAAGATTAATTCAAGTGTTGGAAGATTTGCTTCGAGATTATGTCCTAGACTTTTCTAGAAGTTAGGATAGATACATCACGTTGATAGAGTTTGCATATAATAACAGTTACTAGATGAGTATTGTTATAGCCCCGTATGAAGCTTTTTATGGTAGGAAGTGTCGGACTCTTATCTGTTGGACAGAATTGAGTGAGCACAAGGTAATTTGCCCTCAACTAGTTAAAGATACTGAAGAAAAAGTAAGGGTGATTCAACAAATGTTAAAGACTGCAGGTGACAGACATAAATCTTATGCAGATTTGAAAAGAAAAGATATAGAATATGAAATTGGAGACAAAGTCTTCCTTAAGGTATCACTATGGAGAAAAGTGCTTGTAATGGCCCCAATACCTGGCCAGCTGTGAATAATATTTTTCGATAATGAATAGTACTCCCAAGGTGAATATTGCACTCGGGGGTGAAAAATATTTTATTTAATTATCGGAAAATATTAGTAACGGTGAGTTCGGGGTTAAAATTTGGAGTGAAATCGAGGTCAAATGGGCCTCCAAAAGTCAAAAATATGAAAAAATAGCGGTTCGGTTCAAATAGTAACTAGTTTGACCAAAGGTTTGACCGAGCCTTTAAAAATAGTAAATGAGCTCCATAAATCACCAAATCTTGCAGATTGGATTAAAATAATATTTAAAAATTTTTGGTAGAAAAAAAAAGAAAATTTTCTGTGACACCGAAAATTATTGAATCGGACGGATCTTATTAGATCGGACTGAAAAAAGACTCTGATTGGGCTGAAATTTTGGGTGCAGCTTAGTTTTTGCATGTTATGAATTATAAAAATGAATTTGGGAAGAATTGGATTTGGAAATTTAGAAAACCACAGAAAATTTGCATTTTGGGCTTAAAAATTGCATGTTGGGCTTAAGAGAGTGGGCCTAGGGTTGGATCAAGGCCCAACCCATTTGACCACCTTAAATAGAATTTATGAGGCAGTTTTGGGTGGCTGTAATCTTTATCCCTCTCAGCTTCTTGCTCTCCCTCTTTGGCCGAGACACATTCCTCTCCTCCTCTTTCATTTTCTTCATCTTTTCTTTAAATTTCTTATCAAATCCTACCACTTAAAGTGAAATTCTGCCTCTCTAATTGCACTTTAGGGTCCCTAATCCTAGAATTGAGCAAAATAAGAGGATAAAAGCAAGGGATCAAGTGTAGATCTTGAAATTTGGTAAGTTAAATTAAAGTTATAAATTTAGTTTAAGGGTGCCTAGATATGTTTTTAGGTATCTAGAGTTGATTTATGAAGTTATTTTGAGCAAAAGAGAACAAAATCATAGTGAAATTTGGATGTGTATTTTCAGCCCTATGTAGAGAATCAAGGTGGTGTGCAAGCTTCTAAAGGAAAGGGCAAGGAAAAAGAAGCATAGGAAGGGCTAAGCAAGTATACAAGGTTTGTGGCTATGAAATCTTTAAATTTCCCTAAGAATTTGGTGTGTTTACATTATGTTAATTAGGTGAACTTGTGCTAAAAGCATGTGTATGTGAATATAAGCATATAAAAGTGATTAGGGGTATGTAAAATGACATTTAGAATGCTTAAATTGAATTAAAGAAATTTGTAAGGTAATGGGATTACCTTGGCCAAATGAAACCATAGGGTGTACTAGGGTGTATCTTAGGTATACTTGAAGTCTAATGGCATAAATTGAATTTAGACATGAAATTAAGTGTCCACGAATTTATTTGTAATTTTTGGAACATGTATGAATATTTTAGAGAATAAGGTCACATTATGTTTAATATGAAAATCACGAATTATGATGAGATAATTGATGAAAAGTGCAATAATGATGAATATATTGTGTAACTAGCATAATGAAATGAAAATGAAGTGATAACATGAGTGAAAGTCTTAAAATGTAGAAATTGACTTTAAGAAAATTAAGAAAAATTTGCCCTTAATAGTGGTCTGGCGGTTAAAATCTAGCTCAGGATATGTTTGGCTAGCCATAGGGACCTTCGTACCATGGTGTAAGCCATGGCGACTTGCTTGATTATGGCAGATTCACGATGGTCTCCCATAGCCCTCTGTTATATGTTAAATGTTACATGTCATACATTCAGTGTAAGTGTTGGGATGGTCCTTTGGGATCATTCTCTAGTGCAGTGTAGTGGGACTATAGGGCCCATGTCCCATATATCCCTTTTAAGGATTTCTGTCGGGATTACACTAGGGGCATAATGGTAAAAATAGCTTGAAAATGTAAAAAAGAAAAGTGAAAATGAGAATTAGAACGAAAAAGGGCTCAAATGAAAGAAAATAAAAAGTTTAGGGGTAAAATGGTAATTTATCAAAATAATGAGATAACGGGTAAAAAATGACAAAATATTGACCAAGCGGGTTAAAAATGAAATTTAGTAAATTCGGAGGACTAAAACGTAATTTGACATAAAAATGGAAAAATAGGGACTAATTGGTAGTTTACATGTCAAATAATGAATTAAAGTGAAAATTAAGTAAAAAAGGTAATTAAAATGATAATCGTGAAAAGAATGTAAAGTATAAGGACCAAAGTGTAATTTACCATGAAAGTGTCGAAATAAGGACTAAAATGCAATTTGTAGGTTCGAGAATGACTTAGATGAAAAATAAGGGTATATAATGGGATTTTGGTAAGCAAATGATGAATAGGGATAAAATCATAATTAATTGGAAAGTTTAGGACTAAAAATGAAATTTTGCCTTAGAGATGGTATTAATGGAATAATATGAATAGTGAAGTGAAAATAGTGTTTATATATGTAAATAATGAATATGGTATTGTTATTGAATTGTTGTGCCCCTCGGGGCTGTGGAATTGTTTGTCGTGCAGGTTGGGTAGGTTAAGTTTTAAAATGTTATGCTGTCGAAATTTTTACCAAATAAATAGTAAAATTGGACTGTTATAGGTAAATCGGCAGGCCAATTCGTAAATGGCAATTAATTAAAAGATTTGTAATTAAGTGAACATTATTATATTTGATAAGTATATAAAAAAAATTACTCAGTAATCGCTTAACATCGTAATCATTAGTATAGTAAGGGTGTCACAATGCTTCGGTTTGGGAAGAAAGTGTAATGGCCCAAAATAGATACTTTCATGAATAGTAATTTTCGGGCCGTAAATAGTGACACTGAGGTGAATACTGCCGCCCCGGGGTGAAAAATATTTTATTATATTATTAGGAAGTACAAATTATAAGGAGTCTGGTGGTATAATTTGGAGTGAAGTTGAGGTCATATATGTCGTCAAAAGTCAAAAATAAGAAAAAACCACGGCTCGGTTTAAATAGTAACAGGATTGACTTTAGGTTTGACCGGACTTTTAAGATAGTAAATGATATCTGAAAAGTTATCTGAAGGCATGGAGGGACTCAGAGTGATGTGTAGAACAATTTGGTGGTGAAAAGGAAATTTTATAGTGCACTGAAAAATTAGTGAATAGGACCGATTTATTTGAACCGGACCGAAAATGGGTCTTAATTGAGATGAAATCAAAGTTTAATAAGTTATTAAGAGTAAAAAGTAAGTTAAGGATGAGAAATGAACCGAACCGGTCCAACTATAGAACCGAACCGATTTGACCAGTTTGACCTCAGTTGATTGGTTTGACCTAGCTCTAATTAGTATTACAGAGCTCAGAAAAATTATCTGAAAGTATGCGTTTGCTTGAAATATTATGGAGAATCAAATGGTATTGGAAATTAAATTTTATGGTGAGACAGAAGACTGAATTATCGGACTGGTGGAAAATTATCGGACCGAGAAACAGTCTCCGATTTGGCTGCAATTTTATATGGAGCCTAACAAATATATTTTATGAATTATGGAATTGATTTGGGGAGCAATTGAACTTGGTAAGTGATGAAAATAATTTTGGACTTGAAAATGGGCTTAAAATGTATAAATGGGCGCTTTTAATTGGATCGGCCACTTAGTTGGGCCAAGCCCAGCCCAAACCAGCCCCTATATAAGCCCTCAAATCTCAGATTTCTCTTGAGAAATTTGCCAAAATCCAGCAGCTCTCCCTCCCCCTTTCCATGGCCGAATTGTCTTCTCCCTCTCGATTAATATTTCTTCATCTTCTCTCCAAATTTCTCCCTAAATTCAAGATGCTTTACCATATTTCATCTTCTCTACAACATGGTGGCAGCCTCTAAACTCTTTTTATGGTGATTTAAGTGGAAGAAATCAAGTGTTCAAGATTATGTGTCAAAATTGAGATAAGAGATTTTGAGATCTATAATTCAATTTAATGGTTCAAATAGGTATTTTAGAATGTGTAGAGGATGCTTATGTAGTTATATTGAATAAATGAAGTGAAATAATGGTGGTTATCCTTGGTGATGTATTCGGCCACTTAAGATGTACAAAGGAGATGGTGATGTTTCATAGAGTAAAGCTAAGGAAAGGAAGATTGAAGTGTGAAGAAATAAATCTAAGGTTAGTGGATACAATATCCCATCCTTTCCATGAATTATGTATGATTTTAGCTTATGTTTATATTGTGTATGTGTGATTTGTGCATGCTAAATTGAAATAAACTTGATATACAAGTTTTGGGAGGTTAAATATAAGATAATGATTAAAATGGAAAGAAGTAAATTGTATACTAAGAATCCTATGTAGGTGTTGAGCATTTTCTATATATGCTTATTATACCGCAAGTATACGGTGTACCGCAATAGTACTTAAGATGTCGATCCCACGAGGAACGTTTTTACACACTATTACTAATTGATTTTAATCTTGTTTACAATGACTAATTAATGGTAGAGTTGGTTTTAATCTAATCTAACATGTAAACTAATTAAACCTAGTTAATGATAGTCAAAAGAAGATAAAACAAATCATGAAGAATTAAAAACAATGAACTTGATTCCATCATTTAGATTAACATCTTTCATCTTTTATGCAAGCCAAGTTAGAATAAACTTTTAACTCACTCTCTCGACATGAATTAAAATGCCTAAAACATATAATTAAAATTCTAACTCACAATTTTCATTAATGAATTAGAGGTTTCTAATTACATATTTTAAGAATAAACACTAACCTATAGTAATTATCTCAATATACCGATTTCTCAAAATATACCTTGATAATGAATCTCTATTAAATGTCAGATAAAGCAAACTCTCGAATTACTTTAACTTGTAAAGATCATGCAAAAGATATTAATAGAGAATCTACAATGAAAGACTATGAAAGTAGATAGAAATAGAAATAATCATAACATACAAATTCATTAAAATGATATTCATAAAAATATTGGAGAAGAATTAAAAATAAGAGAATAAGATAGAAGCCTTTCAACCCTTTTCTCAATCTCTTGAAAATATATTTTCTCCTCCTTGATCTTCTTCTTCAAACCATAAAACTAAATAGAAATTTAACTAAGAAAAATCTGTCTTACAAAATACAGAAAAATTACTTAACTAAAAAATTCATCTCCCTAAAATTACAGTTAAACTACATATTTATAGATATTAAACTAAGAATTGTGTCCCTTGAGAATGGTTGCAAAGTTTGGTGAAAGAGGACAACTTTTCATGTGTCTTTTGGCTCAAAACTGCCCCAACGGTCGTCTCTGTCGCGATCGCAACGTTGTCGCGATCGCGACAGAACGCGCTTGCGCATTTTCTTCTTTCTTTCTTCTTTCTTTCTCTCTTGCTCGTCACGACTCGCAACTTACCATCACGTGGTGTGACTTCGCGTGTGTGTCGTGACCGCTGCTTACGTCTCGCCTTCTCCTCTTCTTTCTCTTCTCTTCTCTTCATTTTTCTTTCCTGCCTCTCTGTGTCGTCACGAGTCGTGAGCCATCATCACGACTCGTGACCCTAGTCCTCTATTTCTTTTCCTCCTTCCTTTTGCCTTCTCCCTTGCCAGTCACGACTCGCGACATAGCATCACTAGTCGTGACTGTGCTCTGTTCTCGTGATCCTCTTCTGTCTCTGCTTCTTCTCTTCATTTTTCACCTAAAAACACTAAAAACACCAGTAAACACAAAAACATGCAACCTAATACAAATAAACATAAACTAAGACATATGAAACCAAATATACACAATTACACAATTAATTACATAAATACATAGAAAATATATACTATATTATAACTCAATTAAGCTCCTATCAAATTCTCCCACACTTAACCCTTGCTTGTCCTCAAGCAAGAGAAAAGAAATAAGCAAATTCAATAGCCAGTAAACATAATTACAAAGCAATGTCCATTCAGTATATACACTAGAATTGCAAAGATTAACTATCCCAAATACTCACACATATCAGTAAATCAAAATTCAAAATATGCATTGAAAATTCAACAAGTTTTCTAATTTTACTACTTCCAACATAAAGAATATAAAGTCTCAAAAACTAAACATGACTTAAAAGAGAGAAAATTGATCATAAAAGTTAAAAAATTTAAGATTGCTAGTCACCTTTTAGGACAATTTAAGCTCACTTACTCTTAATCAAATCTCATGGTATTTTTAGACTCTTTTTTTCTTTTCTTTTGATTTTTCTTTTTATTTTCTAGCAAGAGAAAGTATATGGGTGCGTTTTACGCTCCATCCCATATTTTTGCAATTTTGATATATATCTTGCTCTCTTTTTTATTTTTTATTTTTTATAACTTAAGTGGGTGCATTTTATGCTCCATCCCACTTTTAACTTTTCTTTTTATTTTTTCAAGTCCTCATCCATTATTGAAAAGAAATAAGGGCAAGTATTATGGCTATAGTTTCCATAGGCAACTAGAAACTTAAAATTTTAAACAAAATGAGCAAATTCTAACTTTAAAAACATTGTAGGTAAAGAGACTAAATAATCTATAATGTTGAAATAAGTAAAACCAAATAACTTGAAAAACTTAAAACACATACCAAAAATTTTTTGAAAAACTGATAAAAATGAGCATAGAGGATAATTGACTTAACAACCTATATAATATACCAAATGAACAATGCCTCATAATAAAGTTTACTAAAAAGCCTAATTGAAATATAAAAACACACAAACAAAAACAAACATGCAATTTACATGCACAATACATAAATAAATTTATAAAACATAAGTAATCACAAACATCACAACACATGCACTCTCCCACACGTAGAACCAACATTGTCCTCAATGTGAAGAAAAAAAACAAAACAAGTAAAAGAAAGAAAACAAATAAAATAAAGAATAGAAATACGTCCCTATCATGGTGATGGTGGAGGTGAGGGAACCACAAATCCAGTTTGGGTGAGGAAGCTATCAAACTTGTACTCCAAACGCCTTTGACGACGCGCTATAGAGGACAGCTGATCTTGCATATGAGATAACATCACTGGTATGGTGTTGCTAGATGAGCCAACATCAGGGGCAGCAGCCACATCTGCTGGAACATCAGGTAAAATGTCATCTTCACTAGCTCCCTCATCACCAACCTCTACTTCTTGTGCCTCCACTTGTGGTTCAGAAGGTCCAGCAATGTCCCTCCAACAAGACCTCAAATGTGATGGAATTTCCTGAAAATTAGCACTAACCACCTCTCCACGAACAAAAAGATGTTTAGTAAAATAAATACAAGGACGATGTCGATGATAACAACGAAAATCAACATCTAAATTTCTTACAAGAACAGTAATAATATGCCCATGTGTTATAGGTGATTCATGTCTATCAACACAATACAACAACTGACTTACAACCCAATAAGACCAACACACATCCTTTCTTTTATGTACACACCACATCAAAAAGAGTTCATTAAGAGAAACTCGATTAAATTCAGATCTGTTGAAAATCAAAGATGCAAAAATCTTGTGCAAAACCCAATATTTTAAATCCTTGATAAACATTGATTTAGCATCTCTAGCTTTATATGGTGTTTGCAAATCAGTTAAAAATGTCCAAAATCTATTAGGCTTAAAAGATTTAGGGGGGTCAAACAAACCAGTTTGTGAAAATTCAAACATACGATTCATCATAAAATAAGTCAGAGTGTGTGCTTTACCATCCAATCGAAAATCAATCTAATATTCATTATCCTCATTTTTTTTCAAAGATGTATAAAATTCAAGCATTAAATCAGGATAAATATCTTCATGCATATTGGCAAATCTAAGGAAACCACAGTTAGACAACATCTCAATCACAATATTTAACATGCCCACTTGCTCTAACAAATCTGATGGAAAATACTTACATTGTGAAAATTTTCTGTCACAGAGAGTAAGAAAACGACTACCTTCATCAACAGAAAATATAGGAAATCCAGCACCAAAGGAATCAGAAATGTCACCCTCTTCAGCCTCTTGCCTTGCTTGTTCAATTCTTGAAATGGATGGGTTTTTGGTTCTTACCATATTTGTATGTGTTGTGTAAACAAAGATTTAAAGAAGACATATAGTAAAATAGAACTGCTAACGAAGAAAGAAACAAAGATGAGGAAAATGCCGAAATTAACCAAGAAATGAAGTACTGAAATAACTAAGAACAATGAAAATGAAATAAAAAAAAACAAAGTACAGATCCCTAACAGATTTGCTCACAAAGAAGAAAATAAAATCAAATACCAGTTCAAAAGAAATAATCGACAGTACCTGGCGCGAAGAAGAAATGAAAATGACAAATGAAATTGGGAACAAAAGACAACAGTGTTAATACGTAAATGCAAACTTGGGAACGAAAGGAAATGAAAGAAGATGAAGGGTACAGATGACGAACAGAGATTAAATGAAATTGTGAGTACACAGAAATGAAGATAAAAGGAAATGACAGAGATGAATATGGGTGGCGACTCGTGACCTAAAATGAGAAGAGTTTATAGTGAAGTAAAATAGAAAAGAAAAAAGGAACACGAAAAGTCCCGACGTTTTAGGGTTTTGAATTTAAAATTTCCCTCTTTTAATTTTTAAGCTGTGTGAGTTAAGGAGATTAACGGTAATCTAAGCTATATTAATGAAAAGTAAAATAGTAATATCAGAAAAGAGAAAATTTAAGGCAAATAAAATTAAAATTAATAAGTAAATAAAAGAAAATAAATTAATAAAACAAAACTTACCTGATTAGTCGATTATGCGTCACGAGTCGTGAAGAAGAGTCACGACTCGTGATGCTCCTCACAGGCGACTCCTCCTCAGCTCCACCCCGTCACGAGTCGAGCCTGGAAGTCACGACACGTGATGATGTACAGCTACTACAGAAATGTGCTTCATCGCCTTCTGTCGCGATCGCGATACTTGCCACGATCGCGACAGAATGTAACGTCTGCAAAAATTTTTTTATTTATTTATTTTTTATTTATTTATTTTAATTTTGATATTATTTTTTATTAACTAATCTTACTAAATTAGCTGTAAAATAAAAACAAATGTGTTAGTAGCATTAAAATCTAAAATACAAAAAAATAAAATTATATAAACAAATTTAAAATAAAGTACAAAATCTAAATAAAAACAATATAACTAAGTAACCTAAACAGAAGAATTAGACATATCATGGTTTAATAGCATCCCTAGGATTCTCCTCAGTATTACTTGGAAGACATCCTAGATTTCTAAAAGGTAAAGAATTTGCAAGTTGGCCTATTTGAACCTCAAGATTATGAATAGTAGCAGCATGATTTTTAGCAATTTGGTCAAATTTTTCTTCAAGTTTCTTTTGACTTGCATCTTGAGAATGCATCCTACAATTAATTTCTTCAATGAATTTATCAATTTTAACCTCAAAGGCCCCAAACCTATCTTGTGGTTGTTGGTATCCTACACCTCTATTTTGGTTGTTAACATTATTATTCCCCCATGAAAGGTTAGGATGGTTTCTCCAACCAGCATTATAAGTGTTAGAATAAGGATTTCCACGACCTTGACCTTGAAGAAAATTAACTTGCTCTTCTTTATTAACCATGCCTAAATTGCAATTATCACTCTTATGTCCTTGTTGACCACACACATTGCATGCATTTAATGAATTACCACCCAAACTTAGACTATTAACTCTATGATTTAATGCTTCAATTTGGGCTTGTAATGCAACCATAGAATCTACTGAATGTACTCCCCTAGCATTAGAATTATTATACTCCCTTACTCTTTCAGGAGGCCACATACAGTTATTCATTGCCATCTCTTCTAATAGCTCATATGCTGCATCAATTGTTTTTCTCATTAAAGATCCACCAGCAGCAGCATCAATAGTCCCCCTTGTGGTAGGATTTACACCATTATAGAATGTTTGCATCAACAACTCTCTTGGCAAGTTATGGTGTGGACACATCCTTTGCAATTCCTTGAATCTTTCCCAAGCCTCATATAATGATTCATTATCATTTTGAACAAATGTAGTAATATCCTTTATGATTTTTGCAGTTTTGGCCAATGGAAAATATTTTGATAAAAATGCTTGGGCCAATTGGTCCCAAGTAGTTATAGATCCCCTTGTTAGGGAATTCAACCAAGCTTTTGCTTTATCCTTCAAAGTGAATGGAAAAAGCCTAAGCTTGATTGCATCAGCCGAAACCCCATTTATCTTAAAGGTATCACAAATCTCAAGAAAATTTGCCAAATGAGCATTTGGATCCTCATTTGCCAAATCATAAAATTGAATACTATTTTGAATCATTTGTAATAATGAAGGCTTAATTTCAAATTGATTGGCATTTACCGTTGGTCTTACCACTCCTTGTTGAGCACCACTCAAAGCAGGTGTGGCAAAGTCCATCAATCTTGGTGGATTTTCTTCAGCCATGATAATTGATCTCCTATTTTTGTTCTTCTTTTATTGGATTTCCGGTTACTCAATAAAAACCTCTCAATTTCAGGATTTAAAGGCTCAAGCTCTTCTAAAGAACTCCTTGTACTAGGCATGAACTTCTAAAATCCTGTAAAAACAAAACACAAAATTAATTTAAACAAATAAACAAATTAAAACAAAAGAAAATATTGTAATCCAAAATCATAAATCAATTTTTATAATGGCATAGAACCGTTCCCCGGCAACGGCGCCAAAAACTTGTTGAGCATTTTCTATATATGCTTATTATACCGCAAGTATACGGTGTACCGCAATAGTACTTAAGATGTCGATCCCACGAGGAACGTTTTTACACACTATTACTAATTGATTTTAATCTTGTTTACAATGACTAATTAATGGTAGAGTTGGTTTTAATCTAATCTAACATGTAAACTAATTAAACCTAGTTAATGATAGTCAAAAGAAGATAAAACAAATCATGAAGAATTAAAAACAATGAACTTGATTCCATCATTTAGATTAACATCTTTCATCTTTTATGCAAGCCAAGTTAGAATAAACTTTTAACTCACTCTCTCGATATGAATTAAAATGCCTAAAACATATAATTAAAATTCTAACTCACAATTTTCATTAATGAATTAGAGGTTTCTAATTACATATTTTAAGAATAAACACTAACCTATAGCAATTATCTCAATATACCGATTTCTCAAAATATACCTTGATAATGAATCTCTATTAAATGTCAGATAAAGCAAACTCTCGAATTACTTTAACTTGTAAAGATCATGCAAAAGATATTAATAGAGAATCTACAATGAAAGACTATGAAAGTAGATAGAAATAGAAATAATCATAACATACAAATTCATTAAAATGATATTCATAAAAATATTGGAGAAGAATTAAAAATAAGAGAATAAGATAGAAGCCTTTCAACCCTTTTCTCAATCTCTTGAAAATATATTTTCTCCTCCTTGATCTTCTTCTTCAAACCATAAAACTAAATAGAAATTTAACTAAGAAAAATCTGTCTTACAAAATACAGAAAAATTACTTAACTAAAAAATTCATCTCCCTAAAATTACAGTTAAACTACATATTTATAGATATTAAACTAAGAATTGTGTCCCTTGAGAATGGTTGCAAAGTTTGGTGAAAGAGGACAACTTTTCATGTGTCTTTTGGCTCAAAACTGCCCCAACGGTCGTCTCTGTCGCGATCGCGACAGAACGCACTTGCCCATTTTCTTCTTTCTTTCTTCTTTCTTTCTCTCTTGCTCGTCACGACTCGCAACTTACCATCACGTGGCGTGACTTCGCGTGTGTGTCGTGACCGCTGCTCACGTCTCGCCTTCTCCTCTTCTTTCTCTTCTCTTCTCTTCATTTTTCTTTCCTGCCTCTCTGTGTCGTCACGAGTCGTGAGCCATCATCACAACTCGTGACCCTAGTCCTCTATTTCTTTTCCTCCTTCCTTCTGCCTTCTCCCTTGCCAGTCACGACTCGCGACATAGCATCACTAGTCGTGACTGTGCTCTGTTCTCGTGATCCTCTTCTGTCTCTGCTTCTTCTCTTCATTTTTCACCTAAAAACACTAAAAACACCAGTAAACACAAAAACATGCAACCTAATACAAATAAACATAAACTAAGACATATGAAACCAAATATACACAATTACACAATTAATTACATAAATACATAGAAAATATATACTATATTATAACTCAATTAAGCTCCTATCAGTAGGCTAAATGAAATACCTTGAGTATACTAAGGTATACTTGATGTTTTTAGGTGAATTAATGATGTATTCATAAGAATTTATATGTAATATGGCTAAATTACTGATTAAAGAGATGGGTTTAGTATAGGGTGAATGGGTTATTTGGATTTAATTGAATATTTGTTATGTGATAATATAATTTAAGTGAATACTTAGGCTAAATGAAATGTAATTTAAGTAAATAAATGAAGAATGAATGAAAAATAAGAATAAAAAGAGAATGAATATTTGGGCCGAATGGTATACAAGGCTAAACTATAGTACATTTAGTTAATTAATTAAGTATAATGGCATAGAATGAATGAAATTGAGTATATTATAATTTATTTGGAATTAATTGAATATTTTAGAATATAATAATATATTATGTTTATGATGGAAATAATAATATGTATGGTAAATTATGAAATTATGACATGAACGATATTAGAATTAATTAAATAATGAAATGAAGATGCATTAGTGAAAAAAGATTTAATTACATGTGAATGAAAAATGTTAATTGAATGGAATGTCATGTTAATTAATAGTGTAATTTATTTTAAGTTATTGTTATAATGGAACTTGAATTGAATGAATGATTTAATTGCCCTTAGTAGTGGTCCGGTAGTTAATCTGGTTCAGGATATAGTTGGCTAGCCATAGAGATTTCACACTGCGGTACGAGTCATGGCCACTCACTTAAGTAGGCCAATGACGGTCTACTAAATGTTGGAATGTTCAAATGTTAAAATGTCAAAATGAAATGGAATGTATGGGTGGTCCTTTGGGGTCACTCTAAAATGTAGTGGATCTATGGGATCCACGTCCCGTGTATCCGGTTTAAAAATTTCTACCGGATTGATACTAGGGGTAAAATTGTAAATATAGATTTTAAAATGGTAAAAAAAATATGAATTGAAGTAGGTAAATAAAAATTAAAATGAGAAATAGAGTAGTAAAAGACGTAATTGTAATAAATTAAAAAGATGGTGCGATTAAAGGGTAAAAGTGCAAATTTAATAATTAACATGGTTAACAAGAGAGAATAGGAATTGAATTGGTAAAGTAAGTAAATTGATAATATTTTAAGGACTAAAATATAAAATGGCACAAAAAATAGTATTTAAGGATTAAACGGAAAATTGTATGTTAAAATGATGGAAAATGAATAAATGAGTTTTAATAAAGGAAAGTAGAATGAAAAAGGACTAAAATGTAAGGATTTTAAAAGTAATAAGAGCAAAATAGTAATTATGTAAAAGATTGAATTAAAAAGGAAAATCTGAAGTTATATGTGAATAAATGTTAAATTAAGTAAAAATAGAAATGAATTAAGGACTAAAAAGGTAATTTGACACAAAAATGACATGTAGGATTAAACGAAAATTTTGTTGGCAGATAAAGAAATTAATGTGGAAAGTAAGAAAGAAATAACTTTAATGGAATATTTGTAAATATAGTGAAAATAAAGGGTAAAATTGTAATTTGGATAAAATTAAGAGGACTTAAGTGTAAATTAGTATCTAAATAATATTGCAAGAACTAATTGGTAATTTACGTGCCAAATAATGAAATAAGTGTGATAATAAAATTATTTAGTGACATTATTGTAAACAAGTGGAAAGAAAAGGGTAATTTCATAATTTAATGAGAAGTTAGAACTTAAACGATAATAATAGTATAAGTTAATGGGTTAAAAACATAGTTGCCACATATTATAAATATTAATTGAATAAAGGATTAAAGATGGAGAAATTAATGACTTAATAATAATAATAATAATAATAATAATAATAATAATAATAATAATAATAATAATAATAATAATATTATTATTATTATTATTATTATTATTATTATCAATAGTGGTAATATTAAGAAGACATGTAGAAATTAATATAGGAAGAATTTAAATTGTATTTAATAATAAATTATTAGTTTTAGATTAAATGATAATTTATATGTCAAAAATCGAATTGAGAATGAAAAAAAAGTAATAAAGTAATGATAAAATGATAATAAAAGGATAAAAACTGGAATGTTAATGTAATTGCAGGATTTAAAATGTAAATTGATTGTTTTGGCGCTAATAAAAGAATTAAAAAGATAGAGTGAACAAATATACGATAATTAATTGAATAAATAGTAATTTTGTAACTTTAGCAGTAATTTAACCGTTTCTGATGGTACTCTAGCAGTTCTACCTCTTCTTCTACC
Source organism: Excoecaria cochinchinensis (assembly GCA_947683425.1). Classification (NCBI taxonomy): domain Eukaryota; kingdom Viridiplantae; phylum Streptophyta; class Magnoliopsida; order Malpighiales; family Euphorbiaceae; genus Excoecaria; species Excoecaria cochinchinensis. Next base: position 6,770,945 of record CANTUQ010000055.1, read on the forward strand.
ACTTTTAACAACTCCAAAGCCATCCTCATTGTCCTTGTTCACTTGCGAGGCTAGGTTCTCTCTCGACTTTGGGCATTTCGCGAGCATGTGTTCCATGCTGCTACACTTAAAACATGATCCAGTGAGCTTCCTACACTCACCCCAATGGTGCCTCTGACAGTGATCACATTGCAGTGCTATATTACCTCTACTGGGAGGTGGCATGACACTTCCAACTAAAGTAGGTGCTTGGGCCGCCTCTCTAACAGCTTGTCCACTAACAGTTTCCCTCACACTCTTGGCTCCACTCACACCTCCACTCGACACTTTTCTCTTTCGATCTCTCTTCTACTTCAATAGTTCTGATTCCTCTAATTTCATGGCCGCCAACACTAACTTATAATAGCTCACTGACTGCAAGGCAGCCAGCCATTGCCGATAACAACCCTCTAATACTCTCTCTCAGTCCATCTTGAAATTACCGACACTTAAAATCTTCAGTGAGCAGAACATCAAGCACATACTTACTCAACCTAGTAAACTCATTCTCATATTCACCAATTGTCATGTTCCTTTGCTTAAGGCTCACAAACTCTTTCCACTTTGCCTCTCTATAGGCCTTAGTCACATACTTCTCCTTAAACTCATGGAGAAAGAATTCCCATGACAACTCAACTAGTCGGTGAGAGTTCCTCATCACTAACTTCCACCAGTCATATGCTGCACCCTGCAGTAATGACACAGCACAATCTACTCTCTGTTTCTATGGGCAATTGATCTCTTGTAAAATTCTTCCTGTCCGCTCTAGCCAAAACTCGGCTATATCTGACTTATACAAGGAAGTACCACTGAATTCCTCCGCTCCTATCTTTCTGATTAGGTCCGTTGGAGCCTTAGGAGCCGTTAGCCTATCTATCAGATGCTTCAGCCCTTGCACCAATACCAGGTTATCCTGAGTAGGACCTAATCCTTCAACTCGAGGTTGCCCAGGCACGGGGTGATTCCCTCCCGCTAGATTCACACTACCCGTAGTCTCACCTATAGCCTCACTCAGATCAGACTCCATCTACACCCTATAAAGGCAACATCTGCATTAGGCCACGACACTAGACAACTCATGCACATCTATACATCTTATAGTCCTGGACCTTCTAACCTAGGCTCTTATACCGCTAAATTGTAACACCCCAATACCCCTTGGAAGGAAATCAGAGCATTAGGCTCAAACAGGGACACGAATATACATATAATCATACATATTACCAAACATTGCAGCGGAAAAAATATTAATAACCAAATATACTTGCATTAAAAAATATTGCAACTATACATATTACAAAACATCTTTGTTCATATACAAGATCATACTTCTATACGTATACACTACACTTCATATACAAAAGACTTTACTGAAGCTTCTAGTGGCCGACATATGAGCTCTCTCTCTAAACCAATCCTGCAAACCTACACGAAAAAAAACACCCGTGATAAGCGATAACGCTTAGTGGGGATAAACAAAGCCATAGAATTCTATCAAAGTCACAAGAATAACACATACTGTACATCAAATCATCATGCATATCTCACGTCAATACGAATTCCTTCATGCAATAACTCTATCTTTAAAAATTTACATAACCTTATCATACTCATGCCATCAACATGTACGAACATAACTCATCATCTCTAACTTATATATACATGTGCAGAGACATATAATATATGACTAGCATTCTTGGTAAGACAAAAGCATATAACAATTTCCACTACATCACATAAGCACCACTGAACAATCATTAGCTTGAAATCCATTAATGGTGGATACGGGTACTCTAAATACTAAATCTCAGTATTAACGTGCAGAGACCTAACTCAAATATGAATGCCCATGTTATTCAACATATAGGCACAAACAGTGCCACTCTAGCAGCTGCACTCTAACCCTTTATAAGCATGCTTATCTATCCACTATGATGATCCTTCAGGCTTAAACATATAACTCTACACACTGAACTATATACTTTGCATGTACTCAAATATCAATGCTAGTCATTACACATCATCTCAATTCATGTATTAACTAAACAAACCATAATCAACTCATACATCTTTCATCATGTTATCGTATTCATCGACTATGCATGATCATACATAATACGATGCAATACTATGCATACAAATAGGGCAAAAGCTTTACATTCAAAATCCTGGATAGTGTCGCGCCCACGACAGAGCCAAGAAGCTCCCACTATTGCGCTCGTGGCAATGTCGCGCTCGTGGCAATGTCGTACTCGCGATGTAATGCGCAACTGGTTTCTGTTGCACCCAAGATTAGGTTCACGCTCGCGATCAGGCACAACAAGGCAAACACTCGCCCTCGGAGCGTTCTGTAGTGCTCACGATAGAACCCTTAACTTCATGCCAAAAACCTCAAACACACATACTCTCATGCACAATTATACCCACATTAACCCAATTTCACACACATGCCTTCCAATCTAATTACACACAAAACCCAGCCAATAAATCCTATAACATAAATTATTCTTATGTAAGAAACTCTAAAAAAAAAATCACTAATACTCTTATACACAAAGTACACTACAAGCAATCAAAATGAACATATACTCATTTTTTAATTAAGAACTAGATCAAAACTCCCAAACCCCTAGTCATATAACATGCATTTAGCAAACAATCAAGTATAAAATAACTCAAAACATGTATCCATCAAAACACACATGATCCCAACCTCAAAAGTAGCTTGATCTCTAACTTTTATTGCTCAAACCTTCTCCTTGCCTTTATCTTGTCCCTTGTCCATAGCTTCCATGCACAATCAACAAAGACCAAACTTAATCCAACAACTCATGCTACATTAAGTTAAAAGCATAAATCCAAGTAGAAGAAGAAGACCAAGGTTCAAAAATCTAACCACCTACCTTACCCAACTTTACTTACTCTTCAAACCAATCCAAGGTCACCACACAAAAACAAACGGGAGAAAAGAAGAAGAAGGAGCACGGTAGAAACCAAAGAACAAGAAAGAAAAGGAAAAAGGCAGAAATGAGAAGTGAAGGAAGAGGAAGGAGAGAAAGAGGAGCCGGTCAAAACCCTCTAAGGTTAATAACCCACCATAAAAGCTACCAACCCAAATTAAAAGCCACCAGACACAATAATTCCTCTATAAATATCCCATAAATCGAAAAGTCATACCCCCATACTGTCGTTTGTCCAACTCTTGATAAGTTTACCAAACTGCATTCTATCGCGCTCATGACAGAGCACGGATTTATCACAAACCCACAACCTCTTAAGCAAAATTGCACTATAGTCCCTCAAATCAATTCTTTCCTCTTCCAACTTATTTTCTCTTGCAATAACCTCCTCTAATAATCAATACCTTTATACCTTTGCTATACATACCATTTATACTGCAAATCCTACTAGGGTCCACATCGAGGTGTTACATAACTTGCTTTTTAAGCAAAAGTTATGCCAAAGGGCAGGGTGAAAACCTAAAAATAGACAGTCTGTCCCACTAAAAGAAATGATGATTAAAAGCCGCTGGAGTGGGTTGGGTCCACTCTAGGGAAAAGTTAGGCACATGGTTATGTGAAAATCCCTAGAGGGATGCATTTCCCACAAAGAAAAGCTAGTGTGAAAATCCACATGGGACGTATTACCTTCAACAAATGACTTCTAATACCCGAAGCGATAAGGCGGTCTGAATAACCTCCCTTCAGGCAAATGGTGCATGATACAGGATGCGAGTTAGAGTTCTGGGGGCAAGACGTTGTATAGTTCATAGCAAAGGCGCATCAAGGAGCAAAGATGCACGCTAGACAGTTCTCTCTAAAAAGCTTATGGGTCAGAGTTCTTAAGCCAAGATGATACTCTTCTAGTAACTGGGGGCATCAGACAGTATGATCGGTACCCTCAATGAATCCCTTAACCACCTAGGATGCGGTCTATCCATTTTTGCATCTCACGTGCATCTTGCATGTATAATATTTTGCATATCTCTTTGTATAACTTTACACATGCAGTGTAACACCCTTTTTACTGTACATAATAACTTAATTGTCTTAAACTATTCTTAAAATCATTACGAAAATCCGGGTTTTTTTTTTTATCACTATTACACTTTACTAGTCACACAATCATTCTCAAATATGCCACTTAAATTCTACCAAAATTTCGACAGCATCTCCTCTATAATATTGTCTATCCGCCTGTAAACAGAAACTCTTTACACTTCTATAATCAAATACATTTCCATCCATCCTACTCCAATTCAAACTCCACACAATTTTGCCCATCCTCCAATTTAATTCCAATCACATACTTATATAATAACTCATAATGTCATCAGCTCACTATTTACATCAATTATACAAAATACAAGACATAATATTAACATGTCAGCTATCTACTATAACAAATATGTAGTACAACTCTTGATACAATAGAATCCTAAATATATATACAGTGTACATGCCATCAAGAACTGAGATTCACATTATCAATTCCCAAAAATTACATTCTCATCCTCTTATTGTCATACTTACCATCCCACGTTATTCCTTTGAAACTGTGCTGACATTCACTTGATCTCTGTCTTATACCTGCGCGAGGATAAACCACGCGCTAAGCTTTACGCTTAGTGGTGACTACCAATTTTACTTATCCAATGCATAATATAATATATACGCATACAATTGATCATACATACATTAATATTTTTACATTAGTATCACAAATTACTTTCTCCTTTAATATTCAACATAATAATTTATAACTAATATACCAATAGTTCTTTAACTCCAAATTAAGTATGTATGATTCGCAAGATCAAATCATTTTTATGCAATACATTCAATATTCTTTTAAAATACTGAATTTTCCTAAAACATTTATATTTAAATTTCTAAATTCATAGCTGAGATCTACTAGCATTTCGACAATGTACAAATCACATTTATCATGCATCATTAAACAAATTCCATGAATTATTAAACAGTCAGCATGCTTATCTCATAGCAATTACTATCTCATTTCTATCTTAACAATTATTCTAACTTTCATCTAATACAATAATACCCACTACTATGTATATTTGCATTCATGTAGTACACATTGGTGAATATAAGATTCATATAAATACACAGCCACTTCATCATATCACCAATTTCATAAGGTCATTTATCAATACCCTTTTAGTCAATTAAACTTTCTAGCAATATATATATTAAACTTTAAGTTCTTCATTATTACTTTTTATTTGACATTTTATTCTTAATTTCGCTACTTTGACACTTTACTTATCATTAAATTACTTCATATTTCCTTTATCCACATTTTTTTCCATACTTACCATTTGACTCCTCAAATTATACATTTAATATGGATTACAAACTTTATTGTTTAAACCCACCAATTTACCTTGCTTCATTTATTCCTTATTAAATTCTTTGATTCACATTTATTTCACATTCATCAATTCGCTTTGCAATTTATTATTTTGCCCATAGTACAATGCTGGCAGACTCTAAGCACAGGATAAACGGGGTGTGAATCTCTAAGAGCTCACAATAACCTGAAGAGACCTCAGAGGATCAATCCAGTACATTCCAAACCTGAAGAACCCCAAAAGATCACTCCAGTACATTCCAAACCTGAAGAACCCCAAAGGATTACTCCAGTACATTCCAAACCTGAAGAACCCCAAAGGATTACTCCAGTACATTCCAAACCTGAAGAACCCCGAAGGATTACTCCAATACATTCCAATACAGATACTTTTAAGAATACAGAATAGGTCCATTAATGACCTATAAAAATAGTGAGACGTCATGCTCACTCCCGCGGTCTTATGTCCCTATGGCTAGCCACTATATCCTGAACTAGACTTGACTACCAGCTGATCGAATAGGGCCACATTAATGAATGTTATTTAAACAAATCCAAACTTTGATCTTTACATAAAATAAGATCAATATACATTTCAATTCAATTTTTCAGAAATAATCCCGGTATCATCCATCATCATTTTCTCATACAATTTCATTTATTTATCACATTTCACTAACTTAGCTTCACAGCAAGCCATTAATCATGTTTATATTAGTTAAAATGCATTAACAGTTATACATATCTCAAATATGCGAGTATACGTTCAGCCACCACCCTTTCTTTCCATTCTCATTCTCCTCCATTTATTTCATCAATTTAAGTTTATCTCATATAGAACCCATAATACCTTACTGTTATATAGGTACTCAATGTTTCTCACACATTTTATTAAACTTCTTATATTTCTTCCATTTACAAATACTGTCCTAGTTTTCTAGTTACAGAAAATTTTCAAATTCTTTTCATTCAATCCAAAATTCTGTAAGTCTTAATTTAATCTCAATTCAACTATGCCAAAACTCATCAATACAGCCAACAAATCAAATAAAACCAGCAACGTATTATTCACATACTAATTTACTAGTTCATGCAAACATTTTAGCATCCGAATATAGACATACGTGTATATATATATATATATATATACACACACACACACACACACACATTAGAAGGAATTAACAGTTTATGCTTAGATGATTGCCTTAAAATCTCAACTTATCACTAACCATGTCTTTTTCCCAATAATTATGCCTTAATTTAATGCATACATCTTAATTTAACAGAAATTCATCCGATAAAAATACACATTTATTTCTAATTTAACACTATTTTAATGTTTAAACACAATATAATACATCAAAATAATCAAACAAATATCCATGTTCCTTATTTCATGAATTCCAACTAACCCTTCACTTAAATTGAATCTCTTTTAGATTACTAAAATTAAACCAATTTCCTTCCTTTTTATGTTTTACTTTCATGCTTTATTAGTCCTACTAATTAATCAACTAACCAAGTCTATGAAAAACTTAATCTTTAGCACAATGTGTATAAACTGAAGACAAGAAAATTTACAAGTCTAAAATTCCAATTACCTATATATCATAACTCAATTACTACCTAAATGTATAATTATAGTTTCAATCATCTTAAACCATTATCCAGCCTAAATTCCAAAATTTGAACATATTAACTAATTTGGACAACAACTGCATTTAACACAACCAAACTCTTTACATCTAAAATATATATATAACTTAGCTTTTTGAACAAACAGATTCAATGGAAGAAACAATTTATCTATTTAATTTCTCCAAATCTTTTGCTCATTATATAACTATTGTTACATTTAATTTGTAACTATAATATATGAGTTTATTTAGCTTATTACTATAACAACTTATCCATTTCCAATAGCTAGTTGTCCATAATTTGTTAAATTCAATTTATTCAAACTAATTACTGAATTAACGTAGCCAATTTATCATTTAATTTAGCAAACCATAACAACACACACATTCTGTGAATATAAATTCACCTCAACAATTTAATGATGACTAAATCACTTGGGAAAAATAAATTTGGTGGTCACTAACCTATTTTCTGCATTTTTTTGGTCTTTTCCCGGTCACCGGAGCGTCGCCGGAGTGTCGCCGGAACTCCACCAGAGGTGCTGAGATCACCGAAAGGAAGCTCGACGCCTCAGGGTTCCTTTTCCGGTGATCACGCGCCCAACCGTGGCGCCGTTTAGCCTGAATCGCCGTCGGAAGCTACGGTCCTCTTCTCCTCCGATCTGTTCATCCCCGGCGAGTGAGGAGGATCCATGGCCACCGGAAGCTTCATCTGGCCACCAGGAATCTCACAGTGCTGCTCGTGTCGTCGTCCGCCGTCGGAGCTTGCCGGAAAACGCTGAGGAAGCTTCGATTCCTCTCTCGCTCTCCTGGAACGGCGTCGCGACGAACCGGGGAAAAACACTGCGGGGACGACGCTGCAGGGTGCGACGGTCCGATCGCCACCTCCGATCGCCTTCAGTGGCCGCCGGCATTGCCTCCCGCAGCTCTCTCTCTCTCTCTCGGTTTCTCGGTCTCTCTCTTTCTTTCCCGATCTGCTTATATATATATATATATATATATATATATATATATATATATATATATATATAGATTTAAAATTATTTGAATAATTAAATTGAACTTTAAGGAAAATTCCACTCTTATGCGTCAAAAATCAATTTTAGATAAATATTTTAGTGCGTCAAATTATTAAATAAAAATACTGAAATTTTTGGGGCATTACATGCAGAGCCTTTCACGATGCCCAACATGCATTCACACATACATGAACTTTGTACATATCTTGCATATGCAACCGTGTACATAATTTTTGCATACATGTAACACACAATTCTTTGCACATATTTAGCATGCATATCATAAGCATATTTCACGTGCATTCAATCCTTTACACGTATAGTTGTGTACACATAATTTTTGTACGTAATCCTTGTGTATATAACTTTGTATATATATTTCACACATATAATTCCATACGTACACACAATCTTTTATATACATTGTTATGTACATAACTCAGGGCGAAAGGTCCGAATAGACTTCAAGCGCAAAGATGATCCAAGAGATGGGTTCAGCTCAATATTGTCGGCCACTATATTCGATATAAAATCAAATGGGTTTGTATATAGGAGGAACACCAAGAAGAACAAGCCTATTCAGGCACACCATGCCGAGGCCAATAAAGAATCACACAAAGCTACAGAAAAGAAGACCTTCGAGGAGCTAGACTGCCCACACATACCTTAGTTGGTGGTAATCAGGTAAGTCTCTTTATCATAAGACGTATGCTCACACACACCACACGATAAGTGTTCAAAAATCCAGATTCAAATGTACAAAGAACACAAATTCTTAACAAAAAAAAAGAAGAAGATATTTTCAAGGCTTTTAAAATCCAACATACTGTAAAAATTCAAATACATTCAAAATGTGCAAATCCCAAAAATTTACAAAAAAACAAAATAAAAATAATTTTAATAGACACAAAGATATTGAAACCCATTTGCCTACGGGCCAACATCAAATCTAATTCCCTCTAAGGAGGCTCGAATATAATTTTCCTCTATGGATGCTCAATATAATTTTCCTTTGAGGATGCTCAAATCTAATTTCCTCTGAGGGGGCTCGAATCTAATTTCCTCTTAGGAGGCCAAGATATAATTTTCCTTTGAGGAGGCTCAAATCTAATTTCCTCTCGAGAGGCTCAAAATCTAAGCCTCTTAATGAGCAATCGAAGCCTCTCAGTGATCAATCAAAGTCTCTCAGTGAGCAGTGTAAGTCTCTCAGTGAGCATCTAAGCCTCTCAGTGAGCATCTAAGTCTCTTAGTGAGCATTTAAGCCTCTCAGGGAGCATAAATTCTCAAAGTCTCCCTACGAGCACAAAGCCCTTTTAAGGGGCATACAGGATTTCTTTCAATAAGAAGGAGGCTTTAGTTGGAGAAGATAGAGGGATCAGCATCTGGTATGTCACAGTCGGTGCAATCAAGAGAATGGTGTCTGCACTTTGGAAGTCTAGAAAATGACTCGGTGCGATCAAGAGGATGATATCTGCACTTTGGAAGTCTATAAAATGACTCGATGCAATCCAGGAGGGCATATTTCGCAAACCGTTCTTCAGGGGACACCCGTCTGATATTGACCCCAATAGGTGCATACTGCCACAGGTACGCATCTCTTTTTCTTTGCCATGCACATTCGTTTTGCCCATTTTTACAAGAAAATAGGTTCAATATGAGCACTAGCAAAGACAACAATAATCTAATGCCTTGCAGACCGAATGGAGGTTAAGCAAGGGTATACCGTGCAGGTCGGATGGTCGTTAGCAAGTTAAATACAGTATATCAAATGGGTCACAGTAGAGTAAACTATAACTCAACGATAATCTAATGCCTTCCAGACCGGATGGGGGTTAGCAAGGGTATACCGTGCATGCCGGATGGTGGTCAGCAAGATAAATGTGGTATATCGAATGAGTAGCAGCAGAGTACACTGCAACTCAATGACAATCAGATGCCTTGTAAACCGAATGGGGGTTAGCAAGGGTATACCGTGCAGATCGGATGGTGGCCGGCAAGACAAATGCAATGTAACAAATCAATTGCCTTGCAGATCAAATGGGGGTTAGAAAGGGGTATGCCGTGCAGTCCGGATGGTGACCAGCAAGACAAATACGGTATATCATTTGAGTCATAGTAGAATACACTATAGCACAATGGCAGTGATCATATGTCATGCAAACCTGATGATGGTTAGCAAAGACATGCCATGCAGGTCGGATGGTGGTCAGCAAGACAAATGCAGTATATCAGATCACATGCCTTGCAGACCGTATGGGGGTTAGCAAGGGTATGTCGTGCAAGCCGGATGGTGGCCAGCAAGATAAATGTTCTATATCAAATGAGTTGCAGTAGAATACACTGCAATTCAAATCTAACAATCAGATGCCTTGCAGACCAGATAGGGGTTAGCAAGGGTATACCGTGCAGGCCGGATGGTGGCCAGCAAGACAAATGCGATATATCAAATCAGATGCCTTACAGATCGGATGGGGGTTAGAAAAGGTGTAACACCCCGATACCCCTGTTGGAAGGATACCAGAGTGCCACGCGACACTCACTCAAAAACATACATACATCTTAGCGGAAACATACAATAACAATAATAAATCTTATATAAATAAAGTATAATTATATACATAGCCATCATCAAATACATATATCATTGTACCCAAAAAGAATTACATAATTACATAACCAAAATGATATACAAAAAGAATATAGGAGGAGTACAAAATAAAACAAACTCTACTCTTATGTGGCCGACCTGCAGATGCGCGACTTGAACCGAACAACAACCTGCCACCTATACAGGAAAACAACCCATGCTAAGCGATAACGCATAGTGGGGAGGAACAAAGATAAAAGAGCACTATACAGAAATCATAATCACTATAATAAAGCAGAGCTTAATAACAATATGCATAAAACAAATACACTAACTGAAATCACTCAATAATCATAACACTTCACTTAGCCAAGTACCAAACACTTCCAAACAATAGCCTGAATTTCAGAGGTGGTGGATACGGGAACACTACACTGCAGGGGACACTGCGAACAGTATCAAAAGTGGAGACCGAAGCCTCAACACTATCACTAATCACTACGACCCTAAGCGGGGTCATTGCAAGGGGCTAATATGGGCAGCTGCACTCACTATCCCTTTATAAGCATGCTTATCTATCCACTACTATGACACTTCAGGCTTAACTCACTCACTCTTAACATTTATCACTAGACAATACCAAGACAAGTATCTAAAGCAGTAGCATATCATCAATTATTTACACAACTCTAGAACATAAATACACACTTGTATAAAAGATAAAACTTAACTTATACAGCACTGAGAAGCCATGCAAAGAGAGAAAAGAAAACATTTCAGGCAAAATAGAACAAGCAGGAGGAGGCTCACTATCGCGATCGCGATAGTAGTCGCAGCACTACTGGCCAGAAGTGGGGCTGTCTCAACTCGTGTCGCGATGCACGACTCGCGACAGTAGAAAAATGGGCTGGCATGAGTCATGCTATGGTGCACGACTCGTGCTGGCCACCAAAGCTGGGCATGAGTCATGCCAAGATGCATGACTCGTGCACAAGACCAGCTGCCAAGCCGCATGGCACGCCGAGCGAAAATTTCCTACCGAACGGGCTAACCAATCGAGCAAGCTAATTAGCCGAGCAGGCTCTCATCCGAACGGGCAATTTTAACGACTCGTGAAGAATTTCACAGGTCGTGAAGTGTCTATTCCAATCAGCCCGCGAGAACTGGAATCATACGGCTCTGTTGCGCTCGTGACAAGCGTTGCAATCGTGACAGAGTTGCGTTTCCCAGTTCCTCGGCAAAAACACATCTGTTCAAAACTTTCAAAACACAAACCAGACATACCCAATCACTCAGACAAACATAGACACTTACCTCATCACTGCAATACCTTCAAAACATGCTCATAGTCATATATAAACATAATTTACACCATAATCATACACTTAAACTCTTGAAGATCATAACAACTAAACAAAACCCAGAAACTCATGCAAAAGCCCTGTTCATTCACTTCAACATAACATGCAAGTCATCATCATCATAGCACTAACATACAAATCCAATTTCACGACTCAACCATACGCATGCATCTACACATACTCACACACAATCCAAAGATAGAACTAGGGAAAACAACTCCCAAACAAAACACATCCAAAATAGAGCTCCCAAACCTGACAAAAGAAGCTTCATTCCAACCTCTTCAAGATCCCACTTTTTCTTTTCCCTTGCTCTTCCTTTTCTCCTCCGATTCTTGCACAAAAACCGGCCACAATACACACTTAATCAACCAAACATCAACTCGAAATCTGACAAAGAATAAGGAGAAAAAGAACCCAAGCTTACCTCTTCAAAACCCAGCTCAAAACTCAGAAATTCTACTCAAAGATTGAAGCACCAACTCATGCAAAGATGAAGAGTATCAAAATCAAAAAAAAGAGAAGAAAGGAACGGGAATTGAGAAAGGAAGAGGAAAAACACAGCTTCCACTATAAGCTAACCCTTTTTCTACCCTCCCTTCCTTCTCTCTTCCTTTTGCATTAATTGCCCAACCACTAATTCCACATGGCATGCTCCAATAGGACCCTAATCCAACTTCCTTGACTTTACACTTTACTCCCTTGGCAAATTACACAATACTCACCTAAATAAATCTTCACTTATAACTTTAATTAAATCTTCAATTAGGTGCTAAAATAATCAAATTCTCATATGTATAATTACCAAAATACCCTTAATTATCCAATTTACATGCAAATTCCGACTAGGCCCTATTTGGATTGTTACAAAAGGTGTGCCGTGCATGCTGGATAGTGGCCAACAAGACAAATGTGGTATATCAAATCACATGCCTTGCAGACTGGATGGGGGTTAGCATGGGGTATGCCGTACAGGTCGGATGGTGGCCAGCAAGATGAATACGATATATCAAACGAGTCGTAGTAGAATACACTGCAGCTCAGCGGCAGTGATTTTGCAGACCGGATGGGGTTAGCAAGGACATGCCGTGCAAGCCGGATAGTGGTCAGCAAGATGATTGAAAATGAGTCGTAGTAGAATACACTGCAGCTCAGCAGCAGCGATCATATGTAATGCAAACTGGATGATAGTTAGCCAAGACATGTCGTGCAGATCGGATGATGGTCAGCAAAACGACTTCAAATGATTTGTAGTAGAATACACTGCAGCTCAACGGCGGCGATCATATGTCATACAAGCCGGATGGGGGTTAGCAAGGGCGTGCCGTGCGGACCAATTGGGGGTCAGCAAAACGATTGCAAAGGGCTTGTGGTAGAATACACTACAACCCAGCGGTGACAAGCCACAAACTTCAACACAGCAAAAAGGGTAAGGACTGCCTTAGGTGCGCACTTCTTTCCTTCTTCTCTGAATTTTGGCTCACCTAGGGACCCATGCACTAGCCTCCCTAAAATTAGAGAAAATTATAGACACCGGATCCTGAGACAGCCTAGATTAGGGTAGCCCAATGATGATTAGACACATGTTCACGGGGCTAAAAGGTTGGAAGCAAGGATTTCCTTATCAAGATTGCTTTTTAGAAATCAAAAATAAAAAATATAAAAAATGAAAAACAAAAATAAAAAAAGGAGTTTGGAATTATAGTGCTTTAGTCAAAATTATTGTTTAAAAAAAACATTCGGCTGTCGGCGGTGCGCTGGCGCGCCCCACCTGTGCGTAGATCGCGACGCGCGCGGCCGACGGGCGTCCCTCACTAGGCACGCCTGTCGGTCACCCCTCCTAGCTACTGAAACGCTTTTTTCGCCCCAATTACGGATTTTTTTTTGATTTTTTATCAGTTTTTTACGGGATTTTTAATGATAATTTCCATTTTTGAACCCAAATAAAGGGAAATTTGATAAAAATTCAATTTCTTTCCTTAATTAATTAGGTTTTTACAAAAAATCATATAAATAAAAATTATATAAAGATAAAATGGGGGTAATTCTATTAGGTTAAAGATTTTATTTTCTTTTCTCGTCTTTTTCAAGAGAAAATTCTCTCTACATTTCTTCTTGAGTTTTCTTCTTCAAAAACTTTTTTAGGGTTAAAACATTCAATTCTTAATGAATGATTTTTCTTGAGATAAAGAAAAATAATTTTTTGTTCTTAAGATTTTTTTTTCATTTTTCTTTAATCAATAATTTTTGTTCGCACAAAAAAAAATAATTGTTTATTCTTGAGAATTTTCATTTTTCTTTCATTATTTTTTATTTCTTCTTCAAATAAATTTCTTAAGCTTCAAAAATCAATTTTTAATCAATATTCATTCTTGAGACAAAGAAAATAATTCTTTGTTTTTGAGAATTTTTATTTTCTTCATTGTTTCTTTTTAGCAAATTTTCTTTCATGGAATAAATTTTCAATTTTTGTTATTTTTAATTCTAATTTTGCGGATCTAAGCAAGAAAATGAATCATATTTTTTCCTCAATCGAATCCGAATTCTGAGGGTAAACATCCTAGGCTCGATCCCTTATTTTATTTTATTTTATTTATTTTTGTTCATATTTAATTAGTCATCATTCAGATTTTTAGATTTATTATTCATTTATTTATTTTATGTGATCTTAGATATATATTTAACATTTTTTACATTTTTATTCTTTTTTATAATTATTTTTATTATTCTCCTTTTTTATTATTATTACTATTATGGTTATTTATTATCATCAACATCATCATCATCATCATCATCATTATTATTATTATTATTATTATTATTATTATTATTATTATTATTATTATTATTATTATTATTATTATTCATGTTTTTATATATTAATCTATTAATATGTTGATTTATTTATTTCAATCATCTCATTTAATTTATTTGTCATCCATAATGCATTTTATTCATTTATTTTAATTTATTAATTTATTATTTTATGTGTTTAATTGATTTTCTTGATTTAATTACTCACATTAATTTTATTTGTTTTTGTTATTTGATTCCAATACTTGTTTTCCTTTCTTGGGCATTGTTGCGAGCAAATGGGGAGATCCAGGAAACATGTTTGGCCTAACTTATTACTTTTATTGTTTATATTATTTTTCTTATTTGGTTTTTTTTATTTTATTTTGCCATGTAATTTCTAATAAAAATATTTATTTTAGGCACGTTAAAAAGAAAATCACAAAAATGTTTATCTTAATCAAAATTGATTTTTTCTAATAAAATAGGACCAATGCCCTAGTTTTCCACCCAAAAAAATGGTCACCTTAATGTTATTGTTTAGTAAACATGCATGCGAGGACCAATGTCCTCACTCCAAAATGAATATTCCCGTTTTATGCAAGATTTGCGTATCTTTTTATTGGGTGTTGTATTCCGCCCATAGTTTTATTGTAATTTATTGTATTTTCATTTACTTTATTTACCACTTCTACTACGTGATTGATATGCACTTTGATTATTGCATTGAACTGAATGAGAAAATCGAATGAAAGTTTAAATTCAAAACTCAATTATAACTTAATCGAGGAATGAATAAATGGGAAGTCCTGAACCATCTATGGTCTTCAGTTTAATGAGGTTAGATGAACCTCCCAATGTTCTATTGGAAGGGAAATTCAAAAATATCTCTTGTTGCCCAAAATAGGGCAAGTTGCATTGTCTTAGGCTCCACGAGGTTAGATGAACCTTTCCAATGTTCTATTGGAAAGGGAATTCCAAAATATCTCTGGCTTTCTCAAAACAGACATATATGCATCGTCTTAGGTTTCACGAGATTAGATAAATATTTCCAATTTTCTATTGGAATGAGGATTCCAAAATATCTCGGATTGCCAAAAATAGACACACATGCACTGTCTTAGACTCAGTGAGGCTTGATGACCTTTTCCAATGTTTTATTAGGTGGCGACTCTAAAATACCTCCTTGTTGCCCAAAATAGACACCCTTGTAATCTTTATAAGTTCCATAAACCTCTCTCGAATGCCCTAAAAGTGGGCCTTTAGGGCCACCGGGGTTCGGCGTGCGTCATAGAAACTCTCCATTGTGTGTGTGTATATGTTATGTGTTGGAATGTGAGTTATGATTTTATGAATGTGAAGTGGACACTAAACTTGGAGATTTTAAGTGATTGTGTATGAATTAGAAAGAAATGAACTTAATGGGGTGATAGCAGAAAATCTGCTACATAAGTCTACAGTACCAGTCCAAGTCTTTTGAGTATATCTCAACTCGTAAACCTCCAACCTCCAAATGGAATGATTTTGATTGGATAACTTTTTTAAGATGTAGAACTATAAATGTTAAGAGGAACCTTAGCTTAATTTTGGCTCTAAGACCTTCGTAAATAGAGATGAAAGTTAGAAACTGAGTCTATTTTTTCACAGGACCTGTTGTTGTTCTTAAGGGTTTAACTTAGCAAATATAAACCCAAATGGTGTGATTTTTATGTTATTAGAAAATTAAGACAAAGATGAACAATTTTTAAGAAGGAACTTTTGCTTAAAAATGTCATTTTCTAGGTGAAAAAGGCCGGACAAAATGAAATGTGAAATATGCTCTATTGAACTCTATTTTTTTAGGCAATTCAATAAGGTTACACGACGGTTAACCAATCCTACCCACAGTGTAAAATTCCTGCCTACCATGTAAAAGGCTACTAGATTGCTTAAAATTACTTGAATTTTATCTTACACGCAGTTAAGAAATTCTACCTTCCGTGTAAGCTCTTCTATCTGCCGTGTAAAATTCTTGCCCACCGTGTGACTAGCTACTATCTTGCAAATGCAAGAATTCTTTCATTTTACATGGAGGTCGGGACTTCCAGTTTCTAGCTTATAATATGTGAATTTCTCCTCGTTTTGAATCAGATTTTAACCTAAACTTTCTGGAACTTATCTGAAACTTTTCTAATGACTTGAAATCGATGTGTGTGCACGAAATATATTAAAATATATTATGTTCATAATAATACAAAGTATGCTATGTATTACTTTGAATTATAAAATAATATTGGAAATGATATCTGTATACCGGCATGACATAAATATTATAGTAACTTTTTTGAATTACTGATAAGGTAAGTATATGATCCTAAATTATTATTTATGATTCATTATGATTAAAGTTGAATTGATTTAATTATTAGCCTGCCATATACCTAAGTTGTAGATAGATAGGCATGCCTATAGGAAGCTTGATGTAGCTACTATATTTATGACACCACAGTGTTGTCCCATAGAGACCTTTGTCTTATATTACCTTATGAGAATAGCCGTCCTGATATTTTTCCCTTTGGGGATACCTGATATATTCTTCCCTCCAAGAATGCTTGTTCTGCCATACTTCCCTCTAGGAAGTCCTAATATTCTCCCGTTTACCCACTATCTAGTAAGGCAGGAGTTTATATGTAATTCTTCTTCTAGTAAATATTGATCTATATTTTTATATAAACTATAAATTATGTGAATAATCTTGAACCTGAAAGGTAATGATTTTCATCTGGTACTGAATATGATGGTTATATATTTATGCACTACAAATGAGTTATTTGATTATAACTTTTATTCTTTACTTATTTTCTTTACATGTTTATGTGCTTAGGGAAAGACTACTATGAGTGGTCGCTCAAAGAATAATGTTCCCCACTAAGCTATATGTTTAGCATGAGTTTTTATCCGTGTAGGTTCAGGTACCGATGACAATTCCAAAGATTTATTGTAGAGGCTAGGGCCAACACAAGAATAAGAGTTTTGATGTAGGTCCACTTTTATATGTAAATTTAGGGATCGTGTATGGTCTATTTTGCTATGTAAAGAAGTTATTATAATGTTTTGTAACATTGTACATGTCTATAATATATAAATGCTATATTATATTTTGGCTTAATGAAAAAATACATCTTAACATGTTTGTAAAACAAAAATTTTAATTTTTACAGATTTATACATATGAAATGCATGATAGAAATTTGAATATTAAGTCAAGATGCAGTTCTGTTGTGTGACACCCCTTATGGTCCAATTCTGCTCCTATGCTTTATTGTGTTTCTGTAAAGGGTGTTACACGAATCCTTTTTGGTTACCCTATAATATGAAAAAGAGCCTAGAAATGTTCAAAAGACTATTTCATGCCCAGCTAAGAAAAAATGGATTAAAGCAATAGAAGAAGAAATGGCATCCATAGGATCAAACCATATTTGGGAACTGGTTGATCTATCAAAAGGATACAAACCAATTGGGAATAAGTGAATATAATGACCCAAAATACCCTCTAGTCGTAATAAGACGTGTTCCGAAGGAAAATAATAATCGAATGTGCATATATGGATTAGAAATGAATTAAAAAGAGAATCTAATGGTCATTAGTGCAAACGATTCGACAACTATTAGCAAATAGTAATTCATGTGGAAATATGATTAAAGTGCATTAAAGAGGATGTTATGAGGAGTAAATTATAAGTTTAATTTAATTAAAGGCTAATGTTTGAATCAACAAGAAAAGGAAGGACTGATGGTCTAAATATCCAAGTTGGCCAATTAAATTTTAACACTTATTTATTCTAGAAAATAGAAAGTGAGGCGTATTTAAGGGGATGAGGTCGGCTACATGAGGGGGATCCAGACTTTTCACTCCTTTTCCTCATGCCACTCTTTCTAAAAACTTAAATTACATATTTGATTATAGAAACTCCATGGTGTAAGTTAAGGTAGAAGCAAGAGTATGATATCAAGGTGAAGAATAATCTTTGTTTTCATTATTATTTTCTTCTGTAATTTTAGAGTTAAAGAATTTGATGTTAACGATTGATTAAAATGGTATTTCTAATGTGTATGAGTTGAGGACTGTTAATCAATAGAAGAGAAAAGAAAAAGAGCAGTGAAGAAATTGAGGATGGAAGCAACTAGTAAAGTAGGTTCGGGAACTTTCTCTTTCATGCATATGTGTTTTGTATAAAAATATGTTATATGCTTCAATTGATGTGAGTTAAATGTTTAATAAGGTGTGGAAAGGTTTTTGGGTGATTTTAATGAGAGTTTTGCTTATGGATTGGTTTGGTACGGTTGGTAAGTTAAAAATGAATTTGATGATTTTATAGTGTTTTAAATGTGAATTAAGATTGATTTAAGTACATAATTGATTGAGTAATGGTAATTGGAGCTTGATATAGTTAAATAATTGGAATAAATATTGATTTGAAAGGTTTATTGGGTGAGTTCCATGTTGAGTTACAAATGGATAGAATAGCAGAAAATAGAGCATAAAGTTTTCCAAAAAAGCACAGCTGTGTTTTGAAAAGAAATGCAGCTATGTTTAAGTGAAATATGATGAACACAGCCATGTCACATGGTGGTCAGGAAATTCTTGCCACCGTGTGAACGCACCTAGTTTTGAAGAAATTAGATTTTCGGTGATCCACATGGTGGTTAGGGTTTTTTACCCACCGTGTGGTGACCCTTACAGCAGGTAGGATTTCCCTGACCGCCATGTAAAATGCTTCTATTTGATCAGTGTTCAATTTTGCTCGCTCACACGGTGGTCGGGATTTTGTAACCACCTTGTGACCCCTTTTTTTAGAATTTGGTTATTGATTTTGCCATTAAATGAACTCTGAATTTTACAAAATTAATTATGATGATTATTTAACTGTATTAAAAAATGTTTGTATGGATTTTACACTGTTATATATGAGTTTACATCAATATGTTAATTTATATATTATATATGTGAATATGTACATATAGTATGTTTTTCTATATAGAAATGACTTTATATGAATATCGGATTGAGTAGAACTACTTGGTTCTGATTCCCAACACTTGGGATATGTAAAAAGCTTGGAATACTATTCCAAGTCCGAACCAATTCATAGAAGTTTATCTATATGTGTGTAAAAGCTTACGAATTGGCTACTATTCTGATACATTTATGCCTGCTTAAAATGAATATGATATGTATATATCAACCTAATATGAAAGTTATAAGAACTGTTCGATATGCTTGTAATGTAATCTTTGGAACTTAAACCGTTATTATTGATTCCATGTGTTTATTGATAACTTGATTCGATTAGAAGCCTGTATCATACCTTCGGGTACCTTTGTAACATACCTTTGGGTACCTCTGTAATGTACCTTTGGGTATGTCTATATTATACCTTTGGGTACTGCTGTATTGCACCTTCGGGTACTATGTAACGTTCCTTCGGGTACCTCTATAATGTACCTTTGAGTACCTCTGTATCATACCTTCAGGTACTCGTGTTCAGTATTTCCATTATACGCTTCTTTAAAGATAAGTTAGATTGTTTACTTACATTGTAAATGTACCCAGGAAAAGTATATTAACGTCTTTTCTTTATTGTGTATATGATTTAAACTTAAGACATTTAATTAATGTTGTCTAAAGGTTATAAAAATGTATTGTACTTTGAAAGATATGTTAATGCACTTAAATGGTATTATAACTTAATATATTCAGATATGTAATAGTGGCATGCATTTGTCTTTTGATCACGTTTAATGGTTTTGTGAACCACCGGCATGCGTATTATAGTTTCTATTAGTAGAGACATAATAGTGAACGTGAAATTATTTTATGAGATTATAAGTTAAAATAGTGAATGTGAGAAGACTATCTAGGGTTATACGTGGAAAAGAGGATCTTAGTTTTTGAGATGCGTATAATGCTAGTGCTCTCGAGGTATGCTGGTCACACAGTCTATCTGCCTATATGACTGGAGATTATTAATAAAAAATTTTTCATCATGTGCGAGTGGGAGGTGATAGATTTTGAATACGCCCATGACTCTAGATATGGATAGAGTTCCATATAAAATATGATTTAGATAATAATTGAATTTTAATAATCAGATAAAAATATAAGTATCTTTATCCGAACAAAAATGATCTTATTCTATTTCAAAAGAGTTTTAGTTATGCTGGAGGTTAGTATCTAGTAATAGGATACTATAAATAGATGATGAGAAATTAGATTCAATATGCAAGATAAAAGAAGAAACAACATAATAGAATTTTAGTAATTCTATATTCTCCCTCTTATAGCCCAAACCACCAAAGGGCTTTTAGGCTGTGAAAAGTAGATGTTATCTTGCTAGTGGATAAGAGTCTAGCCAATGACACAGAATCAGATCCTTATTTTTGCTTCCTTAAAGTTTCTAAGCTACAAGAAGTAAATACATTATCATATTTTGCTTGATTTTCCAACAACAATGAACCAAACATGACTTTATTTACATACCCATATAGGCATTGGTATCAAAAAAAGAGAAGAGGCAGTTGAATGATATTAAAAGTAAAAAAGAAAAAATGAAATGGATAATATAATTATATGATAAATTGATAGTTATAAATCTATAAAGAAATTGAATTGTGTGATCTTAAAAATAAAATAAATTATATTGTTAAGCTAATTAAGTGATAAATTTCTTAGTTACATAATCATCTAAACATTAGTGCCAGAAATAGAGTAGTAGTAGTAGAGTGACATTAAAAGTAAATAAAATGAAATTGATAAGCTAATTAGATGATAAATTGATTAGTTACATACTTATAAAGGCATTGAGTTGAGTGATTTTAAAAGTAAATGAATTTAAATTTATAAGCTAATTAGGTTATAAATTACTTATTTACACACCTATTGAGGCACTAGTGTCAGAAAATAGAGAAGTAATAGTTGAGTGACATTAAAAGTAAACGAAATTAAATTGATAAAGAAATTAGGTGATAAATTGTTTAGTTAAATGATTAATGAATTTACTACAATGTTTTTCGATATATAATTAAATATAACATTTTGTTTAATCATGAATCATCACTAATGAATACGTAGTTAACTATCTAATAAACAATTTATAAGATATAATAAATTAATAGCTATCATAATAATTAATTTTTTTATTAATAATTAAAATATCATTTTTATTTATTAAGTAATTATTATTTTAATTTCATATACTGAAATTCAAATAGTTATGAATTTAAATTTAGATGATAAATGTAGAATAGAAACTATAAATAATATTTATCAATAAATTATTAGTATTATATATAATAATTAATAAATAATTGTTCTTTCGGCCCAATTCAGTTATAGTACAGTTTAATATAGTTATCGGTCTGGTTCAACAAAAAATATCCAAATCCGTTTCAAATAAAATCGACGATAAAATTTACTTAGACATTTTTGTAAGGCCGCATAATACACTCTAACAATATCATAACATATCTAGGGTGAATTAGAAAGTAAACATAAAAAGATTAAGTGGTTAAAGTATTGAAAAGGACATGGAGGATATTAAATTAAAAAGATTAGGGCAAATTGGTAATTTGTTCAAATTGTGATACACATGCATAAATAAATATGAGACATGAGTTAATATGTAAATAGAGAAAATATTGCATGTAAATGACGGATTAGAGAAGTTTAGGGAGCAAAACACAATTTTACCAAGTCCCAAAAGTTGTATCAATGAAATTGTGGCATGTGTTTTCTCTAAAAAATGCATGAAACTCCATGCATTTAAAAGGAGAGTGGCCAGATGTCTATGAGGCCAAAAATACATAAATTTTCACTCCATTTTCTTTCCATAAACATGCACACAAATTGCATGTTTACGGGAATTAAAGAGAGATGAGCAAACTTAGTGCAAACCAAAGCATAATAAGAAAATTGATAGAGGATTTTAGCTTATTATTCATCTCTTTGTTGTGGTATATTTGGACAGCTAGAATTGTGGGATTGATATTGACATGTGTTTATTTTGTGTGTATAGTGGAAAAAGCCTTAAAAAGTAAAAGAAAGGATAAGGAAGGGAATTAGAGAAGCAAGTTGGCCATTTTAAGAGGTATGGAAAACACTTAATTTCCTTGCTTATGTATGAGAATTTGACGTGAAAAAAATTGTTACATAAGTTGTTTAAGACCTGAAATTGATGTTTGTGTGTTGAATTAAAGTTAAAATGTTTGGTTCTTGCATGTAAAGGCCTTAGTTGAATTTTTAGAGGAAATTGCCTTGAGTTATTTTTAGATATTTTGGACAGTCTTTAGTGTTTTGGGTATATCTCTATCTACATGCCTTGGAATTAAATGATTTTAATTAGAGATAAAACTTAAGACATAGACCTACAGTTTTTATGAGAGACTAGAACCTAATATTTTTTCTAAGGCATTCGACATTGGCTTTGAAAATTTTGACCTGACACTGCCCCTGTTTTGGAGCAGTTTTAGTATTCTGGGTATATCTCACCATTTATAGGTCCATATTGCATGTTTTATCTTACCCAAATATGTCACCTTAGGGAGCGCCAGTCCTTTTTGTCAAAAAGAAGGATGGTACCCTACGGATGTGTATTGACTACAAACAGCTAAACAAGGTGACTGTAAGGAATTAATATCCTTTAACAAGGATAAAAGACCTTTTTGACTAGTTGAAAGGTGTAGGAGTATTCTCTAAGATTGAATTGCGGTGAAGTTGTTACTAACTATGGGTAAAGGATGTGTTGGTGATGCCTTTTGGGCTAACCAATGCACCAACTGCTTTCATGGATCTGAAGAATAGGGTGTTTAGATCCTACTTAGACTAGTTTGTTATAGTATTCATTGATGATATATTAGTTTATTCTAAAAATGAAAAAGAGCATGCACAACATTTAAGGATTGTATTACAGACCATGAGGGAGAAACAACTTTATGCTAAATTAAGTAAATGTGATTTCTGGTTTAAGGAAGTTCCGTTCCTTGGACACATTATTTCTTTTATAGGTATCTAGATCGCAGTAATACAAAGGTGATTGTCAATTGGAAACCACCTCGAAATGTAACAGAAGTAAGAAGTTTCCTTGGCTTTGCTGGTTATTACTAATGCTTTGTGAAAGGATTCTTTGTGATTACTTCTCTAATCACAAAGCTACTTTAGAAAAGAGCTAACTTTAAGTGGACTAATAGATGTCATGCTAGCTTTAAACAGTTAAAGAAGATGCTTACTGAAGCTCTAGTATTGACATTGTTGATTCTAAGCAAAGAATCTTCTAATGTATAGTGATGCTTTTAGGAATGGTTTGGGTTATGTTTTGATGCAAGATGGGAAAACGGTGGCTTATTCTTCAAGTCAGTTAAATCCTCAAGAGCAAAATTACCTTACACATGACTTCGAACTAGTAGCAGTGGTGTTTGCCTTGAAAATATGGTGACATTACTTATATGGAGAAAGATATAGGGTGTATACAGAACATAAAAGTCTAAAATATTTGCTTACATAAAAGGAACTAAATTTGAGGCAACGATGATGGTTGGGGTTGTTTAAAGACTATGATTGCATTGTAGATTACAACTCAGGAAAGGTAATGTGGTAGCAGATGCTTTAAGCATAAAAGGCAATTTCTACATTGTCATTGCAACATAGTAAATGGAGATTTGCAACAAATGGTGCTTTAATAGCTCAATTGAAAGTGAAGCCAGATTTGAAACAAATGATAGTTAGTGCACAAAAATATAATGCTAAATTGCTGCATATTGTAAAAGCAGCGCAAGAGGGGAAATAGACTGATTATATAGTGAAAGAAGATGGGAGTTTACGCTACAAGAACAAATTATACGTATTGATTGTTGATGAGCTAAAGAAAAATTTGTTACATAAAGCTCATAATACAATGTTCACTGTGCATCTTGGAGGAAACAAGATGTACCAAGACTTGAAGCAATTCTATTAGTGGCTGGGAATGAAAAGAGATGTGGTGGATTATGTGTCTAAATGCTTAACATGTCAATAGGTAAAAGAAAAACATCAAGTCCCTTTTGGTTTATTGAATCCTATTACAATTCCACAGTGAAAATGGAACAATATTACCATAGACTTTGTTACAAGCCTGCCTCTTACACAGAAAAAGCATGATGCCATATGGGTAATAGTCGACGGGCTCATTAAATTGGCTCACTTTATACCAGTTCGACCTAACTACCCTATGGATCGGTTAGTTAAGCTATATATGAATGAGATTGTTCGGTTACATAATGTGCCCTTATCAAATGTATCCGACTGAGATCAATGGCTTACATCAAGAGTTTGAAAGAGTTTATAAGTAGCTTTAGGTCTCGACTTAGCTTGAGCATAACTTTCCACCGATAAACAGATGGACAATTTGAGAGGGTTATATAAGTGCTAGAAGATATGCTTATAGGGTGTGTCATGGAATTCCTAAGCAATTGGGATAAGTACTGTAACACCCCGTATCCGCCCTAGTAGATTGAGCCTGTATGTGTGTGAATTGTGTGTATTTAATTTTGAGCATGTGTTGTTTGGTGAATTAAATTGGCTAATATTCATTATTTGGGGGTTTTAATTGAGTATGAGTGAGTGTAGGGATTTAGGATGCATTTTTATGAGGTATGTTTGGGTGTATAAGTGAGTTTGGGAGTAGGGTGTGCTAGGTAAGATTAGTCTTAGGTGTAGCTTGGAGGATGGGAGTTATGTGTGGTTAGTATGTGGCCCTGTGGGGAGTTACCATGTGGCATGAGAGAGAGAAGAAAAGGGACAGCTGTTCTTCCCCTTGTTCTTATCCCGTTTTCTTCTTCTTTTCCTTCTCTTTCCGTTCCTTCTTCATTCCCTTCTTCTTTCTCTTTGTTTCTTTCTTTAATTCTTCTTTTGTTGAAGATCTGGTGAGTTGTGGTGAGTTGGGGATAGCTTAAGTTGGTTGGTAAGTTTGTAATTTAGTATCCCTTCTTTTTTTTCTTGAGTAGGTTTTATATCTATGTGTGTGTGGTTGAGTTTGAATTCTGGTTTTGCTAGGTTTTGTGGCTCAGAAATACTGCCTAAGGAGACGAAAGGCAAGGATATCGCGAGTGGTAGTGGAGCTCGAGATTGAAACGCCATATTTTGAGGTTTGGGAATGTTTGGTTATTTTGTGTATTTTGGTGATTTTTGTGTTATGGTTGGAATTGATGGTATTAATTGTGTGTTTTGGCTTCTATGAGTTTTACGTATTGTTTAATTTGAGTTGAGAAGCATGGGTTGTGAAGGATGGAGTCATAATGTGAAATTTTGCATGTTTTCTATGGAAATTGCTGGTTTGAGAATTCTTGGATTTTGATCTTGTTAGTTGCTTGATTTGGTGACAATAATGAGTGCAAAGGTTATGTTTTATATTGTATAAGATGGTTTGAATAAAGGATTTTTCTTAGAACTTAGTTATGAAACGAAATGATTGAGTGGGTGAAAGTGGAGAATGAATTTCTGCAGATTTTGGCGTTGGGAGTTGAAATCCCGACTCTGTCGCGAGGTCGTGACGGAGCTTGGTGATCAATGCCTCATCGCGCACGCAAAGCTGCGAGCGTGCGCAGTAGGAACTCACTGCCGCGAGCGCGACATACGTCTCGATCACGACAGAGAGCTCAGCGTTTGACCAAGCTTCTGTCGCGGGCACGCGCCTGGGCGCAAGCCCGCGACGGCTCTCGCTGGAGCTCACTGTCGCGAGCATGATAGTGAGATCCGTCTTGTGTCCGTACGGGCGCGAGGCTCGTCGCGACCACGATAGGAGGCCAACTTCGCCTCTGTCGCGAGCGCGACACCCTCTAGTTTTTCTTTTGATTTCTCTTTTATAATTACAATACTTAACTTCCAAATTTGTATTACTCTTAGAGTTATATATAGTCTAATATGAATATATGAATGTCCATTTGGAAATTTATATAGCCTGCTTTAGTCGAATAAGTGGATAGTTAGGCATGCCTAATAGAGTTTCTGTAGCTACAGCCTTCTGTGATTTTGGACCCTGATCAGGTCCCCCGATCGGATCTTCGTGATCCTTCTGTACTGGATCTTGTTTAAGATCCCACGCGAAAATGTTTTGAATAAAATGAAAAGAATGATTTTGATACCTTCGGGTATCCATGAGTTATGAAAGTGTCTTTGATACCTTCGAGTATCCATGTGTACTCGTTATCCGCTATTTTGGATAAGCAGGTTATTAATATTATCATTATTAGTATTATTGCTATGACTGTTGTGTATCTCCTCAGAGTTTTTTTATTGTTACAATTGAAATAAAGTATATGAATGAATGCAAAGATGGTACTGCTATGGTTGATGTGATAAATCATTTATAAGATTCTATTCATTGACTGTGCCATATGCCTGTTACTTGTTGACGCCACTGTGAGTGGTCGTTTCCATGTGTATTTTCCCACTAAGCGTATTCGCTTAGCATGGGTGTTTCATCTGTGCAGGTGTGGAAGATGTCGAAGTTTTGGGAGCGAGGTGATCCGTTTCAGCAGAGCCAACACATCTAGGAGAGAGTTTTGGAGTAGAGGGTTGTACTTTTGCTTATGTAATAATTAGTATTTTTTTACTGAGAACTCCTGAATGTAAACTCTACTTTTGTAGTAGGACTCTGTCATCAGATACGTATATGATCATCTATGCTTTTGCACTTTTGTACTTTTATATGTAAAGACTGTTTAGAGTAAATAAAATATTGTACATTTGTGTTTAGCCTCAGTATTCTGTCTGTTTGAATTTTGTTATAGTTTAATTTTTATTCTACCTCGCTTGAATGAATGTTTGTGATCATTACTGCTTCATTTGAGGTCTTGCATAACAACTTTCATCTATCAGGGTCCTTCTTCCTCTTTGAGGGATGAAGCTCCCTACGTGTAGGTGAGGGGTGTTACATTTTGTGGTATCAGAGCATTAGGTTTAGACGTTTTTGGGCTAGTGTAAGGTGGAGTGTATGCCTTGTGGTGTGTTGGCCTGATGCGGATCGTTCTATGTGTTTTGTAGTTAATGGAGTCTGCTCGTGGATCGCTTGAGGGGTCAGCTGAGAGTGCGAATCCCAGAGCAAGATCCTCCTGCCTCTGGTCCGGCTCAACCACCTAGGGTGCAACCTGAGGCTCCCGCGGTTCCTTTTGAAGCGATGCTTAAAATATCTCAGGATATGGCCAGAGTCCTGGAGAGAGTTACGGCACCGAGGGCTCAGATTGAAAGTATGAGGAAGGCTGGAGCAGAAGATTTCTATGGGACTGATTTAGATGAGTCAGATAAAGATGAATTGTGGATTGAGAAGGTTAGTAGGGTGCTTCAAGAGATCCGGTGTCCTCCGAATAGGGCAGTGGAGTGTGTGGAGTCCTTATTGCATGGTTCTGCTTATGACTGGTGGAGGTTAGTGTTAAGTCAACCCCAACTTCCCGAGCCAGTGACGTGGGAGTTCTTTGAGAAAGAATTCTGAAGTAAGTATGTAACAAAGGCTTTTAAGGATACCAGATGGGCACAGTTTCTGAGTCTTAGGCAAAGAGTATTAACTGTGGCAGATTATGAGAAAGAATTTAACCGACTTAGTAAGTACGCACCGCCAGGAATTCTCACTGATGAGTTCAGATGCCAACATTTTGAAGCGGGTTTGAATGAATCTTTGAAGGTGATGTTAGTCTCATTGATGTCCGCTCTAGGAGTCAGTTATTATCAGTTGCTTCAGGCAGCCTTAAGAGCGGAGCGTTCTGAGAATGTTTTGAGAGAGAAGGCTCTGAGGAGGAAGACCTCTTAAGGGAGCTCTTCTTCTGGAAAGAGATTAAGAGAACCTCAAGCAAATCCTTCTAGTGAGTCCCATGCCAATCCAGCTACTAGAGGGAGAAGACGGGAATCTTCTAGAGGATCTGGATCTGGTAGAGGTAGTGCAGGTGGTAGAGGTGATGGAGCGCCTCAGTGCTCTCATTGTTGCAAGCGACATTGGGGCGAATGTCGATGGTTGACAGGCAGGTGTTTCAGTGAGGTAGTGTAGACCACTTCCTAGCCAACTGCCCAGATATGCATGAGAATCTCCAAGGTCAGCAGGAAGCTAGTCAAGCAGGGTCTAATGCCCCTCAGGGCAGTCGTGGCAGGGGTAGAGGATGGGGTCGTGGTGGACAGCCTCGAGATAGAGAGTCCTCCGAGACGGTTGATCGCCCAGTCCTGACAACGGGTAGAGCTTATGCCATGAGAGCCAGAGAAGAGCAGGACGCACCGGAATTATTGCCGGTAAGTTCTCATTATTTGGTACTAAAATGTATGCTCTGGTAGATCCAAGATCTACTCATTCTTACTTGTGTTCCGATAAGCCATGTGATAGTTTGCCCGATGAGGATATATTAGACTATGATATTTGTGTATCTAGTCCTTTGGGTCAGTGTGTTAAAGTAAATCAGGTGTATCGGAATTGTTCTTTGATGGTGCAAGATAAAGAATTTGTAGCCGATTTGATCAGTTTGCCATTTCATGAGTTTGACCTTATCTTGGGAATGGATTGGCTGTCCAAGCATCAAGCTGTAGTTGATTTCCATAGGAAAGTTGTGATACTCAAAGATAGGAATCAGTTGCCTGTCGTTGTGAAAGGTGTGGGTAGCAGTTCGCTGCATAATGTAATTTCAGCCATGAAGGCAAGACGATTCTTGAGAAAGGGATGTGAAGCGTATCTTGCTTTAGTTCTGGATTCTCAGCATGGAAAGGTAGAGATTCAAAATATTCCAGTAGTAAGAGAGTTTGTGGATGTATTTCCAGAGGAGTTACCGGGTTTGCCACCTGATAGAGAAGTGGATTTGTCGATAGACATTGTGCCGGGGGCAACTCCGATTTCTAAGGCTCCATATCGGATGGCTCCAGTGGAATTAAAAGAGTTGACGAGTCAGTTGCAGGAACTATTAGATAAAGGTTTCATTCGGCCTAGTGTGTCACCGTGGGGTGCTCCGGTTTTATTTGTTAAGAAGAAAGATGGTACTTTACGAATGTGTATTGACTACAAGCAGATCAACAAGATCACAGTTAAGAATAAATATCCATTGCCTCAGATCGAGGATCTTTTTGATCAGTTGAGGGGAGCAGGAGTGTTCTCTAAGATAGATTTGTGGTTGGGTTATTACCAGTTAAGAGTAAAGAAGGAGGATGTAGCAAAAACGGCTTTCCGGACACGTTATGGTCATTACGAATTCTTAGTGATGCCGTTTGGTCTAACCAACGCACCCGCAGCTTTCGTGGATTTAATGAATAGGGTGTTCAGACCATACCTTGATTGTTTTGTTGTTGTGTTTATAGATGATATCTTGGTCTACTCGAGGAATAAGAAGGAGCATGAGGAGCATTTACGATTAGTGTTGCAAGTATTGAGAGATCATCAGCTATATGCCAAACTCAGTAAGTGTGATTTTTGGTTAAAAGAAGTAACTTTCCTTGGGCATGTAGTGTTGGTAGAAGGTATTCGGGTGGATCCCTTTAAAATAGAAGCTATTGTGAATTGGTTACCACCGCGGAATGTGCCAGATGTGAGGAGTTTTCTGGGTTTAGCTGGGTACTACAGGCGGTTCATTAAAGGATTTTCAGTGATAGCTACACCTTTAACGCGGCTTCTTCGGAAGGAGGTGAAATTTGTTTGGTCTGATAAATGCCAAGCGAGTTTTGAGCAATTGAAGAGTAGGTTGATTGAAGGCCCTGTGCTTACTCAGTCGATATCGGGAAAAGAATATACGATGTATAGTGATGCTTCAGGGACAGGTCTGGGTTGTGCATTGATGCAGGACGGTAAAGTGATCAACTATGCTTCCAGGCAATTAAAGCCACATGAACAACACTACCCGATGTATGATTTAGAATTAGCGGCGGTAGTGTTTGCTCTTAAGGTGTGGCGGCACTATTTGTATGGAGAGACTTGTAGAATCTTCACGGACCACAAGAGTTTAAAGTACTTGCTTACTCAGAAGGAACTAAATTTGTGATAGTGGAGGTAGTTAGAATTGTTTAAAGATTATGACTGTATTATTGATTACCATCCAGGTAAGGCAAATGTGGTAGCAGATGCGTTGAGTAGGAAGTCAGTAGCAGCTTTGTCTTTGAATAAAGCAAAGTGGAGGTTAGATTCAGAAGGTGCATTAGTGGCTCGATTGAAGGCGAGACATAACGTGAGACAGTTAATAGTAGATGCATAGATGAGTGATCCTGTGTTACAACGTGTTTTGTTTATGGTTAAAGATGGTACGCGGACAGACTTTTTAGTTGATGATGAAGGAGTGCTCAGATTTGGTAATCGTCTGTGTGTACCGGAAGTGAATGATGTAAAGAAAAGACTTCTGCAAGAAACCCATTCGTCAGTCTTCACCATGCATCCAGGAGGGGATAAGATGTACCGAGATCTTTGACAGTTCTATTGGTGGCCGGGTATGAAGAAAGACATCGTATAGTTTGTTTCAAAGTGCTTAGTATGTCAGCAAGTGAAGATCAAGCATCAAGTTCCATCGGGTTTGCTTAACCCCTTACCCATTTCTCAATGGAAATGTGATGATGTTGAGATGGACTTTGTATCTAGTTTACCAATAACACAGCGTAAGCATGATTCTGTTTGGGTCATAGTCGACCGATTGTCAAAGTCAGCGCATTTCTTACCAATTAGACTAGACTACTCCATGGACAAGTTAGCAGAGATATATGTAAGAGAAATAGTAAGGCTTCATGGAGTTCCATTATCCATTATATCTGATCAAGACCCGAGATTTACATCCAAGTTTTGGAAAGAGTTGCAAGCAGCTATGGGTACTTGGTTAAACTTCAGCACTGCGTTTCATCCTCAAACCGATGGTCAATCTGAGAGAGTCATTCAGATTTTTGAAGACATGCTTAGGGGATGTGCGTTGGAATTTTCAGGAAGTTGGGATAAGTATTTGCCTTTAATGGAATTCGCATATAACAATAGATACCAAGCAAGTATCAGAATGGCCCCCTATGACGCTCTCTATGGTCGGAGATGTAGAACTCCGGTGTGTTGGACAGAGTTATCGGAACGGGCCATGGTGGGTCTGGATATAGTGAGAGACACTGAAGAGAAAGTTAGAATTGTGCAGCAGAATTTGAAATCAGCTAAAGACAGACAGCGATCGTATGCCAATTTAAAACGAAGGGATATTCGGTATGAGATCAGAGACAAGGTATTTTTGAACGTATCGCCGTGGTGGAAGATTCTTCGTTTTGGAAAGAAGGGAAAGTTAAGTCCCCATTTTATTGGGCCCTATGAGATCTTGGAAAGGATCGGTCCGGTGGCTTATCGGTTAGCCCTGCCGACGGAGTTAGCCAAATTACATGACGTCTTTCATGTGTCTATGCTCCGTCGTTACCGATCGGACCCATCCCATGTATTGGCAGTGCAGGATATTCGAGTTCAGCCAGATCTTTCGTATGACGAGGAACCGAAAGGCATTTTAGCTAAAGAAATCAGGCAACTTTGGAACAAGCAAATTCCTTTAGTTAAAGTGCTTTGGCGGCATCATGGTATAGAGGAGGCAACTTGGGAACCGGAGGAAGCTATGAGGGCTTAGCATCCTAAGTTATTTGGATCAGGTAGAATTTCGAGGATGAAATTCTGTTAAGGAGGAGAGTGTTGTAACACCCCGTATCTGCCCTAGTAGATTGAGCATGTATGTGTGTGAATTGTATTTATTTAATTTTGAGCATGTGTGGTTTGTTGAATTAAATTTGCTAATATTCATTATTTGGGGGTTTTAATTGAGTATGAGTGAGTGTAGGGAGTTAGGATGTATTTTTATGAGGTATGTTTAGGTGTATATGTGAGTTTGGGAGTAGGGTGTGCTAGGTAAGATTAGTCTTGGGTGTAGCTTGGAGGATGGGAGTTAGGTGTGGTTAGTATATGGCCCTGTGGGGAGTTGCCATGTGGCACGAGAGAGAGAAGAAAAGGGACGGCTGTTCTTCCCCTTGTTCTTATCCTGTTTTCTTCTTCTTTTCCTTCTCTTTCCGTTCCTTCTTCATTCTCTTCTTATTTCTCTTTGTTTCTTTCTTTAATTCTTCTTTTGTTGAAGATCTGGTGAGTTGGGGATAGCTTAAGTTGGTTGGTAAGTTTGTAATTTAGTATCCCTTCTTTTTTTTCTTGAGTAGGTTTTATATCTATGTGTGTGTGGTTGAGTTTGAATTCTGGTTTTACTGGGTTTTGTGGCTCAGAAATTCAGCCCAAGGAGACGAAAGGCAAGGATATCGCGAGTGGTAGTGGAGCTCGAGATTGAAACGCCATATTTTGAGGTTTGGGAATGTTTGGTTATTTTGTGTATTTTGGTAATTTCTGTGTTATGGTTGGAATTGATGGTATTAATTGTGTGTTTTGGCTTCTATGAGTTATGGGTATTGTTTAATTTAAGTTGAGAAGCATGGGTTGTGAAGGATGGAGTCATCTTGTGAAATTTTGCATGTATTCTATGGAAATTGCTGGTTTGAGAATTCTTGGATTTTAATCTTGTTAGTTGCTTGATTTGGATACAATAATGAGTTCAAAGGTTATGTTTTATGTTGTATAAGATGGTTTGAATAAAGGATTTTGCTTAGAACTTAGTTATGAAACCAAATGATTGAGTGGGTGAAAGAGGAGAATGAATTTCTGCAGATTTTTGCGTTGGTAGTGGAAATCCCGACTCTGTCGCGAGCGCGACGGTGTTGCGAGGTCGCGACGGAGCTCGGTGATCTCTGCCTCATCGTATGCACCGAGCTGCGAGCTACCGAGCGTGCACAGCAGGAACTCACTGTCGCGAGTGCGACATACGTCATGATCGCGACAGAGAGCTCAGCGTTTAGCCAAGCTTCTTTCGCGAGCGCACGCCTGGGAGTGAGCCCGCGACAGTGAGATCCGTCTTGTCTCCGCGCGGGCGCGAGGCTCGTCACGAGCACGATAAGAGGCCAACTTCGCCTCTGTCGTGAGCGCGACACCCTCTAGTTTTTCTTTTGATTTCTCTTTTATAATTACAATACTTAACTTCCAAATTTGTATTACTCTTAGAGTTATGTATAGTCTAATATGAATATATGAATGTGCATTTGGAAATTTATATAGCCTGCTTTAGTCGAATAAGTGGATAGTTAGGCATGCCTAATAGAGTTTCTGTAGCTGCAGCCTTCTGTGATTTTGGACCCTGATCAGGTCCCCCAATCGAATCTTCGTGATCCTTCTGTACTGGATCTTGTTTAAGATCCCATGCGAAAATGTTTTGAATAAAATGAAAAGAATGATTTTTATACCTTCGGGTATCCATGAGTTATGAAAGTGTCTTTGATACCTTCAGGTATCCATGTGTACTCATTATCCTCTGTTTTGGATAAGCAGGTTATTAATATTATCATTATTAGTATTATTACTATGATTGTTGTGTATCTTCTCAGAGTTTGTTTAGTGTTACAATTGAAATAAAGTATATGAATGAATGCAAAGATGGTACTACTATGGTTGATGTGATAAATCATTTATAAGATTCTATTCTTTGACTGCACCATATGCCTGTGACTTTTTGACGCCCTTGTGAGTAGTCGTTTCCATGTGTATTTCCCCACTAAGCGTATTCGCTTAACATCCGTGCAGGTGTGGAAGATGTCGAAGTTTTGGGAGCGAGGTGATCCGTTTCAGCAGAGCCAACACATCTAGGAGAGAGTTTTGGAGTAGAGGGTTGCACTTTTGCTTATATAATAATTAGTATTTTTGTACTGAGAACTCCTGAATGTAAACTCTACTTTTGTAGTAGGACTCTGTCATCAGATATGTATATGATCATTTGTGCTTTTGCACTTTTGTACTTTTATATGTAAAGACTATTTAAAGTAAATAAAATATTGTACATTTGTGTTCAGCCTCAGTATTCTGTCTATTTCAATTTTGTTATAGTTTAATTTTTATTCTACCTCATTTGAATGAATGTTTGTGATCATTACTGCTTCGTTTGAGGTCTTGCGTAACAACTCTCATCTATCAGGGTACTTCTTCCTCTTTGAGGGATGAAGCTCCCTACGTATAGGTGAGGGGTGTTACAAGTACATTCTTCTAATGGAATTCGATTATAATAGTAGTTATAAATCCAGTATAGGCATGGCACCATATAAAGCTTTATAAAGTAGAAAGTGTAGAACTCCAGTATGATGGACAATGATAAGTGAGAACAAAATGATTAGGCCTGACATAACTAAAGATATAAAAGAAAATGCAAAGATCATCTAGCAAAGGTTGAAAGCTGTAAGCAATAGACAGAAGTCAAATGCTAATCGTAAAAGAAAAGAAATTGAATACGAAGTAGGAGAAAAAGTTTTTCGAAAAGTCTTGCCCTGGAGAAAAGTGTTATGATTCTGGAAAAAGTTAAAGTTTAGCCTAGGATATATAGATCCATATGAAATCCTTGAGAGGATTGGACCAGTGGCTTAAAGATTGGCTCTTCCTTTAAAATTGTCCAAGTCGCATAATATTTTTCATGTCTCTATGCTATGAAGGTACCGTTTAAATGATTCACATATACTTCTTATACAAGAGATACAAGTTCAATCAGACTTTTTATATGATGAAAGACCAAAAGAGATATTGGCTAGGGAAGTGAGACAATTAAGAAACAAATAGATTCCTCTGGTAAAGTTACTTTGGCAGCATCATGGCATAGAAAAAGAAGCTTGGGAACCCGAATCGATAATGAGGGCTCAGTATCCTCAGCTCTTCAATACAGATATGAATTTTAATGACGAAATTCTTTTTAAGGGGGAGAGAAGTGTAAGGCCCCAAAATACACCCTAGCAGGACCATAGCATGTTTAAGGTTAAGTAGAAAGTATACATAAAAAGGTTAAATGGTTAAAGCATATAAAAGGACATGAAAGGTTTTAATTTACAAAGATAAGGGCAATTTGGTAATTTTTTTCAAATTGTGATATACATGCACAAATAAATATGAGACATGAGTTAATATGTAAGTAGAGGCAAGATTGTATATAAATGATGGATTACACAAGCTTAGGGAGCAAAACACAATTTTACCAAATATAAAAAGTTGGACCAATGAAATTATGGCATGTGTTTTCTCTAGAAAATGCATAAAACTCCATGCATTTAAAAGGAGAGTGGTGGGCTATCCATGAGGCCGAAAATACATAAATTTTCACTCCTTAAATACACACACAAATTGCATGTTTAAGGGATTTAAAGAGAGGAGCAAACCTAGTGCAAATCAAAGCATAATAAGGTATTTGATTAAAGATTTTAGCTCATTATTTATCTCTTTCAAGTATTGTATTTAGAGAGCTAGAATTGTAGAATTAAGATTGACATGTGTTTATTTTATGTTTATAGTGCAAGAAGCAAGCAAAAGTAAAAGAAAAGAAAAGCAAGGGAATTAGAGAAGCAACTTGGCCATTTCAAGAGGTATGGGAAACTCTTAATTTCCTTGCTTGTGTATGAGAATTTATGTCATACCCTTCCACTCTCACGCAGTACAACCCACCTCTAAGGATGAGTTACTACGACAGTTGGAGGACATCATAAACTTAAAACACAAATATGATCACAAACAACAATTGAAACCAGAGATATAAAATCTCTTTTCATTATGTTGAAAGAATTCACACTGCAGCATTAATCCGTATACCATATTCATATATACATAATCTTATACAAAAGGTTACATTCCTCTATTACATGTTACAATATTCAATTTTAGACAAAGATATAAAAACTTATTACATAATAAGCAAAACCTACACAAAATATGAGCCCCTAATGTATTGGCTATTGGAAATGTGGAACTGTCCTTCAAAGTCTGTTATCTTTAGAACCTGCACGGATAAATGCCCGTGCTAAGTATAAAATGCTTAGTAGGGAAAATCATGAGAGGGATGGGCACTCACAGTGGTCATCTATACATAGACATACATATAAATCATATTTATAACAGAAAAGATAACATATATCATTCTAATAAACATGTTCATCAGAAATCACATGTCTGAGTCAACCTCATAACAGTAATTACATATCAGAATCATATACATTTCTTTTATTCCCAGATTGCCTACATAAATGAAGTAGTAGATAACGAGTTAAAACAGATAGGTACCTGAGGGTACCACTACGCAAAGGGATCCAATCTAGGATCCAAATAGAAAGGGATCCACAACCGAAATCCAAATAGATAAGCTGCAACAACAGAGGACCTTATTGGTATGCCTACCTATCCACGACTTGACTTTATAGGCTAACAATTCAATCAATTCACTTGTTCACAATGTTTCATTAAAGATCATTCTCATAATACACTTTACAAATCATTTCGGTACACATATAGTCCATAGATATGCTTTCGTATCATCATTTAATACTAACTTAACATCAACATAGCATACACACGCCTAACATTTCAATAAGCAATTTAACCAGGTTGCGTTACTCA
The DNA here is from genome assembly GCA_947683425.1 of Excoecaria cochinchinensis. NCBI lineage: Eukaryota > Viridiplantae > Streptophyta > Magnoliopsida > Malpighiales > Euphorbiaceae > Excoecaria > Excoecaria cochinchinensis. The sequence continues at coordinate 6,808,214 of CANTUQ010000055.1, forward strand.
TAAATAACTAATATAGCATGCCAATTCATTTTTAACTTTATTCAATAATTTTTTATTAATGATACCATTAAATACTTCACTAGTTACTCATACTCATAACATATTCACTTATGTTTCCAAGTGGTAACCACTCATATATTCATTACATAGCTCTAGACATGTATCAGATAAGTTCCAAAAAGTTCTTGTGAAGTTCGTGTTCGATTCGGGATAAAAAATGGACCATATATTCAAAACATGGGTGAGGGATAGGTATCCCACACCTAAGGCATGACTATCCTGCACTTGGCCTACCCGTCCCTCATAAAATGGCCCATGAGGGACGGGCTCACCCAAAGCACCTCTTGAAACCAACTCTTTTCCACCCAAAAGGATTACAAACTGAACCTGCACATCAAAATTCTCATAGCAAAGATCCTTTTCAGACAAAGTGGTCTCATAACAATTTATCCTCAGGATGTTAACTTGCTAATGGCATAAATTTTAGGTCATTTAGAGGTAAAACCAAGGAGATATTTCTAAAATGTCGATACTGCTCTAAAGACATGTGAAGAATTTAGCTACGGTAAAGGGAAATTTTGAGGACCTTAGATTTAGAAATTAATATGGATATTTCAAGGACTTTTATAGACACAGAAGTTTTGGTTCTAACCCAACTATAATCATGAAATTTGGAGTTCAAAACCACAACCTATAATTAAAACAGTCACTGGAGGTCAATTTGACACTCTGGACAGAATTTACCATTCCTAGCTTAACAAGCTCTAATTCAACCAATTCAACACATCTAGCCACCAAATTCAATTCTCAACATCACAAAACATATATACACACTTAGGAATATGCAATTCATCATTCACACAAATCAAACATATAAATTCCTAAACCTATTTCTCCTTTGCTCCCTTTTTGTTCACTTGATGGAATCTTCACCCACTTTTTCTTTCCCTTTCGAAGCACAAGCCTCATCTTCTGCAATTTATTTCCAATTTTCAGAAGTGAAACTAGAAACCAAAATCCCAAATTAAACCATAAGGAGAAGAAGAAGGAAGCTATAACAAAATCCTTACCTTTAACTTGCAAAAATCATAAGCATAACTTGATTAACTTAGAGCAAACTTGAATTTCATTTAAGCATCATTTTAGGAACGATTGAATGAAAGCTAAAAGATGAGAATGAAGCAAAGATAATGCAGAATTATCTCTTAGAATGGCCTGCTACACAACTAGGAAAAGGATAAAGTCCACCATGTCCAAACCTTATATTTCATGTAAATGGAGGTGTAACACATTGATTCCACCCAACTTAACTAAACCCACTTAACTTAATTAATCAATCTTAACTTAATTAATCATTGAATCATCCAATATTTCAATTTAGCCACTTAACTTTTTTATTTATTCAATTTACTCCATCTAACTTTTCAATTTATGCAATTAACTCCTTCCCAAATTTCAAATTGAACCCAATTATTTTCTCAACGCATAAACTTAACCAATTACACATCTTAAGCCGCTCTCATAACCTAATGGTATACAATACAACTAGGGTACAAGTTAGGGCCTTACAACTCTTCCCTCCTTAAAGAATTCCTTCATCTAAATTCATACTTAAACTGGACAATTGAGGATGTTGAGATTTCATAACTGCCAAAGTACATTCACTAACGGAATTTTCTTATTCCGAAGTTGCTTTACTTCTCGAGCCAACACCGCTTTAGGTTTCTCTTCATAGGAAAAATTTAGTTGTACATGCACATCTTGCACTAGTATGATGTGGGATTCATTTGAGCAATACCTTTGAAGCATGGACATATTAAATACATCATGTAGCCTAGCCAAACCTAGTGGCAAAGCTAACCGATAGGCTACTGGTCCAATTCGCTCAAGTACTTCATATGGTCCAATAAATCTCAGACTCAGTTTCCCTTTCCTCCCAAACCGAATCACTTTTCTCCATGGTGACACCTTAAGGAAGACTTCATCACCAATTTCATATTCCATGTCTTTTCTTTTCAAATTTGTATAAGACTTCTGTCTGTCACTTGCAGTCTTTAACCTCTATTGAATCACCCTTACTTTTTCTCAGTATCTTTAACTAGTTCAGGGCCAATTACCTTGTGCTCACTCAATTTTGTCTAACAGATAGGAGTCTGACACTTCCTACCATAAAGAGCTTTATATGGTGCAATACCAATACTCATCTGGCAACTGTTATTATATGCAAACTCTATTAACGAGATGTATTTATCCCAACTCCTAGAACAGTCTAGGACACAACCTCAAAGCAAGTAATCCAACACTTGAATTACTCTCTCTGACTGTCTGTCTGTCTGAGGATAAAAAGCAGTGTTGAATTTAAGACGAGCACTAAGAGCAGATTGTAGACCTTTCTAAAATCTTAAAGTGAATCTCGAATCTCAATCCAACACAATAGAAAATGGAATACCATGAAACCAAACAATTTCATTCACATACATTTTCACCAAGCGATCCATGGAATAATAAAGTTGAACCGGTATAGAATGAGCTGATTTAGTTTGCCGCTCAACTATTACCCACACAGAATTGTGTCTTTTCTATGTCATTGGAAGTTCTGTTACAAAATTCATCGTGATATTATCCCATTTCCACTATGGAATCAAAATAGGATTAAACAAACCCGATGGAACTTGATGTTCTACTTTAACTTGTTGACAGGTCAAACACTTGGACACATAAACAACTACATCTCTTTTAATACCAGGCCACCAGTAGAATCACTTCATATCTCGATACATCTTGTTACTGCCTGGATGCATAGTGTAAACTGTATTATGGGCTTCATGCAAAAGCTTCTTCTTTAATTCTTTATCATTTGCTACACATAAATGACCCTGATAATAATGAATATCATATTCATTCACTAAATAGTCAGTTTTGTCGCCATTCCTAACTAGTTGTAGTATCTGTTGCAACTTGGAATCACTTCACTGCATATCAACTATTTTTTGTCTCAGGTTAGGTCTGGCTTCCAACCGAGCTATCAAAGCTCCATCAGATGTCGATCTGCATTTACCTTACTGTAATATCAAAGCCGAAACTGACTTTCTACTCAAACCATCAGCAACCACATTAGCTTTACTAGGATGATAATTCACAATAAAATCATCAACTTTAAATAGTTCTAACTATCGACATTGCCTTAAATTAAGTTCTTTTTGAGTAAGCAGATATTTGAGACTTTTATGATCTGTATAAATCCTGCATCTTTCACCATAAAGATAATGATGCCAGATCTTCAAAGCAAACATAACTGCAGCCAGTTCCAGATCATGAGTTGGATGGTTCTATTAATGAGGTTTCAACTGTCTTGATGCATAAGCTATCACTTTCCCATCCTCCATCAATACACATCCCAAGCCAACTCTTGAAGCATCACTATACACAGTATATTTCTTACCTAAAATGGGTTGAGTAAGAACAGGTGCTTCAATAAGCATTTGCTTCAGTTGTTCAAAACTGGCTTGACAACTATCAGACCATTCAAACTTAACTCATTTCCACATTAACTTAGTAAGTGGGGAAGCAATAACTAAAATTTTTTTCACAAACTGTCGATAATAGTCGGTTAAACCCAAGAAACTTGTAATTTCTAGCACATTTTGAGGTGGTTTCCAATTCACAACTGCTTTTATTTTAGCTAGATAAACCCTGATACCCTTTGAAGAAACAATATGACCTAAGAAATATACTTTTTCAATCCAGAAATCACATTTACTAAGCTTTGCATAGAACTTCTGCTCCCTCAAAGTCTGAAGTACCATCCTCAAATGTTGTTCATGCTCCTGCTTATTCTTTGAATACACTAATATATAATCAACGAATACTAGAACAAATTAATCCGGATATGGCTGAAATACCTAGTTCATCAAATGCATAAAAGTTAAAGGTGCATTGGTTAACTCGAATGGCATTAAAAACTCGTAATGACCATATTGAGTCCTAAAAGCAGTCTTCGAAATATCTTTATTCTTCACCTGAAGTTGAGAATAGCCTTATCGCAAATCAATCTTTGAAAATACATTAGCCCCTTTTAACTGATCAAACAAGTCCTCGGTTCTCGGCAGTGGATATTTGTTCTTCACTGTTACCTTATTAAGTTGTCCATAATCAATGTACATTCTCAAAGTACTATCTTTCTTCTTAACAAATAAAACTGGAGCACCATAAGGAGACACATTGGACCGAATGAAACCCTTATCTAATAACTCCTGCAATTAAGTCTTCAACTCTTTCAACTTAGTAAGAGCCATACGATAGCATGCCTTAGACATAGGTGTAGTACCCAGTAGGATTTCAATAGACAAGTCCACTTCCCTTTCAGGTGGTACACGCGGGAACTCTTCTAGAAACACATCTAGAAATTCATTCACTATTGGCAAATCTTGCAACTTCACTTGTGCCCGCTTTGAATCCAACACAAGAGCTAAAAAATGCTTCACATCCTTTCTTTAAACACCGTTGAGCTTGCATAATAGAAATCATGTCAACCATGGGATTAGAATGAATACCTCGCACAATCACATTTGGCTGATATGAGCTTTTAAGCACCACTGTCTTTTTATTGCAGTAAACTATAGCCCGATGTTTACTCAACAAGTCCATTCCCAAAATTAAATCAAAATCTTTAAATGACAATTCAATCAAATTAGCAGGAAACTCTCTACTTTGGATTACTAAAGGACAATTCCTATACACCTTGCTCACTTTCACGCAATGCCCCAAAGGAATTGTAACACCCCAATACCCTCTAGAAGGATAAAGGGGCGCTACGCGCACACACTAATGTATACTCAAACACACATACACTATAGCGGAAAGAAAACGAGTATCATAAATAAAGAAAAACATACTTCTCAGATATAAATATATATAGCCAAAATATTCATATTACATGGTCATAATTACAATTACAAGTTCACACTAAAAAAATAATATAATTTCCTTTACAATAAGTTATTATTAATTATATGAGAAACTTTATCATACATAAAAAGACTCCACTCAAGCTCCAACTTCTAGTGGCCTGCAGATGTGCCAAACTCAGAACCGAACCTGTAACCTACACGGGAAAACACCCGTACTAAGCGATAACGCTTAGTGGGAATAAACATAACGAAGGACTTATACCGATGTCACAAAGTAACACACACTTCATATTAATAGTCATGCTTATCACATAACAACATATATTCTTTCCTGCATATATCCTCTTGCTCTAACAATTTTAAGCTCGATAACCATACCTATGCAAACATTAAGCACAATAAGACAATATCTCACTACCTCTAACATATATTCATATACGTGTATAATTAACATGTTAAAGCTTTCCTTATAGAGGCATAAATATAAAATAGTCTCCATTACATTTCATGTACATTACTGAACATTGATTAGCCTGAATTCCAATAATTGTGGATACGGGTACTTTAGATACCGATCAACAGTATCAAAACATCTAGAGACCTAACTCAATATCTGAATACTCAAGGTATTCAACATATGGGCACAAATGATGCCACTCTAGCAGCTGCACTGTAACCCTGCATAAGCATGCTTATCTATCCACTACTATGACCCTTCAGGCATATACATTTAACTTAATACACTAAACCATATACATTGCATGTATACAAATGTCTATTCATAACACTGTACACTATCTCCATTCACGTATTAATTAATTAAACCATGTGCATGCACATATCTTTATTCATGTTATCATATTTTACCTACAAAGCATGGTCATATATAATCTAATGCAATACTATACATAATTGGGAACAAAAGACTTTACATTCAAAACTCTGGGTGGTGTCGAATTGGCAATGTCGCACTCGCGGGCAATGTCGCATTTGCGGTAGAATGCTGAATTAGCTTTTGTCGCACCCACGATGGGGCTAGTGCTCGCGATCAGACACAAAAAGGAAAAAACTCGCCCATGGAGTGTTCTGTCGCGCTCGCGATAACCAAAATACTGTGCACAAGACCAAAACACATAGCTCTCTTGCACCACTTTACACACGCACCAACTTGCAATCAAGGAACATACAAGCAATCAAAATGAACACATACTCATTTTATAACAAAGAACTAGATCAAAACTCTCAAATCCCTAGTCATATAACATGAATTTAGCAAACAATCAAGTATAATAATAGTTCAGTAACATGTATCTATCAAAACACACACGATCCCAACCTCTGGAGCAGCATGATCTTTTCTCTTCTTCTGGTCAAATCTTCTCCTTGCCCTTGTCTTTCCTCTTGTTAACAGCTTTTCCCACAAAAATCATCTTAAACAACACTTGAATCAACCGTTCATATCACTTTAAATCAAAAACAGAATTGAGAAGAAAAATAACTAACTGAATCCGGAATCCATCCCACTTACCTCTTCAAATTCACTACAAAACCCTTGCTACACTCTTCAAACCAATCCAAACTAAAGCTTAACTTGAGGTGCCCAAATGGAATAGAAGAAGAAACACGAGAGGAAGATCAAACGAAAGAGAAGAAGAACTAAAAGAGACCAAATGCAGAAACTGAGGAACAAGAAGAAAGAAAGATTACGGGATCCACTAACCCAATCAAGGTCAACAACCCACCATTAATTAGCCACCCACTCATAATGGCTACCAAAATGCATTAACTGTCTCTATAAATAAAAAGCACGCCCGAATCCAAGTGTCAAAGCTCCATCATTCGTTTAAACTCCACTCAAAGCCCCATAAATTCAGCTTTTATTGGATTTTCGCTAGAGCGTTCTGTCGCGCTCGTGACCAATGTCACGGCCGCGACAGCACCCTCACTCAGCCTACTTACGCATCGACTTGGCCAAACTCCCTCAAACAAATTTTCTTCAATATACAAAATACTCATTCAAATGTGTCCTCTTTTACTAATACACTTCCATATACTCTACAAAAACAGTGCAAATCCTACTAGGGTCCAAATTGAGTTATTATAATTCTCCCCTCCTTAAGAAATTTCGTCCCTAAAATTTCCCCGCTTCAATAAACATGACCAATCTATACTTTACCATAACCAAATACAGAATCTTAAACAATTAAGGACTTACCTGATGATCCTATAGGCTCCTTCACTGTCTCTCCGAACATAGCATATACTCTAGTTGGACCACCGAAAGGAATCAGCTTTTTAAATGTTTTCGATGGTGCTCGGGCAGTCTTAGCTCTTCCTCTTCCACTCCTAGAAGCTCCAGACATATTCACATCATCTTTGCTTGCTTGAGACAAAATTTCTCTTGACTTTGGGCAATTGGTGAGTGTAACACCCTTATACCCTGCACGTATACTGCCATACTAACACTACCGTGTGATTACCATGATTAGTTAACTGCCATTCACTTAAGAAATTACGGGTCATTTTTTTTTCCTACACTCATATTTATTAGCACTAAGTTCACTTAACACTTTATTCACTTATTCACTTTACATACCCTCTAACATTTGTATTTGCATTTACTTACTTACCGATGACCTATAACTGTCTTATTTACTATTCATTCAGTATAAATTTCGGCAGTATAACGGCTTGTAAATTGCACTACCCTGCAAGATCAAATATCCACAGCCCCGGCAAGGGCACAACAACATAATCATCCTATAACATACATCCCATCCGCCTTTCATCACTTTACCATAATAACATTCACAAAGATAAATACGTCATCATAATAATATTACACGCCAATACATCCATAAACTAAGTGTACATACATGCCACAAAAATACTATAAGACCTGCAAAATACAAAATAAATATTCTTCTCTTGGCTTGCTCCACGGACTGTGTATGCTGCTCCAGCCTACGGGGTACCTACACGCAGTAAAAAACAACTACGTGCTGAGCATTAGAATGCCCAGTGGTGGTTACCAATTTATAAATTTCCTAAGTAATGCTATTTAATTTAATTTACCTAATTCATGTACATCTATTATTTTCACTTATTATTATTATTAACATTTAATTCACTTAATTAACTTTTATGTTCATTTAATTAATTACTATATAAATCATATAAATATAATTTATGCACTTAATTACACAATTCACTTACTTAATTACATTATTTAATTAATTAACACACTAAATTCTTTAATTTACTATTTATTTCAAATTAATCACTTACCCCTCTTCACTTAATTCCATGTATATCCCTAACTTTTCTATTAATTCCATTTATGTCCTTTCTTTTCCATTTATTACCATTATGTCCCCACAATTACATAATTACCACTTATATCCTCACATTTACTATAATTACTCTTATGTCCTCATTAATTTACATAATTACCAAAATGCCCTTATTTATCAATTATTTACACTATTTACCTCTTTTATTTCCATTATCCACTTTTAACCTTATTTAACATATTTAATTACAATTTTACCCTTTTTACCTTATTTTTCCACTCTTTAACTTACAATTCGCCAAATTACAATTTAGTCCCTATTTTATTACTTTTTCACTATTTCACTATTTTTAACCTCATATTTTGCCAAAATTACCATTTTACCCTTCCTTTTACACTTTTAACCAATTTTTACCAACTTTTTGGAAAATTACTATTTTACCCCTAAACTTTCTATTTACTTCATTTTGGTCCTGTTTTCACTCCAATTCACCAATTTCACTATCTTTTTTTTTTACCATTTCTATTATATATATTTATCAGAATGCCCCTAGTATAGACCCGGTAGAAAATCTACTGACCAGATATGCGGGACATGGGTCCCACAGACCCATTTCACTATAAAATGAGCCCAGTGGGACCATTTTCACTACACTACACTAAACACTGAATATCACTGAACACTAAAAATTTCACTGTGATAAGCCGTCATTGGCCTATCAATAATGAGTCACCATGACCCATACCGCGGTGTGGAATCCCTATGGCTAGCCAATTATATCCTAGACTAGATTTCACTACCAGATAGCTACTAAGGGTAATATTTTCTCAAAATTCATATAAATATCACATTATGTCAACATATAAAATTTGTCATACTTCTCATTTTCACTTACCTTTTCACACATGCACTCATTTATCATTATATAATTACTTTATAACATTAGATTTCATGTAACATCAAAATATACATATATACACTTAAGTTCACCATTCGGCCACACATTCCACTTTTCATACAATGCACTATAATTTTACTTAATCACTCAATCATGCTTATTTAATGTTATACATGCCTCATATACCATTATTATACCATAATTTATCACATATTCCAATTTATCACACATTATTCTATTCGGCCATTAACACACTCACACCATTCAAATTTTTTTTCTTGATTTCTTTCACTACATCATGCATTCCACTTATTAAACATGTTATAACTATCATTTACATGCCTTAAATTACCTTAGAATTCATTAAAATCCCTTAGATTCCATTCGGCCTCACTTAGGTTTTTTCATACCATATTGATTTAATTTTATCTAATCATGTTTATACACTAATTTAAGTCCATTAAACATGAATATCAAGTTAGATTTAATTATACACATTTCTTTCACATACCTAACCTTAAACATAACCTAAAAATCAACACAACCATTAGGAAATAGATAGATTTAGTAACCACAAACTTTATATCCCAGCTTTATATCTCCCTAGAGTTGCTTTTCCTTCCCTTTTGCTTGTGAAACACCTTCCTCTCTTGATGAACCTACCATGGCCAAATAGAAAAGAGCTCATATCATCAAAACCAAGCCTCAAATCGAAAATCTAACTTCATAAACGTGTTCTACAACCCCAAAAACCTTAGTAGGGACCAATGAAACAATTTTTAAACCCTTAAATCATATACCCAAAAATGCACCATAAACTTTGCTTACTTGTTCTCTCAACTTCCAGTGTACCAAATGAGCTCAAATCACTTGAAAAAGATTGTAGAGGAGCTGAACTTTAGGTAGGGAGCTAAGATTTGAGGAGAAATTGGAGTAGAAGAAAAGAAAAATGGAGGAGAAAGTGGAAAAGAGCATTCGGTTTGGAGGAAGAAGATGGAGGCCAACTTTGACTGGGTTTTTGTAGAGAAATCCAGCCACTTCCCTTAGTTATATAGGCCTCCATGAACATAACCAGTCCAACCGAAATGGTCCGACCGATTTAAACCAAAATTTTGATTTTTCGCTTCATTTGCACTTTTCTTAAGCATCTATATGTTCCTCTCATTATTTTCACTTCTAACCAATTAAGTTGACTTTAAAACATTGAAAATAGGCTCCCTACAAAATTTTAGCTCAATCGGAGCTCATTTGGGCACCGGTTCAATTAAACCGGTTCGATTCGATTAATTTTCCTTATACCATAAAATATAACTCTAAAGCTGTCAAAATTCACATATAACACTCCCACTGTCTTATTTTACACACTCAATATATATTTGGCCAATTAAACCTCTAAAAACCTTTTGGTCAAACCTCAGTCAAATCCCCGGTTCAAATTAAACCGAACCGGAGGCCAACTTCAAACTGACTTTCTGAAGCCGTTTTACCTCCATTTTCAGTTCCGGTTTCGCCACTAGATTTCTTATGACCCACATATAATTTTTCCAAAATTTAAAATTTTTGGCCGCCAGACAGCCGAGGTCCGCTACATGGCCAGCCCGGTGTCACCTGATCCGAAACCACTATAATTTAACACACTTATCACTATAGTTTGACATTGGTAAACTCACTCCCTACACAGTTCGACGCTGCGATTCTTATGGTGACACTGGAATTACACTTTGACACTACTAGACCAGTATTTGGGCTGTTAAAGTGAGCATATGTTCCATGCTGCCACACTTAAAGCGGGCTCCTGTGAGCTTTCTACACTCACCCCAATGGTGCCTCTGACAATGATCACATTTCGGTTTAGCACTCCCTCTACTCTAAGGTGGCATAACACTCCCAACCGACATGGGTACTGGAACGGATTCTCTGATATCTTCCTTAGCTTTCTTGCCCCCATTCCTATCTCTACTCGATACTTTTCTCTTCTAATCTCTCTTCTGCTTTAATAATTCTTACTCCTCTAACTTCATGGCCGCCAACACTAACTTGTAATAACTGATTGACTGTAAAGTAGCCATTGTCGATAATGGCCCTCTAATACTCTCCCTCAATCTATCTTGAAATTGCTAACACTTGAAATCTTCAGTAAGCAAAACATCAGGCACATACTTGCTAAACCTACTGAACTCTTTTTCATATTCACCTATCGTCATGTTTCTTTGCTTCAATCTCACAAACTCCTTCCATTTTGCCTCTCTATAGGCCTTAGTCACGTACTTCCCCTTGAATTCATGGACAAAGAATTTCCAAGTTAGCTCCATCGGTCTTTGAGGATTTCTTAACACTAACTTCCACCAGTCATATGCTGAACCCTATAGCAATGACACCGCACATGGCACTCTCTGATTCTGTGGGCAGTTAATCTCTTGTAAAATTCTTCCTGGCCTCTGTAGCCAAGACTCGGCCACATCAGATTGGTCCAAAGAGGTTAAATGTTTTAATTTATTCTATTTGTTTCATTATTTAAATGCATGTTTGTGGTTCATTTTGGTGACACCCTTATCTATGCAGGGTCTCACTCTCCCTTGTGGGTGAGCTCCCTTACGTATAGGTAGGGGGTGTTACAATTTTTGGTATCAGAGCATAGGTTTAGTCATTTCTGGATGACCGTAGGATAAATATATGTTTAGGACTGTGTTGGCCTAATATCGACGTCTTTATGTTTAGTAGTAGTGTCACGACCGCGACAGAGAGCTCGATGGCCGAATCCTCCGCGTGAGCATGCTGCCAAGCGTGCGTGGGAGGAGGAAGGAGCTGGTCTTTGTCGCGATCACGATGCTGTCGCGAGCGCGATAGAGCTCGGTTTTATGTGAATCTGCCTAGCGTGTTTTGTCGAGAGCATGCCTTCTAGCGCGAGCTCCCGAGGAGGTACCCTGTGCTCTGTCGCAATAGCGACAGAGGACCTTCCTGCCTGCCCTATTTTCTGAATGTGATTCTTTTGTCCCACTTTGCACGGTTTCTCACTATTGCATGGTACATGATCGAGTTTATGTCTTGTTGACCTTTTTATACTCGTGTCATTGTAATGAATTAATGTGATGTTGGGTTTTGATCTGAGCTTTGTGTAGTAAGTGCTATGATCATTGATTGAGTTATTGAGCCTGAAGTGTCAGGGTAGTGGTGTCACACCCCAACCTATACCAAGGAGACTTCCATACAGATTGGAGGAGAGGCCTCCCTGGATAGATAGGAGTGTCACACCCCACTAGTACAAACATGCAAACATTACATATATAGAACGACATATCAGGGATAATTAAAAACTTTAATACAGAGAAGAATGATACTGAACAAAATGTATACTTTATTAATATACCAAAAGAAGGTCTTTACATATATTACATCAGATTACAAAAAGAACCAATTTACAAAAGCCCAAGATACATTGTTCAAAAGGGCAACAAAACATTACATCTATTACAAAAATAAAGGAAAGCCTATACTATAAAACTTCAGAACTCTAATTGCGTTGGCCTTCCCGATGCGACACGCCCAACCCGAGGCAATCGAAAACCTTCCACACCTGCACGGATAAACACCCGTGCTAAGCGAAATCGCTTAGTGGGGAAATACACAATGCATGACCGCCACTCACAGTGACGGTAACAGAAATCACATGAAAACAATACCATTATGAGCATATAATCATACATAATTAATTCAGATATTTGTATTCTCATCCAAAGATTCTTGTACAAAACATAATGACACCTGCTTAATCATAATGAGTGGATAACGAGTACATATAGATACTTGAGAGTATCGATATCGTCACACATACATATAGATACCCGAAGGTATCAAATCATTCTTTTTATTTTGTTACCAAATTCTTATTACGTGGAATCTTAAGAAAGATTCAGACAGAGGGATCGCGAGGATCCAATCGTGGGACCTGATCAGGGTCCAAGTCGTACATATAGCTGCAGCGGCACATAACTCTATTAGGCATACCTAACTATCCACTTATCCGACACTAGCAGGTTATGCAAAATCTTATCACCTTTACATATATATTATTCGTGCAAAAAGATAATCAAAGCTTAATGAAAACTGCATGCAAAAGAAATTAAGTCATTAAGCAAAAAGGAAAAGCAATCAAGTTTGGAAGTCGCGCCTGTCGTGCTCTCGACAACTGTCGCGCTCGCGACAGAGACCAAAACACAACTACCCGCCGAGTCTCGTGGTCGCGAGAAAATCTCGCGCTCGCGAGAGGGCGAAGGCGCCACTCTTTGTCGCGCTCGCGACAGAGGAGAGCCCAGCAAACGCTCGGAGGTTGAGCGCTCTGTCGCGCTCGCGACGTATGTCGCGCTCGCGACAGAGAGTTCCCTCGAGTTCTCGGCGCGACGCTTCTCGCGCCGGCGCGAGGGCTGAAACCTCCGCGCTCTGTCGCGCTCGCGACAGTGTCGCGGTCGCGACAGACACGGGTTTTTCAGCTCTTACGCCCAAATTCTGCAGAAAACCTATACAAATCACATCCAAACTTCCAAAATTGATTCCAAACCTCAAAATTAAGCAACGCAAGCATTCACAACTCGTAACATAAATAAAAACCCAGCTTTAACACCATTTATCTCAATTAAATCAAGTCAATTACATATCTAATTTTAAGAATTTCCAAAACAGCAATTTTGACAACAATTATAACTATTCACATAATTTCCCATAAATCCTTCAACAATATTCATTCTTTCACATCACATATCACACAAATTTCGATTCAAGTTATAACAGCACAACTCATAAACCCAATCAAAACAAAAACACATTTATCAAACTCAAATCACAAAAATACACAAAAAGATGAACAATCCCAAACCTTCTCTCCTTAGCTCCTAATCGCGAGCTCCACTTCCGCTAGCGATTCCTTTCCCTTTATCCGGTCTAGGAGCCTCCTCTGAACCACAAACCCATAACAATCAAGATCAATTTTACAACTACCCAAACATACATATATAATTATAAAACCTAGAGAAGAGGAAGAAGAAGAATCTAAAACACCCATAACCCCAACTCACCTTTAAGCTTCCAAAATCCACAAGCTAATCAACTCTAATTACTCAATTAAGGAAGTGGGAGCAAGATTATGTAAAGAAAAGGAAGAACAAAGGAAGAAGAAGAAGAAAAGAAGAGAGTGTGGCGTGAGGGAAAGAAGAAGAACGGGAAACCACAAGGAAAGGGCTGATCTCTCTCTCTCTCTCACTCACCAAACTCATAAATGCTAGCCTATCCACTTTGCCACTTGTCAAACTCTCCAAAAGACACATGTCCTAAATCATACCCTACTCCCATGCTTTACTTTACATACTAAATTATCTCTTATTCACACTTTATTTCTATACACCCACTTATACTATATCCTAACTCCTCTTCTCAAATTAATATACATAAATTAAATAAATAATCCAATTAAACACATACATGTAACACTTACGAATACACACATACAGACACGGATAGGCTCAAACTACCGGGGTGGTTTTGGGGTGTTACAATACTCCCCCACTTAACAGAATTTCGTCCTCGAAATTCATACCTGTTCCGAATAACTGAGGGTATTGTAATCTCATAGCTTCCTCTGGTTCCCATGTAGCTTCTTCAATACTATGATGCTGCCATAGAACTTTGACTAACGGTATCTGCTTATTCCGAAGCTGTCTGATTTCTCTATCCAAAATCCTCTTCGGTTCTTCATCAAAAGAAAAGTCTGACTGTATCCGAATATCTTGTACTAGTAACACATGCGAAGGATCTGACCGATATCTCCTGAGCATAGATACATGAAAAACATCATGTAATCTAGCTAACTCCATAGGCAAAGCTAATTGATATGCTACTGGACCTACTTTCCTTAGAATCTCATACGGTCCAATAAAGCGTGGACTTAGCTTGCCTTTCTTTCCAAAACGGAGAACCTTTCGCCACGGTGACACTTTCAAGAAAACTTTATCACCCACTTCATACTGAATATCTCTGCGCTTCATATTAGCATAAGAATGCTGTCGGTCCTTAGCTGCCTTCAAGTTCTGTTGCACAACCCTCACCTTCTCTTCAGTATCCCGCACTATATCCGGACCAATCATAGCCTTTTCTGACAGTTCAGTCCAACACACTGGTGTTCTACATTTTCGCCCATACAGTGCTTCATAAGGAGCCATACCAATACTCACTTGGTAGCTGTTGTTATATGCGAATTCCATCAAAGATACATACCGATCCCAACTTCCTGAGAACTCTAAAGCATAACCTCGGAGCATATCTTCTAAAATCTGAATACCCTCTCTAATTGACCATCGGTCTGCGGATGGAAAGCAGTACTGAAATTTAACCGTGTTCCCAAGGCTACCTGAAGTTCCTTCCAAAACTTGGATGTAAAACGGGGATCTCGGTCTGATACAATGGATAACGGAATTCCATGCAATCGAACTATCTCATCCACATAAAGTTCTGCCAACTTGTCCATCGAGTAATCCAATCGCACTGGTAGAAAATGTGCAGATTTCGACAAACGATCCACTATAACCCATACAGAATCATGCTTACGCTGCGTTATAGGGAGACCAGATACAAAATCCATCGTGATGTCATCCCATTTCCATTGAGGAATGGGTAAGGGATGAAGCAATCCCGATGGCACTTGATGCTCGGCTTTCACTTGCTGACAAATAAGACACCTTGAAACAAATTCTGTTATCTCTCTTTTCATTCCTGGCCACCAATAGTATTGCTTTAAGTCTTGATACATCTTGTCTCCACCAGGATGCATAGTGAAAACTGAGGAGTGTGCTTCTTGCAACAATTTCCTTCTTAATTCACCCACCTTAGGTACACATAACCGATTACCGTGCCTCAACACTCCTTCACTGTCTAATAAGTACTCAGACTGATTGCCCTCTTTCACTGCTTGAGAAACACGCTGAAGCACATGATCATCTAATTGAGCCTTTGCAATTTCTGATCTCAAACTTGGCTTAACTTTAAGTTGAGCAATTAGAGCACCTTCAGAATCAAATCTCCATCAACCTCGACTAGCCAGTAACGCAGACAAAGACTTTCTACTAAGAGCATCCGCCACCACATTAGCTTTACCCGGATGATAGTCAATGATACAGTCATAATCCTTGAAAAGCTCTAACCATCTCCGCTGTCTCAAATTTAACTCCTTCTGAGTTAACAAATACTTGAGACTCTTGTGATCGGTGAAAATTCTGCACGTCTCTCCATACAAGTAGTGTCGCCAAACTTTAAGCGCAAACACTACCGCTGCCAACTCTAAATCGTGAGTCGGGTAATTCCGCTCATGAGGCTTCAACTGTCTCGATGCATAAGCTACTACTTTATTCCCTTGCATCAAAACACAACCTAACCCAATACCCGAAGCATCACTATACATAGTGTATTCCTTACCCGAAACTGGCTGTGTGAGCACAGGAGCTTTAACCAACAATTCCTTTAAACGATCAAAACTGGCTTGGCACTTTTCAGTCCATACAAACTTGACATCCTTCCGAAGTAACTTGGTTAAAGGAGATGCTATCACTGAAAACCCCTGAACAAACCGTCGATAATACCCTGCTAAACCCAGAAAACTTCTCACTTCTGGCACATTCTTCGGAGGCATCCAACTAACAATCGCTTCAATTTTGCTAGGATCAACCCGCACACCTTCCGCTGACACCACATGTCCAAGGAAAGCTACTTCTTTCAACCAAAACTCACACTTACTGAGTTTCGCATACAGCTGATGATCTCTTAACATTTGCAATACTAACCTAAGATGCTCCTCATGTTCCTTTCGATTTCTAGAGTACACCAAAATGTCATCAATAAATACCACAACAAACTTGTCCAAATACGGTCGGAAAACTCGGTTCATCAGATCCATAAAGGCTGCAGGCGCGTTGGTCAAACCAAAAGGCATCACTAAAAATTCATAATGACCATAACGCGTCCGAAAAGCCGTCTTAGCCACATCTGCTTCCTTAACCCCTAACTGGTAATAGCCTGACCTCAAATCTATCTTAGAGAATACCCCAGCTCCTCTCAACTGATCAAACAGGTCTTCAATCCTCGGTAATGGATACTTATTCTTAATAGTCACTTTATTAAGCTGTCGATAGTCAATGCACATCCGAAGGGTTCCATCTTTCTTCTTAACAAACAGTACTGGAGCGCCCCACGGTGACACACTAGGCTGAATGAATCCTTTATCCAACAACTCTTGCAACTGACTCTTTAATTCCTTCAATTCCACTGGGGCCATTCTGTAAGGAGCCTTAGAAATCGGAGCTGTACCTGGAACAATCTCTACTGACAATTCAACTTCTCTCTCGGGAGGTAATCCCGGTAATTCTTCTGGAAAAACATCTACAAAATCTCTTACAACCGGAATATTTTGAATCTTTACTTGACCTCTCCGAGAGTCCAAAACCACAGCTAAAAACACCTCACATCCTTTCCTGATAAATCTTCTAGCTTTCATAGCTGAAACCACATTATGCAAAGAACTGCTTCCAATTCCCTTTACTACAACAGGCATTTGATCTTTATCCTTCAAAACCATTACTTTCCTATGACAATCTACCACTGCACAGTGCTTATCCAACCAATCCATTCCCAAAATAATATCAAACTCATGGAATGGCAAACAAATCAGATCTACTACAAACTCGGTACCCTGAATCTTTAAAGGACACTTCCGACACACCCGATTAACCATAATACTCTGACCCAACGGACTGGATACACAAATCTCATATTCCATCTTCTCCTCACTACCCAAACTATCCCACAACTTACCAGAACACACATAAGAATGGGTAGAGCCCGGGTCAATCAAAACATAAACTTCAGAATCAAGCAAAGAGAACTTACCGGCAATCACTTCAGGAGCATTCTGTTCCTCTCGAGCCTTCATAGCATAAGCCCTACCAGATGATGGCACTGGACGATCTACTGATTCTGAGGCTTCTCTATCACGAGGCCGTCCACCTCGACCCCTTCCTCTACCTCGATTACGACTTCCTTGGGGTACATTAGATCCAGCTCTGCTCCCTTCCTGTTGTCCCGAAGAATCTCCAAATCGGTTCGGACAATTTGCAAGTAAATGGTCCGTAGAGCCACATTTAAAACAGCCTCCTGTTAACCACCGACATTCACCCCAATGTTGTCTATTACAATGTGAACATCGGGGAGGACCATCTCCTCTACCTGAGCCCGCTCCCCTAGAAGAACCCTGTCTCCTCCCTCTAGGGGCCGGACTAGGTACGGACTCATCAGCAAAGTTTCCTTGCGATTCCCTCGACCTCTTGCCTGAAGAAGAACCACCTCTTGCAGACTTCCTTCTTTGAGCCTTTTCTCTCAATATATTCTCAGAACGCTCCGCCCTCAAGGCTGCTTGTACTAACTGATAATACCTCACATTTGGAGCCGACATCAATGAAATTAACATCACCTTCAAAGATTCATTCAAACCTGATTCAAAATGCTGACATCTGAACTCTTCTGTGAGAACTCTTGGCGGCGCATACTTACTAAGCTTATTGAACTCATCCTCATACTCAGCCACAGACATTGTTCTTTGCTTAAGAGTGAGAAATTGTGCCCACTTAGCATCCTTATAAGCTTTGGTGACATACCGGTTCTGGAATTCATCCTCAAAGAACTCCCATGTTATCAGTTCAGGAACTTGCGGTTGACTAATCACCAACTTCCACCAATCATAGGCAGAACCTTGTAACAACGACAATGCACACTCCACTTCTTGCTCCGGCGGGCATCTTATCTCCTTAAGTACTCTGGATGTCTTTTCTAACCACATCTCTGCCTTGTTAGATTCATCTATACCAGTACCAAAGAAATCCTCTGCACCATGCTTTCTTAACCTTTAAATAGGTGCACTAGGCGCTGTTACCCTTTCAAGTACCCTTGTCATACTCTGAAGCATCACTTCCATCGGTCCCAAAGGCACCTCAGGATAACCCCTAGGAGGTTGAGCCGGACCAGAAACTGAGGGATCCTGCTCTTGGGGATTCGCACTTTCCGCTGACCCCTCAAGCGATCCACGAGTGGACTCCATAACTACAAAACATAAACGCAGTGCGCATCAGGACAACACAACTCCCACACTAACTAACACACTGAAACTCAGTAACATCTAAACCAATAGCTCTGATACCACCTAATGTCACACCCCAACCTATACCAAGGAGACTTCCATACAGATTGGAGGAGAGGCCTCCCTGGATAGATAGGAGTGTCACACCCCACTAGTACAAACATGCAAACATTACATATATAGAACGACATATCAGGGATAATTAAAAACTTTAATACAGAGAAGAATGATACTGAACAAAATGTATACTTTATTAATATACCAAAAGAAGGTCTTTACATATATTACATCAGATTACAAAAAGAACCAATTTACAAAAGCCCAAGATACATTGTTCAAAAGGGCAACAAAACATTACATCTATTACAAAAATAAAGGAAAGCCTATACTATAAAACTTCAGAACTCTAATTGCGTTGGCCTTCCCGATGCGACACGCCCAACCCGAGGCAATCGAAAACCTTCCACACCTGCACGGATAAACACCCGTGCTAAGCGAAATCGCTTAGTGGGGAAATACACAATGCATGACCGCCACTCACAGTGACGGTAACAGAAATCACATGAAAACAATACCATTATGAGCATATAATCATACATAATTAATTCAGATATTTGTATTCTCATCCAAAGATTCTTGTACAAAACATAATGACACCTGCTTAATCATAATGAGTGGATAACGAGTACATATAGATACTTGAGAGTATCGATATCGTCACACATACATATAGATACCCGAAGGTATCAAATCATTCTTTTTATTTTGTTACCAAATTCTTATTACGTGGAATCTTAAGAAAGATTCAGACAGAGGGATCGCGAGGATCCAATCGTGGGACCTGATCAGGGTCCAAGTCGTACATATAGCTGCAGCGGCACATAACTCTATTAGGCATGCATAACTATCCACTTATCCGACACTAGCAGGTTATGCAAAATCTTATCACCTTTACATATATATTATTCGTGCAAAAAGATAATCAAAGCTTAATGAAAACTGCATGCAAAAGGAATTAAGTTATTAAGCAAAAAGGAAAAGAAATCAAGTTTGGAAGTCGCGCCTGTCGCGCTCGCGACAGAGACCAAAACACAACTACCCGCCGAGTCTCGCGCTCGCGAGAGGGCGAAGGCGCCACTCTCTGTCGCGCTCGCGACAGAGGAGAGCCCAGCAAACGCTCGGAGGTTGAGCGCTCTGTCGCGCTCGCGACGTATGTCGCGCTCGCGACAGAGAGTTCCCTCGAGTTCTCAGCGCGACGCTTCTCGCGCCGGCGCGAGGGCCGAAACATCCGCGCTCTGTCGCGCTCGCGACAGTGTCGCGGTCGCGACAGACACGGGTTTTTCAGCTCTTACGCCCAAATTCTGCAGAAAACCTATACAAATCACATCCAAACTTCCAAAATTGATTCCAAACCTCAAAATTAAGCAACGCAAGCATTCACAACTCGTAACATAAATAAAAACCCAGCTTTAACACCATTTATCTCAATTAAATCAAGTCAATTACATATCTAATTTTAAGAATTTCCAAAACAGCAATTTTGACAACAATTATAACTATTCACATAATTTCCCATAAATCCTTCAACAATATTCATTCTTTCACATCACATATCACACAAATTTCGATTCAAGTTATAACAGCACAACTCATAAACCCAATCAAAACAAAAACACATTTATCAAACTCAAATCACAAAAATACACAAAAAGATGAACAATCCCAAACCTTCTCTCCTTAGCTCCTAATCGCGAGCTCCACTTCCGCTAGCGATTCCTTTCCCTTTATCCGGTCTAGGAGCCTCCTCTGAACCACAAACCCATAACAATCAAGATCAATTTTACAACTACCCAAACATACATATATAATTATAAAACCTAGAGAAGAGGAAGAAGAAGAATCTAAAACACCCATAACCCCAACTCACCTTTAAGCTTCCAAAATCCACAAGCTAATCAACTCTAATTACTCAATTAAGGAAGTGGGAGCAAGATTATGTAAAGAAAAGGAAGAACAAAGGAAGAAGAAGAAGAAGAAAAGAAGAGAGTGTGGCGTGAGGGAAAGAAGAAGAACGGGAAACCACAAGGAAAGGGCTGATCTCTCTCTCTCTCTCACTCACCAAACTCATAAATGCTAGCCTATCCACTTTGCCACTTGTCAAACTCTCCAAAAGACACATGTCCTAAATCATACCCTACTCCCATGCTTTACTTTACATACTAAATTATCTCTTATTCACACTTTATTTCTATACACCCACTTGTACTATATCCTAACTCCTCTTCTCAAATTAATATACATAAATTAAATAAATAATCCAATTAAACACATACATGTAACACTTACGAATACACACATACAGACACGGACAGGCTCAAACTACCGGGGTGGTTTTGGGGTGTTACAAGTGGATAATTAAGCATGCTTAAGAAGGGGTTTGTGAGTACAGCTGCCCGTGTCCGCCCCGTTTGGGCGAAGCGGTCGACCTCCGAGATGGTCATCTTCCGTGTAGTGATAAAATGTTTTGAGACTCCGGTCTCCCACGCTACCTTCGGGTATTAAAACTGTTTTTGAGGCTTCAGTCTCCGTGCCGTGTTCCCGTGTCCTCCACCTTTGAAATTCAGGCTATTGTGTAAAGTGTTTGGCATTGGTTAGTGAAGTGTTTTGATTATTGCGTGATTGTGTTCATGGTAGTTGCTTCGTGCTTTCTGTTCTAAATTTTTATCTTGCACAGTGTTTCTTGATATTATATATATACTTCTGCCCTCTGGTACTTAATGAATTCTGTATGTTTTTACTATATCTTGTATAGAGTTCTGTTATGTTTTGTCCCTCCCCACTAAGCGTTATTACTTAGCACGGGTTCTTGTCCCGTGTAGGTGATAGGATTTTTGGGAGCTTGCTCGTGTCGTACATCTGCAAGTCGGCCACATAAGAGTAGAGTTGTTTTTATTATCTCCTCCTGTAATTCTTTTTGTATGTAGTATTTTTGTATAGAGGCTCTTATAACTCTTTGTAAAGTTTATGATGTAATATTTTTGATGTTGTATCTAACTCTATATTTTGATTATATGAGATTTATGTTCTGCCTTTATTATTACTCTTAGAGAATGCTTCCGCTTAGCGCATGTATACGTGTATGTATGAATGTTGTGAGTGAGCGTCGGGTAGCGCGTCCACCTGCGCCCTTCCAACGGGGGCGGCGGTGGGGGTGTTACAAGTTGATGGAGTTTGCGCGTGGATCCCTCGAGGGGTTAGCAGAGAGTGCTAATCCACAAGAGCAAGATCCATCTGTGTATGGTCCTGCTCAGCCAGCTAGGGTGCAACCTGAGGTGCCAGCCATGCCTTTCGAGGCTATGTTAAAGATATCTCAGGACATGGCTAGGGTCTTAGAGAGGGTGACCGCATCGAATGCCCCGATAGAGAGTATGAGGAAGTCTGGGGCAGAAGATTTCTATGGGACGAGTTTGGATGAGTCTGAGTTAATGAAGAAGTGGATTGAGAAAGTAGCATGGGTTTTAGAAGAGATCCATTGTCCACCAAATAGGCAAGTGGAGTGTGTAGTCTCGCTCCTGCAGGGTTCTGCCTATGACTGGGGGAAGTTAGACCGCATGTATCCTCAGTTACCCGACCTAGTCACGTGGGAATTCTTTGAGCGGGAATTTAATAGTAAGTATACGAGTAAAGCATATAAAAAGGTGTGATGAGAGTAGTTTCTAAGTCTCAAGCAGAGAACATTGTCTGTGGTTGAGTATGAGAAGGAATTTAATAGGCTTAGTAAGTATGCTCCACAGGGTATCCTCATCGAAGGTTTCCATTGTCAGCACTTTCAGGCCGATATGAATGAGTCTTTGAGACCGATGTTGATATCTCTGATGAGTGCTCCTATAGTTAATTATTACCAAATTGTGCAGGCAGCTTTGTGAGCAGAAAGCTCCAAGACCATTTTGAGAGAGAGAGCTTAAAGAAGGAATCCCCCTTTTGGAGGTTCATCCTTGGCTAAGAGATCAAGGGACCCTAATATGAATTCTTTGGATGAGTCCTCGACTAGTCTTGCTATGAGGGGTAAAAGGCAGGATCTTCGAATGTATCTGGTGTAGGTAGAGGTGGTTTGGGTGCCAAGAGTGAAGTTGTACCTGAGTGCTCTCATTGTAGTAAGTGCTATAAGGGCGAGTGCCATTGGCTGACTGGAGGTTATTTCCAATGCGGAAGCATGAACCATTTTCTAGCTAATTGCCCCAAGTTGAGTGAGAACACCCGAGATCAGCAAGAGACCAGTAGAGCTAGATCAAATACCCTGCAAGCTAGCCGGGGTAGAGGTAGAGGAAGAGGTCATGGTAATCGGCCTAGAGAGGGAGCTCCATCTGAGTCAGTGGACCATTCCTCGATGGCGCCAGCAAGAGCCTATGCGATGAGAGCTTGGGAAAAGCAGGATGCACCCGAAGTGATAGCTGGTAAGTTCCTACTATATAACAATGAGTTATACGCTCTAATAGACCCTGGCTCCACACACTCATATTTGTTTTCAGATAATTTGCATGCTAAATTGCTTGATGTTGATCAGTTAGAGTATGAGATTTGTTTGACAAGTCCTTTAGGGCATAGTATCAATGTGAGTAGGGTGTATAGGAATTGTCCCCTTATGGTTCATAAACCCAAGGTAAGGGAATCGATTTCCCTATCTCAAGCTAAGCTCAAACTCAAAGAAACATTTTTTTGGTTTCAGAAAATCAAAAGAAAAAAGAGACTTTTTAGAAAACTTTTTTATTTTCTCTCAAAAACACTCTCCTGTTTTCTTTCTTCCTTTGCTCTATTTTTCTCTCTTTTCTATCCGAAAAGTCCAACCAAAATAAACCCTTATTTTTCCTTTATCTTCCCTCTTCTTCTCAAAAGAAGAAATGACAAAAATCCCTTTCTATTTCTCTTCCCCCAAAAATCACTGAAAACTGAATAAAATGGTCTTCAAAATCTGTCAAGGACCAGATTTTACAGGTGGGAAAGGGACAAGAGGGAGACTGCCCGCGAGTGGGTGGCCGCACGTGGCGCGCCCAGGTGCGGCCGTCACCGCAGGCGTACCTCGTGCTGGAGGCCGCACCTCGCGTGCGGCCTCATGCGCTGCACAGGCCGCTTTGGCAACAGGCCACTAAAACCCTAGAAAATAAAATAAAATAAACTAAAATGAATAAGAGAAAATAGATAAAAAAACGATGAACACAACCAAAAAAAAAACAAAGTAAATATGAGTAAATAAAATTCAAAAGCATTATAGTACAGATGTAAGAACTTGACAAGGGGAGTTGATCGATTCTCACTTTATTGCTGATAAATTGGTCTTTACTTTCATCTTTGGGTAATACTGATCTTGGACCGCCTTGGGACCCGATATCTACAGCGGCAAACAGAGAAAAGCGAATTTAGAGCCTGATGGCAGTGAACAACAAGAAGCAGCGGTGATGGGGTGCCACAAAAACAGAAATCAAAAGGGATAGTGAAAATATGTCTATCGGTTCTTATTTTTATGGTTGCTGCTATCGCATGTTGGATAGAGAAGAAAAGAAATGCCAATAACCCAGTTGGCGGCTGCTAGTCAAGGGAATGGAAGCGGCGGTGATGAAGACAAGGAGGGAGGAGGGGGGAGACTGATTGAGAGATAAAGGTTAAAAGAAAAAATATCATATTAACATAGTAAGGAAGAGGAGGAGAAAAAAGAAGAGGAAGGGGAAGAAGTAACTAACACATGTCAGTGACTTATGCATGATTGGCAAGTATCGGTTATTTCAGGAGAGTGACACTCATGCGTTAGATCAATTCTGTTTTATGTCAATTTTATGTTTAAAAATATCAAAATTAGATAGTTTGACTGTTTAAAAATATCATAATTGAAAGTTTAAGTGTTTATTTAGCCATTTGTTGAGTTCAGGTGTCAAAATGAATTTTTTAGACGGGTTTAAGGGTCCCCAGATGGGTTTACCCAAAAAAATTTTACCCGCTGAACTGTTACGTATATTGTAATTCGTGACATTAGTAAGTGATGTGACATCTAATATCCGTACTTACTACGGGTATAGGGTGTTAGAGTTAATATCTAAAAATTTTTAGTCATAATATTAACAAGACTGGACATTGTTAATACAAATAGACTAGCACATATGTTATGATTCTTAGAAGATTCAAGTAGTGATTCTCATAATTGTGATCAGGGAGATCAAAGCTAACACATGGATGCTTTTTAGAAGAACAAGTACATTGGAGACTTGCCAAGAAAATTCTCACATGTATATTAAATCTTTGTCAGCGAGGAATCTCTTTATAGCAGTGGTACAAGTATCCTCAGACTTGAGATCACCAAAGTTTTTATAAGTAGTGAGTGATATATTTTAACTGCATAATTGCTTACCTTTATCGAGGGGTGAACATAGTTAGGAGAATGGATATATCACAACCTACTTGAAAATAGTTGAGTGATCAATAAAGGACTCACCATCCCAGATTTGTTAAGAGAGTTGTCTCACATATTCTATAATATCCTTGTTCAGAGAATCTCTAGCCAGAGTGGAATGACAAAATGGATGAGATCCATAAGGGGCAGTTTGGAAACAATGGCTAAATTATTATAACAACTATATTTAGATTTATATGAGTTGATATTATCCATACTCAAAACCTAAATGAGATAAAGTAAGGTGAAATGAGTAATTGCATGATAACTGTTTTATGGAAGGGTTCAGTCAAAACCACTTGACTTTTCTGTCACTTGGGTAATCATGATACTTAGCTAGAAGCCTTTCATGATTTGTATATGTACATATGTATAAATATTAATTAAACAATTAATATAATGATTTAAAGAGTTTAAATCATGCAATTCTTTAATTGCAATTATATATGTACTGCTAATTAGACTAGAAAATTCAATGGGTCACACACCTATAGGGAAATGGCATTATGGTAAAATGATAGATGTAATAATATTTGATATTATTATGGATTGAGGAAATGAAGAAAGAGATAATTAACTAAAATAATTTAATTAATTACTCATGAGAAAAAAAAATCCATATAACTTTATGCTCATGGTAGTAATAATGGAACGGATCAGTCCATTTTAATCTGAAATAAAATATTATTGTACTGTAAGTGTCATAAGAGTAAAATAATATTTATAGGTCACTTGGAGAATTAACATAAGGCCCAGAATAAAAGTGATCTACGCAGAAGCACTTTAGGAGTGCCTTTTGCGTATAAGCCTGGTTGAAGGCTTTAATGGACTGATTTTTAGTCAAATTAAATATGATTTATAAGTGTTATGGACCTAACATATTTAATTTTGTTTGATTTGAAATTCATTTGGGTAATTAATCAAAGTCCATGCAAAAAAACTCAATAATAGGGCCTATGCACATAACTCTTGCAGAAAAGCCCTATACTGGATTTAATTAAGTCAAATTAATTAATTAATTGAGAGTTAATTCTAAATTAATTCTCCATCTTTTTAGAGTTCTAATTGCATTAGAATTATGCTTTTAACTCAGAGTATAAAAGTAGAAGTTTAGTGGGTGTAACAGCCCCACCGTCGTCCCCGTTGGAAGGGCGCCCACGGGCGCGCTACCCGATGCTCACTCACATACATGCACACATATACTAAGCGGAAGCATACATTCATACATAACGACATACGGAATTACAGCATAAATTAAAACTTTAAAGAAAACAATAGCTGAACATACAATAACTCACATACATACAAACAATCATTTAGCGGAAGCATAAGGTGAAAGATAAAATGAAGGAATAACTTAAAACTTAATTATGATAAGATCCTTACATAATAAAATACATAAGTAAAAAGCTACAAAATTACAGAATCCGAAATACAGGAGCTGAAATAAAATAACAAACACTTCTAACTCCAATGTTGCCGACCCTGCAGATGCGCAACTCGAGCGAAAACCAAACCTTGCCACCTACACGGGAAAAGAACCCGTGCTAAGCGATAATGCTTAGTGGGGAGGAACAAAAACAAAAGGAACACTAAACCAACAAACATATAACATCATGCAAAACTACATGTAAACTCATAAGCAAACACTTACCGGTTCCACCGAAGTCTCAGATATCAGAAAGTGAATCATGCAAAAACACAAATTGTATAAACACACAGCTGTCATGTAACACCCCGAAACCACCCTAGTAGAGTGAGCCTTGAGTGTGTGTAAATATGTGTGGTTTATTTTGAGCATGTGTCTATTGTTGTTAAATTAATTTATTATTATGCTTTAATTGGGTTATGTTCTAGTGTAAGTGTGTGCATGAGAGTAGTGTGTGTGTTAGGAGATTAGAATTGGGTAAGTGATAGAGGAGGAGAGTTGGGTGTGTTTATCCTTTAAAAGTGTGACATGTGGCAAGAAAAGGAAAAGATGGGATAAGTATGGGGAGAGTGAAAGAATGAATTTAGTTGTTCTCCTTTCCTTCCTCACGTTTCTTTTTCATCTTCCCCTCTCACATTACCAAGCTTCCTCTCTTCATCTCTTCTTTGCTCCTTCTTGAATCCATCCCCTTAGTTGTGAGTTCAAGTGAGTTTGGGGTGGCCTAAGCTGGTGTGGTAAGTGATGGGTATTAGTTTTCTTATTCTTCTTCTCCTTCTTTAGATGAGTTTTGTAATTGTGAGTTAGGGTTTTGAATTTTTTTAGTGTTGTGGGTTTTGTGGTTCAGAGAATCTTCCTAAAGAATCCAAGGGCAAGGAAATAGCGAGCGGGAGTGGAGCCCCTTGATTGGAGGTTGATTGATTTCAGGTTTGGGAAATTTCTGCTCTTTGCATGTTCATGTGTTCTTGTATGAGTGTATATGAATTTCTGAAATTTTGGGTGTGTAAATGTTCTTATTTTGGCATGTATATTATGGGCTTGTAGTTGTGAAAAATGATTATACATATGTGTGGGTTATTGAAGTGATTATGAGGATTGATTGAGTTTGCTGCAATTTTCTAGATTTTGTGATTCATGGAATGTTAACATGTAAAGTGATTAATTGATGAGAATTGATTGTTGGAATATGTTAATTTATGTTTGTTGTGGTGTTTTGGAGGCCATATTTGAGGTAAGATTTGATTAAAAGTTTTTGGGTCAAAATAGTTTTGCTTGAGGGAAAATTTTGGGTTTCAGCTCTGCGTTGGGACTGGAAATCTCGTCTCTGTCGCGAGCGCGACGTTCTCACGATCGCAACAGAGAGGAATGCCCAGATCTCGTGTTTTTGGCACTGTAGCATGCATTGCGTCCGAATCATGCTGCATCCTCCGACTCGTGCTCCTTCAATGTGCGAGTCTTGCTGTGGAGCACGAGACGGAGGAAGTGTTTGGCACTATAGCATGCACGCCATCTGACTCGTGCTGAGAAGCACGACTCGTGCTCCCTTTTGTGCGTGCGAGTTGTGCATTTTGGCAGGGCGGGGGCAGTAGGTGAGGTTCAGCACGACACGTGCTGATGAAGCACGACTCGTGCTCCTTCAGCACGACTCGTGCTGTTGTGTTTCCTCAGCTTGTCATGCTTTGAAGCCCGACTGGGATGGAGAAGTCATCCGACATGAGTCGTGTCCCTCAGCACGACTCGTGTCCGATGCCTTTCTGTAGCGAGCGCGACTTAGTCGCGAGCGCGGCAGAGACCCCCCATTCTGCCTTGTTTTCTTTTGTACTCAGTTTTCCAAAAAAATGAATTCTAAATGTCTTTTTCTTGTCTTTTTCCTACTGTTGATGTATGAATTGTTCTATAACTATATCCATAAGAATTATACATGACAAATTATATATATATGTTACTAGTTGAAGTACGATTTGGTTTATGCATAACCTGCTAGAGTCGAATAAGTGGAAAGTTAGGCATGCCTAATAGAGTTACTGTTGCTGCAGCTACCGAATGATTTGGACCCTGATCAGGTCCCCCGACTGGATCTTTGTGATCCCTATGTACCGAATCTACACGAAAATGTTTTGGAATAAAATTAAAAAGATTGTTTTGATACCCTCGGGTATCTATATGTTATGAGAATAATGTTAATACCTTCGGGTATCTATGCGCACTCGTTATCCACTGTTTTGATAAAGCAGGTGCAAGGATGTTATTTGTTATTATATGTGAACTCTAAAATATTGCGTGTTGTGAATAATATGATTATGATGCTGTTATGCTTTAAGTATCTTATGAAATTTTAACATATAACCATGCCATTTGCTTGTGATTAATTGTTGACGCCACTATGAGTGGTCGTTGTGCATCTTTGTTTCCCCACTAAGCGATTTCGCTTAGCACGGGTGTTTTATCCATGCTGGTGTGGAAGATTTTGAAGGGTTTATCAGCGGGATTCGCATCAATAGGGCCAATACAACTAGTGGATAGAAGATTTTGTAGTTTAGGCCTTGTATTCTTTTTGTATGTATTAAAGTCTTGTACTTTTAAAACTATGTAAAGAATCTTTTGTAAGTCATTGTGATGTTAATTATATGTAACTATTCAGGCACATTTTGTATCCTTTTTGGAATATGTTAAACCTCCTTTGTTATATTAATGAAATGCAATATTTTGCTCTATGACTCTTTCTCTCATGAGTTGTGAAATTTTAATTTATTCATTTGCATATGTGATTGGTGTGCAATTGGTTCTATTTGAGCGTCTGTGGGTGGCAACCCTTATCTATCGGGGACCTTCATCCTCTTCATAGGGCGAAGTTCTCTACGTATAGGTAAGGGGTGTTACATTTTGTGGTATCAGAGCAGTAGGTTTAGACGTTTCTAGGCTAGAGTATCATAAAAAGTCTGTTACAGTTGTGTTAGCCTGATGCGAATTGTGGTTTATGTTTTATAGCTATGGAGTCTGCTTGTGGATCGCTTGAGGGGTCAGCCGAGAGTGCGAATCCCCGAGAGCAAGATCCATCAGTTTCGGGTTCGTCTCAACCTCCTAGGGTGCAACCTGAGGCCCCTGCGGCTCCCTTAGAAGCGATGCTTAAGATATCCCAGGATATGGCTAGGGTGCTCGAGAGAGTAACTGCACCTAGGGCACCTATTGAGAATATGAGAAAGTATGGAGCTGAGGATTTCTTTGGCACCAGCTTAGATGAATCAGACAAAGCGGAGATGTGGATTGATAAAGTGAAGCGGGTACTAAGGGAAATCAGATGTCTTCCAGATAGAGAAGTGGAATGCGTAGTGTCTCTGTTGCAAGGCTATGCTTATGACTGGTGGAGGTTAGTGCTCAGTCAGCCCCAGCTTCCCAAGCCTTTGTCATGGGGGTTCTTTGAGAAGGAATTCAAAAATAAGTATGTAACTAAGGCATTCAAAGATGCCAGATGGGCGCAGTTCTTGAGTCTCAGGCAGAGGGTGATGTCTGTGGCAGACTATGAGAATGAGTTCAATAGGCTCAGTAAGTATGCACCGCCAGGAATTCTTACTGATGAGTTTTGGTGTCAACATTTTGAGGCGGGTTTGAATGAATCTTTGAAGGCAATGTTAGTTTCTTTGTTGTCTGCCCCGAATGTTAGCTATTATCAGCTGGTTCAGGCGGCCTTGAGAGCGGAGCGATCAGAGAATGTTTTAAGAGAAAAAGCTTTGAGGAGAAAGACCTCCAGAGGCAGTTCTTCTTCAGGGAAAAGATCAAGAGAATCTCAAGGAAATCCTGCAGGTGAGCCTCCTGCTAGTCCGGCTACTAGAGGGAGGAGACAGGATTCTTCTAGAGGATCAGGCACGGGTAGAGAAAGTTCAGGGGGTAAAGGCGATGTTATGCCTCAATGCTCCCATTGTAGTAAGCGCCACTGGGGCGAATGTCGATGGCTGACAGGAGGGTGTTTTAGGTGTGGTAGTACGGACCACTTCCTTGCTAATTGCCCGAATATGCATGAGAATTCTCCAAGTCAACAAGAGGGTAGTCGAGCAGGATCCAATACTCCCCAAGGAAGCCGTGGTAGAGGTAGAGGACGGGGTCGTGGTGGACGGCCTCGAGAGAGAGAGTTATCTGAGTCTGTGGACCATCCCGTTCCGACAGCTGGTAGAGCCTATGCCATGAAAGCTAGGGATGAGCAGAACGCACCAGAAGTAATTGTTGGTAAGTTTTTATTGTTTGAATCTGAAGTGTATGCTTTGATAGATCCATGTTTTACTCATTCTTATTTGTGTTCTAGTAAGTTGAGTGATGATTTGGGGAGTGAGGAAAGTGATAAGTTGCAATTATATTAATATTTTAGATTAATTCTTGGTATAATTATGTATTTTATTTATTTAATTTTAATAATAAATAATTAGTTTTTGTCTTTTTATTAATTTATAATGTTTTTATAATTTTTAATAAGTTTTGGGATGTTTTCAGGCGTTTTATTTTAATCCGGAGCTAAAATGGAGGTTTGGGATCGATTTTAGAAGAAATTGTGGAAGGAGGGCAATTTTAGCCAAAAGCACAGCCGTGCTCTTCAATAGCACAGCTGTGCTTTCGAAGGAAGCGCACAGCGATACGGAACAACTGGCGACACAGCTG
Source organism: Excoecaria cochinchinensis (assembly GCA_947683425.1). Taxonomy (NCBI): domain Eukaryota; kingdom Viridiplantae; phylum Streptophyta; class Magnoliopsida; order Malpighiales; family Euphorbiaceae; genus Excoecaria; species Excoecaria cochinchinensis. The sequence goes on from CANTUQ010000055.1 coordinate 6,839,995, forward strand.
TGCTCCCTCGCAAGGCACAGCTGTGTCACGCAGTAGGAGGCGCGCGCACACGGAGCAGGTCACCCGTTTTTCGCCCAGGAGCACAGCTGTGCTTCACCTTTCTCGCGCAACAGTCGTGCAACCCTAGCACAGCACAGCTGTGCTTTGTAAAAGCACAGCTGTGCTTTTCTCCAGAGTGAAAATAAAACGCCGCTTCATATTCTAAAAAAGGAGAATAAGTTTTTAGATGTAGTTTTCATTTTTTCCTCTAGTTTCGAGTATTATTTTCATTTTTAGTTTAGGTTTTAATTTTAATTTGTTGTTTTAGTTTAGATTTAATTTTGAATTGCAATTTCCTTCTTAAATAATTTAGATAAATTTAGTTTAAATCTATATTTTGGGGATTCAAGGGGATTCCAAGGTTGAAGAACAAGAACTTCAAGATCTATTTTCTCTCTCATCAAGGGTGTATTCTAAACTTTAATTTTCCATATTTTATGTTTATATTCTTGATGTTAGAGTAATTAATCATGCTTGGGAGTTCTTGAATCATATTTGTATTTTGAATTTTCTGATTTAATAAATATTTCCATGTTTTCTTTTATTCCTCTTGTTATATATTGTTTGCAATTATAATGATGATTGGAGCTAAATCCGAAAATTGTTGTTTGTGCAAATGCTCTGTTCTTTTAATATTGGCATGTATATTTCCAGCTTAATCCGAGATGGTAGGTTGATTTGTGGGTGTTAATGTTATTAGATTAAGAATAGTGAGGAATAAATAGGTTTAAGATAGCTTAATCCGGGATGGTAGGTTGTCTTAGATCTAGGATTTGGTAACCCGCGCTTAAACTAATTAATAGACTTAATCCGGAATGGTAGGTTTGTTAATTAGAATAGCTTAATCCGTGATGGTAGGCTTGGGCTTAGTTGGGTTGTCCAGAATTTCGTGTTATATTATTTTACCAATTTTCAGTTACATCTATGAGGATAGAATTTCCTAAGCATTTAATTTCATCCTTGAGTAATTTCTTGATGAACAATTTTATATTTAATTGTTAATTTATTTTCTTGCTTAGTTTAGTTTTCTACACCAAACAAATTGGAGACATCTCAAATTCACTCATCTATAGATATTTTACTGGACAATCCTTGTTCCCTTGGGTACGATAACTCGGGGTCCTAAATATACCCCACTTTATTACTTGTCGATTCGGTACACTTGCCGAGGACCCGTCAAGTTTTTGGAGCCGTTGCCGGGGATCACAGTGTTGTTTGTTTTATATCTTTAGTTGAGTTAGTTTGAGGTTTTTATTTTTCTTTTTATTTTAATTTGGTGTTTATTTTTGCCGAAAAATTTTGAGACATTTTCAAAATGATGCAAGATAGCGAACAAGATTATGAGTTGGTCTTTTTGCGAGCTCAAGTGAATGATATGATGAGGGAGATGCAAGAGTTACGACAATTGTATTCATCTTCACCAGTCACCTATTCACCATCTTTTGAAGATCCTCACTCTTCATGTGTATCACAAGAGTCTCACTTTGCCCATATCGAACGTCTTTCAAACTACATTTATTGTAGAGAGAAGGAATACCAAGCAGAAAGGGGGGAGTTGCAGGCTACAATCAACTTTCAAGAGGAAAGGATCAAGGCTCAAGGGGATCTATTAAAGAATCAAGCATTGGAGATCCAAAATTTGGAATCCAAGTTGGAGTTTTTAATTTTCTCCTCGAGTGATCAAAAAGATGGTGGTGAATTAAGTCATGCACCTATAGAGATTAACGAGAATATTGAAATTCTTGAGGATGGGTTGCATGAAGAAGAAAATGAGCCAATTATTGTTGAAGACAAATCTTGTGTTTGTTTAGAAACTAATTTCAATTTTTCTGTGCAGGATAATGCACCAAAGGAGAAAGAGTTGAACGATTCTCAAATGGAAGCACTGAATTCAGTCCATTTGAAAGATTTATTTAGGCTTGAAGAGCCGGTAGAGTTCGTGTATAGCGAACCCAAGGTGGAGTCATACTTCATCGAAGACATGGAATTTCCCACCTTGGCAGCTTTCAATGATTTTCTCCTACTAATGGGGGAAAATGAAGAACAAAAACCGGAAAGACCATTATTTGGTTCACAAGCTCGTCCACCCGAGAGTGACATGAGTCGAGCTGGGACTCAATAAACCAGAACTTTTATTTTTCTTAATCCTTTCTATTTAATTTTCTGTCATTTTTCTGTGTTTTTATGTTTTAAGTTTTAATTACTAGTTGTTTATATTTGTATTTTTATTTTTCAAAAAAATAAAAAATAATAAAAAAAATAAAAAAATAAAAATAAAAATAAAGTGTTCTCTAAAAAAAAAAAAATACTAATAGTAATAATAATAAAATAAAATTATTATATATATTTTTATAAAATAATATTCCTTAAATTTTTAGTGTGTTAGAATGTTAATTTGTTATTTTTAATGTTTAATTTGTTGGATTTAATTTTTGTGTTATTTGGTTTTGATTTGTTTCATTGTTTTGGAAATTAATAGTTGAGAAGGAAGAAAATTTCAATTGAGGAGCAAGAAGCCAAGAAGTGCAAATTGGAACATTGGGGCAGTAGCATCAGGTATAGCGCAAAAGACACAGCTGTGCTTTTACAAAAGCACAGCCGTGCTTTCATTTAAAACACGCCAGTACGAAGCGCTGAGTGTAAAACACGGCTGTGCTTCTATCAAAAGCACAGCTGTGCTTTCAATTAAAAGCACGCCGAAATGCAGCGCTGGAAGAAACACAGCTGTGCTTCTGTCAAAAGCACAGCTGTGCGTTTTCGCACAGCCCTTTAACACACGTTGTGCTCCTCTTTCTTCCTCTTTCTCTTTTCTTCTCCCCTGTTCCTCCCTATTCTTCAAAATCAAAATTTTCTTCGATCTTCAATTGCAATCCAAGCTGTTAACAGGTAATTTAAATCTAATTTTTATTTTCGAACTGTAATTGAAATATATTCTTATTTTCTGTTTAATTTTTGCTTTTTCCCCAAATTCTTGCCCGATATTGATTTTTCCCCATTTTTGCACAAGTTCTAGAATTCTGCTTGAGTTCGAGATAGATTGAACTGAACCCTCCCTTCAATTCTCGGTTTTTAAATTTTTAATTTTAGCATTCCAGTAAATTTTGCAAGCTTCAGGTATGTATATTTCCCTTATCTCTGTTCTAAACGCTACTGTGCAAATATGCATTTGTTTTCACTAAAATTCTCTGCGATTTTGATGTTTATTTGTGATTATGTGAATTGTGATGCTTGTCTTGTACGTTTGTACAGATCTTTGGGTGTTGGGGGTTATTAAATTTACACACAAATCCAGTTTATATTCATGCACACCAGTTGTTTGCTTAAATGCCTCAATGGATGTTCAAAGAATAATTTTGTGCTTTTGTTTGATTTGTACAACAATTCTTGTGCATGAATTCTTATAGAAATTGTCAATTTGAACTATGCAATTTATGTTAGAGCTGGATGGCATGAACTTTGTGCTTATATGTCATGAAAATTTATTACCAATGGCACTGTTGGAGCTGATTTAAACAGCTACTGTGATGAGCGTCTGGCCAACTTTTAATGGAGCAGTTTGTCTAGGAATTATCAGTCTTTAGAGCTTAATTTTTATGTCATTCTTTTCTGGGTATTGAGGCTGCCATGTTGACTGGGTTTTGGGCTTACTTTTCAATTATCTAGCTTGCATTTATTCTTCACTTGGTCAATTGAAAGGGAGAATCATGGATGATGGGATTTTGAACTTCAATTGGGGAAATTAAATGTTTTCATTGTATTAGTTTATTTGGGCATAGCAATGGATGGGAACATGTTGAAAGTTTAATTTTAAATTACTTGAGATTATGCTTGGTGATTGTATTGTGTGATATTGATGTTGCTGTTGCTTTAGTTTTTAATTTAGATGCAATTGAATATTGTGCTTGATTGAATTGAGTCAAATGCATGTTTGCTAGTTCCCGACTTGATGGGGTTAGGATGAGTTGTTTTGGATGCCAATTTTTCACATTCTTAATTACATGCAACTTTGAATTTTTCCTACACATTTTTGCTGTGAATAACGCAGTGATTAAGTAGACTTTGCATTTTTCTCTGTTATTCTCCAATAATTGCATTCATTTTATTCTTGGCAATTGCATTTCAATGATGAATTACTTGTGCGTATTTTATTCTCCACCTTGTGCTTTTCATCTTTAATTTCTTTAAATTCTACTTTGTGCAATTTTCCAATTGTTACTATTTTGTGCATAGACTTTGTACTTCAATATGTTTATACATTTGCCTTATGCTTAATGTTTCAATTTTTGCATCATCATTAGCTAGAAAGTATATTTATTGTGCAAATTTCTGTTGTGAAGTTTTGGTGAGTTTTGATATTATTCTTCCAATTTAGTTATAGATGTGGTATGCGCTTAATGAAACCAAGAATATTTTGAACAAAGTGGTTACTTTCTTTTTCAGGAACCATGGTTCGCAATAGAGAGGAGCAACCATCAGCGCCCATTCAGCCTCCTGATTGGTTGACTCCAGAGCAGCGCACCCTTTTCAATAAGCTAGCTGCAAAGATTATTATTTCGAGTAGGTTTATGAGCATGAAGACACTCATTGACCTGGGCCTTCAAGAGAGAGTATTATCTTTGCTGAGGAACATTGGATGGGAGGAGTTCTTTTCTCTGAATGGTCCGACTTATCCTGAGATAATATTGGAGTTCCTTAGTACGTTTCAGTACTCTCCTAGGTTATCTCTGGATGATCGGAATACCATCCAGTTTAGAGTGCGCAATATCCCTTATTTTCTATCGATTGCTGACCTGGCTAGATACTTGAGGTTGCCAGTGGATGGGGAGGTGCATGTTGTGGGTGACTCAGCTGTGCATTGGGCTATTATTGGGAAGCCCAATATGGATTTTCATGCGAGAAACACCAAGTCAACGAAGCTCCGCTCTCTAGTCTATCAGTACCTACACAGAGTGATGACTTCATCAGTGTTCATGCGACCAGGGTGTCCTAGCAATGTGAGCACACTAGACTTATTCTTTCTATATGCTATGGAGACCGGCACCAGAGTTAATGCCGTACCTTGGTTGTGTAAGCAACTGAAGAGAGCCACCGCTACTTCAGGGAAGAGGATCGGGATTGGTGGATTGATCACCTTGATCATGAGAGCCCTGCATCTGCCTACTCCTGACATGGGACCAGCCTTGAGGTCATCGTACTTGATTGATGAGGAGGTAGTGCTTAGATGTAGGATAGCTATAGAGGATCCTTCTTCCGAGAGTGGATATAGACTTAGGAGAGCGGAGGAGATGGAGGCCCATGACTTGGGTGATGATGGAGAGGGCGATTCTGATGATGTCCACCCGCCAGCTGATCACGATATTGATGCTCCACCACCACCTCCGCCACAGCGAGCGATAGCCACTACTTCCAGTAGGAGGGTGAGACGGAGGAGTGATATTCCATTCTCCCCTCCAGATATGAGCCGCTATGCTCAGGGGCATGATGAGCCATCTTCTTCCACAGCCCCTCCACCCTCAGCTCCATATTTAGATGCTTCGGTGGTCCAGACTTTGATATCGGAGATGCGGACTATGACTGCTACGATAACACGATTTGAGATTACAGTTAGCATGATTCATGATTCGTTCAGTGAGTCGAGGAGGGAGCAGGCAGCCTTCCAGGAGAGGGTGTGGGAGAGATTGGATGAGCTGAGCAGAGGATTGGCGGAAGTCAGGGCAGCTACCTCTCAGAGTGACCAGTTGGTATCTGGCATGGATTTATCGGTACAGCGAGCTTGGGAGCGACTGGCTTCTTTTGAGACTCAGATGGAGCAGGTGCGCCGAGATATGGTCCTTGGAGCTGAGCAGAGAGATGTATTTTTGGGATCCTTCCAGCACAGGATTATGACACAGTTGGACAGGTTGAGCGTTGAGATTCGTGGATTTTTTACTCCTGTTTCCACTGTGTTTCCTCCACATCTGAGACGACCACCACAGTAATATATTGTATATATATTTCAGGAAGTGATTCGTACACAACAGATTTTGTATTTATTTATTTATTTATTTTAGTTAATGAAATTGATGCAGTCAGGCAATGTATGATTTTATTAACTTTATTATATTTTGGAATTGTGTGGCTGAGCCAATGCCGTGTGATAGGATAGATATTATTTGTGTTGGCTATGAATCTCACAGATTTCAGAGTATTTCATTTTGCACAGTGATTATTGGATTCTTGCACAGGTTTTGAGTTTTCTTCATTTTGCACAGGTGGCATGCAGGAATTTTGGATGGTTGTTAGTTTTGCACAGTAATTATTTTATGTTTGCCATTTTTGAGATGATTGCAATTAATTTTAAATTGCAATGAGTTTTTGCACAGCATGGGGGAAAATTTTTGAAAATTATCTTTGTGTACTTCACTTTCTTGCACTGAGGACAGTGCAACATTTTGAGTTTGGGGTGGAGTACCATTTCAATTTTTCAAACCAAAACCATATTTGTTTTGTTTTATTGTCTTTTTAGTTTGTTGCGTTTGAGTAGTTGTTAGTTAGTTTGCTTTGTTTGTGGCGTGTTTGTGCCAAGTTTGTGTCTAAATATTTTTATGGTTGTTTCTTTTTGATTTTCCTTCGATTTAAATTTTTATTTCGTCCTAATAGTTCTCAATTGTGAATTATTTTGATCTCAGGTTTAGAAATTTGTGTTTCATTCAATATTAAGTTGAGTGAGAAATAGTCATGTTTATATCTTTGTTTGTTAGACTGCATGTAAACTTTGATTATACTTTGCAATTTCTAAATTTTGAGAACTTTGGGCCTGTTTTCAAAAATTGAGAAAAATCTAGTTGCAATTAGGGGATTAGATGAAAACTCACTAAGAGCACTAGAACCTTTCTGATTACCCATCGAAGCGACATCAAATGAGACACAACTTAGAAAATGATTTAGGCAACTCTTCTTTGTATAGCTACTTTAAATGACTTTTCCTACCTTAATTTCATTGTCTCTTGTTAGCCCGTTGAGCCTATCAATTTAGTATGCTAAATACGTGTTTATTCTATTGTTACACATATTAAAACTACCTTTAGCCTTAAATGATTTTTGCCTCCCTTTAGAAGAGTGGCCACTCTAGTAAGGTTGGGTTTTTATTTTGGGTAAAAGGGAGTTTAGATTTTGTCAATTCTTGGTGTAAATTTCTGTTTGAGAATTGATTGGTGTGTGTAATGGAGAGTTGAGCCCATTTAAAGAAATGAGTTTGGGGTTGATATAGAGGAATGTGATTTAAGTGGTTTATTGGTCTTTTAAAAATTAGAGCTCAATTTTAGTTCTTGTTGGGATTTATGGATGAATTAAGTACTTTATTTATTGTTAATAGCTAGTTGGTTTTTGTCTTCTTTTAAAAAAAAATAAATAAATAAAGAAAAAAGAAAAAAAAATTGAAAAAGAAGAAGCATTGTAAGTTTTTCCTAGCTAATTGGGCAAAATGTGAGTTTGGGGTACAAAATTTAGTGAGACTTGAACTAGTGCCTTGTGAAAATCGGTGTTGAATATTATGTGGCATTTGTTATTGTGAGTTGAGTTTGATGATGCTAAGGTGTCTTTTAGGCCAATTTTATTTTGATTATATGTAATTGAGTTGGAAATATTTATTAGTACAGTTGGGTGATTGTGTTTTGTTTAGGTAGTGGCTATTTTTCTCTAGTGACTTGATCTTTCTTTGTTAGCCAATTTACCTAAGCCTAACATTACAACCAAAATATAAGACCTCTTGATTCTTTGTTTTGTCTTGTTCTATTTAGTGGAGATGACATTCTAGTAAGGTTTGGTACATAAGAAGAGGCATATGGTGTTTCTTGAGCTTTGAGTGAAAAGCCATGAGTGCATTCATGCATTCGAGTTGATTCATTTTCCCAACATTGTATCTAGAAGTTTTATTTTTAAATGATAAAAATTCTATTTTGGCCTTTTGCACACACGCACAGAAATTGCTTAGTATGTTCTTATGTTTATTTGTTATTTAGTGAGCATTGGTATTTGCAAACCTATTTTCTTGTTCCTTAATTGAGAATGACTCTTTATTTTCTTTTGTTGAGATTGAGATGATTGAGAATGTGGTTCATTCAGTTTACTCGAGGACGAGTAAAGGTTTGAGTTTGGGGTAGTTGATAAGTTGCAATTATATTAATATTTTAGATTAATTCTTGGCATAATTATGTGTTTTATTTATTTAATTTTAATAATAAATAATTAGTTTTTGTCTTTTTATTAATTTATAATGTTTTTATAATTTTTAATAAGTTTTGGGATGTTTTCAGGCGTTTTATTTTAATCCGGAGCTAAAATGGAGGTTTGGGATTGATTTTAGAAGAAATTGTGGAAGGAGGGCAATTTTAGCCAAAAGCACAGCCGTGCTCTTCAATAGCACAGCTGTGCTTTCGAAGGAAGCGCATAGCGACACGGAACAACTGGCGATACAGCTGTGCTCCCTTGCAAGGCACAGCTGTGTCACGCAGCAGGAGGCGCGCGCACACGGAGCAGGTCACGCGTTTTTTGCCCAGGAGCACAGCTGTGCTTCAGCGAGAAGCACAGCTATGCTTCACCTTTCTCGTGCAACAGTCGCGCAACCCTAGCACAGCACAGTTGTGCTTTGTAAAAGCACAGCTGTGCTTTTCTCCAGAGTGAAAATAAAACGCCGCTTCATCTTCTAAAAAAGGAGAATAAGTTTTTAGATGTAGTTTTCATTTTTTCCTCTAGTTTCAAGTATTATTTTCATTTTTAGTTTAGGTTTTAATTTTAATTTGTTGTTTTAGTTTAGATTTAATTTTGAATTGCAATTTCCTTCTTAAAAAATTTAGATAAATTTAGTTTAAATCTATATTTTGGGGATTCAAGGGGATTCCAAGGTTGAAGAACAAGAACTTCAAGATCTATTTTCTCTCTCATCAAGGGTGTATTCTAAACTTTAATTTTCCATATTTTATGTTTATATTCTTGATGTTAGAGTAGTTAATCATGCTTGGGAGTTCTTGAATCATATTTGTATTTTGAATTTTTGGATTTAATAAATATTTCCATGTTTTCTTTTATTCCTCTTGTTATATATTGTTTGCAATTATAATGATGATTGGAGCTAAATCCGAAAATTATTGTTTGTGCAAATGCTCTGTTCTTTTAATATTGGCATGTATATTTCCAGCTTAATCCGAGATGGTAGGTTGATTTGTGGGTGTTAATGTTATTAGATTAAGAATAGTGAGGAATAAATAGGTTTAAGATAGCTTAATCCGGGATGGTAGGTTGTCTTAGATCTAGGATTTGGTAACCCGCGCTTAAACTAATTAATAGACTTAATCCGGGATGGTAGGTTTGTTAATTAGAATAGCTTAATCCGTGATGGTAGGCTTGGGCTTAGTTGGGTTGTCCAGAATTTCGTGTTATATTATTTTACCAATTTTTAGTTACATCTATGAGGATAGAATTTCCTAAGCATTTAATTTTATCCTTGAGTAATTTCTTGATGAACAATTTTATATTTAATTGTTAATTTATTTTCTTGCTTAGTTTAGTTTTCTCCACCAAACAAATTGGAGACATCTCAAATTCACTCATCTATAGATATTTAACTGGACAATCCTTGTTCCCTTGGGTACGATAACTCGGGGTCCTAAATATACCCCACTTTATTACTTGTTGATTCGGTACACTTGCCGAGGACCCGTCAGAAAGATTGGGTTATGAGATTTGTGTGCCTAGCCCGTTGGGTCAAAGTGTTATGGTGAACCGAGTTTGTCGAAATTGTCCTTTAAGAATTCAAGGCATGGAGTTTGTAGTTGATTTGATTCGGTTGCCTTTTCATGAGTTTGATGTTATTTTGGGAATGGATTGGTTAGCCAAGCATCGAGCCATAGTGGATTGTCACAGGAAAGTTTTAGTTCTCAAAGATAAAGATCAGTTACCCATGATTGTGAAAGGTGAGGGAAGTAGTTCGTTACATAATGTCATTTCAGCAATGAAGACTAAGAGGTTTATAAGGAAGGGATGTGAAGCGTACTTTGCACTAGTTCTGGACTCGCGGAGAGGGCAAGTTAAAGTGTAAGATATTCCGATTGTGAGAGAATTTGAGGATGTTTTTTCGGAAGAGTTACCGGGGTTACCTCCAGAGAGGGAAGTAGAGTTATCAGTAGAGATTGTACCGGGAGCATCTCCGATTTCTAAGGCTCCGTATCGGATGGCTCCGGTGGAATTGAAAGAACTGAAAAGTCAATAGCAAGAACTTCTGGATAGAGGATTCATCCGGCCCAGTGTGTCTCCGTGGGGTGCTCCTGTCTTGTTTGTTAAGAAGAAAGACGGGATATTACGGATGTGTATAGATTATAGGCAGCTCAACAAGGTTACGGTAAAGAATAAGTATTCGTTACCACGGATTGAGGACCTTTTTCATTAGTTAAGAAGGGCATGAGTGTTCTCCAAGATAGACTTGAGATCGGTTTACTACCAGTTAAGGGTAAAGGATACAGATGTGGCGAAGACAGCTTTTCGGACGCGCTATGGTCACTATGAATTCTTAGTGATGCCTTTTGGTTTGACCAATGCGCCCGCAGCCTTCATAGATCTAATGAACAGGGTCTTCAAACAGTATCTGGATCGGTTTGTGGTAGTGTTCATCGACAATATCCTTGTTTATTTGAGGAATGAGAAAGAACATGAAGAACATCTCCGTTTGGTATTACAAGTGTTGAGGGATCACCAGCTTTATGCTAAACTCAGTAAGTGTGAATTTTGGCTAAAAGAAGTAACTTTTCGTGGACATGTGGTTTCAGCCGATGGTATTCGGGTAGACCCATCCAAACTGGAGGCGATTGTGAACTGGTTACCGCCTAAGAATGTGCCAGAAGTAAGAAGTTTTCTGGGTTTGGCTGGCTACTATAGGCGTTTTGTTAAGGGATTCTCAGTATTAGCTTCACCTTTGACTAGACTTCTCCAGAAGGAGGTAAAGTTTATTTGGTCTGAAAAATGTCAAGCAAGTTTTGATCAGTTGAAGGAGATGTTGATTAAGGCTCCTGTGCTCACGCAGCCTATGTCCAGTAAGGAATTCACCATGTATAGTGATGCTTCAGGAGTGGGCTTAGGATGTGTTCTGATGTAAGACGGTAAGGTAATTGCCTATGCTTCCAGGCAATTGAAACCTCATGAGCAACACTACTCGACACATGATTTAGAATTAGCGGCAGTAGTGTTTGCACTTAAGGTATAGCGGCACTATTTGTATGGAGAAAAGTGTAGAATTTTCACCGACCACAAGAGTTTGAAATATCTGCTGACTCAGAAAGAGTTGAATTTGAGACAGCGAAGATGGTTAGAACTGTTCAAGGACTATGATTATATTATTGACTATCATCCGGGTAAAGTGAATGTCGTAGCAGATGCCCTTAGTAGGAAATCAATGTTGGCTTTGTCTCTTTATAGGGGAAGATGGAGATTTGATTCAGAAGGCGCATTGATTACTCAGTTAAAAGTTAGACCGAGTTTGAGGTAGGTTATTGTGAATGCACAGTTGAGTGACCCTATTTTGCGGCGTGTTTATCAAGCAGTGAAAGATGGTAAGCAAACAGAATTTTCAGTGGATAGTGAAGGAGTGCTTAAGCATGGGAATCGATTATGTGTACTGGATGTGAGTGATGTGAAGAAGAAGCTTTTGCAAGAGGCCCATTCATCGGTTTTCACTATGCATCCGGGTGGAGATAAGATGTATCGAGATCTCAAGCAGCATTATTGGTGGCCGGGTATGAAGAAGGACATAGTGGATTTCATTTCGAAGTGTTTAGTGTGTCAGCAAGTGAAAGCTGAACACCAAGATCCATCGGGTTTGCTTAACTCCTTACCCATTCCTCAGTGAAACTGGGATGATGTTGCGATGGATTTTGTATCTGGCTTGCCTTTGACACAACCTAAGCATGATTCAGTATGGGTTATAGTTGATAGATTGTCAAAGTCAGCGCATTTCTTGCCTGTTCGGTTGGATTATTCTATGGATAAGTTAGCAGAGATATATGTGAGAGAGATAGTCAGGCTTCATGGAGTTCCGTTATCCATTGTGTCGGATCGAGACCCTCGGTTCACGTCCAAGTTTTGGAAAGAACTTCAGTCAGCTTTGGGTACTCGACTAAACTTCAGTACAATGTTTCATCCTCAGATCGATGGTCAGTCTGAGAGAGTTATTCAGATTCTTGAGGACATGCTTCGGGGTTGTGCATTGGAATTTTCAGGAAATTGGGATCGATATGTGCCTCTGATGGAATTCGCGTATAATAATAGTCACCAGGGAAGCATCGGAATGGCACCTTATGAAGTATTATATGGGAGGAGATGTAGAACACCGGTATGTTGGACTGAATTATCAGAAAGAGCTATGATAGGTCCAGAGATAGTGAGAGACACTAAAGAGAAAGTTAGAATTGTGCAACACAATCTGAAAGCAGCCAAAGACAAACAGCGTTCGTATGCTAATTTGAAGCGTAGAAATATCCAGTATGAAATTGGAGACAAGGTCTTTTTAAAAGTTTTTCCGTGGCGAAAAGTTCTTCGTTTTGGTAAGAAGGGAAAGTTGAGTCCCCGGTTTATTGGACCCTATGAGATCTTAGAAAAGATTGGTCCGGTGGCTTATCGGTTAGCATTACTGATAGAGTTAGCCAAGTTACATGATGTCTTTCATGTATCTATGCTCTGTCGCTACAGATCAGATCCATCACATGTGCTCAAAGTGCAAGATATTCGGGTTCAGTCAGACTTTTCTTTTGATGAGGAACCGAAAGAGATTTTGGCTAGAGAGGTCAAGCAGCTTCAGAACAAGCAGATACCGTTGGTTAAAGTGCTTTGGCAACATCATGGTCTTGAGGAAGCGACCTGGGAACCGGAAGAGGCAATGAGAACTCAGTATCCTCAACTATTTGGATCAGGTGAGAATTTCGAGGACGAAATTCTGTTAAGGAGGGGAGTATTGTAACACCCCGAAACCACCCTAGTAGAGTGAGCCTTGTGTGTGTGTAAATATGTGTGGTTTATTTTGAGTATGTGTCTATTGTTGTTAAATTAATTTATTATTATACTTTAATTGGGTTATGTTCTAGTGTGAGCGTGTGCATGAGAGTAGTGTGTGTGTTAGGAGATTAGAATTGGGTAAATGATAGAGGAGGAGAGTTGGGTGTGTTTATCCTTTAAAAGTGTGACATGTGGCAAGAAAAGGAAAAGATGGGATAAGTATGGGGAGAGTGAAAGAATGAATTTAGTTGTTCTCCTTTCCTTCCTCACGTTTCTTTTTCTTCTTCCCCTCTCACGTTACCAAGCTTCCTCTCTTCATCTCTTCTTTGCTCCTTCTTGAATCCATCCCCTTAGTTGTGAGTTCAAGTGAGTTTAGGGTGGCCTAAGCTGGTGTGGTAAGTGATGGGTATTAGTTTTCTTATTCTTCTTCTCCTTCTTTAGATGAGTTTTGTAATTGTGAGTTAGGGTTTTGAATTTGTTTAGTGTTGTGGGTTTTGTGGTTCAGAAAATCCTCCTAAAGAATCCAAGGGCAAGGAAATAGCGAGCGGGAGTGGTGCCCCTTGATTGGAGGTTCATTGATTTCAGGTTTGGAAAATTTCTGCTCTTTGCATGTTCATGTGTTCTTGTGTGAGTGTATATGAATTTCTGAAATTTTGGGTGTGTAAATGGTCTTATTTTGGCATGTATATTATGGGCTTGTAGTTGTGAAAAATGATTATACATATGTGTGGGTTAATCAAGTGATTATGAGGATTGATTGAGTTTGCTGCAATTTTCTAGATTTTGTGATTCATGGAATGTTAACATGTAAAGTGATTAATTGAGGAGAATTGATTGTTGGAATATGTTAATTTATGTTTGTTGTGGTGTTTTGGAGGCCATATTTAGGTAAGATTTGATTAAAAGTTTTTGCGTCAAAATAGCTTTGCTTGAGGGAAAATTCTGGGTTTCAGCTCTTCGTTGGGACTGGAAATCTCGTCTCTGTCACAAGCGCGACAGAGAGGAATGCCCAGATCTCGTGTTTTTGGCACTGTAGCATGCATTGTGTCCGACTCGTGCTCCACCCTCCGACTCGTGCTCCTTCAGTGTGTGAGTCTTGCTGTGGAGCACGAGACAGAGGAAGTGTTTGGCACTGTAGCATGCACGCCATCCAACTCGTGCTGAGAAGTATGACTCATGCTCCCTTCTATGCGTGCGAGTTGTGCATTTCGGCAGGGCGGGGCCAGTAGGTGAGGTTCAGTAGGACACGTGCTGATGAAGCACGACTCGTGCTGTTGTGTTTCCTCAGCTTGTCATGCTTTAAAGCACAACTGGGGTGGAGAAGTCATCCGACACGAGTCGTGTCCCTAAACACGACTCGTGTCCGATGCCTTTCTGTCGCGAGCGCGACAGAGACCCCCCATTCTACCTTGTTTTCTTTTGTACTCAGTTTTCCAAAAAAATGAATTCTAAATGTCTTTTTCTTGTCTTTTTCCTACTGTTGATGTATGAATTGTTCTATAACTATATCCATAAGAATTATGCATGAAAAATTATATATATATGTTACTAGTTGAAGTACGATTTGGTTTATTCATAACCTGCTAGAGTCGAATAAGTGGATAGTTAGGCATGCCTAATAGAGTTACTGTTGCTGCAGCTACCGAATGATTTGGACCCTGATCAGGTCCCCCGACTGGATCTTCGTGATCCCTATGTACCGAATCTACGCGAAAATGTTTTGGAATAAAATTAAAAAGATTGTTTTGATACCCTCGGGTATCTATGTGTTATGAGAATAATGTTAATACCTTCGGGTATCTACGCGCACTCGTTATCCACTGTTTTGATAAAGCAGGTGCAAGGATGTTATTTGTTATTATATGTGAACTCTGAAATATTGCGTGTTTGGAATAATATGATTATGATGCTGTTATGCTTTAAGTAACTTATGAAATTTTAACATGTAACTGTGCCATTTGCTTGTGATTAATTGTTGACGCCACTATGAGTGGTCGTTGTGCATCTTTGTTTCCCCACTAAACGATTTCGCTTAGCACGGGTGTTTTATCCGTGCAGGTGTGGAAGATTTTGAAGGGTTTATTAGTGGGATTCGCATCAACAGGGCCAATACAACTAGTGGGTAGAAGATTTTGTAGTTTAGGCCTTGTATTCTTTTTGTATGTATTAAAGTCTTGTACTTTTAAAACTATGTAAAGAATCTTTTGTAAGTTATTGTGATGTTAATTATATGTAACTATTCAGGCACATTTTGTATCCTTTTTGGAATATGTTAAACCACCTTTGTTATATTAATGAAATGCAATATTTTGCTCTATGACTCTTTCTCTCATGAGTTGTGAAATTTTAATTTATTCATTTGCATATGTGATTGGTGTGCAATTGGTTCTGTTTGAGCGTCTGTGGGTGGCAACCCTTATCTATTGGGGACCTTCATCCTCTTCATAGGGCAAAGTTCTCTACGTATAGGTAAGGGGTGTTACATGTCATACCAAAATACCCATATACCAACCACAAGCTGATCCGCATGCAATGCAACTATCATGCAGAGACGCACAAACACGATAACTGATACCCGAGTTACGAAGCTGATGCACTACACTTCCCTACAACGATGCACAAAAATATCATGCAAGGTCACTAGAGGTCAGAACATACAACTATCATGCCATAAAACACACACCCTAGCCGAGAACCAACTGACAAGTCAAAGCACAACACTTCCACTGCGCCACTCTGACACATATAATATCATGCCAAGAACGTAATCACATGACAACATGCCGAAGACACCCCAATAGCAGAGACCAAGAAATTATAACATATCGTCACATTCATAACATCACCATGCGGAAATACCATTGATTTTAATATACACTTACCGAGATCAATAAAATGTGGAAAGTCATAAGTTACACAATGCATAATCTCTAACTATCAAAACATGCATAAAACCGTCACCCAACGATGCTCATTCACTAGCTGAAACCACTTACAAAGCTAATACACCATGCCCTCACGTTACTACATCAATACACGTAGCAGCATACAGATAAACATAGACACCTAACAACATGCTGAAATTACTACAATAGCAGAGACCGGCATAACATATACACAGCAATACTCCATAACACTACACAATACATATGTTATCACACCATGCAATATAAACGCATGTCAACATACCGAAATCACTGTGATGGCATAAACCAAGGAAACATATATCATGGCTCTACCTTCATAGCATTCAAGGGGTTAAGTTCACAATCTTAAACATATTAATTCAGATACTCCTAGCCATAAGCGATCCGATTCACGTGCTTATATACAATGAAAACATGCTTGAGTCACATACGTATATACATAATATTCGAATCATATCCATAGCATTCTGAAACTTATAACACATCATATGACAAATGCGGATAATCGTGTTAGATATAAAATCATGCTTGCTTAATAAAGACATACATTCCGAAGCTCATATTCACGTTCATAGACATATAAACTGATTTCTCATACTTATCATTATGCTCATTCGAATATCACATTCTTATAGTCATAGAACACAATTCAGAACAAATACCTGCTGACTCAAAATAGTGGATAACGAGTATACGGACAGTACCTTACGGGTACGAGTCGAAAACCATTTAATTTTTATCACATTTAAAACATTTTACTGAGGGGGATCTTAAACAAGATCTAAACACATTAAAAAGGATCGCGAGGATCTGAACACATTAAAAGGGTTCGCGAGGAACCAAACGGGGACCTGATCAGGGTCCAAACGTCCAAAGGTGCTGCAGCTAAAAAGACTCTATTAGGCATGCCTAACTATCCACTAGACTGACTCTCGCAGGTCATACATAACACTATTCACACTTAAGCATAACACATTATTCATGGCAAGGATCACAAATCTTAGGTTTGCATAATAAATCAAACTCATTTCAAGATACTTACCAAATTGCTCATATATCATTCATAGGTTCATAACCGTATAGTTCATCATATTAATGATGCATAAATGGGAATAAATAAGCATACACCATGCACTAAGAAGAAACATGCATCATACCATTCGTGTTGCCAAGCATACAATATAATTCAGTCAACACACACTAGATGAATAATCACCGCTATCAAGTATACCAGAGTTAGATATAAAAACACTATTATACCCAAGATCATCAATACAAAACCCTGATCATACAATGGTACTACTCATGTTAACTATAACATATTACTCTTACGGAAGAATCATGAGTAAATATATGCATAACACCTTTCACATTTTAATATAACATGCTCATAATAATAATAATAACCATGAAACATGGCATTCAACTCACTTGTATTTAATATGCTACACACGATATGATTTACAATAATTAACATAGATAACCAATCATACAGTTTAAACAAAACAATAGTCTAACAGAGATCCCATTACTAAGCATATCATAGTCAAATATTAGCATACTATCGATTCAATAATCACCCACTTCAGAATATGAATACTAAAATAATTTAGGCAAAAACATGTCCCAAACAATAGTGAGAAACCATGCAGAGTGAAAGAAGATGATCATTTTCGAAAACCAGATAGCAGGCAGGACAGATAGAAGAAGAAGCGTTACTAAGCAAAGCTGGGCACAACTCGTGCACATGAGCACGACTCATGCTCATGTGTGCGAGTCATGCTTGAAGAGCACGACTCATGCTCTTTGAGCACGAGTGGTGTTCTTCGAGCACGTCTCGTGCTCTGCTGCTGAGGGGGAGGGAGAAAACCAGAGGAAAGGAAAACATTCAGCACATTTCGTGCTTCAAGAGCACGACTCGTGTTCTTGGAACACGTCTCGTGTTCTTGGAACACGTCTCGTACTCAAGTCTGCAGGGGAAAAGAGGAAGAAAACAGAGGGAGAAGAAAGAAGATCAGCACTTCTCGTGCTCTTGAGCATGACTCGTGCTCCCCTCCTCACAAAACCCACACTCTTATATGAACACGATGAACATCAAGAATAATCCAGTAACGTAAAACCAGAACATCAAGAACAGAGGTTATCCAGATTCACGCAATTCCCATTCCCAATCAATATACATACAGCTCAAACCTAAATCATGCATTACTAACACAATACCCATAACAAATCTTGCACAAACTCATATCAAACACTCAATTTCTGAAAATCAAACACAAATAACCATTCATAATCCAAGGAGAAAGTAGGGCAGAGACAAAAACCAAAACTGAAAATGAAGAATACAGGGCTCCCAAACCTGAAAATGAAGATCCAAAATCACTCTTCTTCAACCTTCAATCTTCCCTTTTCCTTTATACCTCTTCTTATCACCAAAAGCTTGCACAAACAAAACCCAGAAACCTCTTAATCCAAACCCTAACTCAAATAAAACCAGCTGAAGAAGAAGAAGAAGAAGACAACATGCAGGAAACCCTAATCCCCAACTTACCTCTTCAATGCAACCTCTAAGACTTCCCGAACAACTCCAACTCACACACAAAACCAGGGGATGAAGAGCAATAAACATGAAAGAGAAAGAAGAAGAGAAAATAGGAAGAGGAGGAGAAGAGAGAGCAGAGAAACGTGATTTGCCTTCCCTCTCTCTTTCTTTTTCCTTTTTCTTCTCTCCTCACTAATTGCACACACCCACCAAGCCACATGGCAGCCTCCTATTGGCTCTAACCAAAATATCTTGTCTTATTACTCTTTAGTCCTTTGACAAACTTGTGCTTTACTCACTAGCACAATTCTTTCCTTACAAACTTTAATTATCTTTTCAATTAGGTCCTTAATACTCCAATTCCACATGCACACATTACCAAAATACCCTCACTTATCCCGACTTAGCATGCACATTCCGACTAGGCCCGATTTGGGGTGTGACAGTGGGAGTTTGTCAGAAGAATTTCATTCCTCCTTTCTTTCTGCCTCATTTAGCCAAATTCTCTCTCTAAGCCACAAAGAATTTAGGCTGCCTTTATCACCTAATTCTTTGGTTCTTTTGCTTCTTCTCTAGTGTGGATTAACATTTGAGGTGTTTGCTATTGGGCACTGTAATTTACGACAATCCGGTGCGAAGTAATCATCTATTGAATAACCCTCAAAGGTGAATTTCGTATTCACTAATTAGATGCTTGTAATTTCATGGCAAGATTTTTAGTTATTATAGTTAAAAATTTTAAATTTTTGGCCCGTATATGATACATCTAACTAGGGGTGTACATAGTTCGGTCCAGTTTGGTCCTTTACAAATCTCCGTATTGTATTGAAATTTCGGTACAGTTCGGTTCTTATTAATTTCGGCACAGTTCAATACGATTCTTATAATTTTCAGTACAATTCAGTTCGGTTTTTCGGTTCTTTCGGTACAAAATAAAATAAGACAACACAATACGGTATTTCGGATAATTCAATATTTTTAAAAATTTATAATATAAATATACACAATAATAAATACAAATATAATTAAAATATCTTAACAAGTACATACAATTTTGCATTTTATTTTAAGAAAATTTTTCAATTTATCCCTCTCCTTCATGAAAAGAAAACAACATCTTCTAATAATAGTCACTCTAAATGGAATTTTAAATTCATACACAATAATAAATACAAATATAATTAAAATATCTTAACAAGTACATACAATTTTGCATTTTATTTTAAGAAAATTTTTCAATTTATCCCTCTCATTCATGAAAAGAAAACAACATCTTCTAACAATAGTCACTCTAAATAGAATTTTAAATTCAGAACAAACTGCTTCAATAAATTGCCTAAAATCCTCATATTCAATAAGATTAAATGGTAATTCATCTCTAATGATCATCCTAATTAAATTTTATGTACAAGCCTATTGATCAAATTTTCAACTAACTGATGACATACTATTAATGAATCCCACAAAACCCAAAGTTGTGTGTGACTTATCCTTACTTTTAGATGTAGCCGCGGAGATGACAGTGGCAGCGACGGGAAAGAAGAAACATAAGTATAGGCTAAAACCAACGGGAAAGATAGGAAAAATTGTGGGGGTGTACACGATTTCGAGACAGAAAAGGAAGAGACAGTCACAATTTAGATTTTATTTTATTTTATTTTCTTATATATATATATGTGTGTGTGTGTGTGTGTGTGTGTGTGTGTGTGTGTGTGTATAATAATAATAAAAAATATAAAACTGGTCGGATTCCCTCCAAATATTTCAATTCCCTCCAAATATTTCAATTCCCTCCAAAACTTAAAATTAAAAATATCTCTACTAAAATTTTTCACATTTTACTCTTAATTCACTCTAAAAAAATTTAATTAATAAGATAATTATATACTCATATAATTATATTATATTATATATTAATTAATAAAATTGTATTAATATAATAATTGTATATAAATATATTATTAAAATACTTCTTCAATTACTCACATAAATATGAGCTAAATACAGATAAGTATTAGTTGAGTAACGCTAAAAATAAAAGAAATTAAAATTTTGTTATAAATAATTATATATAATTTTATTTTTAATTTACATATTCATATACGTATTGTGATAAAAATAAATAAGTATTAGTTGAGTGACACTAGAAGCAAATGAAATTAATTGATAAAGTAATTATAAAATAAAATATTCAGTTGTATATAATTACAGTATTAAAATAAAATCATCAATTATTTAAATAGATATTGTGTCAAAAATAGATAAATACTAATTCAGTGTCACTAAATATAAATAAAATTAATTGATAAGGTAATTATATATGCAGTCTCGGCGTAGATTTAAACGGCTTGGAATGTCGGTTGACATATAACTGTCCAATTTACTATTTATTTGGTAAAAATTTCGGCAGTATAACGGCTATATATATAACCTACCGTTCATGCAATTCAAACAATCCACAACCCACACAGAGGTACAACAACACAATAATTCATAAATCAAGTGGCCATTTCTCCATTTTTAAGCCCATTATATAATTCTAAATTATTTCACTCACTTTTTAAGTGAAATCTCTTCCAAAATCAATTTTATAATTCTTAAAATATATAAATTAGACTCTCTGCAAAATTTTAGCTCAAACAGAATCCGTTTCTCGATCTGATACATTTAAATCAGTCCGTTTCGATAATTTTCAGTGTTACCGAAAAATTAATTTTTCACTTTAAAAATTTCTAAATATTAATCTAAGTTTATATATAATATTAAAATAATTTTTAAAAGTCATTTGCTATTTTTAGAGGCCCGGTCAAATTTTGGTCAAATCCGGTACCCTTTAAAACGGACAGAGCTTTTTTTTTATTATTATTTTTGACTTTTGGGTACCTATCTGAGTTCATTTTTTTTTCAAATTTTACCCTTGACCTCCTCGTGACTAGTATTTTTCGATAGTCAAATAAAATATTTTTTTTACTTTCAGATATAATTTTTATCCTGAGTGCACTATTTACCGTCGAAAAAATACTATTCATGACTAACCAGGTAACTCAGTCATTACAAATTTAACTAACAAAATATGCATACACATTACACAATAATAATTAGAGGTGGCAAGTTGGGCGGGTTGGGCGAATTTGGGTTGGGTCACTAATGGGCGGGTCATAAATGGGCGGGTCACAAATGGGCCAAAAAACATGGGTCACAAATGGGTCAAATATCCAAATGGGTTGGGCGGGTTGGGTCAACCCATGGGCTAAAAACTCTTTGAATATACAAAAAAATTATAATAATATGCAAATGAGTCGGATGATCCAAACGGACTAATTTTGGTCCAAACAGATTGAGTGGCCCAAATAGGCCGCTTGAGACCCAAACGGGCCGAGATGTAATTTGATATTTTTAATCCATTTTTAATAAAAAATAATTTTCTATATAATAAAGAGATATTAAAGTAACTAATTTAAAATAATTTGGTCCAAATGAATTGAGCGGCCCAAATGGGCTGCTTGAGGCCCAAACGGGCCGAAAAGTGATTTGATCCATTTAATCTATTTTAAATGAAAAATAATTTCCGATATAATAAAATGATATATAAAGTGACTAATATAAAATATTTGGCACAAATGGATATACAAATAGCAAGTAATTGTTCATTTCAAAATATTAATCTTACAAAAATATCTTATATACAAATAATAAGAAATAAGTGTTTTCCGATCACTCCACACTTTGATTTTGTTTTGAAAATTTAATATCTTTTCCCATGTGATATTGACAGTCATCCTCAGCTGTAATATTAATAAATATCTAGTCAGAATATTATAAGATTACGCAAAATATGTTCAAATAAATAATTGCATTTATTTTACCTTCAAACCCAAATAACCAACTACGAGTTGTAATCAATGCCTCTGCATTTTCAGGTAACATGGATGCCCTCCATTTGTTGAGAATTCTTCCTCCCATACTAAATGCTGACTCTGAAGCAACAGTAGTAATGGGAATTGTCATAATATCTCTAGCCATTACAGAAAGAATGGGATATTTTGACTCATTGTCCTTCCACCAATATAATACATCAAATTGAGGAGTTCTGCTCAGTCTTGGATAATTCAAATATACATCTAACTCAGATTTATCTCCAAAACTACTGCCAAGACTTTCAAATTCCTATATAACAATCATTATACAAGTTATACTATATATTACTTCAAGAATGCAAATATATTATTATAAAAAAATATAAAAATTAAGGATAAGAGACGCACTTTCATAAGATCATCATCCACACTTGGTCTCCTTTCTGTTGATGCCTCACAAGTTGGATTATTAATTGCATATGACGCAAAAAGTTCATACAACTTATCCTTAATTTCTCTGCATTCATATTGAGCAACAATCTCATCTCCAAATAACTTTCTATAAGAAAATGTTATAAAATCCAACTTATAACGAGGATCTAGAATAACAGCAAATGAAAGAATAGTGCTGTAGCAGTCCCAGTACTTCTCAAACTTATCAAACATCAAAGTAGTCATATCCTTAATACACTGATCTTCACTTCTTTTTCCTTCCAACAACAACAGATGAATCCTCAAAACGCTATAAAAGTACATATTTGAAGTGGGATAATAGGTTCCTGAAAAAAGATTTGTAATATCTTGAAAAGGCTTCAATATATTATATATTTTCTCAACTAAAGTCCACTGATCATCAGTTGGATTCCAAATAAATGTCGAGTCAATAACAGCCAAATATGAAAAAGCCTTTCGATAAAAAATGGCTCTATTAAGCATCATATAGGTAGAATTCCACCTTGTGGGACAATCCAACCACAATCCTTTGGAAAACTCAAGACCTACCCTATCAACACATTCAACAAACTTAATTTTTCTAGCTTCAGAGCCATTCACATATTTCACCCCTTCTCTGATAGACATAATTGATCTGTCAATCAATTTCAAACCCTCTTGAACAATAAGATTTAGAATATGAGCTCCACAACGCACATGAAAAAATTCACCATTACAATGCAAATAACCATGCAAATTAAGTTGATCTCTCAATAACTCTTGCATGTTGTCATTATTTCTTGCATTATCTAAAGTAATGGTAAAAATTTTCTTCTCTATTCCACAAAATTTTAACTTGTCATAAACTTTTTCATATAATAGAGAAGCCGTGTGCGGAGGAGGAAAATGACAAAAGTTCAATATTTTACAGCATAACTTCCAATCCTTATCCACATAATGAGCAGTTAGGCAAAGGTAACCCTCTGAAATACATGATGTCCATACATCACATGTCAAACAAATTCTACCCGGTATTTCAACTAAAGTATTTTTCAGAATATCCAATTCTCTCTTATGTATCTTTAGGCAACATGATTTTGCTGTATTCCTACATATCGGCTTCACATCTTGGTTCAAATATGTATGAAGATTTCTATTAGCTTCATGTTCAGCAAAAGTAAAAGTGTACCCATGCCTAATTATAGCTAAAGCTTAGTGCTCTTTGTAAGCATCTTGGTCTATCTTATACTTTGGTTCGTCAGACACAACATTAAATTTAAGACATACCTTTAGGTGACGTCTTAAACTAGAAGTCCCATGAGTAGAATCAGCAATATATTCTTTTGAGCAATGTTTGCACTTTCCTCTAGATTTTCCATCATCATACTGACTTGATGGTATGAAATCGAAATCATTCCATGTAGAAGATACACGTCGTCTTTTGGAAGTGGCTTCTGCAGAAGTGTCATTGCTCTCATCCAGACTACAAACACTAGGATCCATTCTACATAAAACAATAAAAGAATTTACTTTGTTAACAATAAAAAAAATAGAAAATCAATTGCATGCATATACAACTGGTAGAGAAAAGGATCAAAAACACCAGATTAGTTGAACAAAAACAGCAATATATATATATATATATATATATATATATATATATATATATATATATATATATATATATATATATATAGGAGCAATGGTAATACAATACAACAATAACACTGTTTCCATGCATATAGTGCTTAAGTATACATTAACAGGAAATAAGTCTAAATATGTAACTATGAAGACTACTCAACATAAACACATACAAGTAACAAAAAAATTTCATTTAAGGTTGCTTTAATTAATAACCACAGGCACTGCCTAATATTTAGAAGTAGATTGTACATATTCTCAAATTGAAAATCTAGCTCTCTAAATTGAACAATTCAAATCAATTAATTCTTCTAAATCGTGGTAGAATGGAGCAAGGTTGGAATACCAAAGGAATTTTGTGAATACTTGGAATGTCTCCTTGGATGAGGATGTTTGTAGGCCAAATATCTTGAATGGTGGAAGTTGCAACTTAACCATAAATATTGAACATGCAGATTCAGTTAAAACAGCTTGCAAGAATAATGATGATGAATAAGATAAAAAAAAAAATCTAATGCTAAGTACTACTACTGTGGCTGACCAACCATTTCAAACCCCAAAAATACTAACATAACAGCCCCAAAGTTTGATTCACAATTTCTCAATCAATTCGCTCTTGTTGAATTAAATTAGAAAAACAGTTGTATCTTGAACATGCAGATTCAGTTAAAACAGCTTGCTTGGCCTAAAAAAGTTGTATGTGGGACATTAATGATTGCACTCCATAAGCAATAGAAATTCCACAAAATATAGTCCCCATTGAAACCAGTCATAAATGACTGGTGAATTTCATCTAAACTCCCAGCAATGGAAGTTAGCATATAAACTCAAAACTCTAACTAAACTATGAGCAGCAGAGTTAACTTGTTTCCTAATCCAAACAAGAGAAACATCACGTCTCTGTTTAGAAAAGAACTTACAATCATCAATGACATTACTAAAGTTTGATCTATTATCAGTAGATGAAAGCACAGCAAATTAAACTTCTGGGTAGTTTATTTCTACAATTCTCCTACCTTGAAACTGATCAAAACACCAAGAAGGAGCATGACGAAAAGCAACTGCTTTCTATTAAATAAAATGCTATGATTGTAATAAATCATTTTTCTTTTTGATTTGGCCCAACAAATTCCATAAAATCTTCACTTAGTTTCTTAATAATCAACAAATTTTCATTTGATTTTTATACCATTTATATGATCTATTTCCCTTTTGACAACTGAACCTTGCACTGATCTTCCTATAGAGCCCCATTTATAATAGAGTAACCATCAGCATCATATTTAAGGGAGAAATAATTGGTCCACAAATTAAGCTATTTAAAACCTTTAACAAGTAGAATCCATATACATTGACACAAGAAACAAGGAGGTTTGAGCAGCTTCACTCCCTTATTTTTTTAAAAAAAAAAAATTGAGTTAGATTAAGCTAATCCAGTAAACTTAACAACCAAAACCCGGCACCGAATCAAAAACACAAAATTAAAATTCATCACATAGGGTCTGGTTCAACTCCATTTAACCTCACCAAAGAGAGATGAATTTTCTAGGTTCATATACATGAATGCAAAATAGACCACGAAGAATATCTTTGACTTCTTTTTTCTTGAAAATTTGGCCAATGGCTCTAATGATCTAAACTATAGGCTAACTTCTCAATTACAAAAACGATTTTCCATTAACAGATTCCAAACAAAGGTCTTATCACCTGATATTCGAAACTATAGGCTAAGTTAGGATCTCAATTATGATTTGGAATAAAGAATCTTCGAATCTTACCGGAGAATCGTTGACAGAGGACGGCCAAAGAAAATGAACGAATGGCAGCGAGCGACGGAGAGAAAGCGGCGAGGGTGGCAGCGGCGACGACTGGATAGCAAAGATGCGGCGAGGCTGGAAGGAGTCGATGGAGAGAGCTCGAAAGCGAGAAAGAGATGGGCACAGCAAAAACAAACCCGTTGGGCATTTGTTGTAGACCCGAACGGGTCAATTTTTTTAAGGGTCTCAATTGGGCGGGTCTAAATGGGTATTGTTTTTATTGGGTTGGGTTTGGGTTAATTTTTTTTGGGCGGGTTAGGCGGGGTTTTTGGGCCTGGGCCAAATTTGACACCTCTAATAATAATACAGATATATATTTGAATATATGCTCATCATATAAATAATTGTAAATATTATTAAAAAATTTACTTATTTTTAATTTGTGCAATTAACTAATAAGTCACTTAAAATCTCTAAAATAATAGATAATTTTCAAAAATATTATTTTTTTATACAGCGAGACAGTTCAAGCAAAAAATCTTGTGCATGAAAACAAAAGTTTTTAATGTCCAAGAAATAATGAAAAAAAGAAAATTAAAAGAACAAACATACATCCATTGAAAAAAGAACAAACAAACACCCATTGGATATAGGTAGAATGACCCAAATGGGTTGTATTTTATGTGGGTAGATTTTGGGTGGGTTTAAATGGGTCATTTTTTAGTTGGATTGGGTTTGGGTTAATTTTTTTTATATTGGTTTGGGTGAATTGTTGGGTTATGGGTGCAAATAAAATTAATTGGTAAAATGATTGTATATATATATATTTGTACAAAAAGAAAAATTAAGTAGTGGTTGAGTGACATTAAAATTAAGTTAAATTAAACACGAGTTAGTAAAATTTAATTATATATAATAATATTATTAAGTTACAATTCAATTACTCATATAAGTATTGTGCTAAAATAAATAAGTATTAGTTGAGTAATAGTAAAAACAAATGAAATTAATTGGCAAAATGATTATATATTTATATAATTACATGAATTGAATTGGTAAATTTTATTATATATAATTATATTTTTAATTTATATGCTCAATTACTCATATAAGTATTGTACAAAAAAATATATGAGTACTAGTTGAGTAATATTAAAAATAAATTAAGTTAATTAGTAAGTTATATTAATTAGTAAAATTTAATTATATATAATTAAATTATTAACTTACAATAAATAAATACTAACTGAGTGATATTAAAATTAAATGAAATTAATTGGTAAAGTAATTATATACTCATATAATTACATTAATTAGAAAAATTTCATTGATATAATAATTATATTTGTGTGTGTATATAAATATTTGTACAAAATGAAAAATTATATAGTTGAGTGACACTAAACGTAAATTAAATTAAATATAAATTATTTTAGTTGCACATTCATATAGATATGATAATTAAATTTATCTTATTAATAATCAAAATATTTATTTTAATTTATTAACTATTTATTATATTAATTTTGTACATTAAAATATTTAATACAAATAATTATGAAAATTTCAAAAAAATACAAATAATTATGAAATTAAATTTATATAATAACTATATAATAGAAATTATAAATAATATTTGTATATAAATTACTAGTATTATATATAATAATTAATAAATATCGGTTATTTCGGTCCAATTCAGTTCAGAACAGTTCGATACAATTTAATATGGTTCTCGATTCGGTTCCAGTACAATTCGGTTCGGTTCTAGTAAAAAAATCAACAGTACAATTCGGTTCAGTTCTAGTCAAAAAAGTCAACGGTACAATTTGGTTCTGAATCTTTTTTTTAGGTAGTTCGGTTCGGTACAGAAATATCCAGAACCGTGTACACCCCTACATCTAACTATAAAATTCCAACAATCAAATGCTTCTCCCGGTCGGTCAAGGACTAAAACTCCGATGCTTAATTAAGAAATGGATGTATTTAGAGAACTAAGAAAATAGAATCGATAACTCTATAAATGAGTACCTTGATTATGGTGTGAAGGCCTCTATTTGTAAGACACAGATTTGGGTATTTTTGGAATTCTATTCAAAACGGAATTTATTTCCTTTCTGGATTCTGAATCTGGCCTCTTTTAAGGTAGGATTCTCGTTATCGTAATATTCCTTCTAGTATAGGATTCTTTTTACTTATTTAGGAAGCTAATAACCCTATTTTTTTTATATGTCAATAATCTTCTGTTTATTTTAAACTAATTCACTGCACAACTCTTAACGAAATGTCATTCTGATACAAAATATGGCTTCCTAATTAAAGATTGGTTTATCTGTTAGAATTGCTCAAAAAATTATAACATAAGATTTGTTATTAGCAACTAAAAATAACACAATAATAATAATAAGAAAAAATGTATCATGAATCCCATGAATTTTTCGAGTTTTTTGCTTATATTTTGCAACATTAAACACTTACACTTTTATTTTTTTTACACATTAATCTCTCAATAGACGGAAAATGTGAAATTAAATTGTACGATCGTTTGACACACTTTAGTATCAATATCTAAATCTCAATTTAATAAGTCCCTGCCTACTTTTTTGCAATTTTAAGTTGACTACCATTCTCACTTGGTACTTTAACGTCAAATTGACTAGAGTTTTAATTATGGCACATCACATTAAATTTAAGGTGCAGATAACAAATGCATGTAAAATGGAATGTGCTATTCAATTTCATGTTTTCTGTAAATTGGAAGTTTAATAAGCAGAAGAAATAAAAGTTTAAGAATTTAATATTGCAAAACAAAATTATAAAGGTTTAATAAAAAAAATTGAAAAATTCATAGACTTGCACACATATTTTGCCATAATAATAACAAAAAGAAGTGAAGATTGTTCACTTGTGAAAACTGAAGCTTTTTGAAGATTAATTGTGTCAAGTAATATTGAATGCCTAAAATAGCATCCAGTACTAGTGGTCTAGTCGTAGAATAGTATCCTGCCACGGTACAGACCCATTTTCGATTTCCGGCTGGTGCATTTCTTATGAAAATGGCCAAAAAGAAAAAGGAAGCAGGGTACTGAAATTCCGGCCAAAGGCGAAGTCGTAATAGTCGTTTTTCCGTTTTGCCCGTTTTATGAGCTAAACCACCAGGCCGTTTTTGTTTCCTTGTATTGTGATCGAAGCTAAGAATTGCCAAAAATTGGTGCCTTATGAGCTGAAATAGGCAATTTGTTTTGTCTGTTTTATGAGCTAAGCTAAGCAAAACAAAATGTGCTGGTCTGTTTCTAGTAGAATTTTCTGTTCACTTTGCCTGTTTTATTTTATAAGTTAAGCATTATCAAAAAGAAGGTAATATGAACATTGGGGTGTTGTGAGAATCCAACTTGTCACCTCTCACACCGGGAGCGAGAATCATACCAGTAGACCAAACATCTTTCCCGAAACGTTTAAAGCTAATCTTGAGTTTGTCAATGTTAGATAATCGGAAAATGTTGGTTATTTATTTCATATTCATAGAGCAGCTGCAAACGTAACATCAAATAACAAGCTATTCACCATTCTGTAGTAAACAATGTCTGTACTAATTTAATATATATACACATACTTTTAGTTTCTCACATGCTAAAAAATAAATATTCTTGCAATTAATTTATATTTTGATTTAAGGTGTAAATTTATTATTATATTTGATAAAAACTGTAATTTTATCTCTAACATTTCAATTGATACAATATTTTTTTCCATATTTTAAAATTAAGATAAATTTATTTTTCTTGTGCCATGATATGTCTCATATGGTTCAAGTTACACATGTCAAAAGATTGTTAAAATAGGGAGCAAAATTCCCTCATTAATTTTAAAACATACACTGCAAGAAAAAACCCGTTTCCCGACGGAAATTACCGACGGAGAATGTATAATTTCCGTCGGGAAAATAAAATGCCGACGGAAACAATAAAGGCGTAGGGAATAATTCCCGACAGAAAATTAATTCCCGACGGAAATTCTATTTACCGACGGAATAGAATATTCCATCGGAAATAATTACCGACGGAATACTCTATTCCGTCGGTAATTTCCCGACGAAAATAGAGTATTCCGTCGGGAATAATTCCCGACGGAATATACTATTCCGTCGGGAATTTTTTGCCGACGGAATATTCTATTCCGTCGGGAATTATTTCCCGACGGAATAGAGTATTCCGTCGGGAATATAATTCCCGACGGAATACACTATTCCGTCGGGAAATAATTCCCGACGGAATACTCTATTCCGTCGGGAAATGTCGGCAAATTAAAAAAATATTCCCCCTCAATTAACAATTATATTTTTATAATCCAAATTATAACCTGTAAAATTAATTGCAAAATAATGAGCAAATGAAAATGATATCTAAATTTTAATATACAATAATAATCGAATTTAATAATTGTACTAGTTATAAAGTTAGTAATTATGTATTAACATAATATCCATGTCTAATACAGAATCAAAAGTAATTAAGGCGGCGGCGGCGGCAGCGAAGTACGATCAAATTGCTGCGATGACACCATACCCTTCAAATTTGCCATCTCATTGCGCAGCTCAGATATGAAGTCGAGAGATTGCTGCCATCGAGTCTGTGACTGTTGCAATTCAGATTTCAGCTCATTTACAGTATTCTCAAGTTCATGGACTCGCCTGGATTCAGACCGTCTATGTGATGCGGCAGTACTTGAACTTGAGGAATGCGAGTGACAGGATTTGGCCAAAGAACCTAAGCCAAATATCCGTCCTCGCTGGTCTCTACCACCAGACACCTCACAATAGATTTGATTCGCATCAACATAATCAGAAGTCTGTGAGCGTTGCTGAATTGCATCTTGAACTTGTTCTGTCGTAGGACAAATGTTTTACAATAAGTAACGATTAATAATAAGTAATATTTAAAATTTGTAAAATATAGTAACTTGGACATACGTGTAAAACCCTTGACCGATCATTGACGAACGTTTGACCATCATGCTTGTTGGTGTGGGTGTGTAAAAATACCTCAACATAGGTAGCCGATCGACCCATCGATGCTCCCTGTAAACATAAAAAGAATTAAAGATGAATTATAATTTATTGACTATTCGTACAAGTTTTTACTTAAATTTCGGCAGAGTTTCCCCTATATTTGGAGCATACCTCCTGTATACATAGACAAAAAAACACTTTAAATTTCGAGACTATGCTACAATCCAACAATCAAAAACAAAGCAAACTCCTCACACAAGTAACATTCCCATCCTCCTCTATGGTAATGAGATAAAATTCAGACATCCTAACCATTAATTACAGTGGTAAAAGTAATATTTTGTAAAGTTTTTACTTAAATTTCGGCAAAATTTCCCCTATATTTGGAGCATACCTCCTGTATACATAGACAAAAAAACACTTCAAATTTCGAGACTATGCTACAATCCAACATTCAACAACAAAGCAAACTCCTCACACAAGTAACATTCTCATCCTCCTCTATGGTAATGAGATAAAATTCAGACATCCTAACCATTGAT
The DNA here is from genome assembly GCA_947683425.1 of Excoecaria cochinchinensis. Lineage (NCBI taxonomy): Eukaryota > Viridiplantae > Streptophyta > Magnoliopsida > Malpighiales > Euphorbiaceae > Excoecaria > Excoecaria cochinchinensis. Next base: position 6,871,760 of record CANTUQ010000055.1, read on the forward strand.
TACAGTGGTAAAAGTAATATTTTGTAATACTTACAAGTCTATCTGCATGTTCCCGATGCGACATCGATCCTCCAGTATGCAAGCATGAACTGAGTCCCTCAGGTCCTCCCCGTCTGTTACTAAAATTCTGCTCTGAAATGGAAATGGCTTCAGGAGTCGCCCAATACTGTATCCAACGTGCCCATGCATCTTCAGTCATGTAGCGAGGTCGGACACCACCATTTTTCAACAAGCTGACTAAATCTCTGTAACGTGCCCGCGCCCGACTCTCCCACACAGAAGGCATGATATCGTCAAACGCCGAGTCCCAATAACATTTTTTCTTATGAGACAGACAGAACAAAAAACAAATATTAAGCAAGTGTAAAATATAATTTGTTATGTAACAAACTTTATCATAAATATTTTACCTTGAATTCTTCCCAATAAAAATTCTTTGTTTCCTCTGACACATTCTTCTAGACAAACCCATCGTATTCAATTCTGTTTTTGAAAGAGGTTGTCATTATGCGTGAGCACTTTCCTGAAGGATTCAATCTAAGATACAACAATGTGAATACTGTTAGTACAAGTAATAACTGTCATTGAAATCATAATGAAGTGAAATATTAATTACTTACTCCTTAGCTGTGATATTGATGTACATTCTTCCATCCTCTCCAATTGAGCCAGGCGTAGGCTCTTCCGCTTGTTCTGTTCCTGACCCCTGATGTGGCATAGATTCAGGGTGTGCCATAAGGGTGGAATCAGTGGAAGGAATGGTAGATGGTGCAACAGCTGGGATGGGCGGTGATGCGGCATCCTCAGTGCTGGCATTGGGCCCATGCGATGGGGATCCTCCATAACCAGTACTGTCATCGCCGTCATGCAACCTGAGACGCAGAGGAATCGCCGTTCTCTTCTTTCGCTTAAACATTTTTCAACCTGTCATTATAAGGAAAATGCATATTGTCGGATGTTACCCACATTTCCACTCGATGTACTACAGATTGATGTTTCTCCGTGTCGTGTCCACTCAAAATAATTTTGCACAAATCCCTTTCGTAACAGGTGAAAATACACTTCATCGACTGACAGATAACTAAGATGTTGGCACTTTTTGCATGGACATCTTATTTTAGCCCCGTCCATATATGCAGGTTGAAAACTGGCATATTCAATAAACGACTGAACCCCTTCCACAAATTCAGGATTAATGTAACCATCTCTTGTTTTTCGTCTATACATCCAAGATCTATCTACGTTACTCATAATTAATTCCAATACTGTTACATGAACAAGGAGCCATCTCAAATAGAATTATAAAAATCTAATTCAAAAAAATAAAAACTTAATATATTAGACAATAATGCTAGCAACTCATAATATAACTACTTTTATATTAAATACATGATTAATTACGACAATTGCTAGTCAATTAAACAAAAGTTATACGGATTATTATGCTCAAAACAAAAAAAAATACAAATTTATAGTAATAACCTATATTATAATAGTGATAATAATAATAATTATAGTAATAATATTTTCTTAATTTAATCCAATTAAATTGAGTTTGGTTCACATAATAAAATTAAGTATAAATCAAATTATTATTTTAATTAAATTTCAGAATCCACAATTTCAGGAAAGGGAAATTATTATTATTATTATTATTATTTACATATCCAAACATATTTTTATGAGAATTGGTGTTTTCAAACTTTTGGCGCTACACAATTTGTCGGAATATCATATTCTAATTTTTTTATCATTTCATTCGCTAAAATATATATATATTTTCTATATTTTTTCAAAAAAAAAAAAATCTTTAATTATATAATGAATGGTGTACGAATGAGATAGAAATGATGAAAGTTGTGGTGTTCTAAATGCTAATCTTATTATTTTATATATAATAATACTAACAACATTAAATTTGTCATTTTATTAATTAACCATAATCCTAATAAATTAATAACGTAAAAAATGAAACATTCTGGATTATTCGATTCATGAACGAAGATAATTTCAAGGTTTCTTGATTGGCTCAAGAACCTGAAATAAATTAAAAATGTTGGTAACTAGTGGTCATTAAGTTTTTAGCTTCGATCACTACATTTCTTCCTGAAGGGACTTCAGTTCCATGTCAAAGCTATGAACTTTGTCACATTATAATATATATATATATATATATATATATATATATATATATAACTATGAGCTTTGTCACATAGACAAATTGGGAGTAGTTCATAATCCAATTTGTTGGTGTTTGACTAATATCTCTAAGTTTAGGTTTATTTAGTTGAATGTGGACCCTTTACCCTAAGTATTTAATTTGATTAGAAAAACATTAAGTTCTTTGGTTTATATATTTCAAACTCTCCAATACCCTCTGATATAGAGATTAACCTAATTTGTTAAGCTAAGCTATTATTAGCCACAATTATATAATGATGATAGATTCAATCTGAATCTTTGCTCTATTTTTTTGCCAAGTGTTAAATAGCCATAATCCTAATATATTAATAACATTAACAATAATCTATTTCAACAAATGTTTAACATTCTAACAACAATTAACACTAATTAATTCATTGTATTTTTTAAAAATAACATAATATTTAATTAACATAACTAATTTAAATTAATTCTAACAACAATAAACACTAATTAAAAATTAATTTTTTCTTTGAACAATAATTAATAATTCATAGTTAACATTGTCTAATTAAGTTAAATAAATTAATAATAATAATAATAATAATAATAATAATAATAATAATTAAAAAAAAGGGGCAGATCGGCTTACCAGACGCCGGAGGAGAGGAGAGGAGGAGGAGGCAGAGGAGGGAGGTCGACCAGGCTGAGGAGGAGAGGAAGCCAACGCCGGAGCAGCGGCGGTCGACGGCGGCGAAGAAGAGAAGGCGCATGGCAGGGAGGGAAGAAGAAGGGAAGATCGGAGCAGGAAAGAAAGAGAGAAGGGAGGGAAGAGAGGAGGAGGAGGAGGAGGAGGAGGGGAGGGGACCGGCGAACGGAGGGGAGGGGCGGTCGTCGGCGGCGAGAAGGCAGGGGATCGGACACCGGAGGGCAGAGTGAGGGGAGAGGGAGGAGAGAGAGAGGATCGGGGGGAAGGGGTTAAATCTGATTTTAATTCAGATTTCCCGACGGAATTCACTTTCCGTCGCTAAATATAGCGACAGAAATTGCATTCCGTCGGTAATTAGCAGTGGAATACTACTTCCGTCGCTAAAAATAGCGACGGAAATATAATTCCGTCGGTAATTAGCGGCGAAATAGTAATTCCGTCGCTAAAATTATTTTATTTTTAAATCTTATTTTTTTTCGCGACGGAATTAGATATCCGTCGCTAAATTTAGCCACGGTTTCTAACTCCGTCGCTAAACAGAAATTAATTTTTTTTATAGCGACGGATTAATGTATCCGTCGCTAATTTCTGTCGCAATTTTTGGAGGGAAAGGTTGGCGCCCTTTTTGGCGACGGAATAAAAATAGCGACGGAAATAATATTCCGTTGCTATTTAGCGACGAAAATTATTTCAGAATTCCGTCGCCATTTAGCGACGGTTTTTATTCCGTCGCTAATTTTCCGTCGGTAATGCGTCATTTTCTTGTAGTGATAGAGGTTAATATTATACCAATTGAAATTTTTGAAGAAAAAAATTTCAGTTTTTATCAAATATTATGTTCAAATTTGCACCTGAATTTGGCCTTTTATTTTTTCACTGATTTATATACATTAGTGATAAATTAACTTTATTTAATCTCATAATTATATATTTTTATTTACTATTTTTTTTAAAGGAAATTTGAATTATTGTAATATTAAATTAAAAGTGTACATAAAAATTACTTCATTTGTTTGAAAAATATGGGCCACATACAAGATAATTAGATAAAGCGTAAATAGAACTATTTGATATTTCGTTGCACAAAACTAATTATAGTTTTATTTTTATTAATATTTCATTCTACATCAACTACAAATACTATAATAATATTTTTTAATTCTATTTGATTTTATATTACAGAGTAAAAATTTTCTTCATGATAAAAATATTTTTGCCAATACTAATTGATGATAGTCCCAAAATTCCAGTGCTGGAAGCTTGAAACGTCACTTGAAATCAAAGAATTCCGGCGGGTTTCCGTTCTAAGATACTTCGACGGTCAAGTCAATGATTCTGATTAAGTAAACAAATTGTAGATATTTTTTTCTAGAGAGCAAACGTACCTTCTTCTCTCCTTCTTATAGCCCTTTATTTCCTTTATAACAGCTGCGCTCTTAATGAGTTTTTATTGAGTAACGGTTGTCTCCATGATTAGCCTTTATTAAGTAACAGCTGCCTTCATGATAGGTTTTTAATGAGTAATGGCTAATTAAATAACAGAAGCTGACCTACCCCAATTATCTGGACTGTTGAGAAACCGAGCATATCTTGCTAGAGAGAACTCTGGACCTCTTGGCAATCAAACTCCGAAGCATGGTTAACCCGGACTTCGGTAAACGGGAGATAACCGAACTAAACGATAGCTCGGTTATCACCAGTCCCCCCCCCCCCCCCCCGAGATAGGACATTTATGTCATTTAGGCGATTTGATCAGAAATTCACAAAAAAGGGTAACCACCAGGCGCGTGAAGCGTGAGAAACGGAGAAGATAACGCCTCGCTCAACGCGAAATGACAACCAAGATGTCTGCATGCCATCATTGTGACGCTTTGATACCCGCACTTGCTTTAATGATGCCTGGCACAGCCTTTCACCATCTGCCACCTGTCTTCCGTTCGCTGGTTTACTCTGCCTATAAATGTCATTCCATTTTTAGGGATTTTGCTTCTTTTTCACGCCTCCAACTTCCCAATTTCCCTCATTAATCTCTTCTCCCTTTTTTATCGCTTCTACTTTCTCAGTTCCGACTTGCTTCACTTTGATACTTTCAGATCTTCTTGTTCTTCGTTGGTGACCATCCTCAGGCGTTTACTTCCCCAAACTTGCTTTCAGAACAACCTTCCCAAAATTTCCAGGTTTGTACTTCTCTCCTCTTTTCTTCTTTATCATGAGTGCCTCTAAAAGCTCCATTGAGAGGATGAGGGTAGAGGAAGGGCTTGTTGCTCAGAGTGTCACACCCCAACCTATAACATGGATACTTCTACTCATGATTAGATCGAGAAGGACCCAAGATAGATAGGAGTGTCACACCCCACTAGTACAAACATATAAACATCACATACAGAATAATATATCCAGCGTAAATAAAAACTTTAAAAGAAAGAAAAAGGAATACAGAACAATAGGAACACTTTTATTAATATACAGAAATAGTTCTTTACATGTTACATCAGATTACAAAAAGAACCAATTTACAAAAGCCCAACATACGTAGTTCAAAAGGGCTAACAAAACATTATACTATTACAAAAGAAGGAAAAGCCTATACTATAAAACATCCCATCTCTAGTTGCGTTGGCCTTCCCGATGCGACACGCCCAGAACACGCGTACCAAAACCTTCCACACCTGCACGGATAAACACCCGTGCTAAGCAAAATCGCTTAGTGGGGAAACACATAATGCATGACCGCCACTCACAGTGACGGTAACAGAAAACACATGAAAACAATACAATTATATATACATAGATATATCATCATACATATCCAATTCATTTAATTGCATTCTCATTCAGAATTCTTGCACAAAGGCACTCAATAACACCTGCTTAATCATAATAAGTGGATAACGAGTACACATAGATACTTGAGAGTATCGGTTCTATATGATAAACACATAGATACCCAAAGGTATCAAACATTCTTTTTATTTTATTCCAAGTGGTTACACATAGAATCTTAAGAAAGATTTGACAGAAGGATCGCGAGGATCCAATCGGGGGACCTGATCAGGGTCCAAATCGTACACATAGCTGCAGCGGCACATAACTCTATTAGGCATGCCTAACTATCCACTTATCCGACATTAGCAGGTTATGCAAAATATTATCACATTTTCATACATATAATTCATGTAAATAGATAGGCAAAGCTTTAATGAAAACTGCATGCAAAAGAAATTAAGTCATTAAGCAAAAAGGAAAAGAAATCAAGTTTGGAAGCTGCGTCTGTCGCGCTCGCGACAACTGTCGCGCTCGCGACAGAGACCAAAACACAACTATCCGCCGAGTCTCGCGGTCGCGAGAGAATCTCGTGCTCGCGAGAGAGCGAAGGCGCCACTCTCTGTCGCGCTCGCGACGGTTGTCGCGCTCGCGACAGAAGGTAACTGTCCAAGTCCATCGCGCTCGCGACCAACGCGCGCTCGCGACAGAAGAGAATCCTGCTACCACTCGGAGATTGAGCGCTCTGTCGCGCTCGCGACGTATGTCGCGCTCGCCACAGAGAGTTCTTTCGCTCTCTCGGCGCGACACTTCTCGCGCCGGCGCGAGGGCCGAAACCTCCGCACTCTGTCGCGCTCGCGACAGTGTCGCGATCGCGACAGACACGGGTTTTCCAGCTCTTACGCCCAAAATCTGCAGAATTCATACAATATTCACATCCAAACTTCCAAAATTGATTCCAAACCTCAAAATTGAACAATCCAAGCATTCACAACTCATAACATAAATAAAAACCCAGCTTTAACACCATTTAACTCAATTAAATCAAGTCAATAATATGCTCAATTCCCTGAAATCCCAAAACAGCAACTTTAACACAAATCTCAACTATTCACATAATTCCTTGCAAATCCTTCACAAAATTCATTCTTCCACATCACATATCACGTTAATTTCGATTTAAGTTATAACAACACAACTCATACTCCCAATCAAAGCAAAAACACATTTATCAAACTCAAATCACAAAAATGCACAAAAAGATGAACAATCCCAAACCTTCTCTCCTTAGCTCCTAATCGCGAGCTCCGCTTCCGCTTGCGATTCCTTTTCCTTTATCAGGTCTAGGAGCCTCCTCTGAACCATAAACCCATAACAATCAAGATCAATTTTACAACTACCCAAACATACATATATAAATTATAAAACCTAGAGAAGAGGAAGAAGAAGAAATCTAAAACACCCATAACCCCAACTCACCTTTAAGCTTCCAAAATCACAAGCTAATCAACTCTAATTACTCAATTAAGGAAGAGGGAGCAAGATTGTGCAAAGAAAAAGGAAGAACAAAGAAAGAAGAAGAAGAAAAAGAAGGGAATGGCGTGAAGAGGAGGAGAGGAACGGGAAATCAAAGGAAGGCTGCCCTTTTCTCTCTCTTCACCAACCCAATAAATGCCCACTTATCCTCTTTGCCACTTGTCACACTCTCCTTAAGCCACATGCCCTTTAACACACCCTACTCCCAAACTTGGCTATACACTCTAGGCTAACCCTTACTCATACTTTTACTTCTATACACTCACTTATACACTAGTCTAATTTCCTCTTCTCACTAATACACACACTTATACAATAAATAAATTAAATAATCCAATTTAACACATACATAAAAATACACACATATATACACGGACAGGCTCAAACTACTGGGGTGGTTTTGGGGTGTTACAATACTCCCCCACTTAACAGAATTTCGTCCTCGAAATTCTTACCTGATCCAAACAACTGAGGATATTGCAATCTCATAGCTTCTTCTGGTTCCCATGTAGCGTCCTCAATACCGTGATGCTGCCACAAAACTTTGACTAACGGTATTTGCTTATTCCGAAGCTGTCTGATTTCCCGATCCAAAATCCTTTTCGGTTCTTCATCAAAAGAAAAGTCTGACTGAATCCGGATATCTTGCACTGGTAACACATGTGAAGGATCTGACCGATATCTCCTGAGCATAGATACATGAAAAACGTCATGTAATCTAGCTAACTCCAAAGGCAAAGCTAGTTGATACGCTACTGGACCTACTTTCCTTAGAATCTCATACGGCCCAATAAAGCGTGGACTTAACTTGCCTTTCTTTCCGAAACGGAGAACCTTACGCCACGGTGACACCTTCAAGAAAACTCTATCCCCCACTTCGTACTGTATATCTCTGCGTTTCAAATTAGCATAAGAACGCTGTCGATCTTTTGCTGCTTTCAAGTTCTGTTGCACAACCCTTACTTTTTCTTCAGTATCCCTCACTATATCCGGACCTATCATAGCCTTTTCTGACAACTCAGTCCAACATACTGGCGTTCTACACTTCCGTCCATACAACACTTCATAAGGAGCCATACCAATGCTCACTTGGTAACTGTTATTATACGCAAATTCCATCAAGGACACATACCGATCCCAGCTTCCTGAAAACTCTAAAGCACAACCTCGAAGCATATCCTCTAGGATCTGAATAACCCTTTCTGATTGCCCATCAGTCTGCGGATGGAAAGCAGTACTGAAATTCAACCGTGTTCCCAAAGCTGCCTGAAGTTCTTTCCAAAACTTAGATGTAAAGCGAGGATCTCGATCTGATACAATGGATGACGGAATCCCATGCAACCGGACTATCTCATCCACATACAGTTCCGCCAACTTATCCATCGAGTAATCCACTCTCACAGGTAGAAAATGTGCAGACTTTGACAATCGATCTACTATAACCCATACCGAATCATGTTTACGCTGAGTCATAGGTAAACCAGATACAAAATCCATCGTGATGTCATCCCATTTCCATTGAGGAATGGGTAAGGGATGAAGCAATCCCGATGGCACTTGATGCTCGGTTTTCACTTGCTGGCAGGTAAGGCACCTTGAAACAAATTCTGTTATCTCTCTTTTTATTCCTAGCCACCAATAGTATTGCTTCAAATCTTGATACATCTTATCTCCACCAGGATGCATAGTGAAGACTGAAGAGTGAGCTTCTTGTAACAATTTCTTTCTTAACTCACTAACATCAGGCACACATAACCGATTCCCATGCCTAAGCACTCCTTCACTGTCTATCAGATATTCTGTCCGCTTGCCCTCTTTTACTGCTTGAAAAACACGCTGAAGTACATGATCATCTAACTGTGCCCTTGCAATTTCAGATCTCAAACTTGGCTTAACTCTAAGTTAAGCAATCAGAGCACCTTCAGAATCAAACCTCCATCTACCTCGGCTAGCCAGCAAAGCAGACAAAGACTTCCTACTAAGAGCATCCGCCACCACATTAGCTTTACCCGGATGGTAATCAATGATACAATCATAATCCTTGAATAACTCTAACCATCTCCGCTGCCTTAAATTCAACTCCTTCTGTGTTAACAAATACTTGAGACTCTTGTGATCGGTGAAAATTCTGCACGTCTCCCCATACAAGTAGTGCCGCCAAATCTTAAGCGCAAACACTACCGCTGCCAACTCCAGATCGTGAGTCGGGTAGTTCCGCTCATGAGGCCTCAACTGTCTCGAGGCATAAGCTATTACTTTATTCCCTTGCATCAGAACACACCCTAAGCCAATACCCGAAGCATCACTATACATAGTGTACTCTTTACCCGAAACCGGCTGTGTGAGCACAGGAGCTTTAACCAACAACTCTTTTAAACGATCAAAACTGACTTGACACTTTTCAGTCCAAACAAACTTAACATCCTTCCGAAGAAGCTTGGTCAAAGGAGATGCTAACACTGAAAACCCTTGAACAAACCGTCGATAATACCCTGCTAAACCCAGAAAACTTCTCACCTCAGGTACATTCTTCGGAGGCATCCACTTAACAACCGCTTCAATTTTACTTGGATCAACACGTACACCTTCTGCTGATATCACATGTCCAAGGAAGGTCACTTCCTTTAACCAAAACTCACACTTGCTGAGTTTCGCATACAGCTGATGATCTCTCAACATTTGCAACACCAGCCTCAAATGTTCCTTATGTTCTTGTTGATTTCTGGAATACACCAAAATGTCGTCAATGAATACCACAACAAACTTATCCAGATACGGTCGAAAAACTCGGTTCATCAAATCCATAAAGGCTGCAGGCGCGTTTGTCAAACCGAAAGGCATTACTAAAAATTCATAGTGACCGTAACGCGTCCGAAAAGCCGTCTTTGCCACATCCGCTTCTTTAACCCCCAACTGATAATAGCCTGATCTCAAATCTATCTTAGAGAATACCCCTGCTCCTCTTAACTGATCAAAAAGATCTTCAATCCTCGGCAGTGGATACTTATTCTTAATAGTCACTTTATTAAGTTGTCGGTAATCAATGCACATCCGAAGGGTTCCATCCTTTTTCTTGACAAACAATACTGGAGCACCCCACGGTGACACACTAGGCCGGATGAATCCTTTATCCAACAATTCCTGTAACTGACTCTTCAATTCCTTCAATTCCATTGGAGCCATTCTATAAGGAGCCTTTGAAATCGGAGCTGTACCCGGCAGAATCTCTACTGACAATTCAACCTCTCTCTCGGGAGGTAACCCCGGTAACTCTTCCGGAAAAACATCGACAAAATCTCTTACAATCAGAATATCTTGAATCTTAACTTGACCTCTCCGTGAATCCAAAACCACAGCCAGAAAAGATTCACATCCCTTCCTGATGAATCTTCTGGCTTTCATAGCTGATACCACATTATGTAAAGAACTACTTCCAATTCCTTTCACAATTACTGGTAAATGATCTTTATCTCTCAAAACCATTACTTTCCTATGACAGTCTACTACTGCTCGGTGCTTATCTAGCCAATCCATCCCCAAAATAATATCAAACTCATGAAAAGGCAAACAAATTAAATCCACGACAAACTCTATATTCTGAATCTTCAAAGGACATTTCCGACAAACCCGATTAACCATAATACTCTGACCCAACGGACTGGATACACAAATTTCATATTCCATCTTCTCCTCACTACCCAAACTATCCCATAACTTACCAGAACACACATAGGAATGGGTAGACCCCGGGTCAATCAAAACATAAACTTCAGAATCAAGCAAAGAAAACTTACCAGCAATCACTTCAGGAGCATTCTGTTCCTCTCGGGCTTTCATAGCATAAGCTCTACCAGATGATGGCACAGGGCGATCCACTGTTTCCGAGGCTTCTCTATCTCGAGATCTTCCACCTCGACCCCTTCCTCTACCCCTATTACGACTTCCTTGGGGTACATTAGATCCAGCTCGACTCCCTTCCTGTTGTCCCGAAGGATCTCCATATCGACTCGGACAATTCGCGAGTATATGATCCGTGGAACCACATCTAAAACAGCCTCCTGTTAACCATCGACACTCACCCCAATGTGGTTTATTACAATACGAACATCGGGGAGGGCCATCTCCTCTACCTGAACCCGCTCCCCTGGACGAACCCTGCCTTCTCCCTCTAGGGGCCGGACTAGCTACTGACTCATCAGCAAAGTTTCCTTGCGACTCCCTTGTTCTCTTGCCTAAAGAAGAACCACCTCTTGCAGATTTTCTTCTTTGAGCCTTCTCTCTCAAAATATTCTCAGAACGCTCCGCCCTCAAGGCTGCTTGTACTAACTAATAATACCTCACATTCGGAGCCGACATCAATGATATTAACATCACTTTTAAAGATTCATTCAAGCCTGCTTCAAAATGCTGACATCGAAACTCTTCTATGAGAACCCTTGGCGGCGCATATTTGCTCAACTTGGTAAACTCATCCTCATACTCAGCTACAGACATCGTTCTTTGCTTAAGAGTTAAAAACTGCGCCCACTTGGCATCCTTATATGCTTTGGTCACATACCGGTTCTGAAACTCATCCTCAAAGAACTCCCATGTTATCGGTTCAGGAATTTGCGGTTGACTAGTCACCAATTTCCACCAATCATAAGCTGAACCTTGTAACAAAGACAAGGCACACTCCACTTCTTGCTCCGGTGCGCATCTTATTTCCCTAAGTACTCTGGATGTCTTCTTTAACCACATTTCTGCTTTGTTAGATTCATCTATACCAGTACCAAAGAAATCCTCTGCACCATGCTTTCTTAACCTTTCTATAGGTGCACTTGGTGCTGTCACTCTTTCAAGTACCCTTGTCATACTCTGAAGCATCGCTTCCATTGGTCCCAAAGGCACCTCAGGTCGTCCCCTAGGAGGCTGAGCCGGACCAAAAACTGAGGGATCCTGCTCTTGGGGATTTGCACTTTCTGCTGACCCCTCGAGTGATCCACGAGCGGACTCCATAACTACAAAACATAAACGCAGTGCGCATCAGGCCAACACAACCCCAACAGACAGACTAACACACTGAAACCCAGTAACACCTAGAACCAATTGCTCTGATACCACCTAATGTCACACCCCAACCTATAACATGGATACTTCTACTCATGATTAGATCGAGAAGGACCCAAGATAGATAGGAGTGTCACACCCCACTAGTACAAACATATAAACATCACATACAGAATAATATATCCAGCGTAAATAAAAACTTTAAAAGAAAGAAAAAGGAATACAGAACAATAGGAACACTTTTATTAATATACAGAAATAGTTCTTTACATGTTACATCAGATTACAAAAAGAAACAATTTACAAAAGCCCAACATACGTAGTTCAAAAGGGCTAACAAAACATTATACTATTACAAAAGAAGGAAAAGCCTATACTATAAAACATCCCATCTCTAGTTGCGTTGGCCTTCCCGATGCGACACGCCCAGAACACGCGTACCAAAACCTTCCACACCTGCACGGATAAACACCCGTGCTAAGCGAAATCGCTTAGTGGGGAAACACATAATGCATAACCGCCACTCACAGTGACGGTAACAGAAAACACATGAAAACAATACAATTATATATACATAGATATATCATCATACATATCCAATTCATTTAATTGCATTCTCATTCAGAATTCTTGCACAAAGGCACTCAATAACACCTGCTTAATCATAATGAGTGGATAACGAGTACACATAGATACTTGAGAGTATCGGTTCTATATGATAAACACATAGATACCCAAAGGTATCAAACATTCTTTTTATTTTATTCCAAGTGGTTACACATAGAATCTTAAGAAAGATTTGACAGAAGGATCGCGAGGATCCAATCGGGGGACCTGATCAGGGTCCAAATCGTACACATAGCTGCAGCGGCACATAACTCTATTAGGCATGCCTAACTATCCACTTATCCGACATTAGCAGGTTATGCAAAATATTATCACATTTTCATACATATAATTCATGTAAATAGATAGGCAAAGCTTTAATGAAAACTGCATGCAAAAGAAATTAAGTCATTAAGCAAAAAGGAAAAGAAATCAAGTTTGGAAGCTGCGTCTGTCGCGCTCGCGACAACTGTCGCGCTCGCGACAGAGACCAAAACACAACTATCCGCCGAGTCTCGCGGTCGCGAGAGAATCTCGTGCTCGCGAGAGAGCGAAGGCGCCACTCTCTGTCGCGCTCGCGACGGTTGTCGCGCTCGCGACAGAAGGTAACTGTCCAAGTCCATCGCGCTCGCGACCAACGCGCGCTCGCGACAGAAGAGAATCCTGCTACCACTCGGAGATTGAGCGCTCTGTCGCGCTCGCGACGTATGTCGCGCTCGCGACGTATGTCGCGCTCGCGACAGAGAGTTCTTTCGCTCTCTCGGCGCGACACTTCTCGCGCCGGCGCGAGGGCCGAAACCTCCGCACTCTGTTGCGCTCGCGACAGTGTCGCGATCGCGACAGACACGGGTTTTCCAGCTCTTACGCCCAAAATCTGCAGAATTCATACAATATTCACATCCAAACTTCCAAAATTGATTCCAAACCTCAAAATTGAACAATCCAAGCATTCACAACTCATAACATAAATAAAAACCCAGCTTTAACACCATTTAACTCAATTAAATCAAGTCAATAATATGCTCAATTCCCTGAAATCCCAAAATAGCAACTTTAACACAAATCTCAACTATTCACATAATTCCTTGCAAATCCTTCACAAAATTCATTCTTCCACATCACATATCACGTTAATTTCGATTTAAGTTATAACAACACAACTCATACTCCCAATCAAAGCAAAAACACATTTATCAAACTCAAATCACAAAAATGCACAAAAAGATGAACAATCCCAAACCTTCTCTCCTTAGCTCCTAATCGCGAGCTCCGCTTCCGCTTGCGATTCCTTTTCCTTTATCAGGTCTAGGAGCCTCCTCTGAACCATAAACCCATAACAATCAAGATCAATTTTACAACTACCCAAACATACATATATAAATTATAAAACCTAGAGAAGAGGAAGAAGAAGAAATCTAAAACACCCATAACCCCAACTCACCTTTAAGCTTCCAAAATCACAAGCTAATCAACTCTAATTACTCAATTAAGGAAGAGGGAGCAAGATTGTGCAAAGAAAAAGGAAGAACAAAGAAAGAAGAAGAAGAAAAAGAAGGGAATGGCGTGAAGAGGAGGAGAGGAACGGGAAATCAAAGGAAGGCTGCCCTTTTCTCTCTCTTCACCAACCCAATAAATGCCCACTTATCCTCTTTGCCACTTGTCACACTCTCCTTAAGCCACATGCCCTTTAACACACCCTACTCCCAAACTTGGCTATACACTCTAGGCTAACCCTTACTCATACTTTTACTTCTATACACTCACTTATACACTAGTCTAATTTCCTCTTCTCACTAATACACACACTTATACAATAAATAAATTAAATAATCCAATTTAACACATACATAAAAATACACACATATATACACGGACAGGCTCAAACTACTGGGGTGGTTTTGGGGTGTTACACAGAGTCCCTCTGACTCCCTTAGTACCAGCTAATGACAACTGGAAGGGAGGAGGGAGCCACGAAGACTTCCCAGGGTGGGCAGCGTGAGCTCAGTTCTAACATCCAGCAATATGAGCCTATTGCGGGAAAGGCTTGGCATTCCCTATGAATACAAAGTGCGTGCCGCTGGTGCTTCTCTCAGGGCCAACGCCAAATTCTAAGGAAAGAGAACAATAGTCGTCTACGAAGCTGACTTTAAAGCTAGAGTGAATATTCCATTAATAGCCTTCGAGCTAGAGGTCCTGAATTATTACGACATGACGATTGGCCAGCTGCACCGAATGCCTGGCGCACTCTCTCTGCGCTACAAATATGATCCACTGAGCATGACATAGATCTCACCCTCAAACTCTTCCGAGCTACCCACAACGTTGGACTCCGAGCCAATGGGGAAGATCATAACTACATACAATTCCGACTTGGGTATAGGGTGTTCGTCGGAAACCCCGAGTCGTTAAAGAAATGGAAGGACCGATTCTTCGTGGTGGAGAGTGAGACGGACTTCCCCTTCCAAACTCACTAGGGTCGGTTGGTGAATAAGAATAACAACCCTCTGATGCTCAGTGAGGATGAGGAGCAAACACTAGCTCGGTGGAGGCAGCTAGCAAAGGAGAAGGTTGATATAAACTTGCAACTTCAGTGTGGCGTACCTCCACTACCTCGGAGACCGAGCTCAAAAAGAAAGGGTAAACTTCACTTCTTTTCCTTGGGTGCTGATCTGTTCCTTATTATTTGCTTTTTTGCAGTCATGAAGAAAAATTCAAATTTGATCGTAGCCGAACTGATCAGGGCTAAGAAGCAAAAAACTGGAGGCGCACGCGCCTCTGCTACTGTACCAAGTAACTCGGCTACTGCTGACCAGAGCGAAGCCTCTCTGGCAGCCACTGCTCCGGACTCGAGCGTTCCAAGCCGGAATCCCGTGTCCATGGCAGCACCAGCATCCCCGATAATGGTGCTCGATGGCTCTCCCCCTCCATCCACCTCTGCCGAACACTACTGCCCAGGCAAAGAGAGAACACCCGGTCCTGATTCGAGGTCATGGACCTGTCTGACAATGTTCGACAATTCTGGCAGCGACAAGGGAGGGCGTGGTTCAAAGACAACCCGAATTTTAATACTTTTGCTCATCTCATGTCATGCATGCCTGCAGAGACCGCCCCACTACTACACCTTAGTGCCGAACAATTGAGCAATGTTATGAAGAGGCATGAAGTGGAGGTAAGTTTGTGCTTGTTCATTAATTATCTTGCAATTGTAATTCAAACTCACCTCTGTCCCTTATACATACAGGGAAGCATGCCGAATGGAGCTGCTATCGGGAAAATGAACACCCTTATTAGCCTGCGTAACAAGGCAAAAAAAGAGGTGACCCGGCTCTAGCATGAGCTTGGTGTGACGAGGGCGAGGATGGAGGGCGCAGAGACACGGGCGAACGAGACTGAGCGCAAAATGTTTGCACTATTAAGTGAGGTTGCTGAGGCTAAGGAAGGAGCTGCAGTGGCTGAAGCTCTCCTAGCCCAGGAGAGAGAGAAAAGGCGAACTGCCAAATCTAGCCTGGGTGAAGCTCAGCGTGGTCAAGAATCAATGCAAAAAGAAAAAGCCGCATTAGAGCAAAAGTGTTCGGACCTCGAGTATCGAGTGGCAGATATGGCTGCCGACAAATGTATTTCTTTTGGGGGTAAACTGATTCAATCAGTGAAGGATCGGAATCCGAACATGGATTGGTCCTGGCTGGATGAAGTTTACCCCGACGATTGAAAATTTAGCTTTTGCTTCTATATCTGTAATTTTACATCTATATATAAAATAAATTTTTTCGAACTGGATAATTGCCTTGTGGATTGCATGTATTGGAATGAATGATGACGTGTTTCAGTCAACGTCAATGGCTTATATATTAACAGATTTAATTCAAATGCCCGAAGCGATGTTTGCCGAACTGAGTTTTTTATTGATAATAAGCTATGCTCGGATAGCTATTGAGCTATACCCAGCTTACAAAAATGACAGATGCTCGTGGCGACTATGCCGAAATGAGCTTTTATAAGTAACAATAAAAAATGCTTATCGATTATGCCGAAATGAGCTTACTGAAAATATCGTTTTAGATTGGAGATGTTCCAAGAGTGGGGAAGCAACTTTCCTGAGAGGTCCTTCAGCCTATAGGCGGTCATATGAGCTTCAAGTATCATATAGGGACCTTCCCAATTTGGACTTAGCTTTCTGACCCCGGAGGCCGTTTGAGCTGCAACAACTTTCTTGAGAACTGTAACAACCCAAAACGGGCCTAGTCGGAATTGGCACGCTAAGTCGGGATTTCAAGGATAATTTGGTAATTTGTGCATGTGGAAATTTGAGTATTGAGGACCCAATTGAAGAATTAATTAAAGTTCTAGTGAGGAATTATTGTGTTAGTGGGCGAAGTGTAGGTTTGCCAAGGATTTAAGTAGGATTGGCCAAGGACCAAAGAGTAATAAGATAAGATATTTTGATTTGAGCCAATGGGAGTTTGCCATGTGGCATGGTGGGTGTGTGCGATTAATGGGGAAAGAAGAAAAAGGAAAAAGAAAGAGAGAGAGAAGAGCAGATCACGTTCCTACTCTCTCTTCTCCTCCTCTCCCTATTTTCTCTTCTTCTTTCTTTTCCTGTTTCTTGCTCTTCATCCCCTGGTTGTGTGTGTGTGAGCTGGAGTTGATTGGGAAGAGTATTGGAGCAAGATTGAAGAGGTAAGTGTTTGGGGTTTAGGGTTTCCCGCATTCTTTTTCATCTCCTTCTGGTTTTGTTTTGATTTGGGGAAGTCAGGGTCTGGATTAAGAGATTTGTGGGTTTTGTTTGTGCAAGTGATTGGTGACAAGAAGAAAGATAAAGGAAAAGGGAAGGTTCAAGCTTGAAGAGAACAGCTGTGTTGTGCTTCGAAGAGGTTTGGGAGCTTTACTTTTATTATGTTTGGTTTGGTTTGGTTTGGAAGTTTGGGAGTTTGTCTCTGCTCTTTTCTCTTTCTGAGATCAAGTCTGTGTGTATAGTGTTTGATTTTTGGAATTTTGAGTGACTTGGTATGTGTATATGCATGAATTAGTTTGGGTACTTGCGTTAGTAATGCATGTTTAGTGATTGAGATAAATGTATATGAGGTTTGGTAGTGAAAATGCATGAGTGGGAATTTCTTGTGTTTTGATGTTCATGTTGGATTTTTTTGGGTTTTGCATGATTTTCTGGAATTGTGATGTGTGATGAGATTTAAACTGGTATTTACGGTATGGGTTTTGGTTTATGATAAGTTATGATGCATGATTGTGAGCTATTTGAACCAAATGTGAAGTGAATGAATTTTTGCTGCAAATTTTCTAGTTTTGTGATTATTGAGATATTGATTTGTGAATTGATAAATTGATTGTAATTAATTGTGGAAATATGTTGTTTTATGTTGGTTATGGTGTTTGGAAGGTTTATTGGAGGTAAGATTGAGTTTAGATTTGATTTGGGTGAAAATGGTATTGATTTGAATTTTTTGGTTTTTCCAGCGTTTCTGCTGAGAACTGAAGGTCACGACTCTATCGCGAGCGCGACAGAGATGTGAAATCCAGCTCTCGCACGCTGAGTGCAAGTTCACGAATCGTGAACCGTGAGGAGACATGAGCAATGCTCACGGCGATGCTCACTAGTCGTGAGCCTCCTGAACAGCGCTCACGAGTCGTGAGCAACCTTCACGACTTATGAAGGTCGCTCAGGACTCGTGTCCCTGGCATTCTATAGCGAACGCGACTTTGTCGCGATCGCGACAGAGATTCCTTTCCGCCCTATTTTTCTCATGTGCTCTGTTTTTCTAAAATGGGTTTTAAATGTCTTTTCTTGGCTTTTCACTGCTGTATGCTATATTATTTTGCTTATATGTGTAATACCATGATTTCTTCATGACAAATAACATGTGTTATGTTTCCTTAAAATGGATTTCAAATGCCTTTTTCATGGTTTTTCCCTCTACTGTATGCTATGGTACCTAGCTCATATGTGTAACGACCATGATTTCGTTATGATAAATAGCATGTTATCCATGATAATAATAAGTTGCCCATGATAAATTATATGTTGTGTTTTGGATATAAATATTGCTAAGATTTAAATTGTGTAAATGGATTTTATGCATGATTGATATGATGAACTATGCGTTTATGAACCAATGAATGATGTTTGAGCAATTTTGTGAATATCATGAAATGAGTTTGACTTATTATGCAAGCCCAAGATTTGTGGTCCTTGTTATGAATAATGTGCTATGCTTAAATGTGATTGGTGTTATGCATGACCTGCGAGAGTTAGTCTAGTGGATAGTTAGGCATGCCTAATAGAGTCTCTTTAGCTGCAGCACCTTTGGACGTTTGGACCCCGATCAGGTCCCCCGTTTGGTTCCTCGCGAACTCTTTTTATGTGTTCAAATCCTCGCGATCCTTTTTAATGTGTTTGGATCTTGTTTAAGTTCCCCTCAGTAAAAATGTTTTTAAATGTGATAAAAATTAAATGGTTTTCAATTCGTACCCGTAAGGTACCTCTTTGGCCGATTCGTACCCGTAAGGTACTATCTGTTCACTCGTTATCCACTATTGTGAGTCAGCAAGTGCTTTGCTTGTTTTGTTCTGCTTTAAAATGACTACAACATTAGGATATTCGAATGCACATGATGATTAGTCTGAGCCATCAGTTCATATGTATATGGAATGTGGATATGAGTTTCTGAATGTATGTCTTTATTATGCAGGCATGATTTTGTATCTGACATGATTATCCATATTTGTCATATCATATGTGTTATAAGTTTCGGAATGTTATGATATTAATTCGAAAATAATGTATATATGCATGTGACTCAAGTATGTTTATTTTATGTATGATTATATCCGCATATGTCATATCGTCTGTGTTTACTTTGGCAACCATTATGAATGGTTGTCCACTCTTTTGCTGTGTTTCCCCCGCTAAATCGTTTATCGTTTAGCACGATGCTTTATCTGTTCAGGTGATTTGTTATTATAAATATAAGAATGTGAATGTTATTCTTATAGAAATGTGAATTCGTTCGGTTATGACTAGAGGTATGTGAATATGATTGTGATCATGAACTCTCGAATGTTATGAATGTAGTGTCATGTTATATATTCCTTGGGTTTCTATTATTATAGTGATTTCGGCATGTTGGCATGTGTTTGTATTTTATTGTATGCTAATATATATATGAGTATCGTGATGTGGGAGTGCTATGCAATTGATCTTGTGCATCAGTTCCAGCTAATGTATGTGTATTTTGTACCATATCTGCATGTTGGATAATTAGTGATTATGTTATGAGATGTCTATAATGATTTTGGTATGCTATGTATGATATCTCGCGGATTGCCTCGGTAAGCACTTTTGTATGTGTACGCACCTATATTTGCATGACTTGTTGAATTTCTGTAATGTGTTTTGGTTCCTTTATAACCTTGTGTATCGGTTTGCGGTTAGTGTTTCGATATTACTATATTATAACTGCTTGTTTAGATATCTTAATGTTTGTGCATTTTGCATCCTCTGATTCTGACAATTTAGTGAACCTGGTTTAAGCATGCAATTTATATGTATTGTGCATGATTATAGTCGTATATTGCATAGTGTCCTTTGTTTTTGTTCCTCCCCACTAAGTATTATCGCTTAGCACGGATTCTTTTCCCATGTAGGTGGCAGGTTTTTGGGCTCCGCTCGAGTCGCGCATCTGCAGGGTCGGCCACATAGGAGTTAGAAGTGTTTTGTTATATTTTATTTTTAGTTCCTGTGTTTTGAATTTAGTATTTCTGTATCTGTTTGTATATATATTTATATGCAAGATCGGAGGGTAGTATTTGGAGATGTAATTGTTTTGTTTGCCAGTTGTGATCAGGCTATTCTCGTAATGTATGTTGTTATATAAATGCATGATGATCATGTTCCTTAAAGTTTTAATTTTTGCAATATTTTCGTATGTTTTTATGTATGAATGTATGCTTCCGCTTAGTGTATGTGTGCTCGTGTGAGTGAGCGTCAGTAGCGCTCTCCGGCGTCCTTCCAGTGGGGGCATCGGGGGTGTTATATGCAGTGGTATCAGAGCGCCGGTTTGGGGGTTCTAGTTGCCTTTGTTTGTTTGAGTGTCGAGTCTTTGCATGCAAGTCAGTCTTGTGCTGTGGCCTAATGCATATGTGTTTTGTGTGGTGTCTAGATAGAGTCTGATCCGAGTGAGAATGTGGGCGAGACAACGGAAAGTGTAAACCCAGTTAGAGCTGATCAGAATGTTTTCGAGCGTCCTTCAGTTGAAGATTCTGGTCCTGTTTCTGATGATAGGACATTAGTGCAAGGTTTAATTCGGATTTTGGATAGATTGACTGCTCCTCGTGCTTCTCAAGAATTTGTTCGGAATGTACCATAGAAGAGAAAAGGATCGGGTAGAGTAGCGCCAGTAGGAAAGAAGATTCGGGAAGCTTCAATGTGTCAACTTTGTCAGAAGCAACACTGGAGCCAGTGTAAGAAAGTTAGGGGAATGCCGACATGTCAGTACTGTCAGAAGCGACATCGGGGCTTGTGTCGAATGATAACTGGAGCTTGTTTCAGATGTGGCAGCAAGGAACACCAAATTGTTGATTGTCCTAAGTCGAGAGAGAATCTAGCTCAGCAGGCTAAAAAAGATGTAGAGGAATTGCTTAGAGCTTCTCGAGCGCCTGCGGAGTTTGTAGCGTATGGCGAGGATGCGATTGAGCCCGCAGGTTCTTCTAGTAAGTTGCATTGTAAGCTTTTGTTTAAGTTGCTTTTGTTTGTTTGGGTTGTTTGGATGTAAGAGTTTAGCGGAGAAATTTCGAGGATGAAATTTCTTAAGGGGGAGATATTGTAATAACCCAAAACGGGCCTAGTCAGAATTAGCATGCTAAGTCGGGATTTCAAGGATAATTTGGTAATTTGTGCATGTGGAAATTTGAGTATTGAGGACCCAATTGAAGAATTAATTAAAGTTCTACTGAAGAATTATTGTGTTAGTGAGTGAAGTGTAGGTTTGCCAAGGAGTTAAGTAGGATTTGCCAAGTACCAAAGAGTAATAAGACAAGATATTTTGATTCGAGCCAATGGGAGTTTGCCATGTGGCGTGGTGGGTGTGTGCAATTAATGGGGAAAGAAGAAAAAGGAAAAGGAAAGAGAGAGAGAAGAGCAGATCACGTTCCTGCTCACTCTTCTCCTCCTCTCCCTATTTTCTCTTCTTCTTTCTTTTCCCGTTTCTTACTCTTCATCCCCTGGTTGTGTGTGTGTGAGCTGGAGTTGATTGGGAAGAGTATTGGAGCAAGATTGAAGAGGCAAGTGTTTGGGGTTTAGGGTTTCCTGCATTTTTTTTCATCTCCTTTTGGTTTTGTTTTGATTTGGGGAAGTCAGGGTTTGGATTAAGAGATTTGTGGGTTTTGTTTGTGCAAGTGATTGGTGACAAGAAGAAAGATAAAGGAAAAGGGAAGGTTCAAGCTTGAAGAGAACAGCTGGGTTGTGCTTCGAAGAGGTTTGGGAGCTTTACTTTTGTTATGTTTGGTTTGGTTTGGTTTGGAAGTTTGGGAGTTTCTCTCTACTCTTTTCTCTTTTTGGGATCAAGTCTGTTTGTGTAGTGTTTGATTTTTGGAATTTCGAGTGACTTGGTATGTGTATATGCATGAATTAGTTTGGGTACTTGCGTTAGTAATGCATGTTTAGTGATTGAGATAAATGTATATGAGGTTTGGTAGTGAAAATGCATGAGTGGAAATTTCTTGTGTTTTGATGTTCATGTTGGATTTTTTTGAGTTTTGCATGATTTTCTGGAATTGTGATGTGTGATGAGATTTAAACTGTTATTTATGGTATGGGTTTTGGTTTATGATAAGTTATGATGCATGATTGTGAGCTATTAGAACCAAATGTGAAGTGAATGAATTTTTGCTGCAAATTTTCTAGTTTTGTGATTATTGAGATATTGATTTGTGAATTGATAAATTGATTGTAATTAATTGTGGAAATATGTTGTTTTATGTTGGTTATGATGTTTGGAAGGTTTATTGGAGGTAAGATTGAGTTTAGATTTGATTTGGGTGAAAATGGTTTTGATTTGAATTTTTGGTTCTTCCTGCGTTTCTGCTGAGAACTGAAGGTCACGACTCTGTCGCGAGCACGACAGAGACGTGAAATCCAGCTCTCGCGCGCTGAGGGCAAGTTCACAAATCGTGAACCGTGAAGAGACGTGAGCAATGCTCACGAAACGTGAGCGATGCTCAAGAGTCGTGAGCCTCCTGGACAGCGCTCACGAGTCGTGAGCAACCTTCACAACTCATGAAGGTTGCTTAGGACTCGTGTCCCTGGCGTTCTGTCGCGAGCGCGACTTTGTCGCGATCACGATAGAGATTCCTTTCCGCCCTATTTTTCTCATGTGCTATGTTTTTCTAAAATGGGTTTTAAATGTCTTTTCTTGGCTTTTCACTGCTGTATGCTATATTATTTTGCTTATATGTGTAATATCATGATTTCTTCATGACAAATAACATGTGTTCTGTTTCCTTAAAATGGATTTCAATTGCCTTTTTCATAGTTTTTCCCTCTACTGTATGCTATGGTACCTTGCTCATATGTGTAACGACCATGATTTCGTTATGATAACTAACATGTTATCCATGATAATAATAAGTTGCCCATGATAAATTATATGCTGTGTTTTGGATATAAATATTGCTGAGATTCAAATTGTGTAAATGGATTTTATGCATGATTGATATGATGAACTATGCGTTTATGAACCAATGAATGATGTTTGAGCAATTTGGTGAATATCATGAAATGAGTTTGACTTATTATGCAAGCCCAAGATTTGTGGTCCTTGCTATGAATAATGTGCTATGCTTAAATGTGATTGGTGTTATGCATGACCTGCGAGAGTCAGTCTAGTGGATAGTTAGGCATGCCTAATAGAGTCTCTTTAGCTGCAGCACCTTTGGACGTTTGGACCACGATCAGGTCCCCCGTTTGGTTCCTCATGAAGCCTTTTTATGTATTCGGATCCTCGCGATCCTTTTTAATATGTTTGCACCTTGTTTAAGATCCCCTCAGTAAAAATATTTTTAAATGTGATAAAAATTAAATGGTTTTCGATTCGTACCCGTAAGGTACCTCTTTGGCCGATTCGTACCGGTAAGGTACTATTTGTTAACTTGTTATCCACTATTGTGAGTCAGCAGGTGCTTTGTTTGTTTTGTTCTGCTTTAAAATGACTACAAGATTAGGATATTCGAATGCGCATGATGATTAGTCTGAGCCATCAGTTCATATGTATATGGAATGTGGATATGAGTTTCTGAATGTATGTCTTTATTATGCAAGCATGATTTTATATCTGACATGATTATCCGCATTTGTCATATCGTATGTGTTATAAGTTTCGGAATGCTAGGATAGTGATTCGAATATAATGTATATATGCATGTGACTCAAGTATGTTTATTTTATGTATGATTATATCCGCATATGTCATATCGTATGTGTTTGCTTTGGCGACCATTGTGAATGGCCGTCCACTCTTTTGCTGTGTTTCCCCCGCTAAATCGTTTATCGTTTAGCACGATGCTTTATATGTTCAGTTGATTTGTTGTTATAAATATAAGAATGTGAATTTTATGCTTATAGATATGTGAATTCGTTCAGTTATGACTAGAGGTATGTAAATATGATTGTGATCATGAACTCTCGAATGTTATGAATGCAGCGTCATGTTATATATTCCTTGGGTTTCTGTTATTGTAGTGATTTCGGCATGTTGGCATGTGTTTGTATTTTATTGTATGCTAATATATGTATGAGTATCGTGATGTGGGAGTGCTATTCAATTGATCTTGTGCATCATTCCAGCTAATGGATGTGCATTTTATACCATATCTGCATGTTGGATAATTAGTGATTATGTTATGATATGTCTATAATGATTTTGGTATGCTATGTATGATATCTCGTGGATTGCCTCGGTAAGTACTTCTATATGTGTACGCACCTATATTTGCATGACTTGTTGAATTTCTGTAATGTGTTTTGGTTCCTTTTTAACCTTGTGTATCAGTTTGCGGTTAGTGTTTCGATATTACTATATTATAACTGCTTGTTTAGATATCTTAGTGTTTGCGCATTTTGCATTCTCTGATTCTGACAATTTAGTGAACCTGGTTTATGCATGCAATTTATATGTATTGTGCATGATTATAATCGTATATTGCATAGTATCCTTTGTTTTTGTTCCTCCCCACTAAGCATTATCGCTTAGCACGGGCTCTTTTCCCGTGTAGGTGTTAGGTTTTTGGGTTCCGCTTGAGTCGCGCATCTGCAGGGTCGGCCACATAGGAGTTAGAAGTGTTTTGTTATATTTTGTTTTCAGCTCCTGTATTTTAAATTCAGTATTTCTATATCTGTTTGTATATGTATTTATATGCAAGATCGGAGGGTAGTATTTGGAGATGTAATTGTTTTGCTTGCCAGTTGTGATCAGGCTATTCTCGTAATGTATGTTGTTATATAAATACATGATGATGATGTTCCTTAAAGTTTTAATTTTCGCAGTATTTTTGTATGTTTTTATGTATGAATGTATGCTTCTGCTTAGTGTATGCGTGCTCGTGTGAGTGAGCGTCGGTAGCGCTCTCCGGTGTCCTTCCAATGGGGGCATCGGGGGTGTTACAAGAACAAGCTGTCCGACCCAAAAGGATCGAGCCTTGAGGTGCCGATCATGGTATGATGACATCCTCTGCTTATATATCGCCGACTGCAACTGTGCGGATTCTCTAATTTCCTTTGACCGATCCAAGTGATATAAGAGAGAGGCCTCATTCTTGTCGGCATCGTATGAAGAAGTTCGGATGTTGGGGATGCCGATCTCACATGGGATGACAGCTTCCGTCCCATATGTTAATGAGAAAGGAGTGTGGCCGGTGGTTGCTCTAGGGGAGGTCCGGTATGCCCAAAGTACATGAGAAAGTTCGTCAACCCAAAGGCCTTTCGCTTCATCAAGCCTCTTTTTTAAACCGGTAAGGATAGTTCTGTTTGTGACTTCAGTCATTCCATTTGACTGGGGATGATACACCGAGGTAAAACATAGCTGAATGCTCAAATTCGCACAATAATTTTTAAAGGAAACATAATCAAACTGCTTTCCGTTATCTGAAATGATTGTGTGCAGGATGCCAAACCTTATTACTATAGCCCTCTGAACAAATTTAATGACATTTGTCGGAGTAATCGTAGCCAGGGACTCGGCTTCTACCCATTTTGTAAAGTGATCCACCGCTACTACTAAGAACTTTCTCTGCCCAGTGGCTAATGGAAAAGGGCCAAGGATATCTATTCCCCACTGAGCAAATGGCCAAGGGCTGTGAATGGGTACTTGCGGGGCCACTCGTTGATGCAGTATATTGCCGAACCGTTGGCACTTGTCGCATTTCTGAACAAGCCCTTTGGCATCCTTCTCCATCGTGGGCCAATAGTACCCCTGTAACAAAGCCTTGTGGGCGATTGTCTGTGCACCTTCTGGGCACCACAAATACCTTCATGAATCTCCCGAAGTACATAATCACCTTCTTCGATGCTCAAGCATAGATTCCATGGATGCGAGAATGATTGCTTGTATAATTTGTCATCCAAGATAGCATACATGCTGGAATGCCGGACTATCTTCCGAGCCTCTACCTGATCATCTGGTAGCAATCCCAAGGCTAGGTATTGATATATCGGCAAATGCCAACCATCCATCGGCTTGCTCAGCTGTACTTTGTACGTTTCATATGCTGGAGATGCCATTACCGACCATACAACGTCCGCCGAGGACACCCTGCTTAGACTGGAAGCTTGTTTAGCCAAGGCATCTGCACCCTGATTCTCGGCCCGAGGAATCTGCTCTATTGACCACGTACATCCCCCCTTCTCCTATTGGAACAACAGCAGGGCAACTAACTCCTTGTATTGGACCACAGTGCTTTCTTTAGCCTCGAATCTACCAAGCAACTGGCTTACCACCAACTGCGAATCGGAAAAGATAACCAAGGAATCAGGTTTTACCTCAATGGTGAGCTGTAATCCAAAACACAGAGCCTTGTACTCAGCCGCATTGTTAGAGGCTGGGAATGCTATGTGAGCCATTCCTTTAATGCTTATCCGCCCGGGTCCAATTAGTACTACTACAATGCCCACTCCTTCTGACGAGGAAGCTTCATCAATAAATAATATACAAGATCGGGTGGTCGGCTTAGGGGGTGGGGCGTGAAGCTCGGCTACAAAATCCGCTAGAACTTGAGCTTTCATGGCCTGGCGGGACTCATACCGAACATCTAACTCACCTAATTGAGCGGCCCATTATGTGAGTCAATCGGAAGCTTTTGGCCTTTGAAGTAC
Source organism: Excoecaria cochinchinensis (assembly GCA_947683425.1). Lineage (NCBI taxonomy): Eukaryota > Viridiplantae > Streptophyta > Magnoliopsida > Malpighiales > Euphorbiaceae > Excoecaria > Excoecaria cochinchinensis. Next base: position 6,898,942 of record CANTUQ010000055.1, read on the forward strand.
TTTCCTGAGATTAGATTTGGTCCGGACTACCACCGTATGTGCTTGAAAATAGGGCCAAAGTTTTATCGCCGTGACGATTAATGAGAGGGCTAATTGCTCCAGGATAGGATAGTTAAGTTCGGCACCTCTCAACACCTTGCTGACGTAGTAAATGGGAAACTGCTGACTACCTTTTTCTCTGATTAGAACTGACCACATAGCCCCAGGAGTAACTACCAGATACAAGTACAGGACATCACCGAGCTATGGCCTACTCAGCAGTGGGGGCATGCCACGAAACTATTTCAGCTCTTCAAAAGCTTGCTGGCATTCCGAGTTCCATTCAAATTTCTTCAAATTCTTGATCACCCTATAGAAGGGGAGACAGCGCTTAACCGAACAGGAGATGAACCTACCAAACGCTATCACCTTGCCATTAAGTTTCTACACATCCCTCATGGATTTTGGAGGTTCCATCTGTAGAATGGCTTGAATCTTGGCTGGATTAGCCTCTATGCCCCTTTTTGAAATCATGAACCCCAAGAACTTGCCGGACTGCACTCCAAAAGTGCACTTCTCCGGGTTAAGCTTCAGACCGAACATCCTTAGAGTTTGGAAGGTTTCTATAAGCTTGGTTGGAAGATCCCGAGAGGACTTTCCCTTGACAATCATGTCATCTACATATACCTCCATGTTTCTGCCGAGCTGATTAGCAAACAATTTGTTCATTAATCTCTGATATGTAGCGCCTGCATTTTTCAATCCGAACGGCATCACCCGGTAGCAGTATGTGGCCTGATGAGTGATGAATGCTGTATTTTCCTCATCCTCCGGGTTCATTGGTATCTGGTGGTAACCAGATGAAGCATCTAAGAAAGCATACTCCTCAAATCCTGCTGACGAATCAACTAGGAGGTAGATGTTTGGCAAAGGGTAGTTGTCCTTAGGGCAAGCCCTGCTGAGGTCTGTGAAATCTACACACATCCTCCACTTGCCATTGGCCTTCTTCACTAAGACCATATTGGAAAGCCAGTCTGGATATAAAACCTCCCGGATGAACCCGTTCTTGAGCAAGACATTCGTTTCTTGTGTCATTGCTATCTGCCGTTGTGGGGCATGGTTCCGCTTCTTCTGCTTGACGGGCTTGCTATCTGGTTCGATGTTCAATAAATGGCACATAATATCAGTAGAAATCCCCTTGATGTCTGAAGGCGCCCAAGCGAACACATCTACGTATTCTTGTAGCACTGTAATGAGTGCCCGCACTTCATCTGCTTTCTTACTCGCCCCAATTTTCACTTTCCGACCCAGGACTATTTCAACTTCTACAAATGAATCAACTGGCTCTGCTCTCCGCTCTTCTCCAGTAGAAACATCCAGGGAATCCAATAGTAGGGCTTGATTAGCTTCTTTCAACATTGTGATGTATGTTTCCCGAGCTGCTTTCTGGCTCCCTCGGAAAACTGCCATGCCTCTAGAGGTAGGGACCTTGAGCAGCAGCTTTCGCATGGAGATGTATGCATCAACCCCTGCCAATAATGGTCTCCCAAAGATGACATTATAGGCCAATGGGATATCCACGACCATGAAGCAGCTGCTGCAAGTATGGGTCACCTCATCATCTCCGAGCTCCAAAGACAATTTCGCCGATCCTTCTACTTTGACTGGCTAACCCGATATCCCGATCATTGGTGCAGACACTGATTCCAGGATGTTATTTGAAATCTTCGCCTTGAATGCCTGCAGCGCAATGAGATTAACCGCACTACCCATATCCACGAGAATACGCTAGACTAGGTAATCTTGAATTACTGCCTCCACCACTAAGGAGTTTGTGTGTCATTGTTTGACATGTTCGCCATCCGAGCTAGAAAACTTCACCTCATAACCTGCCGGTGGGGGTTTGGAGTCCAGGGAGAACACTTCCTTCACCTTCCTATTCCGAGAATCCTCAAAGACGTCACAATGCTTACCCCCTGCAATAACATGCATGACTCCAGCTAGGGCCTTTCTACTAGTGCTCGCCCGGTTATCTTAATGGCGAGGAGAGCGGGATCTGTCTCTAGTTCAGTCGACTTTGACAAACTGGGCGAGCTTTCCCTTCCTGAGCAAGAACTCTATCTCTCTCTTGAGCTGATTGCAATCGTTCATCTCATGGCCCTTGTCCCTATGAAACGGACAATAGAGGTTCTGATCCCTACCAGAACTTTCCCTCATGGGCCTGGGCCAGTTCACCTTATCATGCTCTTTCAGCCATTTCAGAATCTGTGCCCTCGGGGCACTCAACGGTGAACACTTTTCCTTTCTTCATTATATGGGCCTTGATGAAACTACATAGGCCCGATGTGAGCTGCCCAAACCTCGGTTTCGCGCCTCATTCTTCCCCGTGCTTCGCTCTTGTGCTGATCTATATAAGTCTCAGCCCGTATCATCATACAGTGAGCTACTTCGGAGTCATTGGGCTTCATCCAGCCATATGTACTTATGAGCTCGGTAAAGTCACCCGGGGGCTTCTTGCTGAGAGAGTCGCTAAAGTCTTGGCACCAAGTGTTTCATATCGGGGCGTTATTGGCTACCTCTAGGTTTAAATCCTGAATGTCCATTGCTACCACATTAAACCTCTCAATGTATGTCCGCAAAGTCTCACCTTTGTCCTGCCGAACCAAATTAAGATCCGCATAAAGCTTAGTAGGTCGGATAGCAGCCACAAACTTAGCAATAAACATGTCGCTGAACTGGGCAAAACTTGCTATAGAGTGCTCGGGGAAATTCCTAAACCATATTTGAGCTGACTCCATTAGCGTCTGAGGAAAAATCTTGCACATGGCCACATCATCCGTGATATGGACGACCATTGTATGGTGGAATTGATCAAGGTGGGCCCTGGGATCAGCGCTAACATTGTACCTAGGGAAGTTCGGCAACCGTATGTTTAGGAACGGGGCAGAGAGAATCTCTCTAGCCAGCGTTGATCGAAAATTACTCTGGTACTGTAGAGTGTTTCTATTCTGATACTTCTGCATCCGCTCCTCGATGAGTTTCTCAAACTATTCTGCCGTGAGTGTTATGGTGGACCCCGGAACCGGGTTGATTTTACTAACGGTCACTCAACTTATCACTTATCGCGCAAAAGTAACCGACTTTTTTTTTCTTACTTAAATGTCACTGAACTTTTAACATTTTTTCAAAAAAGTCATGTTGATTGAAATCCGGTGAGGACTATCGCCGGATTGATGACATGGCATGCCATGTCAGAAGCTACATGTCGTTTAACAATATCTCCAACAAATGCTACATCTAAATCAATTTCGCTCACAGTCACTAAATTTATCATTTATCGCGCAAAAGTAACCAATTTTCTTTTTTTCCAATTTAAATGTTACTGAACTTCTAACATTTTTGCAAAAAAGTCATATATTTACTATTCGTTGCCATGTGTCATATGCCATGTCATCAATCCGACAAGAGTTCTCGCCGGATTTCGGTCAACATGACTTTTTTGAAAAAATGTTATAAGTTCAGTGACATTTAAGATAGAAAAAAAAAGTTGGTTACTTTTGTGTGATAAGTGATAAGTTGAGTGACCATTAGTGAAATTGACCCCCCCGCAACCATAGGGGGTGGAAAATCTGGTGGAGTAGATGTGGAGGCTTAAGGTACTGGGGGGAAAGGTTATGTGGGAGGTTGAATGGGAGGCGCCTGAGCTGCTATTGCAGTTAACGTTGCCAGAAAAGCTTGGGCTATTTGTGGAGTTAAGTTGGGAATAATTGGCTGAGGAGCAGGCTGTTGAGGTTGTATCTGTTGGCCAAATAGTTGGATTGGTGATTGTTGATTTTGGATTAATAGGGGTTGGGTTTGTAAGGGAAAAGCTTGTGTTTGGGTGGCGGGAACTGCAGCAGTGTTTAAATTAGGGAAAAGATCCATTGAAAATCTGTTAGGGTCCATGCTCACCGCACCAAATGATGACAGTCCCAAAATTCCGGCGCTGCAAGCTTGAATCGTCACCTGAAATCAAAGTATTCCGGCGGGTTTCCATTCTAGGATACTCCGACGGCCAAGTCAATGATTTTGATTAAGTAAACAAATTGTAGAGATGTTTTTTCTAGAGAGCAAACATACCTTCTTCTCTCCTTCTTATAGCCCTTTATTTCCATTATAACAACTGCTCTCTTAATGAGCCTTTATTGAGTAACGGTTGTCTCCATGATAAGCCTTTATTAAGTAATGGCTGTCTTCATGATAGGTCTTTAATGAGCAACGGCTAATTAAATAACGGAAGCCGAACTACGTCAATTATCCAGACTGTTGAGAAACCGAGCTTATCTTGCTGGAGAGAACTCTGGACCTCTTGGCAACCGAACTCCGAAGCATGGTTAACTCAAACTTCGATAGACGGGCGATAACCGAACTAGCTAGACGATAGCTCAGTTATCACTAATGATTATCAATAATAAAAGAGTTTCAGCCAATATCACAACATTTAGGCACCAAAAAAAAAAAATTCTTCGATCAATCATTCCCGAAAATGATAATTTTATACAATAATTATTTGATTAATGATAGTTTTAACAAAATTAATATATGAATATAATATATTTTGAAAATTAAGATATTTCATTGATTTTATATGCTCTTCTTAAGTATTAAAAATCATATAATACTATATACTATTGATAAAAAAAAATCGCATAATACCTTTTTACGGAATGGCTAGACTTATTTTCTAAAGGAAATCTTTTTTCCATTTTCTGTTCATGAATTTTTCATGGACCAAATTAAACCAATAATAAGATGCCATCTATGCATACTAATTACCTACCCACTCAAATTTTAATCTGCTTACTTTACGTGACAATTTTTATTAGCTTTATCTATAAAATTTTTATGGATCCTATTCAGATAAAACTTATTTTTTACTTAAAATGAGAAGTGTAAGTTAAACTCTACCTGCAATTTTCAGGTTCAAAATTAAATAAAATTGTAGCGCCCTAAATCCCGATTTGTTAACTGTTCATTTTAATCCGGTTAACCTAATTAAACTAATCAGGTTATTAAATAGACAATTAATTAAAACCTGTAAATTTTCTTTATACCGTATGAATAGTACCGTATGTGTGAATAGTGCCGTATGTGTGAATAGTACCGTATGAGTAGTGCTGTACGAATAGTACTGAATAGATATACAATTTACTTAAGTCTATTAATAATTATTTAATTAATAAATAAACTTAAAAATCCCATTTTTGTTTATTATCAATTATACCGATTGACCTATAACTGTCTAAGTTACCATTCATTTAGTCGGTTTTCCTTTAAGTTGGAAACACACATTTGACTTTCCCAATTATATTAACTTAATTTCTACCAATTATTAGGCATACTAAACATACATAAACTAGTGAAGTTTAGTAATCTATTACAGAACAAAACCCAAAACAATACCATAAGTCATATGCATGCCAACATCTTAACATACTTAAATATTTCAATTAATTTCTTCCATACCACTTCCAAAGTATGAGGTATGCTCTGCTCCAAAAATTCAACGGAGTACCTACACGCAGTCAAATGAAACTATGTACTGAGCATTAAATATGCCCAGTGGTGATTGCAATTCCAGAAATTTCCACTAAAACTAATTTTTCATGCATAAATAATATTTAACAATTAATAGCATTTAATTATTCATAATTAAAAATAATTGGTTTAATTACCAATTATTCATGCAATATTTTATTTAATTATCTTTAAAACACACAATTAGACAATTGGACAATTAACACATAAATAATCTCATTTACCATTTTATCCTTACCTTATGGCAATATTTCACTTATACCTTTAAACTTTTTCAAAATGACGAAAATGCCATTAGTTCAATTATACTTCACCAATATTACAGTTATGCCTTTAGTTCACTTTAATTTCACTAATATTACCATTATGCCACTAATTTAATTATTTTCACTAATATTGCAATTTTACCATTAATTTACATGCTAAATTACGGTTTTACCCTCCAATTACCATTTTCATGCCAAATTACACATTTACCCTTAAAAAGTGGCCAATTTTCATATTTAACTGTTTAATTACATTTTTACCCTTATTAACCATCTTTAACATACATGTGCACAAAATTACCAGTTTGCCCTCAAACTTTTTATATCATTCCATTTATGCCCTTTTTCCAAATAAATGTCATTTTAATCACATTTTAACTATTTTAATCTCATTTTTACAATTATGCCCCTGTAACACACTGGCAGACTCTAAATGCAGGATAAACGAGACGTAAACTCCATAAATTCACAGAAATACTAGCGGAGTTCTGTGGGATCACCACTGTCTTTTAATACAGATCAGTACAATTCAGATATTCAGATATAGAGAGGTAGGACTATCATTGGCCTACTAAAAAGTGAGACGCCATGCTCACACCCGCGGTCTTATATCCCTATGGCATGCCAACATATTCTGAACTAGACTTGACTACCAGATCACTACATAGGGCAATATTATTTTATTTTTCACATTATTAATGTGACATACATATTTTTCATAGCATAACATCATAATATCTCACTCTTTTTCATGCCATTTCATCATTTCACATGTGATTATCATCATCTCATCATCACATGCCATGTAAACCCATTAATTCATCATGGTACACATGCATACATACATACATGCATACGGCCCACATACCAATTTATTTACATTAATTCGTTTTATCAATTTTATTATTTATTTAGGCCAATTTCATGATGTATAACATCACCATACCATCAATTTCCATGAAAACACATCAAAATCATGACTTTACACATGATATACATTCGGCCATACATACATCACATACCTCATGATGTTTTCACATGCTCTAACACATACCACTCATTAGTTCACATGCCAAATACCATTATTTTTAACATCCCTAAGCTTGAATATTATGTTATTTTCAATTAAACATGCATAAATCACATACTTTCTTCACAAACATAACATAAATCGATGTTTTTACCATGGAATTAATTGGAATTTGCAATCATAAATCTCAAATCCGTGTAATACACTTCTCAAATATCCTTTTCCTTGTCCTTATCTTGATTAGAGGTTCCTTCACCTATTGGACATAATTATGTCCAAACACAAAAATTAAGATTTAATCAAAATCAAGGTTCTTTTCATCAAATAAACTTAATAAACTTCTTATTCACATCCTATAGTACCCTTAGGAACCTTAAAACCAAATTAAAAACACTTAATTCTCTAACCTCAATTTTACACCTAAACTTCAGGTCTAGATTTCACCCACTTTTACTTCTCCAAACAAAGTTCTAAGACCACTAATGGATTCTAAATGAGCTAAATTATGTTAGAGAGGTTTGATTTTGAGGTGAATTGAAGGAAAAATTGAAGAAAAATTGGAGAGAAGAGAGGAAGAATCATTCGATCAAAGAGAGAGGAAGAGGGAGGCTGAAATAAAAGGGAATCCAAGGGATTTCAAGATTTTTGGATCCTTTTATATGAGTCCAATTGGACCCAACCAGGTCTAACCAAAGTGGTTGAGCCGATTTGATCCGATTTTCATTTTTCGGGTATTTTTTCACTATTTTGGTGAAATTTAATGTTCCTGAATTCATTTTCACTCCCAACCAATTCCATCATTCTTAGATTATTTAAATTAGTTTCTCTGTAAAATTTCAGTTCAAACGGAATCCGTTTGCCGGTTCACTTAAACCGGTCTAATTCGGTTCAATCCGATTTTGACGTAAAATAAATTCTAATGCTGTCAAAAATTTCTAAAAATTATTCTAAACCTTTTATCCTCTTACAGTAGACCATTTTATCCACTCTAACCATTTATAAAAATTCGGTCGAAATTCAATCAAACCTTTGTTCAATCGAACCGAACTAGAGGAAACTTCAGATTGACTTTCGGGAGCCTAAATGACCTCGTTTTTTCGTCAGATTATACCGTTTTTCTCCACTTAACATCCTCTTTCTAATGGTAAAATAAAATATTTTCGGGTACTATTCACCCTGAAGTCATTATTTGTGGGCCCCACAGTTACTATTCACGTGACCCACAATTACTATTCACAGACCAATCAAAGATGCTGTCATTATTCATGGGATCCAGTGATGATGATATTACTATTCAGGAGACACAGTAATTATGATATTATTATTTATCGTCCCACAGTTATTATTCATTATAATGACATTGTTGATATCATCATGGTCCCACATTTACTATTCAGTAAGTCTCATATGGCCCCACTTTTACTATTTAGTGAGCCCCACCTGGACCCACTTTTACTATTCAGTGGGCCCCATCTGGACCCACTTTTACTATTCAGTGGGCCCCACCTAGACTCATTTTTCACTATTAACTGAAGTAAATATTTTTGTTTATTATTTCGGTCATTTCGGACTTGTTTGATCTCCAATTGACCTAAAATTTGCACCTACAGACTCGTATTTACGAGCTCTATCCAATGGTCCAATAAAATATTTTTCGATTCCGGAAAGTACTATTCACTCCGGAAGCACTATTCACTCTTGAAAAATATTATTTACGACTAATCCGGTATTGGGGCTGTTACAAAAATAAAAGGCAAATGCCTTAGAAAAAAAATCGATCCAATCATTTTATGACCACTAAAATTTTGACATGTCGATGACTCGATCAGCTTATTATTATTGCTGTTGTTGTTGTTGCTGCTGCTATTGCTCAATTCATCACAACTCGATCCAACTCATTTGCCACCTAATAATAATCACTATAAGAAAATAGACATTTAGCGATGGACAGTAGCGACGAAATTCCATCGCTAATTGAAATTAGCGGTGGAATTTTGTGACGGATTTGTTCCGTTGCTATTCAATAAATTTAGTGACGAAAATAAGCATTCCGTCGCTAAATTTGAAGACGGAACAAAATTGACAACCATAAATTTAGCAACGGGACCTTATTGGACATAAATTTCGTCGTTGAATTAGCAACATAAACTGTCTTATTTATTTATTTATTTATTTATTCTTTTATTTATTAATTTTTATCTATTTTTTTATGAAATTTTTAATTATTTTTTTCAATTTTAAATAATAAATTTATCAATAGTATAAAAATTATAATTGACAATAATAATATAACTGAAAATATATTAATTAAAATAAAAAAACGTAACAATAATATATTATCAACGTTACATACTACAAATATTAAATTTTTTAAAAAACTCTAACTAAATAAAATAAACTTATAATAATCTGAGTAATGTAAATCAAAATTACAAAGTAGTAAACTAAAAACTTAGATTACCAAGTCTATATTCATACATAAAAGTCATCATTGTTTGTTCCTCTTGGATGCTTTGATTTGCATTTTCACTCCATATATCCTTCTGCAAAAGAAATATCAAAGAAGAAATATCTGGCCATTTCAGATCTATAAACCAATACCAATATACCAAGTGTTTTTTATAGATAGAAAGCTAAATAATAATAATAATAATAATAATAATAATAATATTATTATTATTATTATTATTATTATTATTATTATTATTATTATTATTAAATATTTATTCAATGCAAATCATATTTCTAACTTTCGTTTTTAGTGATTGTAAATTAACTTTATTTGCTTATCACTCCATTAATATGAACTCAAGTTATGCATTTAATTAGGGAATTAATTAATCTACCTAAACAACTTCTGGTCGTATGCTTTCATCAAATCATCATTCACTACAAGAAATAAAGATCTAGACTTCATTCCTCTCGAGACAAATTGTTATCCCACAACAATTATCATCTATCACTCTAATTCCTTATCCTAAACCCTCCAATTCAAAGTAGAGATAACTAAAGCTATCCCAAGAAAATGGTTGATTCATCACCATCAATAAAAGCCAGAAACATAGGAGGCAGACACTGATAGCACGGGGTTTGCAGGATAAAAGTCTATGAGCCCTCTGAAATCTATAACAAAAACCTTGAGAATTAGCACAATTTTGCTTAAAGAATTAATAATTTAGAAACCATTTCTCAAGTAATGAATGTAATTTAACTAGCAAACAAGAATTCAATAGGAAATTCTTATATAAATAGGCAAAATAAGAAGAAGTGGAGTAAAAAATTAAAAAAAAAACTCACAGATTCTTTCATAAAAACATAAGGCAGCCCTAGAGGGCCCAATATTGCATCCACAACACATCTCTTGCAATCAAAAAATGGGAAGAGGCAAATCAAGTTCAAAATTTAGAAACAAATTCAAACAAAAAACCAAAATTGACATCATTTTGTTTCTGTGATAACATTTTTTACTTTACCACCCTACAGATCTGTAACAGAATAGGATTTTGAAGCAAACCCAGAAACCAAAACCAAATAATATCACAGAATCAAGAACGTAAAAATATAAATCAATATAATTATATTAATTATTATAAATTAATCATAAATTAAAAATGGCATCTATAATAATAATAATAATAATAATAATACTCTGCACATAACAAAATTGAAAAAAAATGTAGAAAATCGTTCACTGACCGGAAGGAAGTTCCAAGCGAGAGCGACGGAGCAGCGACGCTTGCAAGGCTGGAGCAGGAGACCGGGGCAGGGAAGCAAGGAGAGGGAAGGAGAGGGGGAGGCCGGTGGGGGGAGGAGGGAGGCCGGATCGGCACCGAGGGGGAGGAAAAGAGAGGGGAGAGCAGCGTGCAGGGAAGGAAGGAGAAGGGGAAGCCGGTGTGGCGGATCGGCGCTAGGGGGGGGGGAGGGGAAAGGAAGGCTAGATCTACCTGGGGGGGAGGCCGACGGGGTGGGGCAGTTCCCAAGGGGGGCCAAATCTGTGAGGGAGAGAAGGAGGAGGGAGGGAGGGAGGGAGGGAGGGAGGGAGAGAGGAAGAGAGAGAAATAAATGGCCATAATTTTATATATATGTGTGTGTGTGTGTGTGTGTGTTTTTAGCGACAGAATTTAGATTACGTCATTAATTAGCTTCGGAATATTTAATTCCGTTGCTAATTAGCTATGGAATATTTAATTTCGTCGCTAATTAGTTACGGAATCTGAATTCCGTTGCTATTTTGCTACAAAATCTTACTTCCGTAGTTAATTTTTCTAATTAGTGGAATTTATTTTCTATCGCTACTTAGCTACGAAAATTAAATTCCGTCGCTAATTTCTGTAAAAATTAATGGAAGAAAAATTTGCCTCCTCTTTTAGCGAAAGAAATTTTGTTTTCGTCGCTAATTAGCAACGGAATTGATTTTCATCGTTATTTAGCTACGGAAATTAAATTTCATTACTTAGTTTTTGCTATGGAACTTAAAATCCGTTGCTAATTTTGGTAGCAATTATTGCCCCGATTTTTTCGCCCCATATTTACTGACGGTTTAATTTTTCGGTTACTAAAATTCGTCGTTATAAATTGGAGGGAATATTTGTCTCATTTTTTAACGTTAGAAATTTTTTTTTCCATCAATAATTTTGCAACGGAATTTATATTTCGTCGCTATTTCTTTATTTTCTTGTGGTGAATAATAATAATAATATACATTATTTCTTAACATCAAATTTAGTTAATTTTAATTATTTTTCACATGTTCATAACATCATAGATATTTGAAACAAATAATATTAGACGTCGAATTAAAAAATTAACAATCATATTAGCTAAAAGAGATTTAATAAGCGTTAACTGAAAAAAACACAGCTTTTTTATCTTTATATGCAACAAATGTGATCAAATATATATATATACATATATATATGGAAGAATAAAAAGTGTAGAAGTACCGTGTAACTTAATCTCTATTTATTTTATAATTTTAATTATAAAAATTTGATTTGCTAAAAATAAGGTTATATATATATATATATATATATATGAGATAAGTATGAGTTGTTATTTCTTTTTTTTTTTACTAATAACAATATTTATTAAATAAGAGTAAATTAGGTTTTTCAGAGGACGTTCCAACGGTAATATATATAAAAAGAGTAAATTAGAAAAATAACTGATATATATTTATTTTGCAAGAAACTAATATATATTTACTCCCTCCGTTCTTTATTATCTGTCACTTTTGAGTAAAATTTAAATTTTATTTATCTGTCACTTTTATATTTTCAATGCAATTTAATTTTTTCTTTTCAATTTAATTTTTATTTTCAATAAAAATTGACTAATTAGATTCATTTTTTTATATTGAATCACTCAATATACATTGAATCACTCAATTTTTTTCTAAATTTAAGACTAATTAATATTTTTTAACTTTAGTAAAAATAACAAAAATGACAATTATAAAAGAATGGAGGGGGTAATTACTAAGGAAAAGTGAGTTATAACTTGAAATAGTTAAAAAGAAAAAAGAAAGGAAATTTTGACTGTTAATTGGAGACCGAGGGAACTTTGCTTTGTCTTTTGTCACGATTCCAAATTTTGTTTTACCCAAAAGATATGATACGCATTAACTAGAGAAAAGTATTAGCAGGTGTTTGGAAAAATCGGTTGGCTAACCCAAAATGGGATCTGATCCTATTCGATAAAATATAAATAAATAAATTGTTATTTAACTTAATTTTTTTTTTAAGTGTGTAGTAACCCTTAGGCAATTACCAATTACCACATCCTCCTTTAGTTATTCTAACCATTGGATACTGAACGTGGGAACAGAACACATAACATAGAAAAATACATTGGAAATTTTTTTTTCTCTCTCCTATTTGTGCAAATTTCTTCTTAAATCAAACAAAAAAAATAAAGAAAAAAAATAGTTCTTCAATTCAGACATAATATAACTTGAGTTTTCTAGTAGGAGTATTTATTAGATTGAAATTATTTTCATATAATTCGGGATTAATTTCACTTATTGTCACTTAATTTATGCCAAAATTACGCAAAAAAAAAAAGAAAATTCTTTCAAAAAACTTACTGAATTTAAAATTTTTATAAACAAAAATAACTATGAGCGGTTTCCGGTAATGAATCTGGCCGAAAGAGTTATAACCATAAATAAAAATAACTATGATCGGTTCACGCATGCACAAATTGCTGACATTGCGTTCCAGTTAGATTTTCTGACAAGAGTCATAACCAAAAATCGATCATAGTTATTTTTGTATATAAAAATTTTAAGTTTTGTGACTTTTTTAAAAGAAAATTTTTTTTTATTATTTTTACGTAATTTGATATAATTAAGTTAAGTGACTATTAATAAAATTAATCCTACAGTTCCTCATTTATTTATGTGATTGTATGTTTTGCTATATATTATCATTTTGGATATTTTGTATTTCTATTTGAAACACATGTGAATAACGTGAATTCAACTGCAAGTGTAGTGCAAATATTCAATTGCTGATAAGTGAAAACTAATTTAGCTGCACATAAACCAGCTAAGCTGCCATATTTTGACTAACATCAGTAGTTAAAATTTTACATAAAAAAAGAAATAAATAAATAGTAGATGTCAAGGCAAAAACAAATATCTTATTCATCAATTTCTCACTCGAGAAAATTGTTTCTCATACATATATAATATATATAGAATTCAGAAAGTTAATGGTAGGAAATGAGAAGGTTTATTTGAAATAGAAACACCATTAATTTGAAAACTTATGACCCATAGATGATATATTTGAGGGAAAAATAATAAAAAAGGTTAAAAAAGAAATGAAAAATCAATTTTGTGGACAAAGAGCCTAGCAACGTCCCTTGGCACAATGTGCATGGCCACCTTTTGCCTTGTTGGGGGTGTTACCTCTCTTTCCAATTGCTTTTCTTGGGTGTCCGCCGCAACCCCATCCCCAACACCCACCTCCACCACTTCCTCCTCCCCATCCCCACCCTCCACCTTCACCACCACCACCTCCTCCTCCTCCTCCACCACTGCCATTACCCCCTCCTCCGCCACCACCACCACCACTGCCACTTCCTCCACCTCCACCTCCTCCACCACCCCCACCATTTCCTCCACCCCATCCATGGCCATTGCCATTTCCTCCGCCACCACCTCCCCCTCCACCACTACCATCGCTGCCGCCACCACTGCCACTGCCACCTCCTCCACCGCCACCCCCACCACCACTGCCACTACCACCTCCTCCACCGCCGCGGCCATTCCCTTTTCCTCCCTTTCTTTTGTGTCCTTTACCTTTACCTTTTCCTCTCCCATTGCCACCGCCACTACCTCCTCCTCCTCCTCCTCCTCCACCTGCACCACCACCACCACCTCCTTTTCCACCATTCACATTATCAGTATTGCTTTCAAGTAAAACTTCCATAGTAAAGTTTATTTCGCTGCTTCCATGTGGAACGACACGGTTTCTTTCTTCAAAGCCATTCAGCCCAATTACCAAAAAATTGCTAATAATCGCCGCAGAAATAAGAAACAACAAAGCTCCAAATTCTCTACCAAGAATCTTCATTTCTGCAAACCCTCAACTTGGAAAACAAGAACTCAGCCTCAGCTATTCTTATAGTCTTATTCTGTTTACAGTCTCAAATTACAGTCCCCACAATTTTTTAGATGTACCAAACTTCGACCATTTCGTAAAAGCAGCAAAAAGAGAGAACCCTAATAAAGATATCATTTATCATCACCAGCAATATAGTAATCTGCCTTACAATTCAATTTGTCCCCACATTCCATTTTCATATTTTTTCCAGTGATTAATTAATATGGACCATTAATTAGCATTCTCTTAGTTTATTTCTTATATTGAGCTTCGGAAATCGCAATCCTCTTTATACGATGTGGATTGTGGGTTTTCTGGACTTTAGATTGCGTTTATATTGAAATTTGTAAATTTTTTGTTTTAGATTTTCAGAAATGTAGTAGTTTTAAAAAATAATTCGTATTATATATATATATATATATATATATATATATATAGCAGTTGTATTTCCTCTTGGCAGATATGGATAAAAAAGTGCTGTAATTTGATCGAGAAGTCCAGTTCAGGATGTTATGTACTGGAATTTTATATATCATGCCCTTAATGATTAGAACCACTTCGAAAGGGGGTGTGACAACAATAGTTTAGCAAATATATATATATTTTAATAATTCTACCAATAAATTTTTGTTAGGCGTGGGTTCCTCCACATAGTGGTGGGGCCCACATCATTTTGAAAAGTCAAAAGAAAAATCAAAGTTGCACCAGGAAACATTCAAATCGGTAGGTGGACAGCTTTTAATAAACTGTTCAAAACGCGTAATTAACGTGTATAGTCGCCTATAAATAGGCTTTATTTCATTTCAGTTTTTTTTATATCAAACTTCCAGAAGTTTGTGAGAGAGAGAAAAAAAAGAAAAATATTTGAAATATTTTTCTAAAAGGGAAGTGACAAAATAGTGCGTTTGGGAAACACTTGTGTGCTACTATTTTAGGTTTATATCAAAATTATTGTATTGTCTTTCTCTCTTGTACCAATTAATTTTATTAGTGGAAAAAATATTTTTCGCAATTTGTCCCGTAGATGTAACCCAAATTAAAGAGTGAACCATGTTAAATTGCTGATGTCGATATTTTTACTCTGTTAATTTATTTTAATTTATCCGCTGTGCCCAACAACTGGTATCAGAGCCAAGGTTATTTCTTAGTATGCTCTGTGATTGCAGCATAGACTGATCTTCCACATCAGAAAAGATTTTTTCTTGGGTACTGTTTACGTATATGGCACTGTTCAGATATACGGTGGTATTCACATATACGGTACTGTTCATATATACGGATACTATTCACTGTCAGGAAATTTTTTAGATCGAAGAAGTCCATCGAATATTCCAATCTAAATGGAGGCAAAAATTAGCAGAGTTATCTACTTAAATGGCTCAAACTACCATCTGGAGTAAAAAGATGAAAGATCCTCTAGTTGTGACGAAAATGCATTTGACGGTGTTTGCCGCAGCTAAACCCGAAGGTAAAACCGATGAGGAGTGGAAGTTTGACTATGAGCAGGTGTGCAGTTTTATCCGATAATTTGTTGAAGACAATGTGTTCAATCACATCTGTATTGAGATAGATGCTAGAATACTATGGAATAAGTTAGAGACATTGTATTCTTCAAAGACGGCAAATAATAAATTATTTTACTTGACCGAGTTGGTGCAAGTAAGATATAGAGAAGGAACTTGCTTGCCAGACCACTTGAATGAGATGAAAGGGATCCAGGATCGGCTAAACAGAATGGGAGTAAAACTAGATGATGAAGTGTTTATTTTATTGGTGTTACCTTCTTTGCTACAGTCTTGGGAGACTTTAAAAATCTCCATCACCAACACTGCGCCCATTAGTGTAGTCAACATAGAGATTGTAAAAAATAGTATACTGAATAAAGAAATGAGAAGGAGATCACAGGCCTCATTTTCTTCATCACAATCAGATGTTCTAGTTACAGAATCCAGAAGAAGGAGACAGTTTAGAGAACAGAACCCTAGAGGCAAGAGCGGAGAAAAGTCAAACAAATATGCCAATGTTGAATGCCATCACTGTAAAAAGAAGGGCCACATTAAAAAGTTCTGTAGAAAGTTCAAAAAGGAATAAGAGAATTGAAGCAGAGCTGTGAAGAAAGACGACATTAGTGATGATGAGCAGACTAATATCGTAGATGAATTCAATATCATTTATGATGAAGATATTGTTAATCTTGTATCTCAGGAGTCTAGTTGGGTGCTTGATAGTGGTGCTACCATTCATGCTACATCCCGTAGAGAATTCTTCTCATCATACACACTTGGAGATTTTGGTGTTGTTAGAATGGTAAATGAAGGCCTGTCAAAGGTTATTGGCAGAGGAGATATTTGCTTGGAAATAGAGAATGGTGCCAGACTAATTCTGAAGGATGTCAGGCATATTCCAGACATGCACCTGAATTTGATCTCTGTACGCAAACTTGGAAATGAGGGATATTGCAGCTCCTTCATTTATAACAAATGGAAACTTACAAAAGGCTCCTTAGTAGTGGCTAGAGGTGAAAATCATACAACTTTATATGTGATGGAAGCAAAGCTCTCTACCGACACAGTAGCTGCAGTGGAGAAAGATAGTGCAATTGAATGATGGCATAGGAGACTTGGCCACATGGGTGAAAAAGCAATGAAAAGTCTAGCCAAAAAGAAAATATTGCCCCGTATGGATGAAGTACACTTAGACAAATATGTTGATTGTTTATTTGGAAAGCAAAACAGAGTTGCTTTAAAAAGTTCCCCTCCTTTCAGAATGAAGAATGTGTTAGATCTGATTCACTCAGAATTGTGTGGACCAATGCCAAAGTCACTTGGTGGTGCTCAGTATTTTGTGACTTTCATTGATGATCATTCAAGGAAGACATTGGTATATCTTCTGAAGGCAAAAGATCAGGTGCTAGATGTCTTCAAATAATTTTATGCCTCAGTTGAGAGACAGACTGGGAAGAAGTTAAAAAGCATCCGGATGGACAATGGTGGAGAATACACTGGACCATTTCATTTTTACTGCAAAGAGCATGGTATCCGGCATCAGATGACACCTCCAAAGACACCGCAGTTGAATGGCTTAGCTGAGAGGATGAACAAAACTTTGATGGAGAGAGTTAGATGTATTGATGCGTGCACAGGGGGGTCAACCCATCATAGCAATCCTACACGGGCCAAATTATGGAAATTATGGAAAGCCAAGAGAGATTGGGGCCAAATGGCATTAATAACCAATCCAATAAAGCCGAATGGACATGAGAAGAATCAAATGGGCTTGATTAACTATTTTAAGCTAGTAGAGTAGCTTTAGGTGGCCCAATGGGCTTATTTTATTATGTTCAACTTATTTTGTTTTAATTTATTTAGTTGGACTCTCATATAGCTTAATAGGCTTATTTTAAGTGAGTTGAGCTTATTTTAGCTTGGGCTCATTTAATTTAATTATTTTAGCCTTGTGGGCTATATTTTAGAGTTAATAAGTTTGGGTTTTAGTTATTTGGTGGGAGGCCCATGTTTAGGAGGCCTTTTGACTTATTTAGGGTTACCTATCTTTGGGGGGCTATAAATACCTCGTTATAATTTGTAAAAGGCAGATTTTAAACACTTTTGAATATCATTATTTGGCTTGGCCGAATTTTCTTCAAGGGAGAGGATTTGCTTGTCTTCTTCTTTTGCATTAAGAGCTAATTTCTTATCAAGGTATTTATTTGTGGCGAAATCTGTTCTTATGTTTTAAAACAACCTTATTATATGCGTTTCCTTTCATAAATTGGTTGGGGGTTCATTAGGGTTGGGGATTTATACAAGTTCTTGTTCTTGCCATATTGTGTGTTATTAGGGGTTTCGGGTTCTTTAGCCTTGGGGTTCCGCATCATGTATACTCTCACATGCAAAGTTGCCTAAGATTTTTTGGGGTGAAGCTATACTCATAGTTGGACATGTGTTGAATCTTTCACCTTATACTCCTCTCAAGATGGATGTTCCAGAAAGAGTATGGTCAGGAAAAGATGTTTCCTATGATCATCTGTGGGAGTTTGGCTGTAAAGAATTTGTTCATATCCCCAAGGATGAGAGGTCCAAACTTGATGCCAAGACAATGCAGTGTATTTTTATTGGCTATGATCAAGATCAATTTGACTATAGATTTTATAATCCTATTGAAAAGAAACTTATCAAGAGTCATGATTCTGTATTTGTTGAAGATGAGACCATTGAAGATATTGACAAAATGAAGAAGGTTATTCCTGATTCCAATGGCGACTTATCAGATTTAAAATTAATTCCTCCAACACTGGTGCCAAGAGAAGTTGGAGATGAAGAACACATTTATCCACCTGACGACGATGATGCTCCTATAGAAGTTGGTTTTGAAGACGATGATGACGATGATGATGATGATTAAGATGATTTTTCAGCACCAACACCTATGGATTCTCCGGTTCCACTGAGAAGAGGAACACCACCTCCACAAAGGAGAAGTGCAAGAACAAAATGGCCATCTTTTAGATATCCTCGTAGCCAGTATGTGACTATTACTGAAGGGGGAGAACTTGAGAGTTATCAAGAAGTCATAGATGATGAATCCAAGCATAAATGGATTGAGGCCATGCAAGATAAGATGAAGTCCCTGCATGAGAACAAAACTTTTGAACTGGTGAAGCTGCCCAAAGGTAGAAAGGCCTTGAAAAATAAATGGGTGTTCAGGATAAAGCATGAAGAACACAGTTTCAGTCCATGTTACAAAGTCAGACTGGTTGTCAAAGGATTCAGTCAAAGAAAAGGAGTTGACTTTGATGAGATTTTCTCACTAGTTGTAAAAATGACATCCATTCGAACTGTGCTGGAATTAACAGCAAGTCTTGACCTGGAGGTTGAACAAATGGATGTCAAAACTGCCTTCCTGCATGGTGATTTGGAAGAAGAGATATACATGGAGCAGCCAGAGGGGTTCAAAGAAAGAGAAAAAGAGAATTATGTTTGCAAGTTGAAGAAAAGCCTATAAGGCTTAAAACAGGCACCAAAACAATAGTATAAGAAGTTTAAATCTGTTACGGGGGAGCAAGGCTACAAAAAGACTACTTCAGACCATTGTATTTTTGTGCAAAAATTCTTTGATGATGATTTCTGATAATTGAAATTCTATGCTTTATTTATGTCAATTTTTAGGTTGATTTTGAGTTAAGTCGTTATTATTTTAGGTTGTTTTTGTTTAAAATAATCTTAAATCTTTAAATGGACTAAATTAAACTTTTATTGTGTTTTTGTCAAATTTTTAGGTACTTTACACGGCGGTAAGGAGTTTCATACCGCCATGTAACAATAAAAGTTAGGAATTGCGTGCATATGAGTTTACACGGCGATAAGGGTGTTTCACACTGCCGTGTAAATAGGATTATCCAAGATTGACGGAGTTTTACACGGTGGGCAGAAATGACCTTACCCCCATATAAATCTAGAAGAATTCAGCTGCTGTCCAGTAGGTGTTTACACAGCGGTAAGGGTGTTTCATACCGCCATGTAAACCAAGCAATTTCCAGAGTTTCATTCCAGTAGGTAGTTACACGGCGGTAATGTATTTACATACCACCGTGTAACCTTTTACCTTCAGTTGTGAACATGATCTACACGGCAGTAATGGGTTTTCATACCGCCATGTAACCTTAACTGATAAATAGGGGCGAAAATTTTTTTAAAAAGAGTTCTTTTCCTGGAACCTTTTATATTCATATTTCTCTGTAACTTAGATCTAAGTTTCCATTTTTAGCAATCTTTATACTCAGGTTTTATTGATTTCAATAAATAGCTTCAGATTCTATATCTCTCTTTACATTTAGAGTTGTAATAGAGGATTTGGATTGAAGAACATCCACATATTTTGGTGATAATTTTATTTTCATATCTAAAATGGGTAATAGCAATTTCTCTTCATTTAATTCAGTTTTTATTTCAATAATGAGTGAGTAGTTCTTTTTCTTGTTGAGGGATGCCTTGAATCCCCAATAACCATGTAAACACTCTATTTGGATTAATTTCTGCATATGCGTTAGTTTTATCTTCTCTAAGCTTATCTGTATGTGATTGATTCTGATGCAAGATTTAGGTTGATTCAGTGTGACGATCTGTTGATTGTATTTGATTCATTCAACTTACATATGCTCTGTTCTATTTCTTTTAGTTTTCTGCTAGTTTAATGAATCCGGAACGGCAGTTTAACCTGTAGACATCTATTTTAATAGGTTCAGAATGGAAGGGGATAATTGGGCTTAGATGTCTTAATCCAGGAATGGTAGGATTATCCAAGTTTAGGATTGAAGACTTGTTTAAAGCTAAGTTATGTGCTGAATCCGGAATGGTAGGTGCATAATTTAGAGAAGTTTAATCCAGAATGGTAGGCTAGGGCTTAGGCTAGGTTGTTCACTGAATTGGTATATGTGTTTGCTTAGTGAGAGTAATTGCATGGTATTATTGGGGAGAATAGGTATTCCTTGGCAAGGCTTTCATTTAATTTAATTACAGTTTTACTAATTTTTATTTAATTGGTAGTCACTCGATTTAGTAATTTCATCATTTAATTTCTTAAAGCCAAAAACTCACACAACAACTTGGGATTTTCTTTAGCATAATTTTAACAAATTGATTCTTAATTCACTATTCCCTTGGGTTCGATATTCGCGGGTCTTAATTATAGTCGCTATATTACTTGTCTATTCATTACACTTGCTGAGCACTGACCAAGTTTTTAGCGCCGTTGCCGGGGAATATAAGGCGTTTTAAAGATTTTATTTGTTAATTTTATGTGTTTGTATTTTATTAATTTTTATTTTTATTCTTTTCAGGTGTTAATAGTGTATGAGCAGACAAAGGCTTCAATAATTAATTCTATTTGACCCTAAAATCGAGCGGACTTTTCATCAAAGGAGGAGGGAGAACAGAGCAAATCAAAATATGAATATCAATCCACCTAATAATGATGGGCCACTCGAGGAACAACAAAGAGAAAGGCAAGAGCAGAATATAAGAGATGATCAAAGACCAAGAACCATTAGAGAATATGCTACCCCACGGTGGAATGAGGATCAAAGGACTATCATATTACCTCAAGCCAACTATTTTGAGCTTAAACCAGCTACAATCACTATGGTACAAAGAAATCAGTTCTCAGGGTTAGATAGTGAAGATCCAGCGCAACATTTGGACATTTTCTTATAGATTAGTGATACACTTCAAATTTCAAATGACACTCTTGGGAAAGGCACAGGAATGGCTGTAAATGTTGCCAAACCAATCTATAAGATCTTGGGAGCAAATGTAAGAGAAGTATTTAATAAGGTTTTTCCCACCAACAAAAATAGGCAACATCAGAAATCATATCTATAATTTCCAGCAGCTTTATGAGGAATCATTTCATGAGGCGTGGGAGAGATTCAGAAGACTTTTGAGAAGTTGCCCTCATCATGAAATCGCTATGCATCAATTGATGTCTACATTTTATGCGAGTGTCAATTCGACAACTCGATCTCTCCTGGATGCAGCCTCAGGTGGAAGTTTTATGAATAAGGTTCCGGAGGAAGCTTTCTCGCTTCTTGATGAGATGGCCACAAATGAAGCTCAATGGGCTAGTGCAAAGACAATGCACAAGAAGCAAGGACACGGAATACACAATATAGATGAGGTAGCAATGTTGAAGGCTCAAGTAGAACTTATGAGAAAGGAGATGAATGGGTTGAAAGTACAAAATGTTTCCTCGTTGTCTCAAGGAGGTGAACATTTTGAAGGAGGTCATATTTTGCATGATACTAGAGGTGGAGACGTTGGAAATCAATTAGTGAATGACGTAAATGCTCTTCACGATTACCGGAGGAGTGATCCGTTCAGCAACACTTATAACCCGATATGGAGGAATCATCCAAATTTTTCTTGGAGGGATGGAAATAAAGCTTCAACTTCTCACAGTCAACTGAGAGCCCCCTTTCACCAAAATAACAACCATCAGCCAACCCATAACCAAGCTTATCATCAAACACACTTTCAAATACCATACCCCTCATCCCAACATTAAGGACAAGGCTCAAATCAACCCCAAGCATATAATCCACTGGGATTCCAACCAAAACCACCTAATCAAGAGAAGAAACCGAACCTTGAAGACATGTTTGCTAGTTTTATGAATAGCCAGCAACAGTTTATGGCTAGTCAAGAAGCAAGGTGGAAATCACAAGATGGCTGGACGAGGAATCAAGATGCCTCAATCAGAAATTTGGAAACTCAAGTTGGGCAACTTGCTAACTCACTCTCTAATAGAACTCAAGGCACATTTCCTGCAAATGTGGATCTTAATCTGAAGGAGGAGGCAAAAGCAATCACTTTGAGGAGTGGTAAGGAAGTTGAGATAAGAAAAGATGAGGTAACAAATGAGATGGAACCTACAGTTGAGGTAAGAAAATTTGACCCTATTTTAGTAAGAGATGCACCAAAAGTTTTGGACAAAGGTAAGAAAGCTATGCATTAAATTGATGAAAGTCTGCTACCTTATCCATCTCTAGCTAGGAAAGAGAAAAAGAATGAACAATTCTCCAATTTCATTGAAATGTTTAAAAAATTGTATATTAATTTGCCATTTGCTGAAACTTTGTTACATATGCCTAAATATGCAAAATTTATGAAGGATCTATGTTCTAACAAAAAGAAGCTAGAGGGGTGTGGCACAATACAATTGTCTGAAAATTGTAGTGTAATTATTTTTAACAAAATTCCTGCTAAATTAGAAGATCCTAGTAGTTTTACATTACCATGTGAATTAGGAAGGAGCTTCATCGGTCAAGCTTTATGTGACTTAGGAGCAAGCATAAATTTAATGCCTTACTCATTATGCAGGAAGTTAAATTTGGGTGACATCAAGGAGACAAGAATGACTCTTTAACTAGCCGATAGATCCATGAAAAAACCAATGGGTATAATAGAGGACTTGCTTGTCAAAGTGGGAAATTTCATTTTTCCTATTGACTTTGTGGTGATGGACATGAAAGAAGATTGGAAAGTACCTCTTATTGTAGGATGACCATTCTTGAATACTGCAAAAGCACTTATAGATGTGAATGGGCAAAAAGTTACTCTATGTTTCAATGATGAAGAGATGAGTTTTGATATGCATAAAGTAATGAAGCACCCCACTGGAGATTTTAAAGAATCTATATGCTTTGTGAACTGCATTGATGAGTATGTAGTAGAAAAATAAGAGGAGATACTGTTAGATGATCCTTTGCAAAGTTGTCTTATGCATTCAATGGAAGTAGAGGACTGTAGAGCTATGAATGTAGAGTTAGATGCTGAGCTAGAAGAAGAAGAAAAGGAGGATACTTTTTGTCCTACAACAGATGAAAAAATTTCTGAACTTAAACCTCTCCCTGACAATTTGAAATATATATTTTTGGAAGAAAATGCTAAACCAGTGATAATTTCTTCTGTTTTGACAGGTGAGGAAGAAGAGATGCTGATTTTTATTTTGAGGAGACATAAAAAAGTAATAGGCTGGGAAACATCATATTTGATGGGCGTAAGCCCAAGTATATGCATGCATGGAATTCTCATAGAGGATGATGTTAAACAAGTTGCGCAACCTCAAAGGAGGTTGAATCCAGCCATGCAAAAAGTGGTAAAAAAGGAGGTATTAAGGCTACTAGATGCAGATATAATCTACCCTATTTTAGATAGTAAGTGGATTAATTCTGTACAATGTGTACCTAAAAAGGGGGGGATTACTGTAGTGAAAAACCAGAACAATGAATTAATCCCTACTAGGACAATTACAGGCTGGAGGGTATGCATAGACTATAGGAGACTTAAAAACGCTACCCGAAAGGATCATTTCCCACTACCCTTCATAGATCAAATGTTAGAAAGGCTAGCTGGTAATAGATTTTATTGTTTCTTAGATGGCTATTCGGGTTATCTCCAAATACCGATTGCACCAGGGGACCAAGAGAAAATAATATTCACTTGTCCCTATGGTAAATTTGCCTATAGACGGATGCCATTTGGGTTGTGTAATGCACCAGCCATATTTCAAAGGTGTATGATGGCTGTCTTCCATGATTTCATTGAGAAATTTATGGATGACTTTACACTTTATGGAAGGGAATTTGAAACTTGCTTAGCCAATTTAGCATTAGTTCTTAGGAGGTGTTAGGAGACCAATCTAGTTCTACACTGGTGTAGACACCGGGTCCCGAGTGCTGCATAAAATGAAAAAAGTGATTTCTGGATTCTTGATTATTCCCTCCGAAAAAAAAAATAATAATAAATATAAATATGTGTGTGTGAAATTAAAAATTAATTAGTTAATTTTGCTAGTTACTTGAGTAATTAATATTATTGTGTGATTATAGTGCATGTAAAATTAAAGATTAATTAGTTAATTAATTAGTTAAAATATAGAATGTTTAATTAATTAGATAAAGTATATGATAATTTAAGTAGGATAATTAAAATTATATAGAATGTTTAATTAACTAGATAAAATATATATGGCTAAATAGATTAATTATATTAAGATGTAAAATATGTAATTAATAGAGTATTTAATTAGTTAATGTGTTAGTTTAAGTAAATTAATTAAAATTGAAAATTAAAAAGAATGGAAAATTGGAGGAAGTTATTAGGGTAACCTAATTAACCCTAATTGGAGGGTATAAAAAGAAGGAGATGTAGAAAGAGAAAGGGGGGCTCTCTCTCTCGGCTGGAAACACAAGCAAAGGAAACCAAAGAAAAAGAAAGAAAAGAGAGGAGAGCAGAAAAGAAAAAGGAAGAAACCAAAGAAAAAGAAAATAGAAGGGGCTCTCGGATGGGATAGAAAGAAAAGGAAAAAAAGAAAAGAAAAACAAGGAAGAAGAAGCCATTGTAAACAAAACAAAAGAAGGAGCAAGAAAGACAAAGAAAAGAAAAAGAAAACGAGAGCAAGAAAGAGAGAACAGAGAGCAAGAAAGGCAAAGATCAAAGGAAAATAAAAGGGAAATAGAAAGAAGAGGAGAGAAGGGAGGAGCAGCCAACGGGAAGCAGACCCACGACGCCAGCGGAAGAGGAAAAAGAAGAAAGAAAAGAGGGAGGAGGCGGGGCTTCCGCCGGCCAGCCACAGCCGCCGATCACCACACGCGCCCCACCACCGGGCAGAGGAGACCGAGAAGCACAGGCCGGCATCAACCAGCCACCGCCACTCGCCGGGAAAAGCCAGATCGGCGAGAGGGAGGCAGCGGCTTCGCACGTGTTTTCCGGCTAATCGGCGCCGTCTTCCGGCGCGTGGACACCGGCGAGGAGCTCAGCGTGCGGCGATCTAGCCTCCGGTGGAGGTGGTGTCCGTCACTGCCGCTCCAGCGAGCCTCCGGCGAGGTAAACTCCAGTTCCCCCTATTTTATATATTTATATATACATATATATTATTATTATATATATATATATTTATTTAATTTCTGAATTTTTATTATTAACATTATTAATATATATATTTATATTTATTTATTATTCTGTTTTAATTTTATTTTTATTATTATTACTATTATCATTATTATATATTTATTTATTTAATTTCTGTTTATTAATATTAATATTATTATTATTATTATTATTATTATTATGATTATTATTATTATTATTATTATTTAATATTATTACTATTATTATTATTATTGAGTTCTATGGTTATTTAATTTTATTGATTTGTGATTATTATTATTTATTTTATTTATTTATTATTAGTATTAATATTATATATTGTTATTATTATTATTATTATTTGCATTATTGCTATTATTATTATTATTATTATTATTATTATTATCAAATGCTATTTGTTTTATTATTAATAATATTATTGTATGATATTATTGTTAGCATTTTTATTTTTGTTAGATTATTATAATTGTCATCATATTTTGCATCCATTAATTCTTCTAATTTAATTCATTTACTTGTTCATTCAGAATTTATTTATTTAGAAGCATGTAATTATTATTATTTTATTTATTTGTGGTCTGTAATAATAAAATGATTTTCGACTGCTCTTAAAAAGAACCACCACACAAATGTTGTCTACTAAATAGAATGTTTGCTAAATAAAACTGGACCAATGTCCTATTTTTGCCGAATAAAACCATCAAATAAAAATCGTTTTTCATAATGAATGCATGCGAGGACCAATGTCCTCATTGTTAATGAATAACCCGTTTTATGCATGTATCGCACATTTACAAACGAGAGTTGTATTCTGCCCTTAGTATTATTGTAAATTTATTTTATGCTTTAATGGTATTTTATTTTATGCTCTTAAATGGATGATTGCGCCTTTAATTTAAATTGCATCGTGTGGAGAGAGAGCGAAATAATAAATTCAAAATCTAATTGTAAAATTAATCAAAGTACGAATAAATGAGAAGTCCCGAACCTATCTCTGGTCTTTGGGCTCAAAGAGGCGAGAGGTTTACCCTCCAAGACACCTCTTGTGTCACGAGATTTTGACGTTAATCCTAGGCTCCTTATAGCGAGAGGTTTACCCTCTAAGACCCCTTTGGTTGGCCCAAAATGGATACTAAGCGCAGTCTTAGACTCTCCGAGGCGAGAGAAACTTTCTCAATGTTCTATTGGGTGGCGACTCCATAAAACCTCCTTGTTGCCCAACATAGACGCACTTGCGATTTATTACAAGCTGTCAGCGGACCCTCAATTGCCCGATCGCCCTCAAGCGGGCGGGCGGTCAAAGGGGCGGCCGCGGGGATTCCGGCTCGCGCGCGTCACAGTGGTGACTCCACTGGGGAGATATTTGAGACTTCGATTCGAAAGTACTTTGGTTAAAATTTACAATTAAGTTTTAGTTTAGAAATTTCGCTTTCTCTCAAAAATTGCATTTACATCCCATTAGAGCTTTAGAATATGCTAGTTTGATCCCTTTATTAGCCTCGGTGCGTTCCCGAAGCACGACCCTATTTTCACTCAATTTAGGGAAGTGTTAAGGATAATCACCAGCCCAAGCCTCGTACCATCAAGGTATATCAAATGGTGACCCGATTGGTCGTTACGCTCCTGATGAGCTAGGCCTTTTGGCAGGGACCTTGCTTGGGTAGCCCTAAAATAACACCACCTTTTGACCAAAGCCCATGTAATGGCAATAGAAACTTCCACTAGGTGACATGTACCATAATATCGTGCTTCCTATTTGGGCCGTCATATATTGAACAAAATCAATTGAATTAGATGGTTTTCATCAAAGGATTTCATGCCCCGGTAGGCCCATCTTGATTTAATCGAATTGTTTAAATATATAATGGCCAAACATCCATGCGCATGTGCTTTAAATTAAGAGTTGTTATGCTGTCGATTTTTCACCGCGCACTATATGCATCCAATGGGTTCCCTGTTAACCCTTGGATAAAGCCCACCTAGGAAAGAGATCGCACGACCCCGTGTGTGGGAGAAATAAGGTTGGAAGGATCTACCTGCTTGCATGTGGCTGTGAATGCTGCACAACATGTGCATACATCACATGTCATTCATGTCAAAAACAAATAAATAATCAAAAAAATAAAATATATATATATAAAATATAAAAAATAAAAAATACATTTCATATTGTGTATATATCCTTTTGCCTACATATTATTTTTCATGTGCATATACCATCACGTGTATATTTATTTTCATGCATTGCATCGCATAATTGCAATTTATTGATTTCTTCACTCCATCTACACAATTCACGATCATGCATTGTATATTGTCATACACGCATCATTCTAACAATTCAAATTTTCAGCCATCATATATTCATTCAAGTGGATTAGAGGTCCTGACGGTCGATTAGTAAGGACAGACTCGCCCTTTGGATTGCTGGAGTTAGTGCTTGATTGGGATCCTGAGCCACTCTCAGCATCTAGTACCTCATCCTCCATGGCGGACGAAACTGGAAACTTAACCACTCAAGACCTTGCCAAGAGACTGGAAGATTTCGAGCGGAGGATGTTAAAAATGATGGGCGCTATGGTTGAGAGGGTTGCTCCTCCTCCTGCCCCACAAGCACCTATTGCTCCACAAACACCTGTGCTAGCAAAAATGAGAAGAAGACTATGTTCTAGATGCTTTGTTCTTTTATTCTAAGAACTTCTTATGGCAGTCTTTGCAATTTCTATATGATGAACAATGTTTTTGCGTACCTGTATATTATTTCTAATGATTTCATTTCTCATTTCTCATGATACATTCATTCATTTTGACATTAATTCAATTAATACTACTGCATTTAATCTTGGAACCTTGGAAAATCCAAGGAAAATTTTGATGGCATCTGATATAACTCCTGTAAAGAGGGAAATTCAGAGAGAAAATAAAAATAAGGAAGAAAAACTAGTTGCAATTAGGGAACTAGATGAAAACTCACTAAGAGCACTAGAACCTTTCTGATTACCCGTCGAAGCGATCTCTGGATAAGACAGAACCTGAAAAATGATTTAGGCAATGTTTTCTTTGCATAGCTCTCTAAATGTCTATTTCCTACCCTTATTCTGCAATCGCTTGCTAGCCCGTTGAGCCTTTATACTGGTATGCTGAATGCGTGCCAATTTTGTTGTTACACACATCAAAACTATCCCCTCGGCTAAAATTATTTTGGCTTCCCTTTAGAAGAGTGGCCGCTCTAAAAGGATGGATGTACGTTTGAACAATTGTTTGGGTTATCAAAAATTGTCTTGGTAAGGACGAGTTTACACTTTGAAAAAAGGGTTTAGTCGTGCATAAAAGGCACGAGCTCAAAAAAAAAAAAAGAAAAAAAAGAAAAGCAAAAAAAAAAAGAAGAGAAAAGAAAATTCGGAAAAAAGAAGAAAATAAAGGCCGAAAAAAAAAGAAAGAAAAGCAAAAAAAAAAAAAAAGAAGAGAAGAAGTAAAAAATAGAGCTGAAAACAGTAACCAATTGACTAGTTTCAATAATTACCCTTTTTTATTCTGATCTCAAGGAGCTAAAATGTTACCGAGCCCAAATTCAAAAAAATGCTTTTGTATATGCAACCAAGTTGAGAACGGTTCATCCATCAGTCGAGAAAATATTGCGGCCATTTTTCTCTAGCGACTTGATCTTTCTTTGATAGCCATCTACCTAAGCCTGACATTACAATCAAAGTAAGACCTTTTGATTTTGGGTTCAGTCTTATCCAATTAGCGGAGATGACCTTCTAAAAAGGTTTGGTACGTAAGAAGAGGCCTATGGTGTTTCTTGAGCTTCAAGCAAGGAGCCACGAGTGCATTCTTGTCTCCAACGTTGCATCTAGAATCCACGTTCAAAGAATAAAACAAGAGCAGAGAGAAAATATTCAATTGTGAAAATCAAAAGAGTGCTGATTGACAACAGGAGTTTGATGCTTTCAAAATCCATCCCGAGATTAGATGAGGTTTTGTATCTTGAGATTAATGCCAAATAATGATCATGTGTTATTAAATCAAATTGAAATACGTGCATTTATACAATGATATTGATGTAACCAGAGCAGTTCATCTTGTATACTCAAAGCTACTGTCTATCCGCTGCTGCTCTCATCATTCAAGCACGCCAATCAACTCATCATGTTGTTAGCTGCGAAGCCAGTGTCTACAGTTGTGCTTCATGTCAGGAATCAAGTCTGTGCAACTGTGATTTGAGGCACAAGCACATGACAGTCACACCCGAAAGATCTTTGGTAACAATTTCAGCTTCTTTGCAAATAAAAAATAAAAAATAAAAAAAAATAAAAATAAAAAGAGAAAAGGCCGTTAGAGATGAAAACTGTAATTGGCGCTCTAAGCAAAAGTTAGGCCAAAAGGGCAGGGTGAAAACCTGGAAACAGGCAGTCTGTCCTAAAAACAATTAAAAAATAATAATAAAAAAAAAGAAAAGCTGCTGGATTGGGTTGGGTCCATTCCAGGCAAAAATAAGGCACGGGGTCATGTGAAAATCCGAAAGGACGCATTTCCCGCCAAGAAAAGCTAGTGTGAAAATCCACAAGGGACGCACTATCTTAAAATAATGACTACAGGTTTCAGATGAGAACCTTACGATCCCCAAAAAGCATGAAATTCAAAGGCAATTCCAGAAGGCACTAATCTTACTGCAAATTGCAATCAAATCGGCTGTCGCCTCCAAATCCAATTAGAGGAATTTTTATACTGCATTGCTGCATACATACGCATCTCACGTGCATGCTCACAATTTTTTCTGCATATTCGCTTTTCTAAGTCTTACAGAAAAAGAGACTCGATGCGGACACCGGCAGAAATCGATTGACGACATCATTCCATCCATCAATCAAGACAATCAAACCCAAGACCTCTCAGGGGGCAGTTCTCATCCCAAGACCTCTCAGGGGGCAATTATCAAAACATGAAGACCTCTGAGGAGGCAAATCTCAAAGTCCTCTGAGGAGGAAAATTCTCCAAGTCCTTTGAGGAGGCAAAATCTCAAAGTCCTCTGAGGAGGCAAAACCTCAAAGTCCTCTGAGGAGGCAAAACCTCAAAGTCCTCTGAGGAGGCAAAATCTCAAAGTTCTCTGAGGAGGCAAAACCTCAAAGTCCTCTGAGGAGGCAAATTCTCCAAGTCCTCTGAGGAAGCAAAACCTCAAAGTCCTCTGAGGAGGCAAAACCTCAAAGTCCTCTGAGGAGGCAAATTTTCTAAGTCCTCTGAGGAGGCAAAATCTCAAAGTCCTCTGAGGAGGCAAATTCTCCAAGTCCTCTGAGGAGGTAAAACCTCAAAGTCCTCTGAGTAGGCAAAACCTCAAAGTCCTCTGAGTAGGCAAAACCTCAAAGTCCTCTGAGTAGGCAAAACCTCAAAGTCCTCTGAGGAGGCAAATTCTCCAAGTCCTCTGAGGAGGCAAAATCTCGAAGTCCTTTGAGGAGGCAAATTCTCGAAGACCTCTGAGGAGGCAAAATCCCGAAGTCCTCTGAGGAGGCAAATTTCAAAGACCTCTGAGGAGGCAAATCCCGAAGTCCTTTGAGGAGGCAAATCTTGAAGTCCTCTGAGGAGGCGAATCTTGAAGACCTCTGAGGAGGCAAATCTTGAAGTCCTTTGAGGAGGCAAACCCCGAAGACCTCTGTGGACGCAAACCCCGAAAACCTCTGAGGAGGCAAACCCCAAAGCCCTCTGAGGGGGCAAAATCCCAAAGTTCTTTGAGGAAGCAAATCTCGAAGCCCTCTGAGGAGGCATCTCTTTATTCGACTCTCGGCAAGAAGGCAAGGTCTCTGCCACAGGTATGTAATCCCCTCTCTCTTCCTCTTTGAAATTTGGCTCACCTAGGTGTCTACCACTAGCTTCTCCAAAATTGGGGGCAACTGTAGACACCGGGTCCCGAGTCCGGCATAAAATGAAAAAAGTGATTTCTGGATCCTTGATTATTCCCTCCGAAAAAAAATAATAATAATAAATATAAATATGTGTGTGTGAAATTAAAAATTAATTAGTTAATTTTGCTAGTTACTTGAGTAATTAATATTATTGTGTGATTATAGTGCATGTAAAATTAAAGATTAATTAGTTAATTAATTAGTTAAAATGTAGAATGTTTAATTAATTAGATAAAGTATATGATAATTTAAGTAGGATAATTAAAATTATATAGAATGTTTAATTAACTAGATAAAATATATATGGCTAAATAGATTAATTATATTAAGATGTAAAATATGTAATTAATAGAGTATTTAATTAGTTAATGTGTTAGTTTAAGTAAATTAATTAAAATTGAAAATTAAAAAGAATGGAAAATTGGAGGAAGTTATTAGGGTAACCTAATTAACCCTAATTGGAGGGTATAAAAAGAAGGAGATGTAGAAAGAGAAAGGGGGGCTCTCTCTCTCGGCTGGAAACACAAGCAAAGGAAACCAAAGAAAAAGAAAGAAAAGAGAGGAGAGCAGAAAAGAAAAAGGAAGAAACCAAAGAAAAAGAAAATAGAAGGGGCTCTCGGATGGGATAGAAAGAAAAGGAAAAACAGAAAAGAAAAACAAGGAAGAAGAAGCCATTGTAAACACAGCCTTATGGCATTTTACTAGTTGCCACCCTTTGAACGATTGTCCCATTTGCTAATGTATTTAAAGTCACATTTGATTGTTAGGAAAGTAGTCACAGACATTTAATGAGTAACCATGATTGAACCTTTCAATATTGTATTTTAAAAATCAAATACTAAGATACAGAATTTTAATAAATAATCCATGGCCTAAAGAGAACTAGAAGTTGTATATTATAACCATCTCAGGATTCAAACAAAAAGCCGCATCAACTAGCATCTATCTGCAGCTAGAACATATAATATTTCTAGAACACTTTTCAATATACTACAACAAAGATCACATGTTACCATCAAAAATTAAAATTAAATTCAAGACATTATTAAAGAGGCTTGTCTCTCATCAAGTAAGATTAAAATGAAATTCATATTAGGAGCTATAAACAAAAGAATTAGTTAAGCCATGTGATGGATATGGAAATTATAACAAATATAATTTAATTGAGGTATCATAATAAATGGTACCTACCTATTGTAGCGCAGAAACTCGTTGCGGAAGCATCTACAAGAATCCCGTTTGTTTTTGGTCACTGGCCTGACTTTTATCCACATGCGGGATAATAGCAGCTATTCCATAATCTAAAAGCCCCTGAAAGATTAAGACAAAAATAATCGTGAGTGGGAACGAGCAGTCTTGCGGCGTATACGTTTTCTCGTTACCAAATAATGAGGACCTCACCTCTATTTATAGAGATCCTAAAAGCTAGAAACCTAACTCTAGTTTAATTCAGACTCTTTCTAAGATAGGATTGGTAATTTTAATCAGATTAAATAACTCAATTTAATCTGGATTGGAACTCAATCCATTATAGAGTTATGGGCATATCCCAACTCTATCATCTCCCACTTGCATATGACGAAACGCATTCCAGTCTTAATCTTTAGTTATACTGGCAAATAGATTGTGTGACCAGCATACCTCGAGAGCACTAGTGCTATACACCTGTTAGGGATATATAGCGTTTCGAAAAACAAGATCCTCCTTTTCACATATGCCTAACCCTAGATTGCCCTCTCACATTTATTGTTTTAACTGATGATCTCATAAAATAATTTTCGTGTTCACTATTATGTCTCTACTCATAGAAACTATAATAGGCATGCCGGTGAACCACGAAACATTATGAAAGTGATCAAAAGGCTATCTTCCCCTCTTACTGTATGCCATCCATCATGATTCAACTCGCTTTTCTAGTTAGATCCTTCAGGCCCAAATTTTTCCCCGGCCTCTTGGAAACTAACTAAGCTAGCCACATTGAACCATAGTTCAGGGATAAGTTAAGGGTTCTAAGGGTCGAAATATAAATAGGGTCTCATAATAGGGAAAGTTGAGATCAATAATATTATTAAATTCCCATCCCTTCGGTCACATAAGCACACACGGTATAAAACATGTATTATGGTGTTCTTTCCTTCCCTTAAAGGAGCGCATGTCTCACATTTCGATAATGTGTATATCTAACACCATACAGAAGCGTAAGGTTGCAATGCACCGAAGCACCCAACTTTAGTCCGCTTACTTAAGGACTACTTTTGTAACACCCCGCCATCCCCGTTGGAAGGATACCGGAGTGCCACACGGGCAAACACATATAATCAAATCCATATACACATGTATAAACAAAAATCGAAGGAAATATAAAGAAACTTTTAATCATTTAATAGTAAAATCCTGTTTACATATAACATATATCAATATCGTTTTACAAAAAGAGGCTCGTAAGCAAATACATATACAAAAATAATATTTGTTCCTTTACAAAAGATTTACTTTGCTATACACAAGCCATATACAAAAATTTACAGCGGAAGACTTCAAAAATAACTTCATCAAAAGACTCCTAGTGGCCGACCTGCAGATATCCGACTCTGAACTGAACTCGCCACCTGCACGGGAAAAGAGCCCGTGCTAAGCGATAACGCTTAGTGGGGAGGAACAAAACAAACGCACAATATGTATATACAGTATTTATAGCAATACAATAATCTAATGGTTCATAATCAAAGGCATTGAAATTACATGTAAACATATCTCAAAATTCATTACTTAACATGCATAATTATATATACAATACAAGCAACCAAGTATTCAATTCATAATTCTCATCATTTCAAGTATACAGATTCAAGGTGTGATATAAAGCTATGCAAGAACTCATATACATCATATACTTATAATCATGTCACTAATGCATTTCAACATATGCAACACATTTAAACATATAGCCTGATTAGTCTCAAAATACTCTCTAGAAGTGGATACGGTCAAATGGATACTGATAGAACACAGTATCCCAAGCATATAGAGACATGAGTCTCAAACATGTATTTTTCATATAGAGACCGAAGTCTCGCATTAAATCCATATAGACCAAACATGGTCGAAACAAGGATCCATACGGACCCACCTATAGTGTTTTAACATATAGCAGCTGCACGCACACTGACCTAAGTAAGCGCTTACTTATCCACTACTATGACTATTCAGGCTTAAAACTCAACTCAACAATTCAAGCACCAATATCAATATTAAATACAACTAAATGCAAATACATATTTCACGTGTACATGTGTCTAGATCAAAATAAGAAACATTTAAATATCCAGTATCAATTATTGAAGGCAGAAATACAAATAGTTCACATTCAAGTCAAATTATGTTCATGTAAAATATAAACTAGTAAATTATGTACATTAATTATTTAATCAGGTATACAACTCAATACTAAGCAATTATTAATTACAATTCAGATATTAACCCAAAACATTTGTCATGTAGTGCAAAAACTATTGAAAACAGAAGTTAAAACTTCACTTTGGAAAAACAGGGCAGCAGGTAGAGGCCGGTCACGCCGTGACCATTCGTCACGTCTCGTGACGCTGGTTTCTCGCAAGCGCCACACCGAAGAACAAGGCAGTCACGGCGTGACCATCAGTCACGTCCCGTGACGCCTGAGAGGAGAGGAAGAGAAGTCACGATCTCGTGACACGCAGGGAGGCAGGCGAGGTCGCGAGACGTGATGCTCCATCACGTCGCGACTTCGCCAAGGGAGGCAGGTCACGGCGTGATGCTTCATCATGCCACGTGACTTCCCAAAGGAGGGAGGTCACGGCGTGATGCCCCATCACGTCACGTGATCTTCCTCTCACAGCTTCTTCTTCTCCAAACCAATTTTTCAGAAATCCCAGAAAACGTGAAAAACCAGAAAATCAGAAAAACAGAGTACTTTTAAAATTCAAAACGCCAATTTATCTAAAACTATTTTTCATGTAAAAATCATGCTATTACGTACCTTTAAGTCTTCAGGGTACATTCACATCAATTAAAACACAAATAACACATTTATACAATTATAACAGAGGCAATGTCAGAATACCAATTTTCCAGGATTTCCACATTCAATCTCATACATATTCATCTCATTGCATGTTCATGTCTTTCCTTTTCTACTGTAATTGTATCAACAACATTACATAACTCTAGCATTTCAATATACAAACACACACAAACACATTAATACCAACACTGAAAGCAGGATCCAGACTGAGAAAACAAACACTCCCAAACCTGAATGAAGTCCCAAAAACGCCCACTGTACTCTTAGTCCACCACTTTATCCTTTCCCTTATCCTTCCTCTTCTCTTCAACAGATTACATATACCAACAAATAAACCAAAATCAATCCATAGAAACAGTAATTGAGCAATCCTTAAACAGAGAAGACGGAGAACCAACTCACCTTCTGAACTTCAAAGCTTAAAACCCAAACTCAAGACTGATGACCACACATGCAAGTAGGAAAGAACAGAAAAGAAAAAAAAATGAAGAAAAGGGCAGAATGTGGTTTACGTGAGAGAGAATCAGAAAAGAAAGAGAAAACTTTTTCAGTTCTTTGTTTTCCAACTAACTAAATTTTCTCAGACTTCTCCTTTCCCTCACCACGTGCACATCCTCCTTCCACTTGGCACACATGCACATGAATCACAATCCACTAATTCCCTTTTAACAGATTACTAACAGTTCTTTTTCAAATCTTCAAATAGGTCCCTCTTAATTCCTTTATACTCACTAGAATAAAATCTGCACTCTAATTACATCCAATTCCAGCAATTAAATCTCTTTCCTCTTGTAAATTACTCAATTACCCTTAATTGCCCAATTAAAATTGCTAATTCCAATTAGGCCACTAATGGGGTGTGACAACTTTTGGCTTTTTAGATAGAACATGGTAGTTACATATAACTGACCATCGGATTCCATACAATCCTTATTTTTGGATCTCAATCCAAAGTATATAACTTTATGTATGTCTTTATCTCGCACTTTAACAAGACTCATCTTGTAATTTCTGCAAGACGGCACTTTTATTTTGAACAGGCTCTCGAGCATTCTCATATATTTAAAAATTGCCTCATCTTAGTTTTTGCTAACTCATTGACAAAACTAAGGTAAACACCCTTGTGAGTGGGCTACTTTTCTGTCCGACATGCTCAATCTCATATCAATAACAGTAAATGTTTACACATAAACATTCACACTCATGTATTGCCAACAATAAACTTTGGTTATTATTCACAAATAATAACATTAAGGGATTATATAAAATATAACAGTACCAATTAAATTCTACGCAAACCTCGAGATCTAATGTATTTCTCAAAACACATCTCTCGTTACAAGTTTACTCAACGGACCTACATGCGTAGAAACGTACTGTAAGTTCACTTCTCCTCGTGCAACAATATCTCTCATGTATTGATAGTTAACGTTGATATGTTTAGCTCTACTATAAGCTATCAACAATTGACTGTCACTATAGACTGTCACTGATACCTCTGAGACAGTTACTCTTAAATGGCTCACAAACCATTTCAGTCAAACTGTCTCCTGTACTGCAATTGAGGAAGTGACAT
Source organism: Excoecaria cochinchinensis (assembly GCA_947683425.1). NCBI lineage: Eukaryota > Viridiplantae > Streptophyta > Magnoliopsida > Malpighiales > Euphorbiaceae > Excoecaria > Excoecaria cochinchinensis. Next base: position 6,936,384 of record CANTUQ010000055.1, read on the forward strand.
ATTCAACTTTCACTATTGACAGGGCTAAACACGTTTAATTCTTGTTACTCCACGAGATGGCACTCTTGCCAAACAAGAATATGAAACCTGAAGTGGATTTTCTCTCATCTACATCTCCTGCCCAATCAATGTCTCTGTATTCTCTCAATGCAGATCATTTTCTTGAAATAGAGAGAATAATCTGCTGTACCTTTAAGGTATCTAAGTATCCTTTTAATTGCTTCCAATGTGCTTTGCCTGGGTTAGATTGATATCTATTTACTATGTCCACTGCATAGCATATATCATGTCTTGTACATAACATTGCGTACATAAGACTACCCAGGCACTGGCATATGGAACGTTCCTCATGCGTTCAATTATTCTCTGATTCTTGGCAATGGGGTAATCTATGAATTTGCAATTTTGCATATTAAATTGCTCAATGTCTTTGTTGATATATTTCTCTCAAGAAACAGACAACAATCTTCTAGAATGATCTCTTGAAATCTTAACTTCAAGAATGTAATATGCATGACTCATATCCTTTGTCTCAAAGTTAGATGATAACCAATCTTTGATTTCATTTATGTACCATTTATCATTTTCAGCTTTAAGTATGTCATCTACATACAATGCCAAAATGATAAATTCATTTTCAGAGCTTTTACTATAAACACAATGATCTTTATCAATCATGTTGAACACATTCGACATGATTGTATGATGAAGTTTCAAGGACCATTGTGTTGAAGACTGTTTAAGGACATAGATTGAACTCATCAATCAGCAAGCCTTATATTTGCTGCCTTTTTCAATGAAACCTATAGGTTGTTCCATCCAATTCTCCATTGAGAAAAGAAGTCTTTCCATCCATTTGATTAAACTCTAGGTTTAAACTCGCCACTATGGCCATAATTAACCTTATGGACGTAAATCTTACAACAGATGAGAAAGTCTACTCATAGTCAATCTCCTCCTATTGTGTGAACCCCTTAGAGACTAGCCGAGTCTTATATCTTTCGATACCTCTATCAGCCTTTCGCTTTACTTTGAGAATACATTTATTCTCAATTTGCGTCCTTCCAGTAGATCAACTAGTTCACAAATATGGTTTGATCTCATGGATGCCATTTATTTCTTCCATTGCTTTAATCTATTTTCCTTAGATGGGCATAAAAAAGCCTTTTAAATATTTTATGCTCTTTCTTTGTCTTGTGGGACAACTAAAAGGGCTTCGTTCAAACCTTTAATTTTAAATTGTCGGTATGGAACACTTATCCTTTTAGATTTTTGCAGTTCTGAATCTTGATAAACATGTCTCATATATTTATCATAATTCATAATGCTCCCACTGGGACCATGTTCCAGACTCCCACTGGAGTCAGGAATACTATATTCTTTACTCCCACTGAAATCAAGAATACTCCCACTTGAATCAGGGTCTCAAACATCCGGATCGTTTGGAGGATGAGGGTCTTAACCTTCTTCCTCTAAATCCCTCCCACTCGGATGGAGTGAACCTCATGGTTCCTCTTCCTGATATTAATCGAAAGTGAAATCTTAATTCATTTCGCCCAACTTTGAAGATTCATCCTCTTAAGAATATGACGTCCAGTGATTCAAATTCTGTCATTACGCCGTTTTCTTGCTTATCCATAAAAATGTATCTTTTTGATACTTCAGAATATCTCACATAGTTACTCTTTTTACCTCTTGGTCTCAAATTTACCAAATTGGGTTATCATGGATGCAAGCATTACAACCTAAAAGTTGTAAATGGTTTAGGTCAGCTTGTCGATCAGTTCACAACTCATAAGTTGTGGTAATGGCAGATTTGGAGGGCATACAGTTCAGAACATATGTGGCAGTCAATAAAGCAACTCCCCAATAGGAGATAGGCAAATTTGCCTCTGTCATCATAGATCTAACCACATATAGGAGAGTTTTATTTCTCCTTTCCTCAACACCGTTTTGTTGTGGATTTCTAGGAATGAACAACTAATGTTCAGTCCTTTTTCATCACATAAAACTTTAAATTTATATGTAAGACCTCTGTCAGTTCTTAAAGCTTTGATTGTTTTGTCTAATTGATTCTCAACTAAACTCATATAAGTCTTGAAGCAACTCAAAGCTTCTGACTTGTGAGAAATCAAATAGATATGACCATACCTGGTACAGTCACATTTAAATGTGATGAAATAGTAGGCCCCATGCCTTGCCCTCACATTTATTTCATGACCACATACGTCAGAACGAACTATTGCAATGGAAATTTGGCTCTAGTACCCTTTTTTGAATGATTTTCTAACTAGTTTTTCCTTTTTAGACAATGCTTTCATGTGGGCAATTCAACCTTATTTAAATCGCCTACTAAACCTTCTTTGACTAACCGACTCATTCGGTTTTGTCCAATATGGTTTAATTTAGCATGACATTATTTCACATTATTCTCATAACAATGTGAAAAATAATAAATTAAAGGAAAATAGTCATGGTCCACATCCATAATAATAAAATCATTCAGGCATAAGCATACATTGTCATCCTCAAAACGTAAATTGAAAATAGATTTCAATAAAGCAATAACAGAACCTAAATTTCATAACAAAAGTATCTCTATCCCTTGTTACATAGTCTATTGTTCTAAATCTATCACCCACAAATGATGAAATTCAGAACTAGATACATAAATTTTTACTCACTCTTGAGTCAAAATAGTGTATCTTTATAGGCACAATGCAGTCTCTTTGCATAGTGTCCTTTTAGGCAATTGAAACATTTCACTCTTGAATTGTTCACCTCATTTTTTCCTTAGGACTTTTTGTGATTCTATTCCTTTTAGTTTTCAGGCTCTCGAGCCTTTTCCTTATCCCTACTTTTGAAGCTTCTTTTGTTGTTCTAGTTAGAACTCATTCTATTAGAACAGAACTGTGCCATATGCACAATGGCGTTGACCTTAATCACTGCCAGAAGGTCACTTTTAAGCTCCAAATGACAAGCGACATCCTCAAATGTCAATATGCTTATCCATGTGAGTTAGTTGCATCTTCACATGCTACCAACTCTCTTGGGTAAGGATTTCATAACAGTTTGGACCTACTACTCATCAGTCAACTTATGACTAAGTTCACTAAGCTTACTTATTCTTTTCCATCTCACTCAGATGTTTTCGCATCGAATAATCAGACTTTTTTTGATATGTATCAAATTTGATCGTCAATGATCGGAGTTTATTCAGAGTCATATCTCTGAACTTCTCCTGCAAAGCAATCCATAGATCTATTGCATTTTGATACTTGCGGAATTGATTAGTGATGTGATGCGATATTGGCATCTCGGTCCCGCCTATGCTGGGCAATGCTTCAAGCACATACTGGATCTTCGTATTCCAAAATTGAGGATTTGAGATCCTCTTGCTCTTCAAGCACATACTGGATCTTCGTATTCCAGATTTCATAATTGTCAACATTCATCTTAATATCTATATTAAGGGCGACAATTGACTTGGAAGCAGTATCCATTAGGATCTTCTGATCTCAAATGGAATAATATTGCACATTTTTAAGGGAGATAAGGCTATACATGCAATTTACTATACATCTGAAATAATAACCTAGTAAAATTTTGTATTAGGCTCAAATTCGAAAAGGCTACTTATAGTATCTAATTACCCTCTAAGTCCTAATGTCCAACCTTACAGGTTAAAATTTCATACATAATAAATCTGAATTATTGGATTATTAAGTTTTTAAACTTATAAGGGGATTTTATTAAGCCTCTACTTAATAAACATGCAATCATTTTACTCATAAAATATTGCAAGGCAGTTAACAATTAAAATAAACACATTTATTATAAAGTTAAATGCCATTATAATAAATAAACACATTTATTTAACCAATAAATAAAATCCAATAATTCCAAAATAAGACACTCATGTCAAATAATAATAGGAAACATAAATCCTATTTAAATAACAACAAATGCCAACTCCAATTGACACTTATGTCAACTATTATTGAAGTCTAGATTTCATAAATTTTTTTTAGTTATTAGGATTATTTCTTTGACCGATTTTATCAATTCATCAAACAACTCATAAGTCAAATGATGAAGCCATGGACGGTGCTCGCTCCGTCCATTTCTCAATACCATCACAGATTTTAGTGTTGCTTCTCAACACTTGTCCTTTTGGCAACTCTGACCAAAATTTTATTTCCATACTCAGACCACCAATCCAAATGCACTCTTGCATTTGTTCTCACACATGTATTTTATGATGCACTATTGCATCAATATCATCAGCTCAAATCTTCCTTCGCATTCTCATGTTGCTTATTGATTGCACTTTTACATTTCTCAAAGCAACCTATGCGTAATTTAAGGAAGAACTAGTGTCCTTATTCAACATTTCTGTAACATATTTACGAAAAAATTTATACACTCATGTATAAATACACATGATTGACACACACTTCAATTAATAAATAAGGACAAAATCTCCAAAATTTTTTAAAATATATTTAAAAATTTTCGAAAGCAGAAAACACATTTTCTACACATTTTTAATATTTTATTTTGAAATTAAACACATTTAAATATCAAAATACACACAATTTATTTTTTGGTCATTAACAAATTTTGAAAACATGACTAAAAAATCAGAAATAATTTGAAAAAATTATTTGACAAAAATCGGAGCTGAAATGGTGGTTGGAGAACGCCGCACGCGCCATCACCCGTCGACAAGGGGGAGGAAGACGCGCTCAAGCGCCACACGTGCGTCCTCCCACTCGACCAGACACGTATTACAACCACATCATGCTATGTGTCCGATTCCTATAGGTCCACCTGGCGCCTACGTGGCACACAGGTACACGTCACCGCCACATGGCATGACACGTGTCATCCACGTGGTAGTGTCTCATTGGTCTACATGTCATACGCGACACTTGGAAGACCTCTGTCTGACACGTGTCGACCCCTGATTAGGCCACGTGGCGCCCTTGTGGCACATGTGACACGTGTGATCCACGTGGCGCGACCACAGTCAACCACGTGGCTAATGACTATTAGGCCACGTGTGCATGGCCTCAGCCATTGGGCCACGTGTCTACGTGACGCATCACTGCTGACACGTGGCTACGCGCGTGTGAGCTAACGCCCACGCGTACACGCCGAACGTATTGTGGCGCGTGTAGTGCACGTGACGCCTTCCCGACCAATTCCGGCTCTCCATTTCCGGCCGGTGGGGGTTTTTCAGGGTCTGTGAATCCATTGGTAAGGTCAAAAATTAAAAATCTGGACTTCTAGTTAGCCGTTTTGAACACTCATGTTCGTCCCCTCGGGTTTCAGTGTACGCATACACGAAATTGAGCCGAAATATATACGCATATATATTTTTCACACAAAAATTAAATTCTTGTTGTGTTCAATGCATCCCAGATCTAATAATTTTACACATAAAATTTTAGATCTATTTAGCCACATGCCAGGATGCAAAAACAACGGCTCTGATACCAATGATGGATATGAAAATTATAACAAATATAATTTAATGGAGGTATCATAATAAATGGTACCTACCTCTTGTAGCGTAGAAACTCGTTGCGAAAGCGTCTACAAGAATCCCGTTTGTTTTTGGTCACTGGCCTGGCTTTTATCCATATGTGGGATAATAGCAGTTATTCCACAATCTAAAAGCCCCTGAAAGATTAAGACAAAAACAAGTGTGAGTGGGAACGAGCAGCCTTGCGGCATATACGTTTTCTCGTTACCAAATAATGAGGACCTCACCTCTATTTATAGAGATCCTAAAAGCTAGAGACCTAACTCTAGTTTAACTCAGACTCTTTCTGAGATAGGATTTGGTAATTTTAATTAGGTTAAATAACTCAATTTAATCTGGATTGGAACTCAATCCATTATAGAGTCATGGGCGTATCCCAACTCTATCACCATGAATAAATATATCAAACAATAAATATTTCTTAATTTTCTACAAGTCCAACAATTTATTGCTAGATGTTTATACAAATCACCGCTCTACACATAAGTTTTTAGATCTGAAAAGTTAATTTATTAATCAAACAACACAAGCAAAATGGATATTTAAAAAAAAAACAGAGCAAGAATGAGGTCGCTTGCATCTTAAGGGAAGGAATTAACTAGAAAATGATTGCAAAGATAACAACAGCTTACCATGATAACCTAAAATATGCTTGCCATTGAGAAATAATTATGGAATAGTATGTTGGCCAACTAGTTCTAGAAGAACATATTGAACTTAAGCCCCCTCACTTGAAACAATTTGAAGACAAAATGCCATTTAAAACCACTTCGATTGTTTAGAAACATCTAATATAAATTAATGAAAAAAATGTGCCTGATAGATTTAAATCCATAAAGTTGTTAATTTAGTTCTTTGAATTTGAACTTGGCATGCAAGCGATGCCTAGTGACAACAGAAATCAAAGTATAATTCATCATTCCATTTATCACACGATAACCAAAGAGAGGAGAAAAACAAACAAATAAACAAATAACTTTTTTTTTCAATTATCTATACAAATCTTAGTCACATTAAGTATCAATTCTTCAATTGACATACATAAATGGCAGAATCAATTTAACATATTTCAGCATTATATCAACATTATTACAAAAAAAAAAATGCCAAAATGATTAAACATATGCATACCAAAGTGGCGCCAAGAACCGAAAACGGAACAAACGCGGGCAAGATCAGAAGGGTCGTCTAAATGCGAGAAGAACTTAATGGACATATCATCTCCAATCCACTTCACAAAATCACAAAACCCTCACCAGCAACTGTCATACGTATAAAAATTCTTCAATTGCAAAGGAACTATTATACGTATAAAAATTCAAACAAATGTTTGTCCCTCTTTTTATTTTATTTAAAATTCTGTATATAATAGCATGAATAATATTAGTTTTGAAGTTTTACAAAAGAAAACACAAATCACAGAATTTATCATTAACAAATTATTCAGTTTTAAAAAAAATCTCTGCAAAGTAAATTCTGTAGTGCACATACCAGTTAAAGCGAGATTCCCAAAATTTTATCTCCATTCTACCTGTCACCATCATCGGAGCCTCGCCGAAGACACCGCCATTGTCAACGTGAAGCGCAGGACACCCGAAACCCATCGCCGGTGGTCACGCACCCAAACATCATTCCGTTTGGTTGGAATCGCCGTCGAAAGGCGTTGTCTTCCCTTTTTGATCTCCCATTTTTCGGCAGCTGAGGGTGATTGGTGGGTACCGGAACGAGTGCCCGCTTGCCAGGAGCCCAGCGGTGCCGTTCGTGCCGCCATTGGATCCTGGAGTTGGCCGGAACTGCGAAAAGAAGTTTCGGCTTCTCTCTCCCTCTCTCTCTCGCTTCCCTCCTCTGTTTTCCCTTTCCTTTTTTTCTTGTGTTATAACTATTCTTCATTAACTTTTCTTTCTTAAGTTATTTTTATTATTTTATTGTTCTTATTCTTATTTTTTTTGTCATTTGGCTGTTTTTTTATATATATATATATATATATATATATATATATATATATATATATATATATATATATACTAATATTTAGTTACTTATTTGGCTATAATTAAATATATTTAATTTTATAAATTTCAAATAAAATTTCGGGTCATTTGGCTCAAAATTGACATTTGGTAAATTTTTAACCTATCGAATTACTATTTACAGCATCGAAAATTTTCAAAAAATTCTTTATTTTTAAAAAAATAACAAAGTTAACCGATAATTTAATTAATTAATTTGTATAATTATTTATTTGTCGGGGGGTTGCAATATATACATACATATATTAATTTATATATTTTAATTTAATCATTTAGTCAAAGTTATTAATTGAAAACCCAAAAATAATATCAACAAAAATTACTTAATAAATTTCTTTATTAATATTAATTTAAGTTCACACATCTAATATTTTCATTAAATTTTTAAATAATTGAATAATAAAAAATTTATTTTAGACAAATTAAAATTCACGTGTAAAGCAAAAATATTAAAAATAATTAATAACTATAAGTATATATGCATACTTTTATTAATATTATAATCAATTTTACCGACGAAATAGCGACGGATTATTCCGTTATTTAAAAAATTTGAAAATTTTTTAGCGACTGAAAAATCAGTCGCTAATTCTAGTGTGTTTAGCGACAACAAATTTAGTCGCTAAATCCATCGCAAATAAAGTCACTAAAATTGCCTCCAAATTTAGTGACTGATATTGCCCTCGCTAGTGTAGCGACAGATTTTTTTAGTCGCTAAATTAATTGCAAAAATTAGCGACAGATTTTTTTGTCGCGAAAAAGGCGCGACAAATTGGCGCAATTAGCTACTAAAATAGTGCAGTCGCTAATTTTCTTTTTTTTTTTTTATAGTGATTGATGGCTAGGAACTGAATTTTATTGTTAAAATAACTTTTATTTCCTAGTTTAGTTATACGTTTTTTTTCTTTGAACTCTTAATTCTATGTTTTCTAACAATAAAACTTTGGCAAGAAATGACATTTCTCCGAACTCACTCTTAATTATTATTATTATTATAGAAGAAGCACTTAATTGGCATCTCTTGCAAGGCTCGTAAGTGTACTCTATTTCACCGAACAGTGGCGATAGAGTAAAAGAGACCACATATGTCCTATCAAAGGGAAACTGGAGAGCTTAAAGGTGAATAATTTCTTTATTTATGATGTGCTGCTAATTTGTTCATATTCCTAAGCAATATTTCCACAAAAAGGTCACTTCTTTCGAAAACCAATAATAAACTATTCAATCTATTACTCTATCCGTTACTTAATAATTGTCACTTTTTAGACAATTTCATATTTCACTTTAGATGTCATTTTTAAACTTTTTATGCAACATTAATTTTCTTTTTTCAATTTTCAATACGATGTTAATTTTATATTACATTTTCAATGTTATTCAACCAATTAGATTTAAGTTACAATTTTCGAAATAATAAAAATAAGGGTAATTTAGTCATTATCTACTGTATTTAATTCTAAATTTAGGCCTAATTAATATTTCTTAATCCTAGCGAAAATAGTAAAAGTGGCAGATATTGAGGAAAATAGTAAAAGTGGCAGATATTGAGGAACGGATGGAGTAAATTCCTAAGTAATTAATGCTAGCATTTAATTTTGTTCTATTTTAAATGTCTCCTTAATTAATGCTACCATGATAACTAATTAGTGTTTTGAAAGAATTCAGGTGGATGATAAGCATGAATATTCATGTGAGAATAGAAATCTCCATGTTCATGGATGGATAAGCTTTGATCCGCTAGTAGGATTCTGGCAAATCAAAGGTCAATTTTACTCATGGTCACTCAACTTATCACTTATCGCGCAAAAATAACCGACTTTTTTTTTCTTACTTAAATGTCACTGAACTTTTAACATTATTGCACAAAAGTCATGTTGACCGGAATCCGGCGACAACGCTTGCCGGATTGATGACTTTTTTGCAAAAATGTTAAAAATTCAGTAACATTTAAGTTGAAAAAAAAAAGTTAATTATTTTTGCGAGATAAATGATAAGTCTAGTGACCGTGAGTAAAATTAATTTAAATGTAGCATTTGTTGAACTTATCAATCCGGTAAGAGTCGTCGCCGGATTCCGGTCAACATGACTTTTGTACAATAATGTTAAAAGTTCAGTGACATTTAAATAAGAAAAAAAAAAGTCGGTTACTTTTGCGCGATAAGTGATAAGTTGAGTGACCATGTGTGAAATCAACCCCATCAAATCACACCAAGCTATTTTCTCTCTCAATAGAACAACTTTATTCTATCAAATTTCGCCGACTCTCACCTTCTTATAATCAGTCCATTTTGAATAGATATAAAATTAAATCTGAATTATATATAGATGTTTCTGAGTGCTCATTATGGTGGAGAAGACCTTGTACTGAAACTCAATCAAGGTGAAGCATTAAAGAAAGTGTTTGGACCAGTTTTTATGTATCTTAATTGTTTAGATGATAAAGATTCTGCTGCCCTTTCTTTGTGGGATGATGCTAAACAACAGGTTGCTTCAATTTTAATTTACGTTTGCAAAATAATTATATAATTGGATTCTGATTTTAATCATATTATTTGTTATGAATGCAGATGTTGAAGGAGCTTGAGAGTTGGCCTTATGACTTTCCAGCGTCTGAGAATTTCGTGCATTCTAATGAACGGGGTAAAATTGGTGGTAGATTACTAGTACAAGATAGGTAAATTTCGGTTCCCCGGCCTAATTAATTACAATTACCATTAGTAGAGTAGTAATAACATTAATTATTGTGGAAATTTTATTTAATATGGTTTAACTTTGCCTAGCTAGATATGTTCGCAAAGAGCAAATGGGGCATATGTTGTCTTAGCAGCACCAGGAGATGCTAGATCCTGGCAAATAGAATGCAAGGTGAAGTAAATTATTTTATCCATAGACAAAAGCTAATTAATAACATATATATTGACAAATAAACAAAATTAATTAAAAATTAAATGAACTCTGCTCATTCTTTCCCTCATGTATTTTTATCTTTGCGAAGATCATCAAAGAGTGGAATGTTGAGCTGCAAGAACGGGTCAATTTCACTCATGGTCACTCAACTTATCACTTATCGCGCAAAAGTAACCGACTTTTTTTTTCTTACTTAAATGTCACTGAACTTTTAACATTATTGCACAAAAGTCATGTTGACCGGAATCCGGCGATGACCCTTGCCGGATTGATGACTTTTTTGCAAAAATGTTAAAAGTTCAGTAACATTTAAGTTGAAAAAAAAAAGTTAATTACTTTTGCGAGATAAATGATAAGTCTAGTGACCGTGAGTGAAATTAATTTAAATGTAGCATTTGTTGAACTTATCAATCCGGCAAGAGTCGTCGCCGGATTCCGGTCAACATGACTTTTGTGCAATAATGTTAAAAGTTCAGTGACATTTAAGTAAGAAAAAAAAAGTCGGTTACTTTTGCGCGATAAGTGATAAGTTGAGTGACCATGGGTGAAATCAACCCCTGCAAGAACGTACTGGGAAATTTCAGAAGCAAGCTGCTGTAGTAGCTGAATGGGATAAGAGGATCTTGCATAATCGCGATGTTCTTCTGAGGCTTGAGGTAATTTTATTTCTTATTTCTCATAAAAAGATATCATGTTGCAAGAGCACCATCTACCTTTTAGATATTTATCATGGTGCAATTAATGTATCATGTATTGATGCATCTCATTTGTTTTGGTTACAAAAGGACTATTTTCATCTTGAATGTTTTTGAATTGATTTTCATTTTTGTTTGTGTAAACACTTCCAAATTTGAGAATCAAGTATTTTCTCTTGATGTTGCTTCATATCAAAGGAAATGGCTTTTCTTTCTTCCTTCTTCTTATTTTTCTTCTTTTTTTCATTATCTGATATGTTATTTTTTTGTCAGATTGAAGTTGCAAAAGTGGTCAAAACTCAAGCTAACTCAGAGCGACAATTGGAGTTAACTGAGACCCATCAAGGGGAGGTATTTTAAAGATACATTTTCTGCACATTTTCATTGGCATAATTGTCTGGTGCTCAAGGTGATGTTGGAGTATTTATTGCCTAATTATTGAAGGAATTTGTTTTTTCCATGAAGAGTGAGCAAGCATGCAATTCTATAAGAAATATTATCTGCTTCCAGTGGTGGTGAGTGTCATTATCTTGTAAAACTTTTGTTTAGTTACCTTGAATAGGATGATCATCATATACATCCGATGTAGGGTCTTTGTTTTGCCAGCTACCACCAGCTGCGTCTTCTAATGTGGGCTATGCAGAATGCTAACATTCACTTTTTCTTGTCAGTTTAAATTGTCGGCATAAAGGAAGGAATGTTGTTTTGACATGAGCTTCCTTCTTATAATGACATTTATTGCCCTTAATAAGACTTCCGGACTTGAACATTTAGTGCTTAACAGTACCTGAAATAGGAACTTCTGTACAAGTCAGTGAATGCTAAATGTTTCTTCTGTTTGCATATCAATAATAATTCAATCCTTGTCTTTTTATTTGATAAGTGAATTTTCACCTCTTAGATGTGAATAAAGGTAAAGTTTATCTGATGAGAAATTTTTGCTCAAGGATTTACCTGTGCTGGTTATGTAACTTTGTTGTATCACTAGGTTGATAAGGCTTGGTTGAGTATGGATGAAGAAGCTGAACGTATATACAAAGATGAGCGAGGATTGCTATTTGATGATGAAGCTGCATAATGTGTGGACAATTTGGGATTCCATTTTGGACTTTTTTCCTTTCAACACTGATTGGAAAGGCAATTATCAAGACTCACGTACGGGTTGGTACATATTCCAATATTTGGATTTTGGAGCATCTTGCACAGAGTTCACACATCTCCGAGCATGCAAAAGTTTCAAATTAAAAATATTAAATTATTTTGCCATTTGATTTACTATTTTTTTTGCATGAATATTTATTATAAATTTATGTTTTAAATTCTACGGGTCTTCAAAATAATGGACAATAAATACAATTAACGAAGAAAAAATTCGGTCGTTAAAAGGTATCTTTAACAACCGGAAATCCCTTTGTTGAAAGTGAATACAATTAGCATAGGAAAAATTCGGTTGCTAAAAATCAATATTCAACAACAAAAAACGTTCCGGTCGTTAAAGACATTAACGACCAGATTCAATATCTAGCTGTCTATACCTTTAATAAAGGGGCATTTATCGATGGGATTTTTCGGTCGCTAGAGGTCTTTAACGATCGAATTTTGACTTTTAACGACCGGATTTCTCTTCGTTAAATGGTATTTTTCTTGTAGCGATACGCCACTGCCTTATCCTCCAATCTACTCTCTTTCACATCACCGCCATGACCTATTCTGACACTAGAGTAGGCCACTCAAGTGGATTTAAACACTTACATAAATAGTAAGTCATTTGCACTCAGGAAACACAATTCCAACTAAGAGACTCCATATCTATATTTTCTCTCTAAGTCTCTCATTAACTTAAACATCGAAGTGCTAATCTCCTACATGCCGGGGGTTAGTCTTCATCTGTCTTGCAGATCGGCCACTATTTGCCGTGGATAGGCCATTGCTTACTATGGATCGGGTCTAGGTTGTTTTGCCTCCTAACCATCTCATTCCTGGTTCTGACACTCCAGAACTTATCATTTGGTGCTTTCATTGAGAGTCGATGGTAGAGTCAAAACACTCTAGATGCTCCAGAGCAGAGAGAAATGACCAACTGGATAACAATCGAGTAAGATCGAGGCCTGCTAATAGGCGGGATGAACCCCAGGATCCCCCGTTCCTAATGACCTTGTCTTTAAGCTCGACAATGAACTTATGGTACAGCCACGTCATACCCCAGTCACTATAAGTGACATAAGGGCCATTCTTTATGACTTTAGCAAGAGCATAATGCAATTTGTCCGGAGAAGCGAGCGACCTTAGGAATCGACAAGGAGCTCTAAAGCTAGCTTTGAAAGAAAAAGGGAAGAGAAACAAAGAAAGCAAGGAATTGTAATCCAAGAATCGGGAAACATAAGTCAGGGAAAGCCCAACACCCATTTTAACGGTCATGAGTTGAGCAAAAGGAGCAAAGGAAAAGAAAAAATGTTTTCTCCAGGTAAGGACACTATTTTACACACATACGATTCCCCTCGCGAGCCAAGATATTAACGAGCGCCTCCGGTTTCTCACATTGACTTCGAAAACCATCCATGTAACTTAGTTTGGGGACCCTCGTCAGGTGATGATGTTGTCTCGCCTTTCTATCGAAAAATTAAAACTACTAAATTGCCCCTCAAGTTTAAAAAAATACAAATGCCAAAATATACAGCCGGGTCTGACCCGAAGACCCACATTTATGAGTACTTATCACAAATTTAGTTGCACTCTTATGATAATTGAATTTTTTGTAGAGTTTTCCCTACGTCGCTTTGGATTGGTTCAACAATCTCCCCCAAAACTACCTTTGGGCAAATTCGCAACCTTTTACACGGCAAGATTTGCAAAAACTCAAAAGATGAAAATGTAGATAACTTGCGTAGCTTGATTCCCGAACCCCATGAAAGTCTCTGAGACCATATGGAAAGGTTCTACTTGGCGAATACAGATGTCAAAAATATGCATTTTGAAAAGACGACGGAGATTTTGAGAAAAAACTATTGAAGCTGGCCCTTTTCTGAATCCATTAGAACTGAGCCACCGGCAGATATGGTCAAGCTAATGGATAAAGCTGAACAATACATCCTTCTAAAAGAGGGCATCAAAGGTTATAGGAGAAAGTAAGCACTGATTGAGAGACTACTATTCCCGCCTAATATGGCCGATCGGCTGCAACCCCCCTGCAAGTATATTCGACAAGGTATAGTTCCCACTGGTTAGGGATGACCGGTTGAGGCATTCACAGCACCCAAGATGATGATCAGAGAGGACTAAGCAAACAAAAATATAAAAGGAGGTCTAAAAGCCATGTTAAAAATCCAGCCAAAATCACACTGAGCTTAATACTAGCCCTACTAAAGTACTCCAATGGATAAGAGACAAACAACGAGTCAGATGGCCAAAAAGGCTATCCGATCAAACACTCTACAAGGATGTTGGTCACGCAATCAATGAGTGCAATGCATTGAGGGATGAAATAGAAAGGCTTTTATAGGAAGGCTTTCTAGAGAAATTTGTGCAGTCGACTATTCCCCCTCCAAAGAAACACACTGATCAGACGACGATTAAAAAGATGGAATATCCCTCCTCAAACCACGAAAAACTCTTTCAAAATCTGACGCTTGCCCTATGAGTCATGCAGAAAAAGATAAAGGGAAAGAGAAAATGTTTCATGCAAGTAGGAGATGCAATGTCCCTCCTTAGGGCCACGAAGAACCATTTCAGAAACATGTCAAATCATGAAGAACCTTTCAAACAAGGAATTGTTTTCGCACAGAGAGGGGTAAAAAACCCTCGAGGCCTTACGGATACTATTTGATGGAAAAAAACTTAGGGACAAATCTAGAATCGTCATATCCCTCACTTATCCTGCAATATTCGACTGAACGAACAGATGAGGAAAATGATAGCTGAAAGGGAGAGTTCTTCTTTCCAAATTACATGGAACCAATCGAGCACCGACTCACGAGCCTCCTAGTATTTCCCTATCGAAAGAAACACTGAAGAAGGCCGTAAAAGCCACCACTATTTTTGACCGCTCAAAAACCAACTAAGAGGAGGAAAAGAAGAGCAACAGGGAAGGCATACTCTCATTAAGCTTAAAAGAAAAGAGAACACATTCTGAAAGCTTAATGAGAGCTCAAAACCCCTTCCTCATTTCAAGTTAAGACAAAAAAAAACACACGGTCGTCCCAAGCTAAGACGAAACGTACAACACTCCATGCTGATGATTGTCTCGACGAACGAAACTTCCAAGCACGCTAAAAGGCCAATCGCATTCGTCCAATAGGATGAGTGTGCTAGGAAGAAAAGCAGAAGAGAAGCATCGATATAAATTCCATTGCACCGATCTGAATTGACAGATGATGACGTTCATGTAGTGGAGTTGGTTGAATTCTTTCAGTATAAGAAATGACTCGAAAGAAGAAGAAAAATGCCTAAAGAATCGCGAAGCTCCACTCGAGACAAGACAGGTTGAACGGA
Organism: Excoecaria cochinchinensis; assembly: GCA_947683425.1. Classification (NCBI taxonomy): domain Eukaryota; kingdom Viridiplantae; phylum Streptophyta; class Magnoliopsida; order Malpighiales; family Euphorbiaceae; genus Excoecaria; species Excoecaria cochinchinensis. The sequence goes on from CANTUQ010000055.1 coordinate 6,952,055, forward strand.
ATGTTGTAAACATAACGAAAATTTGACATGATATCATGTCAATAAAAGAGGTATCCTTTGTAATATTGTATGTCAATAAAATTGATTATTAAACATATATATTACAGATCTTTAAGAATTATCCAAATTGATTATTCACTTTAGAATGTGGCCGTTCAGTTTAAAAACAGTCGGCATGAGCTTACCTCAGAGAAGTCCACGGACTCCTTAAGTCCGAACGAACAAAAATATCACTCAGAGAAGTCAACAGACCCTGAAGGATGAATAAAACATTCGTTTCGGTCGATAAACTCCAGATAAATGAATAAACAAATCATAAAACAATTGCTTCGATCGATAAACTCCTGAAAGATGAAAAAATAAATCATAAAATATCCGCTTCAATCGATAAACTCTCGAAAGCCCAATAAAATCATAAAATGTTCACTTCGGTCGATAAACTCTCGGAAGATGAATAAACAAATCATAAAACATTCACTTCGATTGATAAACTCCCAAAAGACGAATAATCAAATCATGAAACATCCGCTTCGATCGATAAACTCCTGAAAGTTGAATAAAATTATAAAAGATTCACTTCAGTTGATAAACTCCAGAAAAATGAATAAACGAATCCTAAAACATTTGCTTCAGTTGATAAACTCTCAAAAGATGAATAAATGATTCCTAAAACATTCACTTCGGTCGATGGACTCCCGAAAGACGAATAAATAAATCAAAAAACATTCACTTTGATCGATAAACCCCTAAAAGATGAACAATGAACCAACTTTTATCATATCATCCAGTCAGTTTAAAGATTATTAAGCAACATGTATTCCTTGCAAATAAATTGCAAAGTCATTTACCGTTTATAACTGTCTGATCGGGGATTGATTATATATTCCAGAATTCGGTAAAATCTCAAAAATAAAATCAAACCGATTATGATTATCTTATCGATTAAATGAACATTACATCGACAAAAATAAAGAAAGTTTTATTTCTTCAAGAAATAATACAAGCAATAAAGTGATCTTCTAATTTTTACATAAGGACTAAACGCCTTCTACAAGATGCATCTTCCAATAAAAAAAAAAAACCAAAGTTAGAAGGATGCGAAGGACCGAACATCCCCAAGCGAGATAGATATCGATGGAGTCGCACATCCTCCTCCTCTTCCTCTTTCTTCTCTTCTTTAGTTCTGAACTGCTGTCCCTCTAAACCTCAGAAGTGTTACAAAATGGGAAGTTGGGAAAGAAGCAACAAAAATGGAGGAGAAAGTACAAACTCAATGGCCAATTACCTATTTTCAATAGGTAATGCCATGAGAAGGAAAATCGCACCAAGGATTCCTAAAATGGGAAAAGATGTGAAAGCCAGAAAATCCAAAAGGTTTCAGATGTTTAAATTCCATGATGAAGAAATTATAAGAAGAAATGAGGAGGGAGAAACAAAGGCTTTGGAGAAATAAGGGAAATAAAGGACACCGATTTATAGGAAAGCCTTCCCTCAAAGAGCTAAAATGGCAAAGCTACATGGCAATTAGAGATTTGAGCATTTCAAAAGGTGCCCAGAAATGAGGAGTCACCATAATAAGCATAGCTAACAAAGCGATAATGAGGCGGTTGAATTGGAAGAAGGAGCAACGTTAGCAGAAAACAACAGTGGGTTCAAGGAACCGACTTAAATACACATGGAAATAGAAGCGGTCCAAGCCAATCGAGTTAACATAGTCTCTCCTCGAAAAGATCTCCCCTCTTAGATTTGATCAAACCACTTGGAAGAGAGATAAATAATCACACATTGGGCCCGATCAGGACAATGCTATCTCACACTTGCTCTGTGTCACGTCACAACAGCTTACCCTATCATTGAGATAGGCCACACGAGTGCCAAGAGAAAAAATTGCTGATCCGATCGGTTGGAGCCCAACTGCCACTTCAGAAAAGTCAAAAGGACTCCCAAAGGCCGAAATGGCCAACAAAGTAGACGAAACACACCTATCGAATAACACAAACAAGGGAAAGAAATTGCCCACAAGAAAGTGGTATTTGAGAGAAAAGGCTCACTCCAGAGAGGCAAAAGACTCCATCCCAAGTCAGATAATGAAGGTCATATCTGATTTGAATGTATGCTCAAAGGAACCGAGAGAACCAGCTATCTCTGCGTGTTTCATTTAAAAATCCATAAGGGATTATCAATTTCAGTTGATACTCACACTGATCATGACTTTTCAAATCTGTGCACTTGAATTTAAAGGAATTTACAACGGATAACTTGTTAGCATCAATCACGATCATCCGATTGGACCCACTTCGAATGTTAATTCCGAAGTTAAATAAAAAATTGATCATGTTTTCCGATCAGATTAGTACCTTGGTTGAACTCAAAATAAAAAAAAATAAAAAAAATAAAAAAAATAAAAAAAAAAAATAAAAAAATAAAAAAATAAAAAAAAATAAAAAAAAAAGAGAAAGTGGAGCAACCATTACCATTTCGAGAAAGAAATAAAATAAAAAGAAAAGAATGAGAAATCAACAACAGTGAACTAGAAATTAGAAATTTTATTAAAATTTCCAGGATATAAGAGAAATACAAAAAAAATTACCCTATCTAACACTTTAGCGTCGATCGAGAGTGGAGTTTCTGAAATGGGCACTAGATTTGCTAGGATGCTTCAAAAATATCCAATCTGCTCGCTTTTGATCTCTCTGCTCGCTTTTGCATCTCTCTGCAAAAATGCCTAGAATCTGCAGTCCTTCCCCTTTTCAGTTCTAAGTCACCATCTTCCCAGTTTCCCCTAGTGGCAAAAAATGGAAAGTAAAAAGAAAAAAAGGGGCAAATGGAGAAAAAAGTACAAATTTGGAGCAAAGAGGCCCTTGATTTGGGAGCAAAGAGCACCCTATTTCAGCTAACACAGAGAATGTAACACCCCGCCATCCCCGTTGGAAGGATGCCGGAGTGCCACGCGGGCAAACACATATAAACATATACATTTACACTTGTATAAATAAACAAAAGGAAACCAAATAAGATTTAAAGAAACTTTAATCATTTAATTCCTGTAACATATATTTATCAAGTCCTTATACATATGTCATATCGATATCGTTTTACAAAAAGGCTCGTAAGCATATACATATACAAAAATAATACTTGTTTCTTTACAAAAGATTCATTTTGCTATACATAAACCATGTACAAAAATATAACAGCGGAAGACTTCAATAACTTCATTTCAAAAGACTCCTAGTGGCCGACCTGCAGATATCCGACTCCAAATCCAGACTCGCCACCTGCACGGGAAAAGAGCCCGTGTTAAGCGATAACGCTTAGTGGGGAGAAAACAAAACAACTAACAATATGCATATACAATATTTACAACAATACTATAATCTCATCCCAACCATAAACATACATTACAAGTAATTAACTATTAAAACCTAATTAAAGTATACATATTTCCCGCCATTGCAAATACATATATATATACTCAAGGTATATAAACACAAAGTTATACTATATTTCATATACAACATATACCTTTAATCTTATCAATAAACATCTCAACATATATATCACATATAAATATGTAGCCTGATTAGTCTGAAATACTCTCTAGAAGTGGATACGGTCATTTGGATACTGATTGAACACAGTATCCCAAGCATATAGAGACATGAGTCTCAAACATGTAATTTTCCATATAGAGACCGGAGTCTCGCTTTATTTTCATATAGACCAAACATGGTCGAAACAAGGATCCAAATGGACCCGCATATATCGTTTTATCATATAGCAGCTGCACACACACTCTGACCTAAGTAAGCGCTTACTTATCCACTACTATGACTATTCAGGCTTAAAACTCAATTCAACAATTCAAGCACTAATATCAATATAAATATCGAAGATAATACTAATTTATGATCCATGTATACAGGTATACAGATCACATTTAAAACAAGTAACTATAAATATTAAAAACAACTAAATGCAAATACATATTTCACGTATACATGTGTCTAGATCAAATTCAGAAACATTTAAATATATCCAGTACCAATTATTAGAGGCCAAGGTACAAATAGTTCACATTCAAGACCACTTATGTTCATGTACAATATAAACTAGTAAGTTATGTACATTAATTATTTAATCAAATATACAACTCAATAATTCTCGTATCCTGTCATGTGAATTTCATTAAATACTAACTTATATTTCATATGTACACGTATATTGATCCAATTCAGAATATTCAAATGTATAAATATTAATTACATAGGTGATAAGAACAAATAGTTCATATTGAACAAGTCCATGTTAAATAAATTATAAACATATAAATCATGTAGATTAATTATTAATCATGTATACAAAACCCAATATTAAGCAATTATTTAAACACAATACAGATTTTAAAACTAATTATTCATCAAACAGTGTAAAAACCTTAAAAGTCAGAAGTTAAATCTTTGTTTTAGGAAGACAGGACAGCAGGCAGAGGCCGGTCACGTCGTGACCTTCAGTCACGTCTCGTGACACCGGCTTCACGCGAGCCAAGCAAGAGAGCAAGGCAAGAAAACAAGGCAAGAGCAGGCGGTCACGGCGTGACCATCAGTCACGTCTCGTGACGCCTGTGAGGAGAGAAAGAAATCACATGCAGGAGGAGGCGAGAGTCACGGCGTGATGCCGCTTCACGCGACGTGATCTTCAGCAAAGAAGGGGTCACGGCGTGAAGCTGCTTCGCGCCTCGTGATCTTCAGCCGAGAAGGGGGTCACGGCGTGATGCAGCATCACGTCACGTGACCTTCTTCTCACAATTCTGCTTCTCTTCTCAAACTCAATCATCTTCTCAAAACCAACTTCCAGTAAAACGTGGGAAAAACCAGAAAATCCAGAAAACAGAGCACTCTCCAAATTCAAAACCCCATTTGTATAAAACCATTTTTCATGAAATAATCATTCAAACACATACCTTTAAGTCCTCTGAGCACCATTACTGCAATTTCACTCACTTTATTCATACTATCATATAATTACAGAATGTAAACAGAAAGAGACCCAAACCAGAGTTTCACATTCATATACATATATAAACATTTCATTTGCAAACTCATATCGTTCTTTTCCTACTGTAATCATATATCGAGCACTACATAACTCATGCATTTCAATATTCCAACACACATAACTATATTAACAACAAAACTGCAATCTGGATCCAAAATGAGCAAGACAGACACACTCCCAAACCTGATTTGAAGCTCAAAACGTCCACTGAACCTTCTCAATCCACTACCTTGTCTTTTCCCTTCTCTTTTCTTTTATACTCAGGTGCTTGCAAACAAATAAAACCACATTCAAAAATCCAAAGACAGAATCTCTAAATAACTCAAATGAGAAGAAGAACCACCCGAAACCATAGCCACTTACCTTCTGTAACTTCTTTTCCAAATCAAACCCTAGTTCCTCAATGACAGAACACACATGCAAATGATAGAAAGAACAGAAAAATGAAGAAAAGGCAGAGTGTGGTTTACGTGAGAGAGAACCAGAAAAGAAAGAGAAAACCTTTTTCAATCTTCTGTTTTCCAGCCAATTCAACTTTTCTCAATCTTTCTTTTTCCCTCAACACGTACACACACTCACACTCACCACATGGCACACATGCACGGCTCCTCAACTCACTTATTACCCTTTTTACAATCTGATCCTTCATTATTACCAATAAATCCTTATTAATTTCCTTTTTACTCACTAAAATAAAATCTGCCATAACAATACTTTTATTTCTTTGCAAACTAATCCTCTTTCATTAGTAAATTACCCAATTACCCTTAAATGTCCATTTAAAATTGCCAATTTCCGATTAGGCCACTTATGGGGTGTGACAGAGAAGCACTGTGATCAGGGGCCGTACTTCCCTCCGTCAAGGGAGCAAAATTCATTAATCTTCCTAAAATGTTGAAAAGTTAGAAAAAATGAGGACAGAAAATTTTTAGATGCTTGAGAAGCTCCATGAGAAAGTATTAATAGAAACAAGAAGAAGAGATTCTGAAATGCTTGCAAAGTGAAACAGCAGGTGAAACCACCTATTTATAGGACAAGAACTTCCTCTATGAAAAGGGCAGCTGAAAAGGCTTGAGCCACATAGCAGTCCAAAAATTCTGAAAAGATGGTACAATGCTAACAAATGGTTGCCTTAATGATCACGTTAAATGGAGCGCCCATCATTTAATGTGCCAGAAAATTTTGAAAACGAAGCATTGCCATTAATAAACACAAATGACGAAACGACAAGCAACTAGAAACCGATCATCATTAGATCGGGTCCATTCGAAGGGGGACAACTGATAATACCCATTATCTTCAGACCTAAGTCAAGGCCCAAGTCAGGCCCAAAGCCATAAGCCCCAAACATGTGAAATAAGACACCCAAGGAAATCAACAACATGTCAGCATGGCACGTCCGATCGGACTGACAGGGCACACCTCCTGTCAGTCCATTAACACATGCCACTACCTCATCCTCTCTCTTTCACATCACTGCCATAACCTACTCTGAAACTAAATTAGGCCACTCAAGTGAATTTATACACTTACATAAATACTAAGTCATTTGCACTCAGGTAACCTAATTCTAACTAAGAGACTTTCTATCCATATTTTCTCTCTAAGTCTCTCACTAACTTAAACATCGGAGTTCTAATCCCCTGCACGCCAGAGAGTAGTCTTTATCTATCTTGCAGATCGACCACTGCTTACCATGGATAGGCCACTACTTACTGTGGATCGGCTCTAGCTTGTTTTGCCTCCTAACCATCTCGTTCCTAGTTTTAACATTCCATAACTTATCAATGATTAAGAGAATATTTATGCACGCTCTTATACATTAAGTTGCCAAATTTTTTCTACGCGTGAGATATTGTGAACTTTAATCTTAATTCATGATAATGTTCATTACATATTACTTAAGGAATGCTTTCGAGTTAGATAAATATCATTCCTAATAGACGAACATCAACTTTTGAAAATCAAACATTCCATGTATGGTACGGTTTCATGCCTTAAAGAGCGAATTAGATGTCTTCACTTGATGGGTTAAAATTGGGACATGAAACCTTTTTAGAGATTGAGGGAAATTTCCTACCATTTTTGTCTTCAATTAATTTATGAAAAGATATCTTTTTTTGTTTTAATAATTATTATCTCTCTTATGTGTTTAAGGAATATGCATTTGTTGATCCTATTTTATCACGTCACATCATCACTCAATGTGAGCGGTTTGCCCCTTTACAAAAAATTGCCTTTATTCATTTTAATGGACATTGATTATTTTTTAGGTAATTAGTGTAACTGGTTATTGTAATACCCCTAATTCGTAAGTAATAGACTTTACCTCCAAGAGATAAGGTACTACGATTGGTAAAGGCCGTCACATCCACACACATGCAATCTATGTAATTTAGACATTGACTTACTTGCATTCATAATTACCAGATCTGGAATTATAAAATTTCTTTTATCATATTAGGCATACATTTCATTCAACCATTCACATGCACAATATAACTATCATATACAACATACAGTACTATATGTCTTTACATAATTACATCAGTTACATATTGCACTTATACATTGCATAACTTAAAACAGCCTAAAAATATCACAAATTTACAATCCAAAAAGAAACCTACCCAAATGCTTGCCCTACTGTGTTGGCACTGGAGAATGCGAGACTGTCCTTCCAAAAATCAACAATCTTCTACACTTGCACAGATAAACACCCATGCTAAGCACAACGGCTTAGTGGGGAAAAACATGCCCTGGACAACCCCTCACAGTGGTCATCAATGCATGCACAGGCATATGTTGCATAGTTATAAACCATTAAAGCAGTAGAGTAGTATAAGTACAATTGAACATCAGAATAGAGTTTAAGAACACTACACATTTTCAAGTATTCATATGTTCATAGATGCCAACATATTTGTTATTATTTTCTTTAGTCAAAGTCGCCTGCATTACAAAGTGGTGGATAACAAGTTATAATGCATAGGTACCCGAAGGTACAGTTCCATATTTAAATTCCATAAAAATAGGGATCTAAATAAGATCTAATAACACATAAGGATCCATCTAGACCCAAAACGTATAGGGACCTAGACAGGGTCCAATCACATAGGCTGCAGCGTAAGACCCTATAGGCATGCCTATCTATCCACGACCCGTCTTTTGCAGGCTAGCTAATTATTTCATTCATTTATTTAAAGTAGATAATGTTCATCTCGAATCATTTCACATATTTAAAATCCATCAATTAGTCCATAATAACATTTTATAAGTCATATGAGATCATCCACAATATTTAATTATGCACAGAGCAGAGAATACAGAAAAATAACCAAAATAAAATGAGGGACAGCCGTCAGTCAAAAATGTGCGCCCTTCCCTCACAAGGCCACACTTGAGGGAAGACCACGACACATCACTCAGACCTGTCTTTAGCAAAATCATGCTCGAGGGATGACCTTCGGTCGCTATGGATGCCCGTCTCTCTCTCAGAGGCGCCTGAGGGATGCCCTCCCTCTCCTCCTCTCCTTGATTCAAACTTCACTAACACACTTACATATTTCCACAACAAAATGCAAGACTAAATTCCATAGCTAGAAACACAAGGTTAAGATCATTTTTAGCCAAAGTGCCTTTCACCAAAATTATAGATGTTAAATTTCTAATGGCATAAGTTTCATGTCATTTGGAGGTATATCTAAAGAGATATGGCTTTAGAAACCCAAACTACTCCAATGACCCTTTCCCAAAAAATTGTACTATTTTGTGTAATTTTGAAGGCCTTAGAGTTAGAAATAAATTATAGCTATGTCTAGAAAATTTGTAGGCACGGATGTCTTGGTTCTAACCAAACTAGAATCAGGCCATTTGGAATTCTGAAACTTTACTTATGGTCGAAAAAGTCACCAATGGTCATTCTAACCCTTGGGCGGAATTTCCCCTTTGAAGCTCATCATTCCCAAATCAACTTATTTCTCACAATCAACCACACAAACCCAACTCAATTCAACTCAACATCATCATACACACCTTAATTTGAGTAATTAAGCAAAAATACAAATAAAACAAAATCAATTCCCAAACCTTCTCATAGGCTTGCTCTTATGGCTCAATTGGCTCCTCATTCTCCGATCTTCTCCTTTCCTTTGGCTCCACTTGATTTCTTCACTGCAAATCAACAAGAATTCATCATGTAGATAATAAAATCTTGACTCTAACCACCAAGAGCCACGGATGAGGGAGAAGAATGCTATCAATCACTTACCTCTTTAGCTTCACAAACACTTAAATTCAATTAGCTAGCTTGAGTAGCAATTGGACAATCAAATCAATGGAGGATTTAAGACCTTAAAGAAGAAGAAATGGATAGAGAAGGGAAGGAAGAAGGGGATGGATTTGGTTCCCAAATCCACCACCCCCCACATGGCTTTTAAAGCCATGCTTATCCATTCTTTCCTTCTTTAAGTCTAATCCACACACTTGTCACTTAATGATTAGCCAATCATCTTAATTCCTCCTTTAATCCTTTAATCCCCTCTAAATCATACTTTAACCTCTTAATTAGTTAAATTCATGCATTAGCATATTAAATAATTCATTTTATGCAATTTAGTCCATAGGGTTAAATGACAATTCTAACTCTAGCTTTCCACTTAATACCAATTATATCTCAAACACATACACTTAGCTAGTTACTCACTTATACCACTCTCATACCCCAATGATATGCAAGATGACTAGGGTACAAGTTAGGGCCTTACAACTCTTCCCTCCTTAAAGAATTTTGTCCTCGAAATTCATACATGAACTGAATAACTGAGGATACTGAGTTCTCATTGTAGACTCAGGTTCCTATGTCACTTCTTCAACAGCGTGGTGTTCCCATAGCACTTTTACCAATGGGATATGTGTAACGGCCCCAATACCGGGTTAGCCGTGAATAGTATTTCTCAAAAGTAAATAGTGACATCAAGGTGAATAGTACTTCTCGGAGTTAAAAAATATTTTATTAGACCATTGGATAAAGCATGTCAGCAGGAGCCCGAATATGAAATTTGGGATCGAACAGAGGTCAAATGGGGTCCGAAAAGTGTAAAATAATAGAAGAGGGAAATTTGGGGCATCTATGGGGTGACAGACGGCCAGGCCATCGGTCATGAGAGATGTCCAAGCTGTTTGTAGCTTCAGACGGGTGTCTGAAGGTTTTTCCAGTCCGGTATGACCAATTTTGGCCTGAAATTGACCGGATAATATTTTAAGCTATGTATCTCAGAAAAATGATCTGAAAGTATGGAGGTACTCATATTGATAAGTAGAATCATATGGAAATGAAAGATTAATTTTTGTTTACACTGAAAAATTGGTTTATGAGACTAGTAAATAATTACCAGATCGAGGAATGGTTTCCGATTGACTCAAAAATATTATTGGAGTCTAATGAATATATGTTAAGAATTACTGAGTCATTTTTATGAGTAATTAACCTTAGAAAGTAAGGAAAAAGTTATGATTTCGGTTTAAATAGTACTTGGGTTGACCGGAGGTTTGATCGAGATTTTAAAAGTAGCAAATGATTTCCAAAATTAATTAAAAATTCCAGATAAACTCTAAATAATATGTAGGAATTTTTGGTAGTGAAAAGAAAATTTTTTGAGTACACCGAAAATTTGCTGATCGGATCGATTTTATCGAATCGGACCAGAAATAGACTCTAATTGAGGTAAAAAATTTTATACAGTCTAGTTTCCATATGATATAAATTATGGTATTAAATTTGGAATGAATTGGAGTTGGAAAGAAAAAACCATAGAAAATTGCATAATGAGCTTAAAAATGTAATTGGGCTTTATAGGTTGGACCATTGGTTGGACCAAGGTGGAACCAATTTTGGTCCACTATAAAAGCCATTAAATGGTAGATTGGTTGGTGATTAATCCTTATCTCCTCAGCTCTTTTCTTCCTCTTGCTTGGCTGAAGTCCCTCCCTTTCCATCTTCTCTCAATTTATTCAAGTTTTGCTTGATTTCTCCCTAAATTCTAGCTTCCTAAATGTAATTTAGCCCCTTTATGAGTTTATAGCAGCCTCTAGTATCCATTTGATAGATTAAAAGCAAGGAAAAGCAAGAATCCAAGGTTATATCTTCAAATCGAGGTAAGAGGAATAAGTTATTTTAAGTTGATTTATTGGTTTTAGATGATAGATTAGGGTGTATTAAGAGTGTTTATGAGGTTATAATTGATATGTGTGTTCGGCCAAGGAGGGGAAATCAAAGGGAAATGGCCTTTCAAAGGTTAAGGATCAAGATTGGGGAGGTTATGAAGGTTAAAGCATGGATATGAGGTTTGTGATTACACTATCTAAGTATTTTTATATGAAAATTAGGGTTTTGTATTATGTTTGAATAGTAATTATGTGTAAAAATGCATGTATAATTGAAATTGAAGTGTTAATTGAATTTAATGAGGGTAACTAGGTTAATTAGAAGGGTTAATTTGAAAGAGAACCAAGTGCAAGTCTTGGTTATAATGAGACATAATGGTATGTGTAGGTATATTCTCGGTATACCTAGTGAATAAGTGTGATTAAAAGGTATAAGCTTATGAATTGAGGTTTAATTTAGTGGGATAAGTATTAAATGAATGAAAAATAAAATGATAGGGAAAAATGTTTAAGGTGGCCGAATGAGTTAGAAAGGAAAGTGTGATAGGTTATATGATATACATGATATGTGAATGATAAGTTAGTTAAAATGAATGAACTAGAAGTGAAAAAAAGATTGAAATGAAAAGAATTTTATGAAAAGCGAATAATCAACTTAATGAATCAAAGACATAATGAGCCCATTTAATGATATTAAAGTCATAAAATGATTATATATGAAATTTGAAAGTGTATAAAGTTTATTGAAATTGTAAGAATTTAATTGAGCATTTTTTAGAATGTTTTCCGATTATGTCCATGGTGGGTAATATTGACAAATATTGAAATGATTGAAATTAGATGTATATTTGATATGACTTTTGATTTAAGTGAACAATTGAAGTGAAATGATAAGAAAAGAATAACGTGGCTTTGAAATAAATTCATCGCCATTTAAAGACTAAAGCATACTTATTATGTAAAATAAGTATATAATATGAAATATGCAACTTTGATGAAAATGTTGTATAATTAATGAAGTGAAATGGAAGTGAACTGTAAATGTAAATGGAAGAGTTAAGTATGAAAAGTGGATTTGAAAGTCATTTGAAAAAGTATTGCCCTTAGTAGTGTTTGGCGGTCTAAATCTAGTTCAGGATATGTGTGGCTATCCATAGGGACACCTATACCGCGGTGGAAGTTATGACGACCTGCTTTACTATGCCAGATTCACGATGGTCTCCCATAGTGCATCGATACGTTCTATGTTCAGTGTTCAGTGATAGTGTTGGAGTGGTCCTTCGGGATCATTCCCAAGTACAGTGTAGTGGACCTATGGGGTCCATGTCCCGTATATCCAGTCTGCAGATTTTCTGTCGGGATTATACTAGGGGCATAATATAATGTTAAAGTGATATGAAAGTATGAAAAATAAAATGAAAATGAGAATTGAAAAGAAAAAAGGACAAAAATGTAATTTACCGTAAAAATAATTAGTTGAAAGACTAATTGATAAATTATAAGCTAAGAAGTGCATAAATGTGAAAATGTGGTAAATAAATGACAGAATTATAAGTAATCCTTAAAAGAAGGACAATATTGTAATTTGATAAAAGTTAGGGGCAAAACAGTAATTGAGTGTAAAAGTAAGTTAAGAAGTGACACATAAATGAAAAGTGAAATTGAAATGACCTTTACGTAAAGAATGTAAAGTTTAAGGACTAAACTATAATTTGACATGAAAATGCTAATATAAGGACTACTATAAAATTTATAAGCCAAATAATGATTTAAAATGAAAAGAGAAATGAACTAGTGACAAAATCATAATTATGTTGTAAAATGGCAAATTTGTTATTAATTGAAAGATTAGGGACTAAAGCGAAAGTTTGCCATATTGATGGCACCTAATAGAATAAAATGAAAAGTGAAGTGAAAATAATGTGTAATTATATGAAATAAATGAATTAATGCCATGATAGTAAGTGAGTGACTAATAGAGGGCAAAATCGTAAATAGGGTATAAAAAGGGTAGTTATATTAAATAATAAGTTTAATAAATAAGATAATCAAATGAGTGATTAAATGATGTAATTATAATGTAATGGCTTAATAGATCCTAATATGAAAAGGGACATCAAAGCAATAATTTAGGGACTACACTGTAAATTATATGTCAAATGAAAGTAAATGAAAATTTGAGGGTTAAAGGGTAAATTGTAAGTTAATTAAGTAATTAAATATGAGAAAATTACTTAATGGAATGTTTGTAATAGAATGGAAATTGAATGGCAAAAGTGGTTATTTAATTGAATGGAAGGGTAAATTGGTAAGATTGAATAAGCTAGGTATTGAATGATAAATTGCTCAGAGTAAGGTCGGATCAAGGACTGTAGTGTAAAATGACATTGATCGAGGTTTAGTGAGTGATCTAAATGAAATTAAAGAATGCATTAAAGTAATTGTATTATAGAAGTGAAAGGTATGAACGTAGATTTAAAAGTAAAGGAATAGAATTATTAGTTATAAGAAATGAGGAAAAATGCAAATAAGAAGAAGAGAAATTAGATAAGGGAGATAAGATGTTAAGAGTGAAAAATAGAAAACAGTGTCAAATCGTAATTAAGGTAAAATGAAGAGTAATTTCAGAAAACTAAGAAAATGAGAGACTAGATAGTAATATGACAGTGTTAGTCTAAAAGTAAGGACTAAAGTAATTTGTAGGTATGTGTGTGTATGTATATGTATGTCTAAATTAGAGTTGAAAATATTTAGATTCGTAATCACTGTTGAGCATATTTAATAGTCAGCACGTAGTTTATTTGACTGCGTGTAGGTACGGAGTGAGACGTCTGAAGAGCAGGCATGCTACCAGCTTCGAGATTAGATCGGACCTCCAGATTGAAGCTAACAAAAGTATGTTTGTTATTGTTAGTGGCATGTATATGTAAGATTTTAGTATTTAGTAAGTGCTATGTATTATGAATATGATTGACGGTTATTGAATGATATAATGCGATGAATGTATTGCATTGAATGTGATTTGTTAGTATCATAGAAATTTACAAGATGAATGAAAGAATAAGTTGAAAAGAAAGAAAATTTTTTTTTACCACATTTTCCATAAGTATCGATTAGACAGTAACTAGACAATCATGTTAATCGTTAAAGCAACGTAATGTATGTAATGTACAGAAGCGATAAGGGTGTTACATTTTATTGGTATAAGCGAGTTTAGGCGATTCTAAGATAGGAGTGCGGTTAAGTGATTGGATTAAGCTCATGATATGAGCTTAGATAGCTCATATTTAGTTAGTGCTTGGTGTTTAAAATCATGTTTAGTTGTGGTTAATTATGTTGGAATTTGGTATGTTTTATGTTTTGTTTTATGTTGTGTGAGTATAGGAGGAAATGGAGAAAATTTTGACAAAAGGAGCAAATTAAGCAAGGAAAGATGGTCTCTGTCGTAGGCGCGAGCATGACCTAAGGTGCATAAGAAGAAGGAAGGAAGAGCATAAGAAGAAGCTGAGCAAGGATAGCTGCGTTCTGTCGCAGGCGCGACAAGGCAAGGAAGAAGAAGGGAGTCAACGCCAGCAGAAAAGTCATGAAGTGAAGATCCGTGTTCTGTCGCGAGCGCAACAGTGATGGCCGTTGGAGCTGTTATTTTTGAAATGTCACTTAAAGAGTTTGGACTTTTACCAAGGTTTACAACTCATCTAGAGAGGCACTTCAAGGGGCACAAGGGTTGAAGACATATTTATAAGATTCAGTTGACAAATATGATATACATAATTTTAACTTAAGGATTTCTGTAAATAGAGAGAACAATTTCTGTTAGTTGTAAATTCTTAAGTATAGTTTGATGTTTTGAGAAGAAGGCAATAGCAAAGGAGAAGAATATATTTGTGAAGAGAAAAAGGGTTGAGAGATCTCCTTCTTCTAACTTTTAACCTTTACTTCTTCTTTGTAAATACTTAATGATGTTTTTAGGAACTTGAATCTTTTATGTTAAGTTTTGTTATTCATAATAATATAGCATTCTTGTTTGCAGAATTTTCTGTTAGTATTTTATGAATGATCATAATAAGTAAGAATTTAGTCGAGAGATAGATTCCTACTTAAAGCTAACAGAATTTCATCATTAAAGCATTTTTTGAGAGATCGGAATGTTAGATGATTATTATAGGTTGTTAATTAATCCTGAAATATGCATGTATAATTAACTAGTTCATTAACGAGAGTTAAGAGTTAGAATTATAAAAACATGTTTTAGGCACTCTAATTCACGTCGAGATAATGAATTGGAATATTAGTTGAACTTGGCTTGCATGACAAGGTTATATTAATAAGCAAGAATAATAACTTCAAGTTCTATCAACCAGCAACTCATCATCATTAATCTTACTTGTCTTTTTTTATCATTATTATTTACGTTTAGTTAATTTAACATTCCACTAGTAGTTTAGTTTCATTCTCAAATATATTGAACATTGTAAACAAGATTAAAATCGAGTAGTAATAGTGAGTAATAGTCAATCTACAGTTTTCGTGGGAACGATATCTTAAGTACTATAATCAGTAAACCGTGCGCTTGCAGATTTAGCACAACAAGTTTTTGACGCCGTTGCCGGGGACTGTTATGATTGATGTTATTGCCATTATAAATCTTGATTTAAGATTTTGGATTACAATATTTAATTTGTTTGTTTGTTTTGTTTTGTTTTTACAGGATTGGATAGTTCAAGTATATGCCTAGGACAAGGAGTTCTCAAGAACTTAAACAATTAAATCCAGAGATAGAAAGATTTCTTTTTAGTAACCGTAAACCCAAGAAAAATAAGAATAAGAGGCCAGTTATGGCTGAAGAAGACCCACCTAGATTGATGGACTTTGCTACGCCAGCATTGATCGGGGCTCAACAAGGGGTGGTAAGGCCAACGGTAAATGCAAATCAATTTGAAATTAAACATTTTTTGTTGCAAAATGTGCAAAATAGCATTTAGTTCTATGGTTTGCCAAATGAGGATGTAACACCCTTAACACACTATACTATACGTACAGTAAATAGATGCCACAGTAACCTCATCAATACTGACAATGCAAGACCGTGTTATAATACGCAGTTCAGTAAAAAATTTTCGCATTCAAATATCAATTATACCCATAATCAAAATAGTAACAATAATAAAGTAGTCCACTGAAAAATCATATACATGCCATACCAATGCTTACACATCTGCATTTGATCCACAACTCTACTACCACCAATATTTCGGCCACTTAAAAACTTTCTATTTTCATAACCTGCGCGCAGCAACAACACTACGTGCTGAGCATTAAAATGCCCAGTGATGGATACATATTCTAAATTTTCCATGATAAAAATAATATGCATGAGCACACAAACATTGTTCTTTACTTAATCTACATAAACATTGTAATCTTTAAATTTACTTAACTTATATCTTACAATAATGTCTTATTCAATCATTTATTTCAGTTGCTTATCGTTGTAACTTTTGTATCATTCAGCAATTATACCTTAACATTTTCATTTCAGTCATTAGTATTACTTTTGACTGCACTGTCATCCTCAACATTAATACTTTTACGTTCAGTCCACTATTAGTATTCAGTTATATTTAGGTACAGCATCAATCACTGAATTATTTGCTAGAACAATTATCGTTCCTTGATAATGCCCCTTTCTCTTTTCTATTAATTCTAATCTTTATACGCTTTATGTTATGTGACTATTTTTTATTTAATCGTTTCTTTTATAGCACCATGATTAAAGTTGTAATCAAAATACATTTACATTGTTTCCTATTTAGCTTTTAACATTTTACTGACAGTCCTAACTTCCTTCAGTTATAAGGTTTTATGACTCATTATTATCCTAACCTTCCAATAACTTTCGATTATCTAATAACATTTTTACTTTCATGTGTACTATATATTAAAAACTTTAAATTCCATTTATTTTATTTCCACATAATTAGCTCATAATTTTGCTACTTGCTAATTATTTTACACTATCTTTTATTTATTTTTGATAATACATTTACCTTATATATATATATATATATATATATATATATATATATATATATTAACCTGTTTCATTTTTGAACTAGCATTGCCATTACTCATTATTACAATTAATATTATTTTAGACTATTGCCACTATTATTAACACTAACAATTACATACTTATATCTTTACCTTAATCTAAATATTGACATAAACTTTATTATTCTTCTACTATGTTACACCTATGTCCTTTAAACATTACTAAAATTACAATCTTACCCATGAACAATTCTTTACTTCATTCAATTATTTATATGCAATAATCTTCATTTAAAATCATTTATGCCCTTAGAATAATTAACTATCCACAAAACCAAATTCACATACATGCCTCATGAATATAAATAATACATTTAATATCAATTATCCCAATATTTAATTTATATAATTTCTATACAAGCAAAAATATTTTTAATGTCAATTAAATCACTCATTTAAGGAGATAAACATATATAGCACACATAAGATTACATATTTGCATTTAGGTCCTCATATCATATCATATTTACATTTAAGTCCTTTAACAATGCCATATTTACACTTAGGTTCTCAACTTTTCCAATAATTCCAATTATGTCTTTATCTTTTCCAATAATTCCATCTAAATCCCTTATTTCACTTAATTACCAAATTATCCTTTTATTACTATTAATCACCTTTTTACCTTTATATATACTTAGTTTCCATCTTTAACCTTTAACATTTTACCAAATTACAATTTAATCCCTACTTAACCACTTTTATGCCAATTTACCATTTTAACCCTATATTTTCATTTATTTACATAATTAACCTTTAAGTTACACTTTTTACCTAACTTACTCCATTCTTATCTATTAGGTGTAAAATTACTATTTTACCCCTAAACTTTTTATTTCTTCCAATTTAGTCCCATTTTCACTTATTTTCTCATTTATCATTATTTCTAATAAATTTAATTGCATATTTACTATAATTACCACAATGCCCCTAAACTTTTACCAAATTACAATATTACTCTTCTTCTTACTTTTATTTACAATTATGCCACCAAGTTAATTTATTAGTTTATTTATTTTATTAATTAACAAGCAAATTACCAATAAATCACTTAATTAAGGGCATTTGCACATTTAATACGCATAAAAGTTTATATTCTCCATTGTCCCTAAATATGGCAAAATTACTATTAGGTCCTTAAACTTTACCAAAATTACCATAATGCCATTAATTCATTCTCTTTTACCATTTTACATTACTCAACATGCAAATTACGTTTTTTTCCTTCTATTATCAATTTCATGCCAAATTATATTTTAGTCCTTAAATAGTTACCAATTTTCACATTTAACCAATTAATGACATTTTTACCCTTATTAACCTTTAATAACATATGTGGACAAAATTACCATTATGTCCTCAAACTTTTTGCATAGTTTCAATTATGTCCATTTTTCATGCAAATATCACTTAAATCACAATTTAAATATTTTAAGCTCATTTTTACCAAATTGCCCCCCTGTATAACACCGGCAGATATGTATGACCAAGATAAACGAGACGCGAACCCTTAAAGGCTCGAATAACCTGAAGGACCCCGAAAGATCACTTCAGTCTTTAATACATACTAGAGGAAATCCCGAAGGACCACCCCTATCTTTAAATACTTTTTAAAATATTTTAACTTTTAAATACAGTGAGGTAGGACCATCATTGGCCTATAGAAAAGTAAGACTTCATTCTCACACCCGCGGTCTTATGTCTCTATGGCTAGCCAACATATCCTGAACTAGACTTGACTAACTAGACTTGACTACCAGAATACTATAAGGGACACCAATAATCCGTTTCTCACATCTTTAAGTTACCATTCATACATTTCATGGAATTTCAGCATATTATTCCATTCTTTTTCATACAATTCAATCATTATACATGTGATTATCATCCTCATAGCATCACATGCCATAAAAGATCATCATTTCATCATGGTACACTTGTATACATACATGCACACATTTGGCCAACATACTATTTTTTTCACCATTAATTCTTTTTATCAACTTTAACATTTATTTAGGCTATTCACATGTTGAATAACATAGCCATGCCATTGTTTCACATTAAAACGCATCAAAATCATACCTTTACATACATAACCCATTCGGCCTCACATGCACATCATACATCATGCAACTTTTTCATGTTCTAACACATGCCATTAGCTAGTTCACATGCCAAATACCATGTATACACCATAAACATGCCATAAACATCATCATATATCATGAAAAAACCCATGTATACCATTCAGCCTACATACTAATCTTTCACTCTTAATTCTTTTCATCAACTTTAACATTTATTTATGTCATTTACATGTTGAATAACATAGCTATGCCATTATTTTTCATTAAAACTCATCAAAATCATACCTTTACACATGATAACCATTTGGCCACATACATACATCATACATCATGACATTTTCACATGCTCTAACACATACCATTAGATAGATCACATGCCAAATACCATGTATACATCATAAACATGCCCTAAACATCATCAAAACATCTAAATCATGTGATATACCATTCGGCCTAAGTAAGGATTCATCATGCTGACTTTTTTTTCTCATTTTAAACATTCAAATCATCATTTTTAACCTTGCTAAACATTTCTATATGGTTTGATTCAATTAAAATTGCATATTTCACATACTTTATGTTTTAACATAACTAAAAATCACACTTTTAACATGGAAAAAGGAGGATATTGTATCTACTAACCTTATTTTCTTGTTCTTCACATCATAAGCATGCTTTCCATGCCTTTAATCCAAGAAACAACACCATCTCCTTTAAAATCCTTAAGTGGCCGAATACAATCATCAAAGAAATCACCATAAATTTTCTTCATTTATGAAATATAATTACATAAACATCATCTACATATCCTAAAATACCTAGTGAAACCTTTAAACAAATTTAACAATATCAACTTTACATACCTCAATTTGATACATAAACTCTTTCACTTATTTTCTCCCACTTATTTCACTTAAAATGAACTTTAGAGACCATTATCATTGAAAAGAGAGGCTGGATTTTACTTGAGAAGGTTGGATTTGGTGGGAACTTGAGAGAGAAATGAAGAAAATTCAAGAGGA